>CM035775.1:35751699-36351699 GCA_020466155.1 Pachypeltis micranthus | reverse complement strand
CTTAAGGCTGATGGTTACGATCGTGTTCGAAATTTCACTCGACGATCGGATATCTTTGTCAAAGATATCGTGATAATACCCATCTACGACAATAACCATTGGAGATTGACAGTTGTCGACAACAGGAAGAAACATCTCGTCTACTTGGACTCCTTGTCAGAACGTAAGATACAAGAGAAAACCGCAACTCGTGATGCAGTCAACGTTCTAGAAAACATACAATCATACCTTGCTTTCGAATATCTCGAAAAGAGAGGTATTCTTCTAGACTCCGAAAATTGGGAAACAATTCACCTACGAACTGTCCCACAACAAGACAATTCGGATGACTGTGGCATTTTCATGTGCCAATTCGCGAAATTGATATCTAAAGACGATAAATTGACCTTCTCACAGAGCGACATCAATCGCCTTCGCGAACAGATGTGCTCCGAAATTCTCAACGGATCTTTGTATCAATAACACGTTTACACTCTTGTTACAGATTTCTACTCGTGCTCACCTTCACAGCACTCCAAACTCAAGCGTCACTAACAACCTCACAATTAAACATCGTAAACTTAACAACTAATCCTGGACTCCTCGCTATTCAGACAAAACCCGCTCGGATTATAGAAGGATACCATACCATCACTCACTTCTACAATCTCAGCGCATTAACCTCACAACTCAGTTCCCTAGACACACACTACAAACAGGTACTGAACAATATCATTCACACAGACTCTACATACCTCCGACGTACAGACTTACTATCTACTTCCATTAATCACACCTTCAGTTTGACTAATACAAAACTCCAAAATCTTAAAATAGAAACACCAATGAGAACTAAACGTCGATATACCAGAGGACTTATCGATGGCTTAGGATCTCTCATCAAATTTGTAACCGGAAACCTAGACGCAAAGGACGACGAACGATACACTAACATTCTCAACCATTTGACACACAATCAAGAGACACTACGAACCCAAATCAATTCGCAGTACTCGATCAACACAGCATTCGCTCTAAATTTTAACAAGACAATGAACACAATCAATCACAACAATCTACAATTGCAACAAGAATTAAAATCCCTTCAGGAATTTAATTCTGGGGAAAACACCCATATCAGAGCAACCAATGATCTTTTGGAACATTATCAAATCACTCTAAATTTACTTCTTAACATAATCCAAGATGTAGAAACATCTCTCACATTCTGTGAAATAGGTAAATTACACCCCAGCATAATAGACGCCCGGTCATTACAAACCGAACTATCTAGACTATCCAAATTCTATGGCCCTCGACTCTTAAAGTTCACCGGAAAGGATTTGTTCGAAATACAGACACACATAAAAGTCCAATGTTTTGTTGGTACAACAGAGATAGTGTACTTCCTAGACATTCCTCTAGTCGACCCTAGAGCTTACGACTTCTACTACTTGGAACCCATTCCAACCAAGTCAGAATCTGAATATGTCACTATCGTCCCCGCAATTCGCCACCTTCTCAAAGCACACGACACCGTACTAGCCCTCCGTGACACATGTCCCTCTGGACATTACTATCACTTATGCCCAAATCACTTAATATCACAAGCCACCTTCCGATGTGAGTCGAATTTCATACTCAATCATTCCACTCAATACTGCGATTACACACGACTAAACGCACTCACGAACAACATAAGACTAATACCGGACATAAACCGTTATCTTCTGACATTCCCTCAACAAGACGCACTAGACGTGACAACAAACATTACCACAGAAACAATTATATTACAAGGGATATATCTCCTACAGCAAGGTTTACACCACATCATACACCATAATCGAACACTATTTGCAGCTCACAGAAGCATAATAGGAACAGCGTTAATCGTCACTAACACTGACCACCACACAATACCCATAAAACGCCCTAACACACAAATCCGCTTACTTAATCTCGATCTCCCATCAGTTCGCATCGAGAACATAAAACCCATTGATAGATTTTCATTTTACGAAATTGCAGTACCAAGTTTTTGGACAATCCTCCTTTATGTCCTGCTAATATCATTAATATTTTATCTTTACGTCCAATATTGCAAACAGAATACCGGGCCCGTGTAACACTACTTTTTCCTTTTTGTTAATTTTTCTCTCTCTCTAATTCCACCCTCGGAACATGTAAATAAGAAATAAGATCACGTGAAAAAACATGTGAAATAATAAAAGTGCGAAAGTGCACAAATTGCGAAGAAACGCAAATTTAAATTTAAATAAGAAATAAAGAAAATTGTAAGTGCACAAGCAGAATTGTAGGTGCACGTGAAATTAAAGAAAAATTGTAAGGCACAAGCAAAATTGTAGGTGCACAAGAATATTGAAGAAACGTTAAGTGTACAAGCAGAAAATTGTAGGTACACGTAAATATTAAAGAAACGTTAAGTGTACAAGCAGAAAATTGTAGGTACACGTAAATATTGAACAAACGTTAAGTGTACAAGCAGAAAATTGTAGGTACACGCAAATAATAAGCGTACAAGCAACAGATTGTAGGTACGCGCAAGTAAATGAAGAAAATAAACGTACAAGCAGAATTGTAGGTACGCTCAAATAATTGTGAAGAAAAATATTTTTATTATATTGTCAATATGTTTAACGAATCTTAGAATGCAACAAAAGGAATTTGTCGAAATGCTGAAGAATTTTTAGGATGTAACGAAACAATTACACAAGAGAATTCTTCAATGACAGCATACCTTGTACACGCCGAAAACCAGGCAAAATGCACTACGATTCATGTAAATTTTTTGTATTATATTTTTATGTACCATAATTTGCATACTGTATTTTTATGTACCATGTACTTTGAAACATTGTAATCTTTTTATACTTTTATGTTCTTTTACGAATTGTACCCACCTTTTTACACGAGCACGTGATACAACCCTGTCACCCCATTATGTGACCCCTTTTTTTTCCGAAATTTTTGTCTCCAACTTTTTGAGCAATTGTATCCAAAAATTTTTTACCAAGGGGGGAGGAGTTACGTATCCGTACCCCAAATCACCCCCTGACACATCAGCCCCTTTACCATGAACTGCTGACGCCACATTTCATTTAATATAAAAAGCCCTCGCCTTCAGCCAAGAGCAGTCAGTCTTGCCATCAGCTCCGCGTAGATAACATCCGTGCCGTGTGCCTTCGTGTAACCCTGTATTGTTCTGTCAATCGAATTAAAGTGTTTTTTAAAAAGCCTAACTTCACGGACCATTCTTTAACTTGTATGTACAAAAATTCTATCAGATTCCGATCAAGAACTGCCAGTCGACGAGCAAGAATTAACAGATCTGGAGAATCAAGCGAACCAAATGGGAGCAATAGAAACAGCCAATCTACGAGTAGCACGTTCAGAAGGGATGAACATTATCAATCTTTTATGGACCTTATTGCTTTACACAATGTTACAAGATTTTCAGGGGTTATGGGGGATAGCATTTACGCTAAGTTTTCAAATGGTGACCAGGAAATCTATTCTCCATTACATGGTGGCAAGCTGCTATGGACGAAACGTCAAAACTGGACCTGTTGGCGCCAACGGATATCGCCAGAGCTGTTCAACTGTTTGGCGACCCCAACTGAGCTCATCAAGGTCTCGAATCCCCAACAAACTCGTTGGCCACAGCCCCAGCCTCATTGCCGGATTTCATTGCGCCTACAATCGGCAATGTGAGCTGTTCCTCCATTGTTCTCATTCCTTTTAATTCACGGTCTCTGGATCCGAGGCTTCTCAGGATAGCCAAAATTACTGACATTTTGGACAAGGTAAGGTGCCATTCAACCCCGTCACATATCACTTCCCATGTGGGGCTCAATCCCTATTAAATACTTTGTTTGGTCTTCCTCCAGGAACAGCCGAAAGCGTGGAGAAGACAAACCAGATCTCCCTCCGCTTCAATTCGTCTCCTACCAAAAGTCTTGGTCAGAACATTCAGTCTTTATTTTCTTTAGTTCCTGAATTATTTCTTTTACCCCGTATTCGACATTTAACGAGAGCATTATTCCTTTTTTTCTTTACGTTTATCTGTACAGAGCTCTTAGCTACATTTTATTTAGTGTCCATGATACCACTACGCATTTGTATCAATACAGTCAACTTTTACCTTTAATTTTGCAGTTCTTTTTTTTCTCCGTTCATTTCTCACATTTTTTCAGGTTCAGTTTTCTTCCTCTTTCCTTTTATTTTAACAGGCGTCAGATTGAGCGTAGCCCAGATACCGGTTACACAATTTACGCCACAGGACACACCTTTGATACCGACGAGCAGATTTCTCGGGATACCGTTGTTACGGGCTTGAGTGGGACCGAATGATGATCACGCACCCTCCATGGGGAAGCGGAGCGTCACTCCACCCCACTCAATCTGCCCTCAGTGACTACCCCAATTGCCTGCTCCAGCGCCGTATAATTCCTCCCCCGCCCCCGCCCACCCCACAAAACGGGGACATCAGGACATCAGGTGCTGCTCTTGTCATTTCCCCAATGAGAGAAAATGAGAATTTTTTTTTTGGTATTTGCTCCTCATTTAGAGCTGTCTATACGAACTCAATCATTAAACGAACGAGTAACTCACCATTCTGCCTCAGGATCTCGCTCAACTTTTCCCTTTTCTCCAATCTCTGGACTTCGTAAAAAGTTAGCTCAACGTCGGACGACTCTCTACCGCCATTCACTGGCACGTACTATTAAGTCGTCCCATATTCCACTCTCCTTCTCAGCCGGCGTGCCCCCAGCTTGGCAGGGGTGGGACCCTGAAAGCTGGGCAGCACGACGCACTGGCGATGATCGCGCCCACTCCTTGTCTCTACTGGTAGTCACTGATGGCCAAACTCGCGTATCTGACGGTCCCTCCATCCCTCTATCAAAACAAAATAAGAGGGAACAAGAGCATAGGGCTAAGCAACAGACCAGGTCGAACCCTGGCCTCCGCATCAACGAACGGGAGCATGTACATAAGCTTACCCTGTTTTTGTTTTGTTTTTTACCTGTCTATTGTTCTTGGTCACTAATACTGACTATGTTACAGGCTGCGCAAAAATTATTATTACAATATTATACTTGCTGCACCAGGACCGGTAACGGTGTGATGGTTTTATGAAGCACATATAACTCGCCACCGCCCAACAGGTAAGCCAAGCTAAAATGTACACTTTCTTTCATTCCTGTGTTTCCTACGGCAGCGATACTACAGGCAATGACGCTTCTCCCGTGATGCTCTTCCCGTCGCTAAGCCCCTGCACACAAGGGACGGGTACCTTTTTTTTTTTACTTCAATCTTATATATATTACTAAAATACGATTTTCAAGCGCCAACATACCCGCAGTTATGTCACGTTGTACGGCCCTACGCCCGTCACTTTTTTTTTGGATGTGTACATGTTCTGTTTCAGAAAGGGACACATCCAGCTGTACAACGACTGCCTCTTCTTCCTTCTCCTGCTGGGCAAATGAACTTTCGAGGGCGAAAGTTTTATTGGGGGGAGGGAAGGCAGTAGTTATGTGTCTTTTGTGACTGCATGCTGCATGTTAGACATAAGGGGTTTTATTCTGTATGTATGACCTCCTTCGCACCTCCTCCCCCTCCTCTCCAGCACAATGCGCCGTGGCCCACGCTTCCCATGGTCGCCAGCCTCCTGCCAACTGGCCCACAACCCAGGCTCGGTGCTTCATGGATTACACTTTTCCACCGACGCCCACCTTCACTTCAGCTGGCTCCGTGGGAGTTGCGGACATAACTACCTTGGCCGCAACTCGGCAGCGTGGGGTTTGCGGACACGCTCACGGAGCACTGACGGCGAGTGTTTTGATAATGGAGATCGAGTCAAAGAGCACCGATTATCACCGAACTGTAAACAGCGTATCAGGTGGTCAGTCTTTCGATAATGGAGATAGTGTCGACTTCTCGCGGAAAACAAGCGATTGTGTACGACGGTTTCAAGTATCGCTGTCACCGCAAAAATGAAAAGTTTGTGTCGTGGGTGTGCATGAACGATAAAAAACTTAAATGCCCCGGCAACTTGAAGACAACACCGAACTTGACAATTTTATGCTAGACCAGTCACACGTGCAGCGGGATCGATGCGATTGAGCAGGAGGTAATCGTTAAAGTAGATGTTTGTCGCAAACGCGCGAGAGAAGACCTATCCGTTCCTGTAAATCGTATTTTCCGAGAAGAAATGGGCGAGCTTATTGACAGAGGATACGATTTCGTCGGCCACCTTCCGAAGTATGATAATCTGAAAACATCGCTGTGTACGATCAGACGGAAGGCATTGGGAGCGGAGCAAAATCCTATCGACAGCGACCATTTGCACATTCCCCCCGAGGTCAGGACGTTTAACGACGGCAGCGATTTTTTCATTGCAGACGACTCTGATGGTGGAAGTAGAATTTTAGTTTTTGGAATAAGCGACGCAAAAAGTGCTGTGGAATCAGCTGTGACGTGCTTCCTCGATGGGACGTTTTTTAGTTGTCCCAGGCAGTTTAAGCAAATCTACACAGTTCATGTTGACATGGGATCAACTGGCGCAGACACAAAAGTCGTCCCGGCGCTTTTTTCGCTTCTGCCCGACAAAAAGCAGACGACTTACGAACGGTTTCTAGCTCTGATTTTGAAGTTGGCCCCTAAGTGGAACCCATCAATTATAAAATGTGACTTTGAGGTAGCCGCGAGAAATGCTGTCTCCAAACTTTTACCTCAAGCACACGTGTCAGGCTGCAACTACCATTTTAATCAATGTTTGTGGCGAAAAATCCAGGATATCGGCATGGTAGTCGATTACAAAGACGATGAAAAAACGCTACTGGCTTGTAGAATGTGCGCTGCTTTAGCTCTTCTTCCGCCCGATTACATACAGCTAGGTTGGTTTCTGATTTTAAATGAAGCACCCGTCACAGAAAACATGAAAAAAATTTTGGATTATTTCGAGAAGCAGTGGTTGGAAAATGAGAATCAGCCGCCAGCCCTGTGGAATGTTTTTAGACAGCGACATCGCACCAACAACGCTGTCGAGGGTTGGAACCGAAAACTTAATTCAATTGTAGGCACCAAACAACCAAACGTTTTTGTTTATTGTCCAAACTGAAAACTGAGGCATCCGAGGCCGGGTTCAAATATCGGTCTATTAAGTTTGGTGAACCTGGAACCAAAAGGAGAAAAACCTACGTCCAAATAGACGAACACATCGAGAAGGCTGCACAAGATTTTGCCGAAACGAAGGACCTCTTCTCGTACATCAAAACGTTAGCCCAAGCACAACAGCTAGAGAAAAAATAAGAATGCTGCCAAATTATTTCATTCCATAATGGCATGCTTTGACTGACCACGCACTAATTCAATGTGTGACACAAATTTTTAAACAAGCCTGTTTCAGAAAACAGCCAGTCCTAAGCCTGGACGAATTGTGAAGGGAAATTTCTGTCCGCAAACTACACGGTTCTCTTTCCGTGCAACCCTTTCCACCCCTCGCAACCCAACCGTGTCCGCAACTCCCACGCCACCCTTCAGCTACCTAGGACCATCACTCTGGGGCCTCCTACCTGTGCCTGTGGGCTATTAACTGAATATACGATTCTTGGTGGTATTGGAAGGAAGGCTTTATTATTGAGAGATGCCAGAACGATCTATCCTATAACAGATGCGCTGCGGTCGGTGCGCCTGGAGTCTGCCTCCCTGTGATCATCATCATCATCATCCTTTCCAGAGTGAACTTTTCATGAGCTCGAATTTAGTGGAACCTACTCACCCAAAGATACATGCGGTCCTGACGATATGCCAGTAGACAAAGGCTTCCAGCCACTCGCCGTAGATTCCGTTACAAGAAATCATTTCTTAGCCGCCGTAGACAGAATAGATTTCGAAGAGTTAGACGTAGTCGACAACATAGAAGTTATCGTAGAGGTTATAGAAGGAGCCTTGCGATCCCTTCCCACATTAGAGTCAGTCGTTTGATCATTTCATTTTGAAATCTTGAACGGTTCCCCATCCTTTTTCCTTAACTTTCATCATGAAAGAGTTGGTAGAAAATCTAGATTTGAACTTATCTTAAGTGAGTTCCGAGAATACGAGGGGGGACCGAAAAGTAACGAGACTACCTCTGTCACGGGGCTGGAAGTTGAAAGAGAGGGGCGTCTGGGGTGGGGGATCGTAGGGCAACCATTCCTGAGTCAGTATGCGAAGGTAGCCCGCTGTGAGTGCACTAGTTCGACCGTAGCGATTTTTACAGTGAAACGTGTTTTTCCCTTTTGGCGAAAACGTGATGGCGGACGCCCGAGAACAACACGGGGCGGTAAAGTTTTGCTTTCTGCTTGGGAAATCAGCCGTCGAAACACTTGAAATTGTCTACAAGGATGATGCCTTGAGTAGGGCTCGGGTTTTTGAGTGGTTTTCCCGTTTCAAAAAAGGTGAAATGTCAATTGAAGACCAACCTCGACCAGGGCGCCCTTCAACCGCAAGGACTGACGACAATGTTGACAAAATCAACACTCTGATCCGTGAAGATCGTCGTAGGACAATTGATCAGCTGTCTGACATGACTACCTTGTCATGGAGTACGGTTCAGAGGATTTTGACAGAGGATTTGGGCATGACAAGAGTTGCAGCCAAACTGGTTCCACGTCTGCTGTCTGACGATCAACGCACAAGCCTGAAGCCTTGAAGCCTGCCATGAGCTGAAAAATCAGATTGAAGAGGACCCCGATTTTCTTTCCAAGGTCATCACAGGTGACGAGTCGTGGTGTTATGGGTATGATCCCGAAACCAAGCAGCAATCAAGCCAATGGAAGACCCCTTTGTCACCTCGTCCAAAAAAGCGCGTCAAGTGAAATCAAACATCAAGACGATGCTCATTTGTTTTTTTGATGTCAGAGGTGTGGTGCACACAGAGTTTGTTCCTCCTGGTCAAACTGTCAACCAACATTTTTACTTGGCAGTTTTGAAGAGGTTGAGGGAGAGCATCAGAAAAAAAAGAGCGGATCTTTGGCGCAGTGGCGACTGGTTCTTTCACCACGACAATGCACCAGCTCACACCGCCCTCTCTGTGAAGCAATTTTTGACCAGAAATGGCATGACCCCGATCGTCCACCCTCCCTATTCACCCGACCTGGCTCCGTGTGACTTTTTTCTGTTCCCCAGACTGAAAAGGGACCTGAAAGGAAAATGTTTTGGGACTGTGGAAGAGGTAAAAAAAAAATCGCTGGAGGGATTGAAGAGCATCAATGTGAGTGAATTTAAAAATTGTTTTGAACAGTGGCAGAAACGGCTGGACAAGTGCATCCAGTCTAATGGGGAGTACTTTGAAGGGGATAGAAGTTTGGAGTAAAAATATTGAGTAATTAAACAGTTATAACAAAAGTCTCGTTATTTTTGAGTCCTCTCCAGCACAATGCTCCGTGGCCCACGCTTCCCATGGTCGCCAGCCTCCTGCCAACTGGCCCACAACCCAGGCTCGGTACTTCATGGACTACACTTTTCCACGGACGCCCACCTTCACTTCAGCTACCTAGGACCATCACTCTGGGGCCTCCTACCTGTGCCTGTGGGCTATTAACTGAATATACGATTCTTGGTGGTATTGGAAGGAAGGCTTTATTATTGAGAGATGCCCGCACGATCTATCCTATAACAGATGCGCTGCGGTCTGAAGTCTGCCTCCCTGTGATCATCATCATCATCCTTTCCAGAGTGAACTTTTCATGAGCTCGAATTTAGTGGAACCTACTCACCCAAAGATACATGCGGTCCTGACGATATGCCAGTAGACAAAGGCTTCCAGCCACTCGCCGTAGATTCCGTTACAAGAAATCATTTCTTAGCCGCCGTAGGCAGAATAGATTTCGAAGAGTTAGACGTAGTCGACAACATAGAAGTTATCGTAGAGGTTATAGAAGGAGCCTTGCGATCCCTTCCCACATTAGAGTCAGTCGTTTGATCACTTCATTTTGAAATCTTGAACGGTTCCCCATCCTTTTTCTTCAACTTTCACAATGAAAGAGTTGGTAGAAAATCTAGATTTGAACTTATCTTAAGTGAGTTCCGAGAATATATGTGTCTTCGACTAACTTCATTGAAAAAAAAAGACGGGTTTTGAACAAATAAGATTGAGCAACAAGTCGTGCGAGTTCAGTTACCTATTTTTGTGGCAGAAGCACTCACAATCCATAAAAGTCAAGGGCAAACTTATAAAGAAATATGCGTTGATTTTCAAAAATGTAAGAACGCGTTATACGTAGCGTTAAATAGAGTAACAACATTTTCGAGGCTGAAGCATTCCGGGTCCAGCGCAAAAAGTGTATATTCTCCTGTTCCAAACTGTATTGAGATGGAATTCTCACCTACACGAGGTCAAAACGCCAATCTCCAACAAACCTCTTCAGACAATACGCCTGTCTACATTGGAAAGCTCAAAGGAAGTAAGTAACAACTTCCATCTCCCCTAAGACCGTCTCATCAATGACGTAATGCCACTCTCTTACTCCCTAAAACTCGTTAATACAACACTGTGCAGCGCGACTGGATACATCTACAGCTTCCGCTCCAATTGACGCCCTCATCTCCGAGAATCTTTCAATCTATCCTGGTCCAAACATGTAGTAACATATTACTATTCTTAATTCATATTAGGTTTGCTGGATTACGAACTAGTGACACAGGTATGTGCGTGACTAATTATTTTAACGTTATTGTTGTCACATAGCCTGGAAATCCCTACGTTTTTGGTCAATGCTTTGGGCAAGGAACGACATACATTCGAGGGTCGGATGCAGTCGCAAAATCATCGCCTGGTCTACGTACGAATGGAAACTCTTACCAAAATTCACCGAGTATCGTTGTAACTCAGGCCTAAAATATGCGGAATTTCGTTCCAAGACGGTTGGATTGAAAACCAGCATCTAATTAACGGCACAAATTTGCGGAAATATACAGCTGCGATATGCCAGCTTCTAGATTTGGATGAGAGACAGCACGGATGGCTGCTTTTGAGGCACCTTGGCCATACCAAGGAGGTGCATCAAAAATACTATAGGCTCTAGCATTCAGCGACAGAAATGACCAAGGTTTCTGCTCAGCTGCTGACTGTAGAACAAGGCAAAACATCTTGAATATTTCAAATAAGATTGAGCAACAAGTCGTGCGAGTTCAGTTACCCATTTTTGTGGCAGAAGCACTCACAATCCATAAAAGTCAAGGGCAAACTTATGTTACGGGCACTCGGTCTATTTCTCTTTCGGGCTCCAACGGCTCTACTTCGCTCCTCTTTCATTCTATACCTGTGGGCTTGACTCGATACTTGGAACAAAGGAATATATTGGTTTATTGGAAGGAAGGCCTTATTATTGAGAGACTACCCGAAACGAACCTATAACATTGGCGCCCAACACCGGAATCTGCACGTAAGTACAAATTCCTTCTTATTTAAAATTTTGTGCAAATTTTGAGAACATTCGTACCTCTACCGGCAGATTTAACCTGCAACTTGACACGAGTCCTTGTTCGTGATTATTTAACAATTTGTTTAGGAGTTCGGGTTTGTTAAATTGGGGAGGAACTAAAGTGAATTCCGTATTTTCGCCGTACTAAAATTTTGGGAAACCGAATTCACTACCTGTTGACTCCACGTGCGCCGGCAAGCTCTCAAGTCGCAATTTCGGAACCATTGCTCGGCTGAATTGATTACTTCTCCGTAACTTCGGAATCATTTCGGCCCTTTTTCCTTATTTTTGGATTCGAAGCGACTTCCCTCCGAGACTGCCGCGTGTCCACGTGTCTCCCCCCTTCGCCTTCCTTCCTACCACATCCGCTTCCGACCCTAACCCGTCCGCCAGTTCCTTTAATTCCTTATCTTTCCGTATTTCGTTCTGAGGAAGAAAGTGCCGACTCTTCCTTTACTTTCCGAACGAAATCGCCTCCCGTCGTCGCCACGATTAACGTGTCACCAGCTCGTTCACTTGAGGAGCGACAAATTCTGTCTCGTTACGTCGGTCCTCAATTTTGGTGTAACCCGTTGATCGTGATGTCCTGCAACGACGCTTTCAGGTCGAAGATGAGCGTCAACCACCTCCGAAAGGACGAGTTGGTGTTCGAGCTCCGTGTAAGGGGAATAGCATACACGGGAACAGTTGCGGAGATGAGAGCTCGTTTGAGGAAAGCTCTCAGCTCCCAGGTTCAGCTGGCGGCAGATGAGGTCGCGCAACTGATCCCAGAAACAGAGCTTAGGATCTGCGCAGTTAAGCTGCGGGCGCTCAGCGCAGATCTTACAGGTCTCTTGGACGAGTGTTCGGAGGCCGAGCGGCAAGCCGCACAAACCCGAGTGTGGCATTTGTACCGCCGCGTAGGGATGCTGCAAATTGCCGAAACAGAACTTGAGGAGCAGCGCGTTCTCCTGCTTCAAGGGATAAAAGCCTTAGTAGAAAGCCGTGAGCTTGGGGACTCAGAACGTGGGTCCCCACAGCCAACAAACTCCCCGCTCCCCGAAGTACCTCCAACAGACAGACGGACGTACTACCAACTACCAAGTACACCCCCGTTGCCACAGGTGCCATTGGACACGAGTGGAAATCCCAAGCAGGTGGCCCTAAGAGCGGACGAATTAAGTAATCACTTCGTCCAGCATGGGGCCTACATGAAGCGCATGCAGGCCGACATGCGCCTGATGCTTTTAAGGGGTGTGTTCCTCACAGAAGCGCAGAAGGAAACAATCACCTCTTCCTTCGACGAGGCCATGACCCCAGTGATGGCGGCACTGGAGGATTCCGCTACCACCCTCCAGTACAGTCGCCTGGAGAATGAGGCCCTGCTCAGCGAGGTCAAGGCCCTAAGAGAACAAAACTCCAGAGTCACGAGCGACCTACAAAAAGTAACCTCTGTGCTGGAGCGGTTACAGGGGATGGTTGTGAGCAATGGGGAAGCTGCAAAGCGGATAGAAGACAGGGTTGGGAGCAATGAGGAAGCGGCAACGCGGTCCCTCCCCTCTCCCTGTTCATCAGCAGCTATCTTCCTCTTCAGATTTAATCGGAGCTGCTTCAAGTGGCTCTGCCCGATAAAAAGAAGCTCCGGAGTTCCGAGTCACAGCTCATTCCGATCGTGCCCGTAACACTTATAAAGAAATATGCGTTGATTTTCAAAAATGTAAGAACGCGTCAAGATCAATGATATACGTAGCATTAAATAGAGTAACGACTCCAAGTGGTTTATATCTCATTGGGCAATTCAAGGCATCGAAAAACATAAAATCTAAAGAGCAAGTACTTGCAGAGCTCGATAGGCTCAGAAAATATAAATCAGCAACTTTTTCGTATAGACCATTGAAAGACGTTAACCTTCGTCCGCTCGCATTAGCGGGGAATCCCCGCCTTTTTGAATTAGAGCGGCTAATATGTTCCATGCTCTAGAAAACAGTGCAGGGGATGTAAAGTATTCGTCAATTAAAGATCCTCCTACTAGATGGCACCTGACTCGATTGCCTCCGTCATCCCCCTTAGTCCAGGGGGCACGGTGGCTGAGCGCATTGGGGCGTCAGGCGGGGAGTCACGCTTGAGTTCTGACTTGGAGAGGTCCTTATCTCTCCCGTCTAACCCAAGACCGACACGTGATTTTATACCCAAAATTTCAGCGCTCATTTTCTTTCTTTTCGTTTGTTTTTCTTTTTTGCATAGCTCATTTTTCTTTTTCTTTAATTTCAATCAAGTGTTAACTCGAAAGTTGTCTCATTTCTTCCGATCGATTCTTTTGGACAGATTGCACACGGCAGAACGACAACAAAAGCTAAGTACAAACGCACGTGGTGGCTGGATTTAAATACCTCCAACTATCCATCCATCTTTTTTCAAGTTTAAATTCTGTGAAAGGAAACAGGCAGGACGAGTCAACAGACGGCCCGTGGGTTGCGAGGGTTACTTACCCCGCACCGAGCTCCTCTGGGCATGTGGCTCCCCTAACTGGGAAAACAAGTAAAAACAAAACGACCACTGCGGTGGAAACTGTCAAACCACGCACGGCCCCATCGTCAATCTTCTCCCCGAGTGGAAAAAGATTCTAGAATTCGTAGAGGGGAGTGGTAGATTCCGTAACCCCTTTTAAAGAAGCCAAGCCGACTCCCAATAACTCTGGGGAGATGGGAAATGGGCCTGAATGGCCACGACTTCGGTCATTGTTCCCTCGGCCTTGGCTGGTGCCCTAATATCTTCTTCTGGGGCGTCAGGCTGTCCGAGCCAGGCGGGGATAGGACCAGCAGACTCTGGTCTCTCTCCCAGATCCCCCCCTGAGAATGCCCCTCTGGGATGAGGCAATGGGTACTGGCAACAGGCTCGTGAAAGGGGAGTTGGGACATGGGCCCTCTGTAGTCACAGCACACTGGCATTGGTATGCCTCCCTGTGTTCATCATCATCAGTATTCTTATTTTAGCACATTTTCAATGAAAAGGTGCAGCTATTTGCTGCCCGCAATCTTTAAATCGTTTTGTGTGTAATTTCATTGTCTTTCTACAGTATAATACTTATACCGAGGTACCTATTTATTCTTCTGCCTAGGACTCAGCGTGTATCTGATCCAGAAGAAATTGCTAGGATACCGCAAGAACTGTCGCAGACGAGTGAGGAAGAAGAGCATGAATTCCTCGATTACATCGAATGTGACTGACGATCTTCACTACGAGGTCGAGCATGTCAACGTACTGAACCACAACAGTGACACAGAGGTAGAATTGGATTCTGATGTGGAGTTGGAAGCTGTTGTACTTGAAAACACAACCTATATCCGTTTCTTCATTGGTAAAGATGATGATACGATTCGGGCAAGCAAACCCGTTGCTAAATTCTCAAAAATGAGGGCAAAAATATAATAAAAACTCTTCCAGGTCCCAGAGGGCAAGCCCGAATGTGCACAGCTCCACTGGAGTGTTTTTTACAAATATTTACGCCTCAAATGGTTGAAAATATTGTGAAATATACCAATATTTTTATCCAACGAAAAAAATTGGAAAGGGAAATGGTTTTTGAGGAAAAAGGTGATGCAATAGAAGTTCGTTCAAGAGACTATACGCAGCCCGCCGATGAAATACTGGTGGCCCGCCGACAGCAAAATAATACTCTCGTACGTTCGAAAAATAGTAAATTCTATTCCAGAATAAAACCAAAAAACTATGTTCCAAAAGTAAAGGCGTCCATATGTACTGAGGAAGGAAGTAAGGCAAAAATTACGGCAATCGCGCCGGAGATTCGATCCACAACCCTCGACTTACGTCGAGAATTATGAATCGACTGTCTTGACCACTAGACCACGATCAACCGCTTGCCTTTAATAGGAGTCAGTCAGCACATTTTTCCGACCTCATGGTACCTCAGCAAAGACGCGTATGATGCGCTCACAATGGTTACCATAATGAACGCCCATCAATCCCTCACTTTGGGGCTCGCCAGGCCGGACAGGTTGGAGGAGATACTGGAAGACGAACCGGCCGAATGGAACTGGAACCGTATCGTAGACTATTACGGGTTCCCTGTGGGCGATAACGAATACGATTCCATGTTGCCGATTAACTGCAGTTCAATGCTCCAGTGGTTGGAAAAAACGGTACAGAAGATTCCCCATCCCACCTTACCAACAGTTGTCGTCAAATGGTTCCAAAACAACTCATTTAGGAACAACCGAGCCATTACCCTCCATAACACTGATCGCCTATCTCTCATGCATGCTGGTTGTTCACCTGACATGTTGTACTCGTACTACGAAGTCAGAATTGAGTGGGGATGTCAAGACGTTACGTCGTTTGCGTACTTGTGGTGTGAACAGCCCGAAATGGTGACATTCTCCGACGGGGAATTTTCAGGAATGTTACGTGAGACTTGGAAACTCGTGTCCCAAACGCTGGTAATCTCCAATATGGCTTGGCCAGCGCAACTCAACGAAGTACAACGTAGTTGGATCATCCGTTCATTATCTGATGACAACTCGGACATGCCGCCACAAGTGGTCTCCCCTTTGATTCTGCCTGACCCAATCGACTGGCAGTCTTTTTTAGAGGGCATTCGCGACTGGGTGATTTACCCCGCGGCGCAAGGAGGCCTAGGATATCTGGCGGCGGGCGTTCCTGGAGCAGTGGTGGGGGCTGGAGCCTCACTACTTTCAAAGATTCAGAAGGAAACCCAAGGAGCGTCAAAGGAAGTACTGACCCCCATAGCGAACGTCGCCTCTCAAGTAAACGAAGCCATGAAAAAGGAGGCTGTGAAGAGTGGGTCCCCCCTGAATGCGACAGAGCTGAAGGATATTGCAAAGGCGGAAATCCTGAAGCAAGCGTCCCAGGCATCCCCCGCGGATACCTCGGTCCCCCCACCAACTCAGACTGTATGATTGATTGGGAGTACCCTGTGTTGTCGGAAAAATACAAAGCATGGCGACTACAGGTGTATCCATTCAAACAGGCGATCCAACTGCCTAGAGCTAACTTGATGCGGTGCATGATTCCGAAGGAACTGGTGGAATGATCCTAAATCAAGAGTTTACCCCACTACCCGAGGCTAACATCGCCGCATTGAGACGCTACATAATAAACCCACCTTCTTGGTGGCCAATTCCAGCTGACAACAGTTTCAGTCAGACGACGTTTCAAATCGATTTGTGCTATCGGACAGCTCCAAGTCGCCCGTTCTTTGTTGGGCCTCTTTTTTGTGATCAAACGGAAACTGCATAACTACTCATCCACTGTTCAATCCGAAGTGGTCCGCCAATCCTTAAAGCTGGTCTCAAATTGGGCTTTCCCGTTAGTGTTTCAGAACCGCCCTGAATGCCAATTCTTTGTCCATCTCCACGCTCTTGGAGGACGGGCCCCTTACAGGAAGCAGAGTATAATAGATTCAATTACTGAATGGGTCTCGCACAAGGAAGAGAGACATCCGGAATTTATCGACGAATGTCTCACCAACTTCATGGTACATTTAAAGGACCCACCTGCCCGAGGAAAAATGTCCCTAAGAGAGTATGCGAATGACCCTTTGCGATGGGGCACTTCCGGCGGCGCGCCGGAGATTCGATCCACAACCCTCGACTTACGTCGAGAATTATGAATCGACTGTCTTGACCACTAGACCACGATCAACCGCTTGCCTTTAATAGGAGTCAGTCAGCACACATAAAACTTATGAAAACCATTCAAATACCGCGCCAGTTCATGAATGAAACGACGCCGCTGTTAGGAAGTTTGTGGTTCAGGTCATGCTACCAAAGTAGTTGAAAAACTTATGTACTATATTTTGGGGGAAGGAAGATCGTTATATATGGACAGCTACTATAATAATGTAGATTTGGCATATTCTCTTCTGAATCATAACACATATGTCTCTGGGACTTTGCGGGCAAATCGCAAAAATAATCCACCTGATCTAGCATCACTGAAGCAGAAGAAGGATGAAGTAGTAACCCAGCGGTGGACACCCGAGGGCATAAACGTTTCTAAATGGAGAGATAAACGGGACATTTGGACCATTACGACCGAATTTTCCGGGGATCTAATCACAGTTGAAGGTCGGCGTGGGTCGCAGCGCAAACCTCTTGTAGTGGTAGAGTACAACAAAAATATGGGTGGTATTGACCTCATTGACCAACATTTGAGCTATTACACCTCACTCCATAAAACTTTAAAATGGTACAAAAAATTAGGGCTTCACATCATGGAGTTGATGATGCTGAATGCGTATTTTTTATACCGCCGTTTTTCAGTCTCAACCAAAAAAAAAAGATCTTTACGAATTTCGACTTGCAATAATTGGCTATTTGTGTGGCCCACTTCCAACTCCCACCCCCTCCGGGCAACTAAGACCCCTCTCTTCAGACGTGATAGGGTTGAAACATTTCCCTCAACTTCAACCTACTGGAGTTCGCGGATCAAGACGTAAACAGCTTCGATGCAGAATGTGCTACCAAACCAACAGAACTGTCAAAATGACAAGTGTGGATTGTGCCTTGATCTCTGTTTCATTAAATATCATGAAGAATTAGGTGTAACACTTGTTCACTAAAATTGACTGATAGGGCATATTGACTTTCATGTATGAACTGTGATTGTTATTTTTACATATTATATGAAGTTACACCAAATTATATCGAAATATTTTATGATTGAAATATAATATGTTCTTTCATCAACCCTAAACCATATGCTTCATGTGTGACATCATATGATCTCATCGGCCTGGTATGAAACTACAAGAGTATTGCGGGTTTTGCATGATCATTCCAATTTGTCGACCAGATGCGATCATATGACGTCATATGTAAAAACCTAAAAGACCACACAAAAGCGTTTATTACCAAAAAAATACATTTTGAAAAAAAAAAAAAGTTGCTAATGTGAAATTTGAGCCCACAAAAACGTTCGGCTGGCACGAAAATCTAGATTTTTGAGCTCGTCCCGAATGGGTTAAAGCCTAAAAGACCTAAACTTGATGAGCTGACCTCGACCTTTTTTTAGTACAAAAAATGTATCAGGGGCAGCAGCCCATTGAGATTAGAGGCAAACAAGGCAGCGTCGTACCGATTATTATATGTGCTGACACTGTCAACATAATGAATTTCCTTCATGAGAGTAGGAAGAGTTTGGGCATACATGTAATTTGTAGTGTTCGACGCAAGCGCCGAATCTGTCCAGGTTTTTGACCTCCTGCCCAATGGGTCGCACCTGTGGCAAGGTCATTGTTTCTCCAAAGGTATTTGCACCTATGGAAATCCCAAATTGGCGGATATTTTCAACGGTGGTTTTCCCACCCTTTCCCTCTCCTCCCTTTTCAAATTCCTCTCCACAACTGATACTTTCTCCCAAAACCATTCTGCTACGAAGTATTGCCAAAGTAGGTTCTCTATCTTGGGCAGAGTAAAAAGAAAAGATAAAATATATATGAGAAAAAAAGTTTCATTAAAGTAGATAAAGCATGCGCGGTGAGGATAGGCGGTGAACTGGGAAGGGGACTAGTCTGCTTTGCTCTCAGGCAAAGCAGACCTGCCAACCATTTCATTCTCTCGATCCTTGTAAAAAACCGAATCGTCCACTACAAATTGTTAGCTCGGATGTTAGAGGACCTTTAAAACCTGCCACACGCCTTGGCAAACGATATTACGTCACCTTCATAGATCATTTCACCTGTTCCCCAACACTTGTCTTCTAACACCTCTCGCGATACAGTCGTCTCCAATTCTCCTAACAGTCACTAATTTTCACTTTTCATCGATATCTAATTCGGACTTCTCCTTCCTTCCCAATATAACCAGTTTCACGCCTTCAGAGCCTTACTTGTTCGTGCTTATGCACTCAACTCACATCCTGTGTAAGTCACCTCTTCTCTGTACATCCAAGTCTTCATATCTTGTGATACACCAACTCATCTATTACAAGTTCTTTCTCAACTAAATCCTATGCCTGAAAATCATTCAATCTATCCTGGTCCAAACATATTGGTCCTCCGGGCCGGATAGACAAACAACATTTTCGAGGCTGAAGCATTCCGGGTCCAGCGCAAAAAGTGTATATTCTCCTGTTCCAAACCGTACTGAGATGGAATCTCACCTACACGAGGTCAAAACGCCAATCTCCAACAAACCTCTTCAGACAATACGCCTGTCTACATTGGAAAGCTCAAAGGAAGTAAGTGTTACGGGCACGATCGGAATGAGCTGTGACTCGGAACTCCGGAGCTTCTTTCATTGGGCAGAGCCACTTGAAGCAGCTCCGATTAATTCTGAAGAGGAAGATAGCTGCTGATGAACAGGGAGAGGGGAGGGACCGCATTGCCGCGATCGGGAGGTTAAGAAAATCGGGACCGCGGCGCGCTACGAGGTACTCGGCCTATTCCTCTTCCGGGCTCCGGCAGCACCACTTCGCCGATACAATTCGATACCTGGGCTATTAATCGGAACGAATATATTGGGTGGAAAGGAAGGACCTTATTATTGAGAGACAACCCGAGATCCATCCTATAACATTGGCGCCCAACGTGGGGCGGGGACATCAGGTCACTCCCGTCGCACCACCCACTTCCCTTACGCTTCATTACTGCCTCCTGGGGTGGTCCAACCGGCATTAATCGACTTCCTTATCTAACCTCAAACCCCAGATAATCGAAATAGGATTGTTGTAGACTTGCAGGGTCGGAATGGGTCTTCTTGGGAGTTTACTGATTTCTTCATGGTTGTTGGTGTCAGCATATGCATTGATAGGATATGATTGTAGGCACGTGAAGATAGAAACAACAGTCATTGATGCGGTAACCGTCGAGAAATGCTTGCCATCGACAAACATGATCAAAACAGACAACAGACGCATTCAATTGCTTCAACGCGACCCTCAGCTTGAAATACCCGTATGGCAGTGTCATATATCAGTTCAACTTGATATTACAAGATGTGGAATGTGGTCACACCAGGTCCATGTTAAGAACCCAAAACACACGTTTATAGTGGACTTAACCCTTGACCAATGTCGTACTGTGTTAGAAACAAAGAGGTACGTCTATGCGGGGCAGGTCATCGCAACAGATATTGATGCAGGAATCCCTAGAACATACACTAAATATCTGGCTGGTAGTGTGAACCAGGATAGTGTGTGTAACGGAGAGTATTTCACATACGGGGACTTAGGCTATGAAGAAGCGGTTGTTTTAGGAACGTTTAAAGTCATATTCCAGAAACATACAGGTCATGTAGATCTGACAAAATCAAACCTGCACATTCCAAAAATTTCATCTTTATGCGACTATCCTAAATACAAGTGCTTGACACCGGACCATGGTCTGTTGCTATGGGACCATCGTTTAGAAGGTACAGAATGTGAGAGAAAGAGTTATGAGGTGTTATACACAGGGCCAGCAAACTTTACGGAGAAAAAAGGCGGAGTTAAAGTGGTCTCATTAGCCATAGAAGACTTAATCTTCTCCCTAATGGTTCACACCGAAACACTCTTGTGTAGTCATCTAGGGTATACAACGGAACACCCTAGATTGTTTATCATCGAGATTACAGATGAGTTCATTCCATTCTCTCTTAACCCTTTCAATGCGTATGAGGTAATATTACCTCATGACACCTCACTCCCCCTACGTTTGAGGTAATATTACCCCAAGGCCCTCTCGCATCGCTCTGTACCTTTTCGTATTCGGAGGAGGGGATATTCGACTTTAGGGGCTGCAGTGTGATGGGATAGCCTTCATTAAGATTTTCTCTGTGCACCAGTACGCGCCGTTTTTCTGTACCTCTTATAGCTGAGCCGCAATACACCAGAGAAGTTCACACTCGAAAATCCTGTTTTTTTTTCTTGGTAAGTCGTTCTGCACAATCTTTAAATGTTTTTTACTACGATTCAATTATCATTATGTCTCATAAATGTTACAGTAGTGATTATTTAGCATAAGAAGTGAATCAATTGAGCACAAAATCATATATTTTTGCTCGTTTTTCATCATAGCCACTGCTAAAGTTACCTCCTTTTCACAGTTTATTTTTGTGTATTGGCTGACTTATACTTCTACATCTCTACAGATCGCTTAATCTGTCTCTTAGTCAGACCTGAAATGGAGGACATAAAGGCGAAAACGAAGGGAAAACGAAGTGCAAAAAGAAAACTGGACTTGTATTCTTCCCATAATCCAAGTAGGTGATTTGTTTTCTCCTTCCTGTTTCAATTTTAGAGGTTACTGAATTAATCCAACCAAATTTATAAATAAATTAATGTACCAAATTCATTATTCAGGCTCTTCAGTAGACAGCGGGGTTCTATCTGAACCAATTCCTGGTTCAAGTGGCGTCCAGATCAGTAGCAGGGATCGAAAGGCCGCACCTTTTCCACAATGCGAACCCATTCCAGGTACCTGCCTCAACCCTTTCATGTTATTCGTACGGCAATTCTTTCGTAACTATCTGCTAAAAATATTGAATTGGGTCAACCTAAAACTTTCCCTTCACAGAGACACAAGCTTCAAGGTACCTGCCTCAACCCTTTCATGTTATTCGTACGGCAATTCTTTCGAAATTATCTGCTGAAAATATGGGTCAACCAAAACTTTTCCTTCACAGAGACACAAGCTTCAAGGCTCATTTCATTCTCGTTGTATCCTAAAAAAATAATTACTTATTATTTCCTTCACAGAAGATGAAATCTTGGAGACACCAGTGAAGCGGTTCAGGAAGGCAGGGGATAAAAAATATTTCCTCTTTGACGTCACCGAAGATGTAGTGAAGAATTTGATGGAAGAGATAGATGAGGACGACGAGGATGACTTCACAAAGGAAATTGGGGAGATTCCAATCATTGACGTGGAAGTTACAAAAATCGAGCCTCATCACTCCCCACTCGACGAATCAGGTACAGAGCCAACATATCTCAATGATTCCCCAACTTCTTTTGAAGCCCAGCTCGTTTCACCGCCCCCGATGTCTCTACCGATTACGGTTTCTCCTCCACCCATTCAGCCATTCGACGATATGTCGCCACCACTGCCCTCACACTCTCCCCAGCAGCCCGGGCCTTCTGTGTCTTCTCCACTGCCTCCAGGGCCTTCCACACCCCCTCCCCTTCCTCACTTGGTTCTCTCTGGGCGAAATTACGTTTGGTCAGAAAACCCCCCTGATGATCCTCCAAACTTTCAATACAGAGGAAACGGCTCTCTGCAAGTTATTCCTGATGGAGGTGAGCCCCACAAGTTTTTTGAATTAATGTTCACTGACAAGTTTTTCCAGTTGGTAGTTGAGCAGACCAACCTCTTTGCTGAGGAGGTATTCCTACGACGAGGAGGGTCAGCGAGGGCTCGAATCGCCAACTGGATGGATACATGCGTGGACGAGTTCAAGAAGTTTTTGGGGCTAAACTTCCTTATGGGAGTAATAAAATTGAACCGGAAATCCGATTATTGGAGTACAAATAACAAATTCAACTTTCCATTTTTTCGATCTCACATGGCTCGGGACAAGTGGTTTGGTTTAGAGCAGTGCTTTCACCTCGCTCCCAACCCAACACCAACAGAGGAGGGCGAAGCCGAGGAGGTGGCGAGGGAAGAGGCCCTAAGAGACCCCCTCCATAAAATAAGGCCACTGATAGAGTATTTTCATACCAGAATGTCTGAATTAATTGATCCTGGGAAAGTGGTTTGCGCGGATGAATCGATGGCTCCGAGGCGGGGGCGAATCTCGTTCCGTCAATATATGCCATTAAAAAGTCATCAATATGGCTTCAAACTATATATGTTGGCGGAACCAGATGGGTTACTTCACCGCTTCTTGGTTTACGCCGGTACTAAGGACCAGGAGGTTGGTGGACAAGGACATGCTGGAAAAGTTGTCGAAAAGCTGATGACTGGCTTCCTGGGAGAAGGAAGGGCTATATATCTAGACAACTTTTATAACAGCGTGGACTTGACTGCTGCCCTCCTGGATCAGAACACTTTCGTCACTGGGACACTCCGTCCAAACCGAAAAAACAATCCCAGTGATGTCATAGACAAAAGTTTGAAGAAGGGAGAAATGATCCAGAGGTGGTCCTCGGAAGGGATCAACGTGGCTAAGTGGAAGGATAAGAGAGACGTGTTGACCATATCTACCGAATTTTCGGGAGATATGGTCAATGTACGCTCTCGATCTAAAATAGTGCAGAAGCCTCAAGTTGTTGTTCAGTACAACAAGAGAATGGGCGGCACATCACATCAATTGATCAACATCTAGCGTACTACACCCAAGAAAGGAAATCCCTGCGATGGTATAAAAAATTGAGCTTTCATTTATTAGAGCTCTTGCTCTTGAACGCTTATTTTTTATACCGTCGCTACACTATCGCCACAAAGAAAGATTTATATTCTTTCCGCTTAGCCGTAATTGACTACCTTTGTGGCAGCTCAACTCTGCCCCCACCAGAACGTCCATCTCCAGCCAATGCTCCACAACGAATCAACGTGAGCCACTTTCCCAGGATTTTGGAGGTGGAGGCAGGATCAGAAACCAAAAAAAAAAATACCGGCAGTTGAGGTGTAGAGTGTGCTACGGTAAAAAAATAACAAAAAATGTCCAAACATATTGTAGCGGGTGTGAGGGCAATCCTGGATTATGTCTGAAAGACTGTTTTTTGGAATACCATGAGAAACTTGGTTTCATCTTGGGTGGGGCGAGGGAAGGGGTTGTTGGTACTGGTCACAAACTTCGGGTTGAATGTTATTCCTGTACAAAATTCGTTACTTTCGGAAAGAAAGAATTTTGTGCTGTGTACAACAAATTACGAAAACAATTTCTTTTTCTTGTTGCAGGCAATCGCCATAGTGGGCTAGCATGCACTTTTTATGATTACTATGTGATATATATAATAATAGTTATTAAGTTCTCGTGTTGATTGATTGGTCGATTGTTTTGGTAAATACACGAAACGTATGAAACTAAACTTTTCATCATTTCTTCCCCCATAAAACAGATGGTCGATCAAGCGTCTCCGCACAGACAATATCTGTGTGGGACACTTTAGCAAATAGTGGTAGAACGCCAGCGACGCTGACTTCATGGCCATCCACCGGTACATCAGTCGTGACGCCTCAAGGGTGATTCCCTTTTATCTACTCCTCAAGGCGCGTGCAGGCCCTGCTTCATAGATTTGTAGCTGTTCGACGAAGCAACGGTGAAAGACTGGGAGCCAACCAACCTATGGAAGGCCGGTTCTGGTGCAAGCTGCTGCACTGCCCTGGCGACAAGGTGGATGTCGCGTTGGAAGATCTGCAGGCGGCCGTTGCGCAGCAGTTAAAGTCGCACCAATACGCACCTCATCAAGGAGATTGAGGAGAAGTTACTCTCCATAGAGTGCGAACTACGTACTGGCTGCACGACCCCCTGTTCGCATCTCTGGATCCCAATAGTAACCCTGTCAATCCGCTCTGTCTTGTATCGCCTCCGATCTTTACTAAAAATCGGCCAAGGACTACATAACTAAGTATTTGAATACCAATCTGGACCCCATCTTCTCAGCGTCGTCCCGCCAACATTACTCGGAGAGATACTACCCGGCTATAACGCCCGCGAAGATAATCCTCAAAACGCTGTTATTCCAGTGTGACAACTCCAAGGAAGAGCTCGGTACATTCCTACAGTTCTTGCGGCGATGGTTTGACAGGGACACTCAGAAGAAAATGCCTTAATGATCATCGGCGAGGCGTCGGCGGGGAAAAACTACGTTTTCGATTTGCTTTGTTCCTGGACGCTATCCGTGGGCGTGATAACCAATCTGTCAAAAGGGAATCGGTTTGGCGTGCAAGACGCCGTCGGAAAGAGGATCGCCCAATCAAGTACGTAGACAAGGCGTAAGTAGGTATCTGAACGTGCGACGTAGTCCATATGTGCATAGCCATGGCTCAGGCTTTAGCCGGACATTTCACTGGAGAGATACCAATCCCTCCTTTTTGGTGCGCAAACCAAGGCGAAGAAGGACAGTACTTCCTGTCAACACTCGGACAGCCAGCAATCGAGCCACCTCTTCTCACATCCCTACCACTGAAGTATCCGTTACGTTTTACAGGGCTCACACTCACCTTTCCACACGACAATCATGTGCATTCAGAATCCACTTTTCTTGTTATTTAATCTTATTTTCCTTCTTATTTAGAAAAAAAGGAAGAAAAAGGGAGCCCTATGACGGAATTGGAACTGAAACAATATCTTCCGAATAATGTTCAAGGAGCGAATTATTCCAATCCAAATATGATCATGGAATTGTTTGCGTATGTCGAATATTACTTTGGCGTGAATTAAAACCAGAACAAACCAGGCTCTCCTACCAAAAATAATGTTAACGCAAAGGGGGGATATCTCATTGGATTTATTAAACCAGGCAAAATGAAATAAAAATAAAAATTTCTCCTGCGTGAAAATGAATAATTATGAAGTTAGATTAAAATGTTCTGACCATGGCGCAGACAAAACTGAAACGAAGGGTGACGCAGCTTCGAAGGTCTTGAGATGTTTAAAAAGATACTAAGGGCGTATGAACTAATTTGGAATTGTCCGATTATTCCTTGCTGCGATTTGGTGCCAGGATTATGGGATCCATGAAACACGACACGATGGTAAAAGACAGGAAAAAATTCAGTTTTAGCGAACAGAATACTGATGACCCGAGAGGCGAGACGAGGAGAAAATGAGTTATAGATGAAGTGAAGATTTAAATAGACAAAAAACGAAATTAAATCATCCTGCGCCTGTTTCTTCTAGTTCACCAGCTTACTTGGTCTGGGCTGGTGAATGTTCTCTGATTTGTTGTCTGTTGTCAACGGTTGAAGGCGACAGATGAGACGACAAGTCATGATATAAATGTAAGGATTCGAAACGAAGAAAATAAAATAATCTTCCAATTAAGAACAACAAACAATGAATTCTAATTTTTTAAGCAACAATCCACCTGGAGGTATGCGAGGGCCAGCAACATTTGCAGGAAGTTTCACACGCGCCAATCAATCTGCCTTCTATTGGTTTGCATCACCCCTGGTTGAGATATCCACTCTTCAAGTGGAAAATTTAAGAGCACTACAGTAGTAAAAACCTACCGAATCAGATCGCCATTATATGCAAGCTGCTAAATCTAAAGTGTTTGGCCTCTCCTCAAATATCCCCCCCCCCCATCCTGCAGCGGATCGATTATTTGATACCGAGGACATCCCTTTCGAGGAGGAAAATGAAACCAAAGAGCCTGTCTCCTTGTCCATATCTAGAATAACTTAAGATAATTTTGACGCATCAGAACGTGAAGAAGTCCCAAGTAGGGATGACGTGTCTAAAGGTATTAACCTACTCAAAGACAGTATTGCAGAATCAGCTTCAATCGACCACATCAAGGAGAGGCTCGAGTAGTATGTCGCTGGACGTGTGAAGAATCAGAATGAAAAAAGGAGCTCAACACCTTGCAGACAAGCCACCCTCACTTTTCCGCCTCATGGCACAGCCAGCTGAATAAGAGGCAATATCCTTCACACAGCTCATTGGCAAAATTGCTGTTGTTGTATCATTTTTTTTAAATGTGTAAAATTATACGTTATCAGTCATTTTTAACGTGAACAGCTGTGAAGATAATGGCCTCGATTTCCGGCTCTTCTTCCTTGGCGCTCTGTGCCATGCGTGGAACAGTGATTATATTTGCGAGGCTTTGAGCTCATTGTTCTCATTCTCATTTTTCACACGTACATATTAATCGAGCCTCTCCCTTACCAGCCATTAAATTAAATATGGTAAGGAGTTCGATTCATTCATTCGATTATATTCAAAGTGGGTTTTATTGCGTTCTTAGTTTCATTTCCTTATTTTCTCCTCAAGAAGAATTATTTATTTATTTGATATCTGAGGTGTGTTTAGTGAGTTCTTATTTGATCAAGTATATTGAGCCCAGACACGAACTGCTTTAGTGAAAAACCACTAGACACATCATACATCAACTGCCTCAAAATTGTGTTTTTTGGAGGTGTATGGAAACAGAGAGGTCGAAAACCCCAAGTCTAGAAACAATGGAACTAAGTGTTCACAGTGTGTACAAAGGTGTTTACATTGAACCTCTACACTCTTAAATTCCTACCACATTATAAATAGTTCTATAACATAAATACCTCTAGAAAACAGTTATCACACTACTATTACTTCCACACTACTGTACCTTTTAGAAATATTCTCTTGAATTGCACGAATGATACATTCTACATGGTCGTAAATCACCTGTCATTCGATGAAGTCAGGAACTCCGTTACAATTTCGTTGAATTCTGTCGCATAACGGAGATGGATGTTGTGTTTTCCATCTGGAAATCGGTGAAGTCTGAAATATTAACACAGATGGTGTCACAAAAATAGTAGACAAACTATTAAGGATGATGATTTTTGTGTTGTATAGACACTAACATGACAAATGACTTTCGTACTGGTGATCAGTCTAAATGTGAGTAGGTAGTAATCCTAATTGAGAGAGCTTTCGTAGCAAATAAATTGACTAAGTAACGCTCCCCATCCACCTAAAGGAAAATATTCCCAGGTTTTCAGAGCAGAAAATCTCTCATTTGTTTGATAGTAAATCTCTTAAGCCACGCAAAAGACATTTATTTCTCAGTTAAAACCCGTTTTAAAAAGTAAACTTTCTTATGTTTGTTGTAGTCGTTTCCGTTTTTCGCCCCCAGTCACCTCTTGCTCGCGAACCTAATAATTCTTGATTCACACAAATTCGACGATTATATTAACACTCTCCCTTTCTTCCTATTTCATCCTCCAAATTAGTGCAGACTCCTCAAATAGGTGAACAGCCCACAGAACATCATGCCACAGAGGCCCCTCACAACTTCATTGACAGGTAAGCTGTCGGCACAACAATTAAGAATTATATCACGAATTAACGCTAATTTTGGTTATCACCCTCTCATTTTCAGTCACCGAGGACGTTCCAGAAATTTCAAGGACATCGCCACAGTATTTTTACTAGGCAGTGGAAAACTATGACATTTAGAGCCAGTTTACCAATGTCATTTGCTGGCCAGAATAAAGATCCATTATTCAAATCTTCGAATGACCCATTCATCAATTCACTTGGACTTTCACTCTCAGCTCTAGCGGTTAGTCATCGGCGATTGATGAGTTGATTACCCCCGCCTCCCCTATTTCCACTTCAAATACTTCACAATAAAAGGTGTCGATTACTAGCTGGTTGAATATCATCCTAGTACCACCTAGAAACTACCTCCAATGTATGAAGGAGGGACAGACACAGAGAGAAGAAAGAACTCAGCGGCACTAAACTGAAAAGACAAATTTGATTGAGAATAAAAGAATTTTTGAATAAATTTTGTTGAAATAAGTCGATTTTATTTTAAAAAAACAAACGATGTTTTTTAATCTGTTCATTTATTAAAAAAATAAGATATTTATATTGCATTAATAGATGATAAACATCAAGTGCGACGCATCACACAACTTTCCGTAGCTCTATGTCAATCCACTGGTTTTCGTTGCTTTTGCTATATTTCAGTTTGTTTTTCACAGAGTTCATTTGAACTTGGTTAACCAAACTTCAAGGTGGTAGGAAGTGGTTCCAGGAAATGTATTGTAGCTCTCCTAGTCGCGCCACGACCATTATTGAGCAATCAGCATAAGGAGAATTAATGGGACTATAACCACGATTTTTTGGAGGGCGAAAATACTCACTGTTTCGGGTAAAAACTGCGAGAAATGGTAGTAAGTGAAAAGGCGGTGGTTGAAATTCCGGGATTCTAAAGCGCCCCTTGTATATTTTATGTACATTATTAGATCATCGTATGTGAATTTGTTCAAAGGTTCTAGTAACATTTGAACGGAGTATATGCTGCTCTCTTCATTTCAATTTTGTGATTTCGTCTACACAAAAAATTTATTCAAAATTGTAAACTCCGTTTTTTGGGAAAATAATATTTAGTTTTGATCACTATGATAAATGTAGTTAGTTTTGGCGGATTTCGCTCATACCCTTATTTTGGCAACCCATGGTAACCTGCGGTTTGAGCCAATTTGGTTCAACCATTTTCCCAAATTCTGTTTTTGGACTCAGTAGGCCTCGAAAATTCAAGACCTGGAGAGAACTTTTTTTTCTCCATCTGATTACATAACTTTCCTTTCTATTTCGTAGAGCACAATGTAAGTAAGTATGCACAATTATGTTATTTCGGTTATTATTTATATATATATTGTTTCTCACTATTGACCGATTTTAAATAAATAAGTTATTTTTGATAAATGTATTTCATTCTAAAAGATTTACTATTTTTTATTTAATTTTTAAATAACTGGATTTATTTTAAATAAATAATTGCTTTCTAAATTTGTTCATTTACTAATCCAGCTTAATTTTATCGCATTCATTGATATTGTAAAATAATCAGTTACTTCAGTTTTATCTTTGAATCATTATCTATTTAGCTATTTATAATAAATTTTTTTTTTGTCATTACTACGAACAATAATACCGGGACGAACTCTTCCGTTCAGCGGAGACTCCTCTAGGGCATTTGTGCTGAGTAGGTACCTCTAACTTCGCTGTCGTGTCAGTCGTAACTGAGTAGTTCTCTCGTCGCCCGCATTCGCTCCCACCCAGTTCCCTGTTTGTGGTGTTAGAACTTCCAAGAGTAATTGCGCACCAAACTCTCTGTTCCAATTGCATTGGGTTAATATCGTTCTCACTCCCCGACTCGCTTAATGCAACATCGCTATTATAAATGTAACACTACGAACAAAAATACCTTGTGGCATTACTTCCCTCGCTGATCTGACACTTTTAGATCTACAAGGCTCCGTAACTCTACAAATATAGGTAATTAAAATTCACCTCTCACACTCACCTAACGTTCTTAACAGTTTCTTTAATGAATATCGGGTGCTCTTCTGGAATGAAAGGATCTTTGTCTCCATGAAGAACGAGCACTGGAGAAGAAATTTTGATCAAGTCTTCTTTGCAAATATCTCCACCTAACCCAATAAAAAGGTAGAAGTTAGAATGTAAATCGATCGCTGTTGAACTGGAATGTGTAAAGAATAATGAATGACGCAAATTACCTTCTTGGTACATCACATCTAAAGCACGCCACCATTCCATGATCATATCACTCAGCCCAGCAACGCCGTAAGTCTTTTCCAAAGGTGTCCTCATCTTATCAGACCATTTGGAAGTATCACAAAATCCTGAGGAAGTTGTTCATAACAATGTATAGCAATAATTATGACAAAAAAGGGGGTCGTAGGGCACTTCATTCTTGCGACATACCTGATATAAGTTCTATATCTTTATTGGTAATGTAGGCGTTAGAGCCCCAAACAACCAACTTATTAATCCTCTGTGGGTGCATGGCAGCCTGAATTAAACCGGAAATTCCTCCATCCGACCAACCAAGAATGGAATATTTCTCTATCCCCAGGTGCTGAAAGTGAAGTGTTCTTATTGAAATAATTTGGTGTCATTTGATGTATTCTAATGTGAAGACTAGGCATTGTTCAGGGTCTAGTTCAGAGGCCCGCGTTAATTTCGGTAAAGAGATTCGCTAACTGTAATAAACCTGAAGAAGAGATGCGATTATACAAGGAGCGACATAAGAAAGACACCTCTAAGTCACTCCATTTCCTTCAATTCAGAGGACGACATCAGCACTAGCTCAGGAAGCACCTAGGGCTTCATTAACTCGCCTCTTGTCAGCCCTCCCTCCGAATTTCAGCCGCTTTTCTCACATCGAGCAGGGTGACTTCGACCACACGTTCAACGGAGAAAGAATGCAGCCGTTTTCCTACGGAGTGAGGACATCTCCCGCCAACGTCCTTCTGGAGGTGTCATGACGAGCAATATGAGGAGATTGAGAGCAGCGCTACGAATACGATCGTTTTTGTCTTGTTTAGTTATGTAACAACATTCGTGGACTTTGGAATTACTCCAGGGATGGAGACGTCATATTACATTTTGCTCTCAACATTCTACCGAGCTCGTTCGTTTCATCGTTTTTATCTTGAAAACACCACGCCAAGTGACCTTTTTTCTACACAAGAGGATGAAAAATTGATAGAGTTAGTGTCCTTGTGCCCAACATTATGGAACATTGCGAATAAGGAGTGGAAAAACCAATTGAAAAAAAATCTAGTGTGGACTGACATTGGAAGAGAAATGGACTCCCGACTGTAAAAGGAGGTTGTCCACTTTTCTCATATCAGGAACAACAAGAAGAAGAATTGATCGGGCATGAAGCGGCAATACTCTTTGAATTTCATCCCACAGTCGAGGTGTCGAGTAGTTAGAATATTATAAACTCCTCCTTTTTCCCTTTCTCGGAGCCTTTCCTCCGTGGGCTTCCATTGGAGGAATTCAGCAGCTGTTTTATCTTCTCAACTCTCCCGAATACGATTTAAATGGTCCATGATGGCTACCAAACACAGAGAGAGAGAGAGAGAGAGAGCTCAAGAGAAACTGGTTGTTGTTAAGATGCTCACAGGAAAACATTATCACGCAGCATGGTAGGTCACTCTCCAACATCAGCCCGTTGACAGACACTGCTCGAAGCGACAGAAAATAAACTAAAACCCCGTTGCTAAGAAAACACGGCTTAAGGCGTTCCCATAGGTTTATGGTAAGAAAGCTAGTGCTTAATCCATAACCCTAATCCTCCTACCTGTTTCACGTTATTGTTACTTATTATTTATACCTTAACTTATTGCAATAAAGTTATGTAGACTTTATTTCTCAGATATAATACCTTTTTTTACAAATTCCAATCGTAAACCTGCCAATAACAAAATATTGGCGCGACGCATCACACTACTTTCCCCAGCTCCAGGGGCATTCAACTATTTGCATTAACTACAAAATTGTGAACGGTATAAACTATTTACCACTCAGTTCATTCGAACTTGGTAAAACATAATTGCAAGTTCAACGGGAAGTTCCGGAATTGATTGAGGAACTCCTACTCTAGCCACGACCATTAATGAGCAATCAGTATATCTTTTTATGAAAAGGATCTTGTTGACTTTATTGAAACCATCACGTAAAGTCTGAGTAAGTAAAATAAATGAAATGGAGGTGACTTGAATTCCAGAAATTGCGGGGTTTGCTTGTGAGTATCTTATGAGCGTTATTAAACATTCATCGTAAAGGTACTGGTCGTGGTATTGGACTACCACCCTTATGTTTCTGACAATGCTATCATCACATGGGTGGGATTTAAGAGAAAATTTCTTCGGGTTTTCTTCAAGTTTTTCAATAATTTATCGGCTTTTGTCATTTTCATAAGAGTTAAAATGTTAATATACTGTCACATCATTTGAAACTGTTCACACGAAGATGTGATCAAAATCGTTAGGGCAGATTTTGAGAAAAAAGTTTGGCGTTTCGATCGCTACGGTAACTATAGTTGCTTTTGGGGTCAATTTCGCTCATACCCTAATTTTGGCGTCTCGTGATCTGCAAGGTAAATATCAAATTTGCGGCCAATTTTTCTTTTTTTATTTAATTCAGTCGTATTTAAATTTTTCAAATGGTGTTTTTTCAACTCAGAAGCCCTCGAAACGGAGAGGTTGAATGAGCGAGGAGCTGAAAAAAGTTGTGATGCGTCCCGCCTAACATTATTCATAGACTTTACGAAGTTTCTCACCAGAATTTCACTTCAAACTTGGCATTAAAAATTGGTAGTTGTGATATTTAATTACTGACAACTAAACGATTTATTAATCGAATAACGAAAATAGGCCTTACCTCCATTAAACTTGAAGAAAAGTGAGCATCAGTTCTGTAAAAGTTTTTATCAAATTTTCTAGAAGGGGGCCTGCTTTTTCCATACCCAATTGGGTCCATGACTACAACAGTGAACTTGCTCTTGTCAAGCCCTTCGATCTGAGGCTTGAAATCCGACCATATCGTCCCTAGAAGTATATTCAAATAAATTAGAGCGTGTACATTTGGAATAATCAAGGCACGCGATTTTGTGTTGACAACCACGCATCGCCCTTACCAAGAACTCCTGGGAGACAGATGAGGTTGTGTTGGCCATTTCCTGTCTTCAAGTAGTTGACTGTATGCCCTTTGATGTTGACAGTGTTCTCCTAAGACAATGCCGAATAAGATAACATAAATTCACTCCTCTCACAAATAGCGCAGAACATTGTAGTCAAGTTGTGTGGATATCTCCATATCAGTGTACCTTCAATGTCAAATATTGAGGGACGTATAAAACACAGAAAAAAATCAGCCACTCAGCTCAACTGGTTTAGCGAATTTTCATAAATCATCTTGGAATCGTCAGACAAAGGACATAGACAGTTCACAAAAACTCTTAAGACGGATAACCCTACTCACTCACTCATCAGGGAGGCAGCCGTGGGCCATACGACTCCGCTAGAGCTGCAGGACCAATGGCATTTTGCCGTGGCACACATTAGGCCCATGTCCTATCTCCCCAGCAAGCCTGTTGGGGAGCCCCGCTTAGTGTCCCAGCCACCGCCGGTACCCATTGCCTCGGATAACCCTAAGTACTTGAAAATTGTCAGAAATACACAAAGGGGAAACTACAATCGTATTCACCGTGGTTGCAGCTATGAATAAAAAGGTGCTTAGCAACCAGGGTGAAAAAGGCCAACATCACTTTCTTCCTGTTTGATTTGATTATACATCACAAATTCTCGTTTAGCTTGAACAAATCTAATTACAATTCTCATTCGAATTTCTGTAATGAATGATAATCAAAATTCCAATTACTTTTTTGAATTAACAACCATTAATCAAAAGCGTAGTTGGAATTTAGATTAACATCACAGGAAGTGAAATGGAATAATCCCATTAGGTGCCTGTATTGCAGGCGAGTAAGAGTTTTCGAGGGAATTGGAAATCGTTTGCACTGTTCAGACTTGTTTTTCGCACTGAAAACCGTTGATGTAATGTATATTCTCATTCAAATGCAATCTTCTTTTCTTCAGTAGGTTCTAGTTTAACAATTTGAGTAGACCGCTGGAAAGATCTCTCGTGAGAGAGATTGGAACTGGAAGTCTTATATCGAAAGAAACTAGTGATTTCCACAAATCAGACATTTCAACGTTTAGGGTTACTTTTAACCCACGAGTCCTATCAAGTCCCCCTTTCCGGTGGTGTTATCAGCTTTCGATTTCCTCAAAAATTGACTTAAATCAATCTGAACTGCCTCTAAGGGCCATTTTCACCAACTGCGTTGATCCTGTTTAGACTCGATTAACAGTAACTAATCGCCTCCTGCCGCAAAAACGAGTTACACCAGATTGGGTTAAGCTCGAGCCCCAATCAAACGTTAATTCCAAAAAATTGGGCGATTAGGTCCAGTTAGCTCTTATCTTTCTTAATCTTATCGCCATTACCGTGCTCCATCGAGTATTCTCTTCTACAATTGGGAATAATTTACTAATGTTTTGGAATAATAATAATAATAATAAACAAAGATGCTGTTTACAAGTGCGCAGTTATTTCAGTTGCTTTTCCACTACAATGATAATCTAATATTATGTTAGGTTATCGCCATCTCACCCTCTGCCTCAGATGGATATGTGAGCGTTCCAATGACTTCAAGATGTATACATTTAAATTGTATTGCGAACAATAATATTATGATCGTCGAAAACAAGTTGTTGTTCGTGTTAAATGTGTGTTGAGCAATTTTAGAAAAAAACTACACGAATATCACCGTGTTGGAAAACTCGGCTAATTCCCAAAACAATGGCCACGGGTACATTCGCCCGGTTCTTCGGAACATTGAACTGGGTCACTGATACTGATGCTAGTTACAACTTTCATCACTGGCAACTTTCTAGAGCTAGTATTCTTCAAAATATGACTTGAATCATTTGACTAACCCTTGAACTATGGAATCATTCCACGAATCCCACCCTTTGGCAAATTTCCGTTGTAACCAAAATATCGTCGTTCAGTAGTCGAGTTGCCACCACTGCATGCGTCTTTCTCCATGTTCTGTTTGTTACATATCCAATTTTTTCCGCGCCTGTCTGGATTCTCCTGCTTTTGTGCTTTACCCACTGCCCTCTTCAGGTTTATGGTTTTGGATGGGCGAATTAACAACGATTTGATTCATCGATTGAGAGTGGAAGGCTTACAGAGTGCTGTGGATTGGTGTATGAGGGTCGGTTTTATCTCGGACAAGTATGAATGTCCTGAATGTGGTGCGCGTGTACTGAGGTAGTTTGGAGATGCTTTGAGAAGCTGCCGACTAAGGCAAAAATTACGGCAATCGCGCCGGAGATTCGATCCACAACCCTCGACTTACGTCGAGAATTATGAATCGACTGTCTTAACCACTAGACCACGATCAACCGCTTGCCTTTGATAGTAGTCAGTCAGCACATCTCCCCCCTCGTCTGTTAACCGCTGCTCCTGGAGCAGACTCTTTTTAAGGAAAGAATTTACGAGAGTTGAGCGAATCCCCGGAAAATCCGATCTTTGATTCGAGAAACGAGAGGGCTACAAGGAAAGTCTTTTTTTCTTTCGCATTGAAGTAAATGCGAATGAAACACACAGTTCTCAGTGAACTGAACACACTGAATGAAACACACAGTTCACAGTGAAAAACAGTTCTCTCCGCTGGAACAGACGAGGAGGGAGATGTGCTGACTGACTCCAATTAGAGGCAAGCGGTTGATCGTGGTCTAGTGGTTAAGACAGTCGATTCTTAATTCTCGACGAAAGTTGAGGATTGCGGATCAAATCTCCGGCGCGATTGCCGTAATTTTTGCCTGAGTCAGCAGCTCTTCAAAAAGCATCTCCAAACTACCTCAGTACACGTGGATGAAATTGTGTTCAAAGGCTGTTTCCTTGGATGGTTTTGAATGGAAGTGTAGATGGGATGTAGATCCTAAAAGTGAAGCTCACACCACACCATTAGGAGTATGAGAACGGCAATAATGCGGAGATTGCCAACACGGGTGTTTGAGGGGGATAAGAGCTTCGACTCGTATTTATACGAATATATTACGCGGCGACAACATCAGCCGGCCAACCTCACGAAGAATTTTTTCGAGGCCATCAAAGAAGCCCATCCCCCTCAAAGTTCGGATACGTAACTTGAGAGGTGAGTGATATTTATTATTTCTGTGACCTTCTATGTCTGTCGCATTTCGCGAGCTCTTCATTGTTTACATACCCTTTCTTTCGCGCCCGTTGTTTACATTCACTTTTACGACAAAACTTTGCTCAGCTCTTACCGCTACTGTTAGGCTCACCAGTAACAGTGACGCTAGTAAAGCGTTACGAATCGCGAACCGAAGTTCCTCGCAAATGTACTCACGGCCATCGTATTGGGAATTTACCGAAAACCCAAACGGCTTACCTGGGCGGATTTAAAAGCAGATAGATGGGAAGTGTTTAATAACACACTCTAACACAGACGTTAGTGCATTAAACGGGTGAAACAAAGAACATGGACCGAGATAACGTCGCTTGACCGATCGCTAGTATCGATATGCGTCACAGAAGAGATTCGGAGAAGCTCGGAGACTGCAATGAACTCAGAGAAAGAGTGAGAGCGATAACAGAATGAGAAAGAATAATAACCGGAGTTGTTTGACCCTTCCACCTTATTCCCTGTTCCCTCCGCCTTTCTGTATTCCTCAGTTCGTTAACGGTTCTCGTGCCGGTAGTTCGCGCCTTTCCTTCACATTTTACCTTTACCACCCTTCAAGTTTGTGCGTTTCTATTTTTTCTACGTTTGAATCGTGTGAAAGTCTTCTGTCCTGCTCTATATTGACTCTTCCCAACTTTATATTCATAAATCATGAGTTCTCAAAGACTTACAACTAACTTTTTCCATCGTTTGAGTGTGAAATCTCTGATCCTACCGCTACCGACTGGATGATGTTTTGTCGTGATCAAGCGTGCATGAAGTTAGGTGGCTAGAGATTGACGAATGTAAATTTGGTAAGAGGACGTTTAATAGGGGCAAATCGGTAGAGGGACGCTGGGTGTTTGGTGGGGTGGAGCGTGGGTCCTGAAAGTGCTTTTTCCGAGTCGTTGAAAACCGAGGGAAGGAAGTCCTCCTCGCAATCATAAAGGAATTCATTCTTCCGGGCACAACAGTGATTGCTGGAAGGCCTATGATTGCCTGGAGGATTAACCACTTCTTGTTTTTCAAGGACCCAGCAACAGAGGCCCACACAAATTCGATCGAGGGAACATGGGCCACTAGGGATTCAAGCCAGGAATCAAGCCAGGGATTCCCTCTAGATCGGTCACAGACCATTTTGATTCGTACCTCTTCGAATATATTTGGAGAAGGACGAGAAGTGACTGTGATGATCTAATGAGGGCATTTCTGAAGGATGTGGTATAGGTGTATTAAGTGAACAGTGGAGGAGAGGAAGCATCCGGCAGTTCGTCAGGGACTTCTTAGAACCTGTAAGTACACAATGTCGTTATTTCTAATTTCAAACATGGCGCCAGGGCCTACGATGCGTCACAGGCGCAGTTGGCGGGGGAGAGCCGAGGAGCGATGTCGGGCATATCGATAACCTGACCTCGGTCGTCATATAACGATATATTGCCTTATCAGAGAGGTCAGTCCATGTTCTTTGCTTTTACCAACGCGATAATTCTCCACCTTTGTTACAGTTCCTTGCTCATAAAAGTTGTAATCTCACAATTTCGGTTTTCATTATTTCTTGCTCAGCTCTCATTTTCTTGTACCACTTCCGATTTTTCATATTCACACAGCTCTTGCAGTTGCAGTACGCGAATTTTCACGTATGCTTGCCACTGTGGCTTCTGACAATTATTAGAAACAATAATTTGGTCAAATCTGGATATTTGCGGGTTGGGCATCTACGGGATGTACGGTTACAACCCTGATTGTTAAGCACCAAATATCTTTTTATAGCGAATTGAATGAAAACCTCTTCGAACATTTCTCAAAATTACGTAGCTACTTAGGGTTATCTGCCCGAGATGATTCACAAAAATTATCTAACCAGAGCGACTGCTCTTTTTTCTTACCTCAACCACTCTACAGAGTGATAAAACTAGTGGAGATTACGAAATCTGAGCCAATGTGGATTTCATTCAAAACCTTGTAGCTCGACACTAAGGTCGAATACAATATTACAGACATGGTTAACCATGACATCGAAGGGTAAGTATAACATGCTTAATAAAAAGAATATAATGCGCAATACCTGATATGCGAGGGAAGACATTGGGCGGCCGAATACTCGACAAGACAAAGCTTTGAACAGCATTCTCTTGAGTGGGTACTACAATCACTAGAAGAATATCGGAATTTTCACTGTTAAATTTGGTATTGTCTGCAACTGAATAGCTACCTCACCAACGCGTAGAGCGAAAATGGCCGGTCATTGGAAGAACGGCCTTCGCACGTTTTCCCGGCTCTTTGAGGGTTGATGGGAGGGGCATATTCGGCTGTTTTTTATTACCTCTCATTCTTTTCATTGACGACCACTCTAGCGGCGGTTGCGACACTTACTGCTACTGCTTTCCGGAAGTTGTTCGAATTTGTCTGGCCTCCCAACGAATACATTTTTAAAAAGCTTGAAGTGCGAATGAGTACTGAACATCGATATTTTTACTTTCCGCTACCCGAAGGGGAGGAAAGTATAGTAATCGTGTCAAAAAAACAATTTGGGTTTTCTTCAGATCTTTACGTTTTGAGGCCTACTGAGTCTAAAAAACCTACTTTCGGCGCGTGGTCTGTGTGTCTGTAGTTCGATTTGCGGGAGAACGGCTCATCCGATTGAGCTGGTTCTTTTTTGTTTTGTTCGTTATTTTTTGTAGACACCAAAATAAGGTTATGGGCGATTTCGGCCGATGGGAAGGGGTGGGGGTGGGGGACGGAAATGTACCAAAAACTGTGCGTTGAACGAAGATATAGCACCCGCATATGTAGCTGGTGTTCGAATTTAAAGGGGTGGCGGAAAGTTGTGTGTTGCTACGCACCGCTCGTTGAATTAATAAATTCGGAACTGGGATCAGTTGAGTATTGTAAGGTGAGACACAGTACACACCTACCCATCTGCAGTTCATTCTCAATAGGAAAAGCCTTATTTTGCCGCATGGCTTGAGTGTATATCTGTGATTAGGTTTGAGATAAAATGAATGGGCTGATTGAGTGGGTTCTTTGTGGTTTTGTTAGCAATTGTTTCAAGACAATGAGCAATTTCCATCCATAGGAGGAAGAACGGGAACAACATACGTCAAAAATGAGGGTTTTTTGCATTTTTCTAAAAAAAAACTGACGATAAACCACTATTTTATCTGCAACTAAACAGCACCCAACTTATGCACTATTTTCAATATCCCTGTGATAATGTTAAAAATAGGTCACTTTTTTAATATAGTGGAAAAACGACTTTTACGATTAAAATCAAACTCACTGATTGTGTTCATGCTCCTTTGACAGTCCATTGAACAGAGAAAGCAAGCAAATCCTACTTTCACACTCCTGCTGTAGTTTAACTAACTTTGTTCAAGCCGACGAATCGTCTTATAGCAACCTAGACTCCCATTTAATCCTTCACAATTATTAGTTAAATGAAGATGCGAGTAGAAGCCAGGATAGATCGGAAAATAAGATTTGCGGAACGATTGATCGCTTTTTCTAATTATCTTAAAAATGCTTCAATGATTTTGATTCAACTCACTATGTACTCTCAGCTAATTATTTAAGAAATTAAAATTTTGCATACATATAGCTCATATACCATTGAATGTTCATATTTTGATGAAGGTTGTGAGATACACGGGTTTTTGTAAATGATTGATCACAAGGAACTGGAACTGAGCCGATACAGCGATGTCACTGCTACTTTGGAGCTGTTACGTGATGAACGGGTTGAGAAGGAACAACTTGTGGTTCTGATATCACTTCATATCGCCCCTCCATCTAGTGATTACACAAACTAACCTGCCGACCCGTCAGCTAATTTTCGTTTGTTTTTCTACTTCCCCTTCGCGTTGATTTTCTTCTCATCCGCGAATAATTGCGTCGTGGATTTCAAGTTCTGATCCCGAAGAGAGTTGCGTGTCTCAATCGACAGCCTGAAGTTTGACAACATGTAAAATGGCCAAGTTGTTGTTGCGTGGCGAACGTAACTGCTGGGTACTTCGTTCATTACCATAGCTTTAGTTCACCTCGTTGTTTTGACAAGTGCGAGGAATGTAAACGTAGGCGGCGCGGCACATCGTTCACGTCGAACCGAGTCCAGGACGCTATGGCTGATACAGAAGTGGCGAATCTTGTCAAAGATGCCGTTTTGACGAATGAAGTCAACCAAAGGGTGTCGCGGGAAGCCGGCGCTGGAGACGCGGGACGTTCTGGAAATTTGTCGAAGGAGTCAAGTCAAGAGACGTCACAGCGGGAAAGTGTTTCGGAAAACGGAAAGAAGAAAACTAAGGAAGAAAAACCTCCTGCAAAAGTGCGTTTTCATTCGTTGTTTTTCAGCTTCAATTTCTTAATTCCTAATTATATTACGGGGCTTACTTCGAAGGGAATTCCTAGCGAAATTTCACTTATTACTTTCAAATAAGAAGCGCCCACGCTTTCGAACTGGGCTTCTGTGAACCTTATTTGTCAAAACGTTTGTTGTTGTTCAACAAATCTTTTGATTTAAACAACGTTGACAGCATGGTATACTCAGATAACAGAACTTTCTTAACATCCCCAATGAGATCTACAGACTGCAGGACATTACACCTCTAGAAACTGTGGCATTGGTGCAATGTGATTGCCTTCATAGGGGCAATACTGTAACCCTCTGACAGGAGTCTTACGATCATTGATGCAATCTGTTTACCTGTATTAAGACTTGAAAGAGCAGGCGAATGGGTGTTCGATAAGCCGCAGAGGCACAACAGTAAAATGAATGGTTACCACGTATGTACCAGAGGCTGCACTCCTGGTCGAAATGGTAAAGTCAAAAGGGTCATTAACAACGTGTGGGGCAATTTATTTTATTATTTATAAGCACCACGGCCTAAAGATGTATATGTCCATTCCTAGTTTCCTGATGAATGCCAGGCATCTCCTGGAAGAGTCGTCTTTGATGTTTACCCGAGGACAAGTTGTACCAATGACTAAAAATCGCTGCTAGCTAAGGCTCCTCATCTATACCCCACCTACATTGGGGGCGTCACTTATGCCCATAACATATGTATGTTTGTTTTTTTGCAGTGTCTTGTAATTATTCTTACTGCCTGCCTAATGTCTTAACTTTCCATCATATGCTTGGTATTATCTGTTATATTGCTCCTGAGATGCAGGTGTGCCTTCAAGTGCATGAACCAAGTCTGGTCTCTCATTTCCAATGTAGCCGAGTTAACTATAGCCGGTTAACGAGTTGAGGCGCATCTTGTACCCCCTTACCAGCTTTGATGTTGTGCAGTAGCTCCTCGGTGACTTACAAGATGCCTGACTGAGTCATCTATGTTGATAGTTTTATTGCTTTATCGTTCTTCGTGTATCTTGATAGCCCCAGTGGCAATAGAATACGTTTTTGGAGCAAGAAAACTGTTGTTGCGGGTCCCAGTGCAATGCACATCGCATTTCTCTCTGAGCCACTTATCCACACCTCAGAGCATATGCCCTCAAGAGTTTTGGATCCATCTTTATAGATGTTGATACTGTGCGGAGGCTGAAACTGGCGGCTTCAGATAGCTCAGGTGTTTAATAACACGTGGGGCAAGGTTATTGAAGAAATAATGTCCAATGCGGAACTTGGGTTTTCAAAAATTACAGAAAGCACTAACTTAAACTTCGACTGGAACCAAATAAGGAGACTAACAGGATTCTCTTCAAAATCAATCACAATGTAAATTGAAATTGAAACAGCAGGGTGTTGCATATGAGAATATTCACTTTGGTTCAGAATGCGAAGAAAAAAACATTTGGTAGAAAGATAAGTCCAGCAATAACAAACGTACATTATTCCTCAAATTTATGGAGGGAAATGAACAGTTGTAGGATCTCTTCGCAGAGGCCAGTGCCTAATCCCAATAACTCAAGGAATATGGGAAATGAGCCTTATTTTGCTATGACATTGGTTATTGATCCATGTAAGACAGTTCAAGGACTGAAACGCTTAACATAAATAGATCAGAAGCAGCCCCCCCCCCCCTTTCAATTAAATGTTCAGTAACCATACAACTTTAACCTCCAAGTTGGCAAAAGAATCCAAAGAGGTAGTCACTCTTGTTTCCTTATCAATATGACTGTTCCTAAACCCTCGGAGGAAGTTCATATCTTGGAAATACTGATCACACCACACAGGCAGTGAGAGTGTGTAGACTCCCTAATGAAAACCAGACCAACATCTGTACAGTGTGAATCAATCAACGTACGACAAACTTTTCCAGCACATTCTACGCCCAAAATTCTTGTCTACTTACACATAATTCACTGTCAATTCATGTACATTTCCTTGCGATGTCATGAACAATCCTGGGGTGTTATTTCACCGAGATGGTTTTGTGTTGATTCGAGTTTAGTCTTGACGGGTTTGGAAGCCCCAAGCCCGGAAGAATATTGTAATACTGCGCTTAATCAGTCTGTTCTTCTGTAGACCGTTGACTTGGTTTCAGCACGGGGGTTCTAAGAGCTGACATCATAATGTACACCTCTTAATTCCACCTGAACATGTATGAAATCCTTCCTTACAGCTTGCTTAGTGGTGTCATTTGGCGTCTTCAATCATTTACTGTTTGGCACCAATGCTAGTGCAGTAAATGGTAGAAGAATTTCTTGTTGGTGTGGGAACTTGGCTTTTCATGTTTATACCCCCCACTTTTGGTTTATTAATCATTCTGAATTCAGAACTCTAAGTTGTCGGTCGAAATTTTTTTACAGCCCCCCCCCCCCTCCTTCACAAAATTTAATACTTAACGTTTCGATACATCGGGATTCTAAATGTGCAATGTCTGTCCGCCGTCCAGGCTGTTTTGTGCCTTTAACGTTCTTTCGCACAAAAATCCCATTTGATATCTGAAGAAGACACCCGCCTGCTCAGCAATCCGATCGGACGACGCCCATGGTTGTTATGGGCAAAGAACCTTTAAATTAAATTAATAAAAACGCAATTTTGGCAGTTTTATCGCAAGTACGTCCTGTTTGGTATCGTTTTCAAGGTATTGTTAGATCCTTGGTCAAATGTAATGAGTATCAGATGTGTACAACTGCGTATATTGAGATTACAGTAATTATAGTGAGCCAAAGTCAACTAATTGAAAGAACTCGTGGAACAATGACTACAGCGAAAGTAATCGTTTCATCGTTTGTACTCCCTTCCTCCCGCCTTATCAAAACCACCCGCCCCCTCAACTCGACACATCGTGCCAATTGGAATATTTAGTTTTCGTCGTTCAGTTGTCATGTTTCGTGTGGTTTACTGGTATTTTTAGATGCTGAATCGAGTGGGATGGGTCTCTGAGCTGTCAGACTCCGTCAATCTGTTCAAGAGAATAATAAACCGTTGTGTAATAATTTGCCTCGTTTTTTATTTCATTCGCCAATTTTTTAACTTTTCTTACGATGTTTACTTATAAAGGTTACTACGCTCCCAGTGAAATCGTACAATTTCATTGCTTACGAGATTTTAGATTTTAATTGTAATAAGGAAATACGTTCTTATATGAAAAATACTTATTTCTAAATTGTACATATACATTTTCAGGTTGTTATCCGTCGGTTGCCCCCCTCAATGACGAAAGAAATCTTCTTGAAAGAGATCAGCCCTGTGCCAGAACACGATTACTTTTATTTCGTCCCCGGCGACCCTTTCGCTGGGACTCAAATGGGCTTTTCAAGGGCTTACATCAACTTCATACATCAAGAGGACATATTTCGATTTACGGAGACCTACGATAATTATGTGTTCGTCGATAGCAAAGGTTTCTTTTTAATATTGTATTTAGATAACGTTCATTCACCATTTCTCACTCAGACTTGATTATTCCTTCAATAAGATTCCTTAATTAGTGCATGCAGAAAGTTGTTCGAAGGCACCTGGTACTAGTGTAGTCGGTTAGACTGAACAAACATATTCAAAGCCTGACGATATACGCTGGAAAAAATATTGGGGTTTTTTAAAACTAGTCAACACCCTCGCTATGTGTTCATTTAATGAAAGTGAAAACAAGTAATTGCGTAGTGTACCACAAGTCCCTCGTTGTTGGCACCAGAGTGATCATAGTCTAGTGGCCAAATTCTAAGGATACTCGGGGTGTAAGGTCTGAGCTCGGGTTCGCTATAATTTTTGAGTCAGCAGATCCCCAACATTTTAAAACTCCTCGTAACAAATGGTGTCAGACGTTCCAACACGCTCTCCTTTATTCCAAGAAAAGAAGAGGGCTAAAGAGAGAGAACTGAAATTGAATAATTAAAGAGAGCACAATAATGAGACGGCTTCTCAGGTCTGAGATTAGGGGTAAAGTTTCAGCGAAGAGTGAAGTGGTGACGCGCCTATAACAATGTTGTGCAAGGAAAGTACGCGCCCTGTCCTTGTCGCTCTCCTTTTTGACTCAGCATAAAAGTTTCAATGTGGCTCCTAGTTCTTCGAATCGTTGATCGGATTTACCTGGGATTTGCTCAAACTCTCAAAAATCCGTTTGTTCATGTTGGGGCTGGTGATGGGGAGGAGGGAGATGTACCGCCTAACTCACATTGTAGCCATCCCAGAGATCGTTGTCTAGTGGTCGAAGGCGAAGATTCATATTCTGAATAAACTCGGGGTGTAGGATTCACACAACATTTACTAATCCCTTGTAACAAATGTTATGAACTATTTTTTGTTTTTCACTATTTTTTGTACTCGTCTTTTATACCTTTTTCGGCACAATATACCAATAAACGGGCGTTGACAAATGAAATAATCAAATTTCAACTTTTCTGAATGCACTTTGAAATGTAAACACGAGTATACATTAGTTTGGGGCACAAGTTATTAAATTCTGATTGGCACTGTTACAGCTGGTATTGGAGTGTTCTTGGTTGCTATCTCAGTTGGGGGGAAATTGAGGACTCCGAAAAATAGAATGCCACCACAGTGACTAATCAACTTTTGTGTACTTTTGAAGGTCAAGAGTATCCTGCTATAGTTGAGTTCGCCCTGTTCCAACGAATACCCAAACAGAGAACGAAAAAAAGGGACACTTTTAGCGGCAGTATTCAGTCGGATTCAACGTACTTGGCGTTCAAGGAAACTTTAGAAGCTGCAGCAGTTGCCAAACCTGACGTCACTTCTAAACAGCACTTCTTCGAAACTGACGTCAGTTGTAAGTATTCCCTTGATACGTTCTATGCTTCGACGAATTTTAGATTTCCAGTGACGCAGGACAATTTGATGTCACACCAAACTTTTTGGAAGTTCATGATGGAGTACATTGACTCGGAATACAAATACACATATCATAGCATAGTTGGCATTATCTACCACACTGCACGAGCACAAATAAAGGATCTGGCCCTGAGTATACAAAGGGAGCTCTCCATTTCTGTGGAGTGTATTAAATTTGACATTTAGCCTGCATATCACCATGAGACGCCAAAATAAAGGTGTGAGCGAACTCAGCCCAAAGCAACTATAGTTATCACAGCGATCAAAAAGCCAAATTTTTTTCTCAAAACTGGCTTTAACAATTTTGATTAATTGTTTGTATGTATAGCTCCAAACAACAGTACAGTACCATGATATTCTCATTCGAGAGAAAATGACGAAAGCAGCACAATAAATTATCAACAATGTCGAAGAAAATCTATTTTAATGCAGTTTTTCCTTGAAAATCCCATGCATATGATAATAGCATTCTCAGAAAAATTTAAGTGGTAGCCATACAAATGACTTGTACGATGTGAGTTTAATAACCCTCATAAGATAATTAGAAGCAAAGTATTGAAGTAATTGAGTTAGTTCCGCCAGTCAGTAAATTACTGAAGTTAACGTACCTGTGGTGAGTCCGTCTTCTCTGGCTGTTGGAGACTATAAACTATCCCACTATCCAAACGAAATTATTTTAAAAAAACTTGATGTTATTAACACTATCGCACAAAATAACGGTTACACCAAACCAAACAAACAATAAACTAATTATTAAGACAATATGACTCCAAAAAATACAATCCAAATACAGAAAGCACACAGACTTCAACAAGATGCTGCACATATACTTACACAGATCCAAAAATACACGGAATAACTAACATCTTCCGAAAGGAAGGCAAACAAATTGCCTTAGGTACGGACAACACACTTGGAATCAAACTAACTGAAAAGCAGGCCCACACGACCAAACTGGGGTATATAAAATAACTTGTGCGTGTAAAAACGCATACATAGGACAGACAGGACGAAAAATACGGAACAGATGTTCAGAACGCATAAAATCTCTTAATAAGAACAAAGACGACTCAAATTTTGCCAACCACCTGAAGACAACAGGACATGAACCGACCAAAATACAGGGCTGCGTCACCTTACTACATAAATAATACAAAGGACGAAAACTGAACGTATTAGAAAACAGAAATCTACAAAAAACAAAAACACTTCAATGGACACATCATAAATGAACTCAACTCAAAATGCGACACCATATTCACACTACTCAGAGCACTATACAAACGATAAACCCTGCAAATTATTACATAACGGTTTATTATTCGGATAATCAGCTTGACCTAGCATTAATGCTCCGAGACCCATTCTGTTCGATTCAGCATCAAAAAATTTCCTAATGAAACCCAAAAAAAGGTCGAAAAGAACTGAATCGTAATATTAAAATAAACAAAAAAAACGAAAGTATCTAGAAAAAACTGAATTTTAATATGAAAACATGCACGCTAAATACTAATATCCAAATTTAACCAAAAATCTATGAAAAAAACCAAAATGAGAAAGAACGGAAGAATCTAAAAGAATTGAATCGTATTAAAACCAAAACGTCGGGGAAATTGGAACGGGGGCGCTCGAAGCGTAAGGCGAAAGGGGAGTCGAGTGGCGCGTCGTCGTCGTTGGGAGGCGAAAGGGGAGCCGCCCGCCCGCGAGGCGAGGACGAGGCCGGTTGTTTTTTATTCAGATGGGAGGGAGGGAGGGACGCTGTAGCTCCCGCGTTGTACTGCGTTTCGTTAATTTTTTTAACCGTTTTTTTTTAATGTTAATTTTTTTTAACCACGGGCTTCGTCCGATCGGATTGCCGAGATGGCGGGCACAACTAGATACCAAATCGGATTTTTGGGCGAAAGAACGAATTTTTTAGACCATGTTAAAGGCACTTACTACATAAAGGGCCGGACGGGGGACGGTGGACGGACATTGCAAATTTGGAATCTCCGAGTCTTGAAACGTAAAGTATCAAATTTTGAGGGGGGGTTGTAAAAAATTTTTCGTGACCAAAAACATAGGGTTATTATTCAGAATGAATAATAAACCAAAACCAACCGACGGATTTACGGACCACCCTATACAAAAAAGACTTGATATCGACAATCAACAGATTATTTAAGACGCACATAACTATCCTGAAGTTCCTCTTCGCTTCACTTCCAACGGATTTCCCAGGAGGTGCGTGACCTCCTTCCTCCTCTCCCCTCCCCTCTCGATAAAATGCCATCCCGTTAACCAATCTCTTTCTATGTAAAGACCACGACCAACTAACTGACTTAACGCCAGACCAATGTATCTTTATATCGAAAGCTCTTGCTCGTAGTATCTCACCAGCCAAAGTAGACGGACTCACCAAACAGGTACGTTAACTTTGGTAATTAGGAGCAACACCCGCAATTCTGGAATTCCAACCACCTCTGTTTCACTAACTGGCGTTTTGTGATCAATTTATGACAGTTTATGCTTGATAATTCCAAAACAGTGAAAAAGATTCTTTTCGGAAAAATCAAGTTGACAGTCTCATGAATCACATTCAACTTAATAATGGCTGTAGCGAGTAGGAGCAACTCAATAAATTGTGGAACCTTTAGCCCCAGTTTATATGAGGAGATTCGATTAGTTCCTAGAGTAATACTAATCGCTGAATGCATGTGAAGCTGAGGAAAGCCTGGTGATGCATCCAAATATTTGCAGCGTGTTTTTAAAAATTCAGTTAAAGTTAGAGTGTGATATTAAGTGTAGTTAAACCGATGTAATAATGTAAATATTCTGCGAATCCATTTTCTATTGTAACTATTCACTGGGCTACTCGTGGTAGGTTTCGTTGATGAGAGAGGGCGATTGTAAAGAGCGTCATATGGTGGTGTTGTTCCACAATTCGGAATTTGGAGGAGGTGCTGGTCAAAGAAAATGCCTGAGAGGAGACTTTTTTACTTTCCTTCGCTCCACGAAGTAGAAAGGAAAGTTATGTAATCAGCTGAACAAAAAGAGTTCTCTTAAGATTTTTACGCCTTAAGGCTTACTGAGTTCCAAAAAGTTCCTCGATTTTGTAATGGATAGCTCCGAATAAAACGATAGTCCTCGATAATTCTCATATGTGGGAAGATGACGAGAGCAGCACTATAAATTGTCAAGCATTGGCGCTGGTAAGATATATACTCGTAGGAGCTACTCCAGAAATTCAGGATTTTCAACCACTTCCTTCTCAAAAACCAGCCTCATTAAATTTCTGTGTACTGATTCTTCAATAATAATCGTGGCACAAGTAGGACTTAGATGTTATGTTTGACCTAGTTCAAAGTGAATTAATAGCAAAAGCCACGAAAACCAATGAATTGACGTTTAGCTAAGGGTAGTTGTGTGCTGCGTCGCACCTGAAGTTTTTGTGTGTTGGGACACTATCATTGATTTTTTGGAAATCAACTGTTGAACTGTTTATAGTTTTTAAATAAACCTTGAAATTTCTCAATTTCAGCTAACGCCACTCAAGAGGCAACGACGACTCCCCTTTTGGAATTTCTGAAACAAAAAAGGGTCGACAAAGCGCGAATTCGCGACGAGCGGAGAGAAGAGAAAAAGAGGAAAGAAGCTGAGAGAAAATTGAGGTTAAAGGGGAAGAAAAGCGAAGCTGAAGAAGAACCGAAAGACATTAAAGTGAGTCGAAGCTTAAAATGTTTCACATAAATTGTGCTTTTTTTTCAGCTGCAACAGTTGGGTTAAATTGGGGTTTTTGTTCTTGACGTGTCCCTCATAACTTCTCCCTCTTCCTTTCTATTCATTCCCTACTGTCTCCTTCATTCCTCATTCATTCTCCTTGATTTTGTTTGCTCCTCACAGATAGTTCAAACCTCAGTGAAAACGTATCTCGGGTTTGTTGCTAATAAAAGAAACCCCGACGTCTACGGTTCAAAAGAAGACGTTCACAAGAAACCTAGTGCCAAGAACTTGTTGACAAGAAATTCGTTGCTTATACAACCGAGTCTACCGAGCAAAAACGGGTCGATAACCGACGAAGGGATTGTCAATCTGACAAATCAGAGTCGTCAAACGTTGAAAGGGGGCAGTCGGGGGAATTTCAGGAGGAGGCAGTTTTCGAATCGAGCTTTTATCTCCGACAAAGATAGTCGAAACAGCCCTGCGAACGATTCGGAGATCAAAGCGAAGCAGCAGACGGCGTTTCTTAGGCATGTCTTGAAGTTGTCTTCCGATCTTGGTGAAAGTCCCTGCGACAAGTCGGTGAAGATGGGGCAACCTTCCAGCGGCCATTCCAATAAGACGAGCAGAGCCTTTGACGGGGTGGTGTCTCAGACTGTCACGACCCGCTCCGTGCCAAAGCGGGTGAAATCTCCCCTGCTCCCAACTCCTGTTTCGCCATTCAGCATCGGACGTTCAGACTTCCCTGAGCTTCGGCCAGTTGGAACGGTTTGTTCTTTAGGCGACAGATTCCGTGGTACACCCCCTTAGCGACCCCCTACAGGCTGAAGATAATGTGTGAAGTCAGTAGCCCGTTCCTGATGCATGGAAATTCCTCTTGTCATTATAGAAAGGTTCAATAATGATCAAATCCACGGTTGTGATCGCCATTTTAATTTTACTTGCTAATTCAATCAAACGTTGTTCTATGTTGTCTCCAGAGTAACATCAGGAATAACTTATCTCGTAGTACTGTTATTTTTCTGTCATTTTTGTAAGAACTTTGTGTGAAACTACAATGTTTCATATGCCTGTGGCAAACACCTGGTTTCATGATATCAATGATCTACAACGCCTTTCAAAAACTACCAACATTTTGTTGTTTGCATTGATTGATACAAATCCTGGATCAGTTCTTGCATTTGCTTTGCTGTCATTAGCGCTGATCTGACTGGCTGTATGTCTTATTCGAATAAAGATCTACGGCTGTGTTGTTATTAACTAATGACTATACTAGCTGTCACGAAAATCGGCACTTTGGGCAGGGGACAAAGCAATGGGCCTCGATACTTTTTGCTTTCCTTGGCTCTGAAAATAGTTGCTTGATCAGGTGCAATCTGGGGGACTCAATGCTCCATCTCTTTCTACCACTATTTGGTTCTTACGTTGATGGTTCTGCTCAAGTTGCATGTATCTGGCTGGGATGTAGCACTGTGGCTGTTCTTCGATTCATTTGGGGTGGTTGTGGACTCCATCTGCCCCTATGCCCAGTAAGCAGCTTGCGGCTGATCAGACGAATGAGAACTCATGTAGTTTCCCGTCTCCTCCTACTCTTGTGTGTGGGTGGAGTGGGCTTCAGAAAACATCCATGGAAAGGATTACCGTCACTTTCTCACCATTTGTGTGACATCACTACCTACAACAATGAGGTGTACAAGAGGACAGGATTGTAACTTTGTGGATTCTCGCTGTTGTGCTGTCTCTGGAGAAGGACAGACGCCTGCCCACGTTGCCATTAGTCCTGACCAGTCTACAGGGTTCTTAGATGTCCAGGTAATGTCTGGCTGATGGGATTGTGTGCTAACTTGGCCAGAGAAGAAGCGCAAATATGATAGGATTGATCTTCGTATGGCAGCGTCAGAAGATCACAGAAGTAAGTCAGGTAGCATCAGGATTGAAACATTGCCCGTGTCCTGGCAAGGAGAGGGTGGTGCAAGAAAAGTGCTGATATTTTTCAGCCAGGTGTGTCAGCCCAGTGTTCTCCAGAGCATCACCATCCGTGAGTTGGTCAGGTCGCATCTGAACTGGTGGTCGTTCTCTTTTCCTGTTTTGCCTCCCCTTCCTTATCTTGTCTCTAGAGCTTACGTAGGGTAGTCTGAGCGCCCTCCCCATTTATTAAATTATCATCTATTTCTTTTTTTTGGATGCCACTGCTCCATCTACGGTGAGCTGGGGAAATAGCAGAACCAAACCAGCTCCAACTTGATAGCCTGCAGATCACCATGGAATGCTAAAATAAGGATATGGGCAAAATTGTGCCCAACTTAACTATTGTTACCACTGTTGTCAAAACTCCGCAATTTTTATTTTTTCTCAAAATCAATTCTAACGATTTTGATTTAATTTGTTTGTATGGACACCAAATGAGACTACCGTATTATAAAATTCTCACAATTTCGTAAATAATGAAAGAACCACAATAAATTGGCAAACATTTCGAAGGAAGTCCTTTTTGGCCCCAATTTTAAAATCAATCTCGCTCATGTACTACTAGCTTTGTCAAGGAAATCTATATAGGTAGTCCATTAAATTATTTATTGGGTGAAAGTTTAACAACCCTCATAAGATAATTAGGAGCAAACCCAGAAATACTGCAACCCCATCTACTGCTGTTTCACTTATTACCATTTCTCGCGGGTTTATGCTTTAATTCCAAAACGATATGCTGGATCGTTCTCATAAAAGCCATGTTGGCAGTCTTGATGAATCCTCTGCGCACTATAGGTTGCTAATGGCCTTGGCATGAGTAGGTGCAGCTCGATGAAGTCTGAAATTTTTGAGCGCCACCACATTCTACGTAAAACGTGAAGAGGGGATTTTATTATGTTTGTGGTGTAGCAGAGTGGTGCAATAACCCAAAGGTCTGTGGATCGTAACCACATTGTGCTACGAATTTGTGCTATGCCTAGTGGTTTTTTTTTACGATAGTTCGTGTCTGGTTCCAATATACTTAATCAGACAAGAACTCACTAAACTCACCTCAAATATCAAATAAATAAATAACTCTTAAGGAGAAAACGAAGAAATGAAACTAAGAACGCAATAAGGCCCACTTTGAATTTAATCGAATAAATAGAAATGAAATAAATGAATCAAACTACTTTCAATATTTAATCAAAGTAACCTAATTTGCTCTGGTCATTATGAAAGACAATATTGTGGCAAGGGGGTTAATAAACAGGGGTTTGCTCACCTTTATCCAACAATAACCTTTATTCAAGCGAGGGAAGAAGAAAGAAAACTGAATGGTAAAAAAGGAGCTCAAGCCTCGCAAATATAATCGCTTGCCCTTCCCACACATGGCAAAGAGCGTCAAAAAAGGAGAGCCGACTGCAATGGAGAGCTATATCCTTCACATGTTTAAATGAATTGAGCGAAAAGTTGAGTTTATCAGTTGCTAAAGCCATGAAAGTAGAAGCTAAGGAAAGTTGTGTGATGTTTCGCGCCAGATATTTTTCAACTCGCAGATCAAATAAGGTTTAAACACTTATTCCCGTTATACCGTTTTTGGGGGCTTTTCTTTTAAAGACTTTTGGAACTTATGTCTTTTTTTTAGGCTTCCGGCGTTATTTTATTGAACTGTTAACTTTTAAACTTTGTTATACATTAGTACATTCAATTCAGAAGTAGAATAGGGTTCAACCACATATGAAAACTGTATTCTTCATTAAATAAGTGAGCATCAAAGCGGTGTCCCCACTTTGCCCATTTGCTAATTAGATATTGTGGGGTTCATGACACCTCATCAGCTATTTACTGTCATTACACGAATAATACATCATCAGGAGCTGCTCAGAACATGTTACAACGACGGGATAAATATTGTGTAGCTACGAGGGACGTCCCAATAGTAAGTTCCGAAGTGCTGGAAAAAATCGAAAACTCAACCAATTTGAAAAAAAAAAAAATTATTCTTAAAGGTACGGGTCTACTTTATTTTTGACGTAGTCGCCATTCCGATCGATGCATTTTTGGTACTGTGGTGCCAGTTTACGTAACCCCTTGTACCATTCTGCGTCATTTTGTTTGAAGAATTCCGAGACCGCGGCTTCGAGTTCGGAGTTCGTACGGAACTTTCTTCCGCCCAGGTGGACTTTGAGGAGAGGGAAAAGGAAAAAGTCACTCGGTGCAAGGTCTGGAGAGTATGGGGGGTGGGGGAAAACATCCCAAGCAAATGTTGGGTGATTTTTGGTCAAGAGGCGAGGCACCCACCTTGCACACACTTTCGAGAACTTGAGATCTTCCCTAATGATTCAGTGTACTGAAGAACGAGTCAATTGATGTTTGTTGTGCACTTTCTCGACAATATCACTTAGAGTAAAGCGCGCATCTTCCTCCAAAAGCTTGCGAACTGCAGAAACTGTGTCCTCTCCAAGAGAAGTGGAAGGGCGCCCACTTTGCTGTTCATCGTGCACACTTTCCCGCCCTTCGAGGAAACTTCTCTTCCACTTACGGACCATTTCGATGCTCATGACCCCTTCTCCATACGCTGAAGAGAGTCTGCGGTGAATTTTGGGCACAGAAACATTCTCAAAAACTAAAAAAACGGATCACCGAACAGATTTCACAATTTGACGGGTTTTTCAATGTAGCAGCCATGTTTACACTGGTGCTGATAAGCCGCAACATAAGAAAAATTCAGTGTTGCCACCAAATGTAACACGAAGTATCCCCGTTGGAATTTTTTCCCTGCGGCATTTTCCCACGGATTTACAAATGATCGGAACTTACTTTTGGGACGTCCCTCGTATAAAGTTGGGACATACGAGTATAGCAGACAGTCTCTCACAGATTTTTACTTTCCCTGGCTCTACAAAGTACTGTAATCGGCTGAAGAAAAAATTTTGAGTTTTCTTCAGTTCCTTACGTTTCAGACCCTCCTGAGTCCGAAAAAAACGATTTGGGAAATGGTCTGTGTGTGTGTGAACGATTTTTAGAGAAAACGACCGTATCAAATCAACTCAAACTTGATATTTCGCCTGCATGTTACCATGGGACGCCAAAATAAGGGTATGAACAAAATCCACCGAAAGTTAACTATAGTTATCATAGTGATAAAAACACCAAATATTTTTTTTCTCAAAAATGGCTCTAACGATTTTGATTAAATTTTTGTTGATAACTCCCAATAAGGCAACTATTCCATAAAATTCCCATTTGTGGGAAAATGACCAGAGCAGCACAAGAAATTACCAAAATTTTCTACATGATCGATTTTAGAGTGGTTTTTAGAGAAAACGACCGAACCAAATGCCCTCAAACTTGATATCTCGCCCGCAGGTTACCAAGGAACGCCAAAATAAGCAAAATCCACCGAAAGTTAATTATAGTTATCATAGTTATCAAACCACCAATTTTTTTCTCAAAAACAGCTCTAACGACTTTGATTAAATTTTTTATATTGATAACTCCCAATAAGGTAATTACACCATAAAATTCCCATTACGAGAGCAGCACAATAAATTCCGGAACTGTAAGCGCTACCGCTTCCTGCTGCCGTAGAGCGTTGTTTGACCTAGTTCAAATTAATTGAGTGATAAATGAATTGAGTAAGTAGAAAAAAAGCCGTGTACACGAGTGAATGGACGTAGAGCTAAGTTTAGCTTTGCTGTGTTGCCCTTGTCAACCAATAAAATTCACCAAGGGGTGCTTCAATGACTAAACCAAGTGTTGTGAAATCGTATACATAAGCATTATAAATTGTACTAACCCATGTATAATCAATTCGGGACTCAATTCTTTCAAGTGAGAACTACGAACTAATTATTGTTATAATAAAGGAAGACGTTCAAATATTTGTGAAAAGCCACGTGTAGATTTGTAGGACGTAGCCATTTAGGTTATCTACCGATGTGTAACAAGCTTCGGCATTCTACAGAAGTGTAAAAGAATAGGAATCACCATCCACTGTAAGTACTATGTAAGATTTTGATTATACGAGGCATATCCATAAAGTAAGTGTACTCGATTTTTTTAGGGATCAAAAAAATTTATTAAAACAAAAAAAAAACGTGCTTGCGTAGGTATACATTTAAGCTATTTTTCTACGTAGTCGCCATTTCTCTCGATGCAGGTAGTTAGGCGGGGGATCAATTTTTTTATGCCTGCCTCGTAGAAATCTGCCGCCACCTCCTTCGTCCACTTGTCGACCTCCCTCTTCACCTCTTCATCGGTTGAAAATTTTTTTCCACCCATGTGCGTCTTTAGAGAAGTGAAAAGATGATAGTCTGAAGGCGCCAGGTCGGGGGAATAAGGGGGGTGGTCTAAAACATCCCATCCAAAAGAGTCCAACAGTTCCTTCGTGACGTTGGCCGTGTGAGGTCGGGCATTGTCATGGAGCATGCAAACGCCCTTCGTCAAAAGACCCCTCCTTCGATTTTGAATGGCTCTTCTCAATTTTTTCAGGGTCTCACAATACCTTGCCGCGTTTATGGTCTCCCCCTGAGGCAAATAATCGATCAGTATGATGCCTTTGTGGTCCCAAAACACTGATGCCATGATTTTTTTCCCAGAAATTGTGGTTTTGAACTTTTTGGCTGAGGAGTGGTGTGACGCCACTGTTCGGACTGTCTCTTGGTTTCTGGAGTATAGTGTGCAACCCAAGTCTCATCTCCAGTAACAATACACTTGAGGAAATCATCACCCTCCAGTTCATACTGTTCCAAAATCTCTTTAGAGGTCTGCACTCGATTCAACTTGTGTTGTTCAGTCAGTTGTTTTGGGACCCATCTTGCACACAGTTTATGAAATCCGAGGGTTTCTGTTATTGTTTCGTGCAGCAAATATCTGGATATTTCAGGAAACTTCGTAGAAATTTGGTCCAGAGTCAATCTGCGATCGTCACGGACCCCATTCTCAATCTTTTCCACAAGTTTGTCAGTCACAATCGACGGTCTCCCACTCCTCAATTCGTCATGCACATTCGTACGATCGTTTTCAAACTCCCTACACCACTTGTACACACTCGTACGATTCATGTGTCCTTCACCATAAATTGCCTTTACCTCATTAAAAATTTCAATCGGGGATTTCTCCTTAACAACGAGGTACCAGATGACCGCGCGGATTTCGCACTTGGCGGCAGAGTCGATCGACATCTTTCACGAGAAATGCTCCTGAGACCAAAGTTTTCAACGTACTGACCTCATTTTGGTCTTGTTTCGGAGGGGAGGAGTCACGCTACACGACAGTGGCAAAAAAAATTCCCTACGGCCTACGGGAGCTTCAGTACACTTACTTTGTGGATATGCCTCGTACTTTGCTAGTGTGACTCAATCAAATGCTTTTGGTGTATCAGGGCATGATTATGAGCATATTAGCATTCTCAGACAAATCAACATGGCAGTCCAACGAACTCTTGGAAATAGGCTCTTAACATAATTAGGAGCAACCCCAGAAACATCGGAGTGCATTTCACTTACTACCATTTCTCAACGGTTTTCAATTAAAATATCTGGTGCGTAGCAACACACAACTTTCCGCCACCCCTTTAAGTTCGAACACCACATAGGCGGGCGCTATATCTTCGTTCAACGCATTTTTACAGGAACATTTATAGAGAACAAAATGTAGGGACTTGTTAGCTGAAACTACTCTGTGAGTTTGATCGAAATTGTTAGAGCCGTTTTTGAGAAAATTGGAATACCGATAAATTAATATTCGACAAATCTCCTTTTCTGAGTTAACTTGGCTTATATCTCCGTTCAACAAATATACAGAAATAATTATGGAGAACGAAATGTTAGTATGGGTGACTTAAAGACACTCCATTAGGATTTATCACATCTGGTGAAGAAGCTACCCTGAATTTTCCGGAAATGTTAGAAAACTCGTTATTTTTGACACCTTTTGATTTTTATCTCTGTTCAATGGACCGTCACAGGAACGTTTATTGAGAGGAATATGTAGGTATTAACTATTTGAAAACAAATTGTGAGTTTGGTGAAAATCGCTGAAGCTGTTTTGCCAAAAGCGTAAAAACCTATTTTTGCTTCAGGGCCCGTATCTCCGTTCACCGTATTTTCATGGAGATATGTATAGAGAAGAAAAGTTAGGTATTGATTAGTAGAAGATTATTTGGAAGTTTAATCAAAATCGTTAGAGCTGTTTTCGAGAAAATGCGAAAACCACTAGTTTTTGGTACATTTTCGTCCCCCCCCCCTCCCTTCCCGTCGGCCGAAATCGCTCATAACCCTATTTTGGCGTCTACAAAAAATAACGAACAAAACGAAAAAAGAACCAGCCCAATCGGATCAGCCGTTCTCCTGCAAATCGAACTACAGACACACACACACACATACACACATACACACACACGGACCACGCGCCGAAATTAGGTTTTTTAGACTCAGTAGGGTCTGAAACGTAAAGATCTGAAGAAAACTCAATTTTTTTTTTTGGGCCGATTACTATACTTTCCTTCCCTTCGGGTAGCGGAAAGTAAAAACTGCGTCCCCCCCTCTGAAAAATCGTGTCTCAAGAATCTCTTGCGCGTGGCATAAGTAGGAGTAACTAAATAAATTAAGGCACCTTAAACTCCACCAGTGTCCAAGTAGCACTTCGAGCCACTGTGTGTCCCTTGTAGTTTCAGACCTGTAAACGTTTCCAAAATAATCATCCTGATAGTTTCACAAATTGTCACTCAATGAAGAGTCACGAGGTTTCTCAGGAATGAGGACGATCCATTAAATTCTGGACTTTTAGCGCTACCAGTTTCTATTTGAATCGTTCCACTGAGTCACATAAACTGAATGAAAAATGGATTTTATCAGTTACCGGCGTGATAAAAATCTCGGAATGCACGTGGAGGTGAGATAAGTAGAGGTGAGTTGTGTGGTTCGTCAGATCAGATTTTCAGTTTTTAGTTTAGTTAAAGGCAAAACATGGTACGGATGGCGGATGGACATTGCAGATTTGGAACCCCCATGAGTTCCATGAAGTTTGAAGAGGGAGTAAGAGAAGTTGTAACTGGTAAGGAAATTTTCATCGCTCGATGGGTATTGTATCCTTGCCATTGATCTTAGATACAGTCCTCATACATACAGCAAATCATAGAAGTTAGACGGGCTGATGGAAAGTTGTGGTATGCCTCGCACCACGCACATTCTATTTTTTCTAGGTTTCTCATATTTTGGGCTCACGGCTTCTTTGTGGTTTATTTGCAGCTTTTACAACCGAAAGAGAAGAAAGAATGCGGTGTCAAAGACCCACGCAATGGAAGAAGAAGTGACAAAGAAAATAGGGCTAAAGAAAACAGGTTAGTCAACTCATTGAAATGTTTGCTTTTCCGTGCGACATGATGATATTCTCACCAGGGAACACGTTGGGCTCAAGTTGATTGAGCGAATTTTCGTTTGGTCTTCAGCGTTTCACTGAATAGTGTTTTTCTCATCATGTCGGCTTCCATTGATAAAATGGGGTGCTCAATCTGTGTGTGACATTAATCGCAATAATGGTTGACCACATCACAGACAATGGAAAATAATGCCTACCGTGGGTACACATAACAGTCGCTCTTTCGAGGCGTCCACTCCCATCCAGTTCCCAGTATACGGTGGAATTTCAAGGCCTTTTTTACTTTCCTTGCTCTACGAAGTAGAAAGGAAAGTTATGTAATCGGCTGAAAAAAAATTTTGAGTTCTCTTCAGATCTTTACGTTTCAGACCCCCCTGAGTCCGAAAAACACTATTTGGGAAAATGGTCTGTGTGTGTGTATGTGTGTCTGTGAACGATTTTTAGAGAAAACCACCGTACCAAATCAGCTCAAACTTCATATCTCGCTCGAAAGTCACCATGGGACGCCAAAATAAGGGTTTGAACAAAATCCACCGAAAGTTAACTATAGTTATCATAGTGATCAAAACACCAAATATTTTTTTTCTCAAAAACGGCTCTAACGATTTTGATTAAATTTTTTATATTGGTAGCTCTTGATATGATAATTATACCATAAAATTCCCATTTGTGGGAAAATGACGAGAGTAGCACAATAAATTACCAAAACTTTCGACGAAATCGATTTTAGCGCAGTTTTTAGAGAAAACCATCGTACCAAATCAGCTGAAACTTGATGTCTAGCCTACAGGTTACCATGGGACGCAATAATGAGGGTATGGGCAAAATTCACCGAAAGTTAACTATAGTCATCATAGTGATCAAAACACCAAATTTTTTCTCAAAAACGGCTCTAACGATTTTAATTACATTTTTTATATTGATAGCTCTCAATAAGGCAATGATACTATAAAATTCTCATTCGTGGGAAAATGACGAGAGCAGCACAATAAATTATCAAAATTTTCGACCAAAAGCGTTTTTCGCGCAGTTTTTTCCTTATAAACTCCGCTGGAATTCTTGTAGAATGTTTAAAAAAATTGGTATTGTAGTCCAATCCAATACCTATAGGGTGAGTGTTTAAAAATGCTCATGAGATACATGGGGCTCACTCCAGAAATTCCTGAATTTCAACTACCGCCGTTTCGCTTACTACCACTTCTGACAGTTATTTTCCAATAACTCTGCACAAGTGATTACTATCCTTTTTTTTAAAAATCTTGTTTAGAGCCTCATTAATTATCTGTGTACCAATTGCTCAATAATGGTCCTGCAATGAGTACGAGCAGCACAATAAATTCCGGAACTGTAAGCGCTACCGCTTTCTGCGGCCGTAAACCTTTGTTTGAGGAAGTTCAAATTAACTGAGTGATAAATGAATTAATTGAATAGAATTAGCCATGTACAAAGTGAACCGACGTAGAGCTAAGGAAAGTTGTGTGTTGCAACGCACCAGATATTTTATTATCAAACATACCCTAGAAAATTGATTGTAGCCCATTTTTTCTTCTTGAAAATTCCGCTCAATTGATACTAGTGTCCTCAGAAAAAACAGGAGGGTGGTAATATAAACTGCCTGTACAATGAGGGGTTAATAACGCTCGCAAGATAATTAGGAGCAATCCCAGAAATTCCGGCATTCAAACCACCCCAGTTCACTTACTACCATGTCTCACAGGTTTTACCTGATAATTCCAAAACGGCATGTGCGAGCGCCCATAAAAGAATCGTTCTAATTTCCCCACTGCGTCCACAATTCCTAATGCTTCGTGTTAGCAATTGGTAATTCTTTCCTGTCTGGATAACGATGGCAATGTACTCCACCCAATCTTGTTTCACTGGCACCTACTGAGGGCTTGTAACCCACTAAAACATCTGACAACGACGAAATTTATATCTTGTTGTGCTCTAGTGACCTCTGATCATTTTCAGAAGAGTGGATTCTATGTTTGCCTAATTTGTGATACAAGCGCACTGTGGAATCTTCTGTACCGCCTGACTCCCTTTAAAGGCACCGGGCGATCCTGGTCTAGTGGTTAAGACATTGGTTTTTTAATTCACGGCGATAGTTGGGAATTGGGGATCCGAGCTCTGCACGATTTGCCGTAATTTTTACCTGAGTCAGCGAATCCCCAAACGTCTCCAAACCACCCTCGTAACACTTCTGAACCGTTTGCACTTTTCCAACTAAATTCTCATTCCTACGCTTCTAAGGCACAGCATAACTTTTTCTACCATTTTAATGAGTCTCGATGTTTGGCCATAATAATTATATCGTCAACCACCACCAGTTTGAACCATCTCAATGTTGAACCACCGTTTAATGTTGAATGTGTTGAAATGTTGCTGTAGCACGGAAATCGTGAAGCGCTGAATCAACAGGCATGGTTCATTGCTGCGGGAGTAGCCATTTACAAATAACCAAGCTAGAATGAGCTGTGAGGAGCGTAAATTGGCTCTAATCGGTTGCAATTCATGCTGGGAGCTGCACAGTCCACGTTTTTGTCACCACAGTTTTCTTTGAACTGTCCAATCAACTTTACGGGAAACCAGTACTAAGTACTTCCAAAAATCTTCAGAAAATAATTCTACCTCGAGTTCAGGCATATCAATAGGCATCAAGTGGCTGTGTGCCATTAATGTCATGCAAAGTTCTCCACTACAAATATCATTCATCATACTGACTCATCGATTGTGTTGTTTCAGGTCTCGAGAATTCAAGAGTAGAAATAATAAGAATCACCCGGACGAAAAAGTGAAAATAGAGAAGAGGAAAGAAAAGGAGGAGAGCGGCGCAGATAAGAAAGAGGTTGCCGAGAAAGTAGTGAAAGAAGACGTGAAAGGAAAAAGCAAAAGTGTGGATGATAGTAGGGGTGAATTGGGAGACGAGGGCGGTAGAAGTGGTGGCGCGGAGAAGAAGAGGAATAACAACCGGGAAACGAAAAGCGGAGAAGGTCACAAAAAGATGGCGGAAAGCAGCTCTAACAAAAATAAAGAGAAAAAAATTACCGAGGGCGAAGACAAGTCAGGGGAGGAAGCGAACCGCAAGGGACGTAATGAAAGAAACAAAAGTGTGCGAAAAGAGAGAGAGCGGAGGCGAAGAGAAAGTTATTTTGCTAAGAAGGTTTTAGAGAAAAAAACTAACTCTGACGCGAATGTCGATGAAAGGAAGAAAACTAGGACTTTCAGGAACAGCGTAAGCGGGGACGCGCCGCAACCGAGCAAAGATTCGAAAACAGAAGACTCTCAAAAACCAGAAGCAGAACCAGACAATGACAAATACGAGGCGTCCAGGGTTCATGACGAGCTTCCTTCAGGAAGCAATGAGCAGAACATAGACATATCTTATTCACACAAAAGACGAGGCTCGTTAGATGGCTCCGACAGTAAAGAGCCTCGATCACAGTCAAATAACTCAGCTCCCAAACGAAGAAGTTCTCTCGAATCAGCTCGAATGGAGGAAGAAAGCAGAAGGTCGAAGAGCCCGTTGAGCGAAGAGCATTGGAAGAGGCAGGAGTCTACTAGTCGGGAAATGAGCTACGATGAGAAGCGAGATGCAGAGTCGGATGATGGAGGAGACAAGTCGAGTCGGTTGAATCAAGAAGACAAGGCTTCCAAATCTGATCAAGACGACAAGGAGAAAGACCCTCGCACCGGCCGACGTATTCGCAACAAGGTAACAAATACATCCAGTTTTATTGTGCTTAACTTTCGTTTTAGAGCTGTTATGTAAGAAAGCTTGCACAGAACAATGACAAACGAGGAGCCACACCGTAAATGTCCCTCAAGGACACTACACTCACTAGATATTAGCAGGGCAGCTTGGGGTGTGTGTTACCATGACATGATCCTCGTGTGCTAAGCTATTTATTCAGGCGGGACTGGCTAGCGCCCTGTTGTATGAGGTAGCAAACTCACAGTCAATCAAAGGAGAGTACCGGCCTGAACCCAATTTACTGTGCTCCTGTGGGTCACCAAGGCCCCTCAAGACAGCCTCTGCTGAAGCACTTCACGTGATCTCTAGAAAGTTACCCATTGACTCAATTCTGCTTGTGAGAAGCGACGGTCCCCTGTAGTGGAAAGGAGTCCAACTCATTCGAAATTACCTTGAGGAAATACGAAATAAATTACTGTCTAGTACCACTTTTCGATAGGCTTTATTCGACATTCGCATGAGTTCCTAATACTTCAAATTCGCTGGAGAGATACAATGTACTTAGTCTCCAGTCAATGTTCGCCTGCGTTTCCAGTCCCTCAAACCAGGTAGGCAGCAGCGAAGGGCCCTAAGAGTCGGAAGTAGTTCAACCTATCACTCAAATAGGGTTGGAATGTTGAATACAAATATTACAACAAATTTACATGGGCAACTGACACTTACATGAGTTTGCACTGATTCAATTCTGCTAGAGAGAGGCGAGGGACACCTGTAGTCGAAAAAAGTCCAACTCATCCGAAATTACCTTAGGGAAAAGTCGGTCAGGCGAGTTCAATGAGCGGCTTCACATCTATTCTCTCTACAACTCTCCTTCCTGCACGTCTTGCCCCTCCAGTGTGGAGGAGCCTTCAAGCTTCAAGGAAGCTTATAACAGTTTCGCCCTTTTGATGTTATATCTTTGGCTATGGTTCATTCTGCTTCAAATATCCAAAATATTGACACGATTGCACACCTGACAATTTCACTCAAGAAGTAGGTAGACTTTTTCAGAAATGCCTTTTTGTCGAGGAAAATGTCAGAACCCGTCGTTTCGTTTTTTCCAGGACCGGCCGTCGATTCAAATCTACCGCCCGGGGATGGGGAAGTTGAGCAAACACCGTCTCGAAAAAGAGAAAACTTTAGGAAGCAGCACAGAAGTCGATTCGCCGTCTCACAGTCCGTCTCCCGTACCCAAGTCAAAACCTTCACCCCCATCGTAGACGTATGACGAGATCTGATCGCTTGGCTCCTTGAAAAATGACTTGTGCTGTGAAGCCATTTAACGCTCGTACTGCCTCTAAACCCCCCCTTCAACTCACTACTTTCTTCGGTCGAGTGTTTAAGACTGACGGAACCCCTAGTCAACTTATCAGGGTGGAAAAGCATGAAGTGGTAATTTGTTTTGTGTAACTGCTGACGAGGAGGTAAAGCTTTGGGTGTGCCATGCGCCGGCCTGTTATCTTCATCAAACGAGTGTTACCTTAACATAACTGCGCGCTAGTAACTGTTCATTCCATGTACTGAGGAAGCCATCTTATAAGCTGTGCATGTTCAACGTAACCTCCCTATTTACTACGTATTTTTCTTCCAGCAGCTTACACTACTTAATACTGCTCTTTTCCTTCGTGCGGCTCATCAAATGGCTTCCATCTCATAAGTTTGTTCTTGTGAACTGTGTCAATGTACAAAACTCAGTTAAATTTCTATTACTCGACGACTGGACGCGGGATGAACGCAGAAATCTCTCCTTTTTGATGTCTATGTCCCTGGCATTGACACTTTCTGTAGGCAGAATAGATTTTCAGCTCAGTTTCTTTCTTACTTTTATTGTTTTATATTTTTTTGGACGTTATGTCGTAAGGGAAAACGGAAATATTAATTTTGAAGTTCCTGGAAGATTGATTCTGATTTACCTGCGCTCATACGGTTGTATTTGGTGGTTCGAATGACGTTTATTTTGTTATGAAAGTGCCTGTTGATTCATTTTTGCCTCAAACTATTATTTTTCGAATTAAAACTTGCTGTCTTCATTTCTTAGCGAGATTTACCACATTCAACGCCTCATGAAGCAGGAAGAGAACGGTTTTGATGAGGAATGGTTGCACATCACTGATAACTCAGGTCTATTGGTGCTACTCTTTAATTATAAAAGCACTGTGCCACCCCTCAAGGGCACAATGGAGGATAGCAGCAGCATTGACTTCAGCAGTGTCCTCAGAGCCTGCTATTGCTTCTCTGAGCAGCCAAAGCTGACTAAGCTCATTTAGTGGGAAAGTGTATGCAACACAGCAATGCCCAATGGGATCACAATCCAAGTAACACCTGCAAAAGGGGATGAGATATTTTGTTGGAGATGACCTTCGTCAGCCTCAAGGCAGCTGACCTGTGGGTAAAGGCCCTTTCAGACTCACGGAGTAGCCTGAACGATAATGTGGAGAGGGAGCTCAGCCCTCCCTGTCCCTTGCCTCTCTCTATCTGACTTCGCTACACGGCAAGAAGAGAGAATGTGGTAGGGGCTGCTTCGGGTTCCTCGTTCGTCCTCTCCTCATTCTGCCTGACTTTCGCCCAAAGTATTTTTTACGACGAGTCAAAGGATCATGAGAAACAAATGCCTCAGTATTTCTCCGCCAGTATATTTTGCTAGAGAGCTAATGGGTGTTTTCATCTCATCCAACTTTGTCAACAGGGGTGCTTGCTCCACTTCAGCGAACAGGTACCGCGAGGATATTCCGTGAGAGTCTGGAAGATGCTAAGAGTGAATGCCACAAGGGGATTCCTGTTAGGAACAGAGCCTCAGGGATACCAGACTCATCGCTGGGTCGTCTCGTACAAATAGCCTTATTGTGGCATGTAGGCTCTGTCATGATGGACCTGTTTGATTCTCCAGGTATACGTAGGAGCTTCATGGATCCTATTATCCCAGAAAACGTTAAGACATTATCGAGGGGCTTTTGCTGAGTCCCACCTTGCAAGAGTGAGAGGAGGCAATGGACACGGGCTGTAATCTTTCATCTGCACAGGTATTCTGCGGGTAGGAGCTTTGGGTCTATCTACTCGTGACACTTGTTAGTACAGAATTCTTCTCTTTGGGCAACCTATTCGCTTCCTCTTTCTGCCCTCTGGACTCCCTAACCTCTTAGGGGCAGCCAGAGCCTGGAAGGAGGCTAGGTAGAACCCCAGATGGTTCAACTTGAAGCTGGTTAGTTCCAAACTGAAAATGACACAATTCGAAGCATCATTCTTATTGCGCGTTCATTCTCACAAATGAATAGTAGAAGCTAGTCGTATGTGATGGATTCCTAATCACAAATAAGGAGCTCGAATACACCAAGAATTGAATATTTTATTTAATTTAAGTTACTATCGACATACAAACAGTAGAGTAATAATAAAAGTTCGTGACTAGAACATCAACGCTTGCGATAATTCAGCTGCAAGATCTCTCTCTTCACACCTGGAACCCATGAAGCGAACTATTACTTTTTACTTTAGATATGTGTTAGATTGATCAATAACACAGCTAATCGTATAAACGGATCGTCAGGTAGGATTGCTTAGGGAGAAGAACCGGAGGGTATTAAGGTGCATTGTACTGAAATTACTACACATTTCGCTGCATCCAACGCCAGAATGAGGGAAGGAGGATGCAATTGGCGAAACCTTCCTTAAACCAACAAGTTTCGTTTGATATTACCTTCGTTTGAAGTCCAAACTGTAGCGCAGTTGAAGACTTTGCCATATTCGACGACTCTGGTGAAACCTTCGATAGAACCACCAACTCCGAAATAGTAGGACTTGCCTGCCACATATCTTTTTAGATTGTCAAGGTCGCTATATATTTGATGGTACGAGGACACGACACACATCATAAATGAAAGGATCGCTCAAAGGTACACAAATAATCCTACAGATAGCTGAACATCAAGAAATATCTGGCATTTTCTGTGTTGCACTTATGTATTTAGTGCGGATATGGGACGAGCTCGAAATACAACAAGAGAGTGATGAACATGAGCTCGAAATACAACAAGAGAGTGATGAACATCATATCAGGGGGGGGGGGAGAGATCTTGAAATTAATTACTGCAGCGAAGTAATGGAAATCCATTTTACAAGAAAATATCCATTTGAAAAGAATTGGCCTATTTTCACTGGAACTTGAGATTTGTAAATCAAACACAATCGTCAGTGAAGGAAGCTACAGGGTTTTGTCAGACTCTCCACGCAGCAAACAAGAAAGATCCTCAGTCAGGAGAGTCCCCACACAACTTTCTTAATTCGAAATTAAAACGTACACTCAGCGCGTAGAAGTAGGAAGCGTGATTGAGCTTTCCCTCAACCCTGAAGCAAAGGGCTCACAAATCCCCACTCCCTGAGCTGGAGGGGGTCAAAATTAACCCCATAAAACTGCCGCGGCAGAAAGAATTTCCTTCCTTCATTCAGAGTCTTGTTCAGCTAAGAACAAACAAGAGCTACTTACTTCTGCGCACCAGTGTCACTTAAAGTCGAGTTTGGATTTGTTCATCTCCTCTTTACGGAAGTCCTGTTTGCGAGCCGTGGATTCTACTTTACAGGAGAAGCTGGGTGGCAACTCAATCAAGCCTTTCACGTGCCATTATCCCTGGGATCGTGGTTGCTCTTTTGTGTGCAAACCACGTGCCACCATAGGCAGGATAGCGTGCAGTAATATTGGTTACCATTCCAAGGGTCGGTTCTGAGGAGTAACGTCTTGTGATGTAGGTATCAAGTTACACCTCCGAGACAGTTCGTAGTGCACAAAGCGGGTCTTAATCAATGCCAGTACCTACAACGTTATACCTTATCTTGGCATAAGGGTGGTGCATGTAGAACTAAGCATAGAATAGGTGCGCCATTCAACTTTCAAACCTTTGGGATATTGTTTTTGCACACGCAAGGCTTGAGGAGGTCGAAGCTAACCACATCCGTATGGAGTCAGAACTGATGGTATGTGGCCTGTTTACTGGTCACTGTTCACCTGGCCAAGATTGGTAGATCAGAGGTACATTATTGCAGATTCTTCGAGACAGAGCTGTGTACGAGTGAGGGGCTGGCTGTGTGAGAGAATGGCAGGGACGCCCAGTTTGTAGAGAACCGAATGGTAAACTGCAGTTTAGCTCTCGCGCGGTTAGAAAAAACTGCTCTAATTTCGATTTTAGTCGAAATGTTTGGTAATTGATTGTGCTGCTCTCGTCATTTTCCCACAGATGCGAATTTCATGGTATTAGTTAATGCTGCCTATACAAAAAATGTCATCAAAATCGTTAGAGCCTTTTTTGAGAAAAAAACAACTTTTTTGTTTTGATCACTATGATGGCTGTAGTTAGTTTTGGGCTGATTTTGCTCATGCCCTTATTTTGTTGTGCCGTGGTGACTAGCAAGCTAGATAACAAGTTTGAGTTGATTTGGTTCAGCTGTTTTTGCTCAATCACAAATACACACATACCATTTTCCCAATTAGCGTTTTTCGAACACAATAGGCCTTAAAACGTACAGATTTGAGAACTCAATTTTTACTTTCCGCTACCCGATGGGAAGAAAAGTATAGTAATCGTGTCAAAAAAAAAAATTTGGGTTTTCTTCGGATCTTTACGTTTTGAGGCGTACTAAGTCTAAAAAACCTAATTTCGGCGCGTGGTCCGTGTGTGTGTGTGACTGTAGTTCGATTTGCGGGATAACAGCTGATCCGATTGAGCTGGTTCTTTTTTTGTTTTGTTCGTTATTTTTTGTAGACACCAAAATAAGGCCGTTAGGACGGGGGGACGAAAATTACCAAAAACTAGGGTTCTTCTCATTTTTCTCAAAAACGGCTAGATTTTGATTAAACTTTCAAATTATCTTCTACTAATCAATACCATTATTATTATTTATACATATCTCCATGAAAATACGGCGAACGGAGATATAGGCCTATGAAGCAAAAATAGGTTTTTTACGCTTTTTGGCAAAACGTCTTCAACGATTTTCACCAAACTCTCAGGATGTTTTCGAATAGTTAATACCTACATATTGTTCCCAATAAATGTTCCTCTGACGGTCCATTGAACAGAGATAAAAATCAAAATGTGCCGCAAATAACGTTTTTTCGAATATTTCCGACGTTTTATAACGTCTTTTTGAATTCTGGGGTAACTACTTCATCAAATTTGATCAATCGTTCAGAGTATCTTTTAGTCACCCATACCCACATTTCGTTCTCTATAATTATTTCTGCATATATATGTTGAACGGAGATATAAGCCAAGTTAACTCAGAAAAGGAGATTTGTCGAATATTAATTTATCGGTATTTCAATTTTCTCAAAACCGGCTCTCACGATTTCGTCCAACCTTGCGGAGTACTCTCAGCTAACTAGTCCCTACATTTTGTTCTCTATAAATGTTCCTGTAGAAATGCGTTGAATGAAGATAAATCGCCCGCATATGTAGCTGGTGTAAGAACTTATGGGGGTGGCGGAAAGTTGTGTGTTGCTACGCACCGCTCGTTTCTCTGAAACACGGCCTTATCGATTTAAATTTAGCATTTGCCAGACTCCTCCGCATTCCCATGCTCAGCGGCCTTATAGTATTATCAATTGTCCACAATTTAGTCGGAGGCTGCACAGTTTTTGATTGACATTGGTGGTGATTTTTTAAACTCCCAGTCTGCCACACTTATGATTGGCACATTGCAATGAGAACTGCTAGAATCGATCATTTAATATTTGAGATGTATAACGTCGGAGTGGAACATTGGAAACATTGTCAACAGTCGGAAGAAAATTTCGAAAAGGGATTGATAAAATTAGACAGAGAAATGCAAGGGGGGGGGGAGAGAGAAAATGCCGTCTTTTAAAAAACTTTGTTTTTCTTTTAAAACTGGTTCTAATTAACTACATAAGATCTATATGTGATGTACGTCGAGAAAGTATTCGATTTTTCTATTTTTTTAAAAAATTGTGTTAAAAAAAAGTACAAGGTTTTGTAGGTTAACATTTCACTTATTTTTCTACTTAATCGCCTTCCCGTTCTACGCAAGTTTTGAGCCTAGGGACAAGCTTTATGACACCCTGTTCGAAGAATTCTCCCACCAACTCATTCTGCCAGTTGAGGACCTCTTTCTTCACTTCCTCGTCGGTTGAAGAGCGTTTTCCACCCATGTGAGTCTTCAGGGAGATGAAAATCGAAATGAGCCAAGTCAGGAGGAATACGGAGGGATGTTCACAATGTGCCAACCGAATGAATCCAATAGCTCTTTGGTGACGTGGGCTGTGTGAGGGCGGGCGTTGTCGTGCAACAAGCACACTTCCTTTGTCACACGCCCTCCGCTTGTTTTGGATTGCTCTCATGAGTTTCGCAGTATCCAGCTGCATTAACCGTCTCCCCCTGGGGCAAGGAATCGACCAGAATGATTTCTTTTTGGCCATGATTTTTTCGTTCGAATATTTTTGCAGAGGGAGTACATGTGTGTCGCCACTGAGATGTTTGTCTTTTCGACTGTGGAGTGTAATGGGCCACCCAGGTCTCATCTCTAGTCACAATGGAGCTAAGGAAATCCTTACCTTCCAATTAAAATCGCTTAAGAAACCCGATTCACTTTGTGCTGTCGTGACAATTGTTTTGGCACCCACCTTGCACACAATTTCCTAAATCCGAGAGTTTCAGTGATTGTTTCGTGCGTGAAAGATCTGAAAACATTGCAGCAAGTTCATCCACTGTCAATTGGCAGTCTTCACGAACAACGTCTTCGATTTGTTTCGCCACTCATCAGTCAACACAGAAGGCCCACTCCTCTGATCGTCGTAAATATTCGCTCTTCCTTCGCTGAACTCACGACACCACTTGAAAACGCTTCATGACACCTTCCATAGACCCCTTTGATCCGTGAAAAAATTTCCGTCGCCGTTTTACCCTTTGCAAGAACGAACCGGATGACAGAGCGCACCTCACCCTTGACAAGATTTTTTATCGGCGGTCACCGCGAAGGCTGTTTGGATACTAACGAGGTCATTCAGTGCTTGTTGTGTTCTGGAGAACCTCCTACATCACGCACTGACGAACATTGGAAACAAAAATGTTCCCCGCACGTACGGGCGCCAGTACTCTTACTTTCTGGACGTGGCTCATAGTTCAACTGCTCCCGCATCGGTTTTTATATCTACACAGACAATGAAAAAACAAACAACAACAAATTGTATACTCACAAATATCGCAAAATGAACTGATGCAACGTAAGCTCACTTCTCATCTGGGCAACCACAACCTACCACATTGAAGGGTGGCAGGGTACAGCTAGTATACATGAGAAACATAAAAAATCCTATTAAAACATAATAATAAATTTCCTCAGTCCTCAGTGACTGCCAATGAAGGATACATGACGCCTTCGGGCTTCAATTTCGTTCTAAGGACGTCGTGAAGTTTGCTGTGGTTGGCCGGGTTGTACGTCGTTTCAGACGTGAGTATGATGTCGAATTGAGCTTTGCACGCCGTATTGAAATTCTCCCAGTCCCCCGACCAAAACTGGGTGCGTGTCGCGCAATCCGCGCAGTTCAACTGGGTATCGGGAATCGTCAAGTAGCGCAAAACCTCATCGTTCTGTGGAACAAATGCTACGGAATAGTTAAGTAGTAGATACAAGTTATACGATTGTGTATGAGGCCATTTTGAGAGTACCTTTCATTCTCTGAAACGTTCAAATTAACTGAATGCAACTGTCGGTCGTCACATGATAAAAATGCCCTTGTTTCAGAAGAGAAATACAGAGCATTTGCCAGCTAGAAAGAGTAACTGCCGCCACGACCCAGTGCCGTTGTCTAATGCTTAATAAATGCCTAGCCAGTTCTTGAAAATGGCAGCAACCTCAACAGGACTAGACACCAAACATGTAAGCCTCACGTAATCTCATTCTAATTACTGGAGGCCCCAATCGACCTCAGTAATCTCTCCATTCATTCCAAGAGAAGAAGAGGGCCAGAAGAAATAAAATAAGTGCTAGATAAAGCAAAACGATGAAGAGAGCAAAACGACAAAAACTCAAGTAGGAGATACACTGGTTCAAGTGAAGAGGTGTAAGCGAATCGTCCGAAGAGTAAGGGCGTGACGAGCCAGAAAAGTTGTGGGGTGGGGGGTCAAATGAAGTATAATATTAAATATCTGGTGCGTGGCAAAACACAACTTTCCTTAGCTCTACGTCAATTCACTTTCTACATAACTTTTTCTACTTAATCAATTCATTTGAACTTCGCCAAACAACACTTCACAGCAGCAGGAACCGGTAGTCTTACAGTTCCGGAATTTATTGTGCTGCTCATACTCATTCCCAGACCGTTATTGAGCAATTGGTACACAGAGAATTAATGAGGCTGTAAACACGATTTTTTGTAGAAGGATAGTAATTACTTTTGCCGAGTTATTGGGTAAACAGTTTTAGAACTGGTAGTAAGCGAAACGGCGGTAGTTGAAATTCAGGAATTTCGGAAGCCACGCCCATATATCTTATGAGCTTTTTTACACGCTCACCCTATAGGTATTGGATTGGACTACTACACCAATTTTTTTGAACATTCTAGTAACATTTCAGCGGAGTTTATAAGGAAAAAATCGCGCTAAAATCGACTTTCGTCGAAAATTGTGTAATTTATTGTGCTGCTCTCGTCATTTTTCCACGAATGAGAATTTTATGGTATAACTCCCTTATTGAGAGCTATCAATATAGAAAATTTAATCAAAATCGTTAGAGCCGTTTTTGAGAAAAAAAAATTGGTGTTTTGATCACTATGATACCTATAGTTAACTTTCGGTGGATTTTGTTCATACCCTTATTTTGGCGTCCTATGGTAACATGCGGGCGAGATATCAAGTTTGAGCTGATTTGATACGGTCGTTTTCTCTAAAAATCGTTCACAGACACACAGACCATTTTCCCAAATAGTGTTTTTCGGACTCAAGGGGGTCTGAAACGTAAAGATTTGAAGAAAACTCAAATTTTTTTTTCAGCCGATTACATAACTTTCCTTTCTACTTTGTAGAGCCAAGGAAAGTACAAAAGAAATCGAAAAACTACTTCCAGACGAAATTATTGAAAATATTGTCCTCTTTTGTTGTAAAGAGCGATAATCATAAGAAGCAAATGGTAATTGATTACTCGCAAACCATCAATCGATATAAACACCTTGACGCATACCCCCTCCCTTATCTCGAGGACATTGTATCACTACATGAGAGAATAGAATAAAATATCCATTTCTGGAGGGCACCCATTAGAGGTTAATGAAAGCTAGAGCAAGGAGTTGGACGTAGTTGGAAGTGCAATATCCAGCTCGTAGGAAGCTCCTCACAATGGTCCTTGCTGCGAGCAGTCAACCCCCAAAGGACATTAGAAGAACCAGGTGTGAAAGAACCTCCTTGTTATCAAGTTTCAGGCCAAGCGTAGGGGCATCGTCAACAATAAGATAAGAAGAAGAGCTTCCAATGTCCTGAAACAAAGGTGCCTCTTCTTGTCACCTCTCCTCTTTAAACCTTCTGTAAAACTACTCATTCCTTGAATCTATGAACGAATTTTCCAGGGCTGGGTTCAAACTCTCGAAGATCCGTACATCGAAGTCATCTACTACAGGAGCAGCTGCTAATGAGTCGGGGTGAGTGGAGTGATGTACAGCCAGTCTCCTATTGAAGGGACCTTCAGTGATCATATTCTGGGAGTTACAGGCGAAGATTCACACTTCGAGGAAACTCAGAATTGCTGTTTGATTGAGTCAGCACTTCCAAAAGCAATCCCCACGTAACTTGAGAATAATTATAGATCGGGTGCGACGCATCACGCAACTTTCCTCAGCCCCAAGTGCATTCAGCGATTTTTACCACTCCAGCAACTGATCAAATCGGGTTTTCATTCAGTTCACACGAACTTTGTAGAATGCAGCTCAACACTCAATGGGAAATGGTGGTGCGTAAGACTCCAGAGTGAGTTTCTTCTACTTATATTATGACCATTATTGAGCAATTAGTACACTTGTGTAGCACAAGTGGTTACACTGCACCACCTGGTTACCGCAGTGTTGACACATTTTTTTTGAGTAGGATCGTGATTGTTTTATTTATTGACCAGGGGAAATTAGGGCTATACAGCCCTCTCTACCATTTGGCCTGGAGCTTGAACACAAAAATTCCTCGTAGGGTTAACATTCGAACAATACATAAAGGCTACCAAACAACATAAAAGTCTTGGTTAGTTTTACGTTTTTACCCGAAAACTCTCTCTGCCCAAAAACTCTCATTAGGTTCATTCATTATTACAGTCACACCAAAATAAATTACCTTCGCCTCAACACTGAAAACGCAAGTTCACACAGAAACTTCAGCTATATGATCATAAATTACATGCACATCAAAAATCTTCCAAACATGCCAATCTGATAACAGAACACAAGCAAATTGTCTTGAGCAAGTCTCAAAATACATTGACTTCAATTTTTCCCAACATCTCACCATTTTCCTTTTTGAATCCGATGATCCTTGTAACTCAGAGTAGTCCGGCTCTAAACGCTTGGAATTCCCCAATTAGTTTACCAAGCGCCACAAAAAATTCCCCACCTCTGGGATTACCGTTCCTACTTGTCACTTCACAACAATAGGCTTCAGATGCCAATACCCCAAAACATAATAGAGCCCCCAACTAACAAGCATCATTTCTCAGATACTTACTGCCCTCATCCGGTCACCCCTTCACTGGTCACAACCATCCTCCATACGAAACCAACCAATCCGAAGAATTTATACCCCCTCCAAAGGGGTGCTCCCCCCCCCGTCAACGCACTTAGAATGACTGTATTTTATGTTACGTTACTTCACTCCTCTGTACATTCAAGCGCTCGAACCTTGTTGTGACTTCAACTCTTCAATTACACATTTTGTGCTACAGTAAAGCAAGTCTATCCTGGTCAAAACAGAAACAGTGAGAAGGGCACTAGTATATTACCCAAGTGTTGAGAGGGGGGTACTTGTATATCCCTCCCTTCTCCAACGAACCACACAACCTAATCTAAAATGTTGATAATTTATTGTGCTGCTCTCGTCATTTTTCCACGATGGGGAATTTTATGGTATAATTGCCTTATTGAGAGCTATCAATATAAAAAATTTAATCAAAATCGTTAGAGCTGTTTTTGAGAAAAAAAATTGGTGTTTTGATCACTATGATAACTATAGTTAACTTTCGGTGGATTTCGTTCATACCCTAATTTTGGCGTCCCATCGTAACCTGCGGACTAGATATCAAATTTGAGATGATTTGGTTCGGTCGTTTTCTCTAAAAACCACTCTAAAATCGATTACGTCGAAAATTTTGGTAATTTATTGTGCTGCTCTCGTCATTTTCCCGTAGATGGGAATTTTATGGTATAGTTGCCATATTGGGAGCTATCAACATAAAAAATTTAATCAAAATCGTTAGAGCCGTTTTTGGGAAAAAAAGTATTTGATGTTTTGATAACTATAGTTAACTTTCGGTGGATTTTGCTCATACCCTTATTTTGGCGTCCCATGGTATTCTGCTGGCAAGATATCGAGTTTGAGCTGATTTGGTACGGTGGTTTTCTCTAAAAATTAAAAAACAATTTTTTTCAGCCGATTACATAACTTTTCTATCTACTTTGTAGAGCCAAGGAAAGTAATAAATCATACGCAAAAACGCTTCCACACCCAATGCTAAAATGATGAAAGTTAATTCGCAGAGAGGATCTCGAGTTAGCCTGATATTCCTGCTTCTATAATCAATCCGTAATTATAACAGCAACATTAATATAATGAGCAATAATAACGATTTTGAAATTATCGAGCACAACTTATCATAAATTGAGCATAAAGCGTCAGTTAGTGAAACGGAGGTGATTGGAATTTCGGAGTTTCAGCGGTTGCTCCCAATCATCTTATGAGCGTTATTAAAATCTCACCGTATAGGCCGTTTGACAGATGCACCACACAACAGACTATTCAATCAAAAGCGTCCCACAGCTCGTAGGTCAGCTTTGGGAGCAAGTATGGTTGAAAGAAGAGCCACTTCTCTTTTTTGCAAATAAATGTACGGAGCGAAATTAATATACATTGAGGCCCTTCACATGTACACTCTAGAGTCGACGACTGAACGGGACACTCAAGTCTCGAATCAAAAGTGTAAGTGTAAACGGCAATTCTGCGTGGACTTAGGAACGGGGCTAGCGCGCCGAAGCGTCGACGGTTTTGAACGCACTCCTGCCGAAAGTCAAGAGTGTGAGTGTGAATACAGTTGTGTGATCACATCATCACAGTTTTGCCTGAGGGTTGGAGTGGAGTTAGGAACGTCGTCGTCGTCGTTCTCGCGGTTTTCTCCCGTTCTTTCTGTGATAAAACCTGTTTATTAGTGCTTCCGGTCGCCCAAACATGGCAGATAGCAGATGCTGGAGTAGGAAGTTCTCACAAACTTTATAGAACTTTATAGAGATTTTCCATGCCCGTGGAAAATCAAATCAAAGGAGTACCTAAATAAGAATCTGATCTGAAAAACGAAGCCTACGACAAGCTTGTTGAATTTTGTAAGCCTATCTTTCCAAGTACAAACCGCGATTTCGTATACAAAAAAGTGCAAAGCCTCGTAGAAACGTAGAACCTCGTACAATGGCCTGCAGGTTTCTGGAATAACTGCTGACAGCAATGAAACTGAGATGCCAGTCGTGAATTTCAGATCTTCATAGGAGCGCCCAGTTGCCAAATACCTCAAAGTGGCCTCAACCCATTGCTCTGCAGATATGCTTGCTCGCATAACTGTATCCTTTTTAGCGATTTTTTCTTTTACTAGATCGACAAGTAAGTCGAATGTTGGACCGTCCATTCTCAGGTAATACCGAAAATCATCCGGGTAATTTTCCCTTAGTTCTTCAACAAGCGGTGTATGACTGAACTCTTCCCTGTACCTCTTCACCCAAATACGCCGTTTTCTACCAAATTTCTCCCGCACATATATCACAAAACAACAGGCTCCTGACTGTTGTTCTCTACGAGAGCCATGGTACCTAACCCTATCAGGTAGCAGTTAGCACTGCTGAGAGATGAGGGAGGCTTGGGCGTGCGGTGAAAAATTTCCAATTTTTCCTCATTCCACACGCCACTCAGGAGTGAGGTTAAAACTTAAAGTTCTGCGTTTACACTTACACTTTTGAGTGGACGAACCCAGGTGCCGCGTTTGCGTGGGGTTAAGAGTGTGCTGTCCAAAAACAACACACTCTTGCGTGTCCCACTCTTGAATGGCAGACGCCTGAACGACATTTCTGAGCACACGCAAGAGCGGGAGGACAAAAAATTGGAGCGTGGAGTTTTAACCGCACTCAAACTTCCACTCAAGAGTGTTCCGTTCAGTTGTCGACTCTAGAGTGCACGTGTGGAGGGCCCTATTAATGAAACAACGCCTTTCAATCCTCTTAGCGCATTACCGTAATAAAGGTAAAATAGTAAGCAAAACCCTGTTAAACTTACATAATCCTGAAACACAACGAACGGCGAGCCAAGTTGAAGGGCCAGGATCCCAAGAATGCCGCTACCGCAACCCAAATCAAGCACAGTTTTCCCCTCGAACAAGTTTCCCGTAGACGACATAAGGTAACTCGCCAAGTCGAAAGTGCTTTCCCAAATTTTCATACCGCCTGGAAACATTACCGTTAATTATTGAATATTAAAAGCTCAAAACGCCCGAACATGCGAAGCTTCACGAACTTCTCTTACATATACAGCCGTGCTCAACGATAAACTTTATTTACAAAATAAGAACGATGTACCTTGCTTTATGGGAGTGTAGTAGCCAAAAACAAAACTTTTTAATACACTGGGATCATCATGAGAAGAAAAAAAACAAAAACGCTGGACATCTGTTAATCGTGAAAACATAAAAATAAATGAAAATATTTGTTGCGACGCATCATACGACTATCCCCGGCCCCTCGCTCGTTCAGTAATCTTAACTAACTACAAAGCAATCCAATTCGTTTATCACTCAGTGTATAAATGATGTTTCGACGTTCTGTAAAAAATGGTAGTGCTTAATGTTTTAAATTTTACTCCACAGCTCCTAAACATGTCATGACTTTCATCGAGTGATCAGCGCATAGGTAAATCATGGGACTGTCAACTCAAGTTTGTGAGTGGGAGGATCGCGTTTACTGTTCAGGAATTTTATGAGAAACACTGCGAAAAAAGTTAGTAAAACGTTGTCAGCTTCAACTCCGAAATTTCTGTGGTCGCTGCATATTATCTGATCACCATATAGGCAGCTTATTGCACTGACACTCGTGACTTTTTTGAAAACGGTAGTATTGCGTGAACGAGATTAATAAACACTGAATGAAATCGCTTTTAGTCGATATTTTTGACATTTTATGTGTTTACTTTGCTACATAAGCTCGAAAATGTAACGCCGGAGATGTAACGGAGAAGCGTCACGAAATTTGTTTTGGGTTAAGTGCATGGTAACGTCTGATACAAAATCTGACGCTTGGTAACATCACACGTTTTAATAACCTCAATGACTAAGTGATGGTGTCAATTGCAATTGACGCGGCCATTATATCGAAACCATCAGCGAGCACAATCAAACGTAGTTATCATTGCATTAAAAAAATAAATAAAAAATAAAAGACAAAATGTTCCCAGTGGTTGCGTACTTGTACGAAAGCTGTACCCACCGTTTGTGTAATTTAAATTTAGCCAAAGGCTGTGCTAATTCAAATGTTTATAATTTATTGTGCTCACGTAAATTTCCCACGAATGACAACCGTACAGTACTATTATACCATAAGAAGCGACAGTCCATTTAAACAAAATGTAATAAATCGTTGCAGCTCTAGAGGAAAACAATTTGGTGCTTGATTAACGTGGTGAGTTCGTACCGATTTTGCTTATGCCCCTTAATATGGCGTCCCATGGTGATCTGCTGTCTTCATATGAAATTTGTGCAGACTTGGTTCCGCCATTTTCTCTCAATCGAGTTCGCACAAACCGTTTTTCGGACCCAGATGCCCTTGAAACATGACTATCTGAACAAAATTTAATTCCTTTTTCCAGCCGACTACATAGCTTTTGTGAAAAACTCTAAACCGACGTCTTTCCTTCTTATGTGGAGGCCATTAAAGTGAAAATGGGTACCTTCGTACACTCCTGGGATCAGATCTGAACCTTCGTTGTCGGCTTGAAGGACAGGGGTTCGTTGTTTACCGTTCGCTTTCAAATGCTCCATTACTTTCGGTGGGTCGACTAAAACAATTTTGAAGTCGTCTATGATCGCTTCGAAAGAGAAGGACTTCCATGAAAAGCCAGGCAGAGGGTTTTCCGTCGAGACGAGCGCCGCAGGGGCAGCCAGCTCTTTGGAGACCGCATCTAAAACGAGGAATTTATGTAGAAACGCTTATCAGAAGTGGACAAAACATAATGAGCAGAAGTCGAACGTGTACTATACACATTACTGAGTTTTTTTTCGAACGCCGTATTTCTAAAATTGAAAGAAAACATTTTTTGAGGCTTTGACAAGTCTACAATCACCTGGCGACGCACGTTATCAATTGTTGTCACTAGCCTTCTTCTTGTTCATTATTCGCTATTGAGCTCCCGTGTTGCACGGTGAAGAAATTACCTCGACAAAAACCTGATTCTAATGCGGCCTTTTCTTAATAAATACCTCAAGTATCGGGTCATTTGTAGTCGAATAAGCTACTTACATTACGTTACTTCAATAACGGTGTACAGCAATTGGACCTTTCATAAATTCGTGTAATTCACCATATTGTGTAGACATTGGATATAGAGATAAATACAGGTACTGTATGTGGAGTAGAGGCTGGTAGATACAGGTGGTTTCAGGTAGATTCATTAATTTTGGATCTTGATCCATATTAGCTCGGATGAGTACAGCGGCCAATTGCTGGCTGTTCAGGTGGGTGAGTGCGAGCATGTCGATGGATGGGTCAATGCAGGCCACTTCGGCCTTGGCTCCCGTTGGGGTCAACAATGTACTTGAGCACAGATAAATACAGATGGTTTTACATAAATATGGGCGTAGGTAGTTGAAGCTAGACTCAGATATGTGAGCTAGATTCTGCAGGTAGGTACTCGATGTGGTACGCTCAGACATCTGCCGTGGGTATATTCAGGTACAGGGTGAGCCATAACAAATGGTGCAGTTTCAAAGGGCGATTGAAAAAAAAAGGTGCAACTTAGAAGATTACGGTTTGTTTTATTGAACGCCATACATCACCCCATTTTGGTAGATTAAGTCCTGAAAATTACATCAGGAAGGTGGGCGCTCTCAGCAGTGACGCACTGATGTAGGCGATTCCTGAAATTTTCAGCCGCCCTCTGGCACATTTCGATGGGAATCGCGGCGATTTCTTCCCTGATTCGAATCTTGAGGTCTTCCAGAGTGTGAGGTCGATGTTTGAACACCTTTTCCTTCAAGTAGCCCCACAGGAAAAAATCACACGCGTGCGGGGAACATCTGCCACAGTTTCACCATTGAGATTTGCGCTGTGTGGGCCGTAGCCCCATCTTGCTGAAACCAAATATCCCCCAGACCCTCTTCTTCAGCAAACTGGTTCAATTCGGGTTCAAAAAATCTTTCCAGCATGAAAAGATAACGCTCAGCATTGACGGTAACAGTCCTTCCATCCTCCTCGAAAAAATAAGGCCCAATCACCCCAAATTTTGAAATGGCACACCAGACAGTGACCTTCGGGGAGTGGAGAGGTCTCTCGTGAATTTGTCTTGGGTTGCGGTCACACCAATAGCGGAAATTTTGTTTATTAACCGCTCCAGAGAGATGGAAGTGGGCTTCGTCCGAACTGAAAAAAGTGGACGTTGGTGGGATGCGGTTTATCATCTCTTGGCATCGATTCAAGCGGTTTTGGTAGTCTGGAGGGGACAATTCCTGAACAATCATAATCTTGTACGGATGGAATGACAAGTCCATGTGCAAAATCCTCCTTAGTGAGGTGTTAGAGATGTTCAGTGCTACTGCGTGCCTCCGAGCAGAGCGCCGAGGCGACTGTTCCACTGCTGCTCTCTCTCGAGCCAAATTTTCAGGTGTTCTTGCGTTTCATGGTCTTCCCGCACCTCTACGCCTTACTGTGGAGTTTCTTGCAATGCTTGAACCCAACGTGCGATAACATTGCGGTGATGGACGGGATCACGACGTGGGTTGTTGTAACGCAGTCCTAACTCATTGGAAAATAATGCTCGATTTATCATACTATATGGAAAGCGGCATGCTTGTGAACTCGTGGATGGTTTGATGAATTATGAATAGTGACATCGCTATACGTCTCTTTTCGGAAAATAGCAAATTCGTGCCGTTTGTTATTCACGGAGACAGAAAGATCGAGGAAGTTAAGAGAAATACCGCCTAACTCGAGAATGAATTTAATATGTGTATCTAGTTGATTGATGCTTTCGTGAAAAGAATTTAAGTGTCTTTCTGTTCCTGTCCACAGTATGATAATATCATCTACGTAACTATACCAATACAAGAGGTTACTAGGTTTGCATTTGTTAAGAATCTGTTTCTCGATATGGTTCATATAAATGTCTGCGAGCAATGGTGACAGAGGAGAACCCATGGCAACTCCTGGCTGCGTGTAGTATCTCTCTTCAAACAAAAATAGTTTTGATCCATGCAGATAGACATTAATTTACTGAGTTCATCTTTTTCAAAAACGTTAATAACAGAATTGTGAATTAGCTTATTAACAGCGAGCTACATTGATGTTGGTGAAGAGGCTAACCACATCAAAGGAAGCAAGTTTAGCATTTAAAGGTACTTGCATATCCTTAATTTTACTAACTCGTGTGAATTTTGAATTGTGTATTGAGGCCGACATTGGATTTTATCTCTAAAGTGATGCTTTACAATGGTTCAGAATGAATGAAAATTGCGTGGATCGCGTCTCGTAGATATGACGGTTTCTGAGAGCCGTTCTACCCGATCGTTCAATTCGACTACATTCGCTGATTGTCGTTACCGCACACACCATCTTAATATGTAGCCCGGCTACATACGCGGGCGCTATATTTTCCTTCAACGCATTTCTACGGAAACGTTTATTGAGGACAAACCCTTTCTCGGCCTCTGAAGAAGCTCTTCAAAATCACTAACACAAACGGTGGGTACAGCTTTCGTACAAGTACGCCACCACGAGGGACATTTTATGTCTTTTTCTTTAAAAATCTGTTAAAACAACGTTATCGAAGCCAAACTTTTGTAAGTGAAGTACGAAGGCGAAGATGTTTTAATCCCACGTATCCCTATGATGCTGCAGTTTCCAGTGCGGCTTGCATTTGCAATGTCAATAAATAAATCGCAAGGGCAATCGCTAAGTGTATGTGGTATCAACCTGTAAAATAAATGTTTTTCACATGGCCAATTATATGTCGCCTGTTCCCGTGTCGGAAAACCATCAACATTATTCATTTACGCGCCAGAACACAAAACGAAAAATATAGTTTATCAAAAAGCATTAGAATAGAGCCGTGAAGGGTATAGAGAGTATTAGTTGATTTCTAGAGCGCGCGTGATATTGAGATCAAATATATATTTTGTTTTTTATTTAATAAAATTAGTAAAGTCCTTCTCAGGTATGACGAGATATACAAAATAAAGTGGTGCATCAAATTTACACAAGGCGGTACGAAGTTCGCCGGGTCAGCTAGTTTTTACTTTCCGCTACCCGAAGGGAAGGAAAGTATAGTAATCGGCCCAAAAAAAATTTGGGTTTTCTTCAGATCTTTACGTTTCAGACCCTACTGAGTCTAAAAAACCTAATTTCGGCGCGTGGTCCGCGCGCGTGTGTGTGTGTGTGTGTGTATGTCTGTAGTTCGATTTGCGGGAGAACGGCTGATCCGATTGAGCTGGTTCTTTTTTTGTTTTGTTCGTTATTTTTCGTAGACACCAAAATAAGGTTATGGACGATTTCGGCCGATGGGAAGGGGGGGAGGGGACAAAAATGTACCAAAAACTAGGGTTTTTCACATTTTTCTCAAAAACGGCTCTAACGATTTTGATTAAACTTTCAAATTATCTTCTCCTAATCAATACCTAACTTTTCCTCTCTATACATATCTCCATGAAAATACGGTGAACGGAGATATGGGCCCCTGAAGCAAAAATAGGTTTTTTACGCTTTTTGGCAAAACGGCTCCAGCGATTTTCACCAAACTCACAGGATGTTTTCAAATAGTTAATACCTGCATATTCTTCTGAATAAATGTTCCTGTAACGGTCCATTGAACAGAGATAAAAATCAAAATGTGTCGAAAATAACGTTTTTTCTACCATTTCCGTAAATTCCAGGGTAGCTTTTTCACCAGATGTGATAAATCCTAATGGAGTGTCTTGTAGTCACCCATACCAACATTTCGTTCTCCATAATCATTTCTGTATATATATTTTGAACGAAGATATAAGCCAAGTTAACTCAGAAAAGGAGATTTGTCGAATATTAATTTACCGGTATTCCAATTTTCTCAAAAACGGCTCTAACGATTTCGATCAAACTTTCGGAGTACTCTCAGCTAACTAGTCCCTACATTTTGTTCTCCATAAATGTTCCTGTAAAAATGCGTTGAATGGAGATATAGCGCTCGCCAATGTAGGTGGTGTTCGAACTTAAAGGGATGGCGGAAAGTTTTGTGTTGCTACGCACCAGATATTTTATATTGATAACTCGTAATAACACAATTATACGATACAACTCCCGTTTGTGGGAAAATGACGAGAGCAGCACAATAAATTACCAAATTTTCTACGAAATCGATTTTAGCATGGTTTTTAGAGAAAACGATCGTAACAAATCATCTCAAACTTGATATTTAGTTTCCTTTCGCTCCGCTGAAAAGTTACTAGAATGTTTTAAAGTTTCTTTAAAACTTTAAACTAACACGAACGGTGGGTACAGCTTTCGTACAAGTACGCAACCACGAGGGACATTTTATGTCTTTACTTTGCTACATAAACTCGAAAATGTAACAGCCAAGCGTCACGAAATTTAACCTTGAGGCCGATTGGACAAGGCAACGTTTTAACCCGAGTTGCAACCACAGCCCCTGTGGTGTAATGCATAAGGCATCGTTCTCCTAAACCGGAGGTTGCGGGTTCGTTCCCATCAGGGTTACGATTATTTTTTTTGTTGACATTTTATGTCTTTACTTTGCTACATAAACTCGATAATGTAACGTGGGATATGTAACGAAGAAGCGTCACGAAATTTGTGTTGGGTTAAGTGCATGGTAACGTCTGTTACAAAAATGAAAAATATTTTTTGTGTTGTAATTTTATTTTTCTTTATTTAAAATAAACAAAATTATATTAAAAGAAAAAGACCTAAAATCTCCCTCGTGGTTGCGTACTTGTACAAAAGCTGTACCCACCGTTTGTTTTAGTGATTTTGAATTTGACATTTTAAAGAAAAAGACATAAAATGTCCTTTGGATTCAGTAGGCTTCGAAACGTTTCAGAAGAATTGAAAGTTTCAAGCGTGTAGGAGTTGTTTGCAACAGCGCGTCTCGTAACCTCCTGTGGGCCCGTTTTGAAGCTTTTATCCCTTAACTCCAAAACAGTGAACACAAGCCTTTTAAAGTAAATAAAAACTAGAAAGTTGCGTTCAGTCTCAAAGAAAAATGGCTGAATGCGCATGGAGCGGTGGAAAGTTGTGTGGCACGTAGCAACAGATGTTTTCTAAGGGGATTTGAGGGATTTCTACACTCAATTCTGCCGTAGCTGGTGGAGTAATTTTGTTTTTTACTTTCCTTGGCTCTACGAAGTAGAAAGGAAAGTTATGTAATCGGCTGAAAAAAAAAATTTTGAGTTCTCTTCAGAACTTTACGTTTCAGACCCTCCTGAGTCCGAAAAACACTATTTGGGAAAATGGTCTGTGTGTATGTGTGTCTGTATACGATTTTTAGAGAAAACCACCGTACCAAATCAGCTCAAACTTGATATCTCGCCCGCAGGTTACCATGAGACGCCAAAATAAGGGTATGAACAAAATCCATCGAAAGTTAACTATAGTTATCATAGTGATCAAAACACCAAATATTTTTTTTCTCAAAAACGGCTCTAACGATTTTGATTACATTTTTAATATTGGCAGCTCTTAACATGATAATTATACCATAAAATTCCCATTAGTGGGAAAATGACGAGAGCAGCACAATAAATTATCAAAATTTTCGACGAAAAGCGTTTTTGCCGTGGTTTTTTCCTTTTATACTCCGCTGGAATGTTAGTAGAATGTTAAAGAAAATTGGTACTGTAGTCCAATCCAATACCTATAGGGTGAGTATTTAAAAACGCACATGAGATACATGGGGCTCACTCCAGAAATTCCTGAATTTCAACTACCGCCGTTTCGCTTACTACCAGTTCTAAACGTTTTTACCCAATAACTCTGCAAAAGTGATTACTATCCTCCTTCAAAAAATCCGTGTTTACAGTCTCATTAATTGTCTGTGTACCACTTGCTCAATAAGGGTCCTGCAATGAGCACGAGAAGCACAATAAAATCTGGTACTGTGAGCGCTTCCGCTTCCTGCTGCCGTAAAGCGTTGTTTGACCAAGTTCAAAGGGACTGAGTGATAAATGAATTGATTAAATAGAATTAGCCATGTACAAAGTGAATTGTTGTAGAGCTAAGGAATGTTGTGTGTTGCAACGCACCAGATATTTTTCCTCGCAACTACCTCTGTATATATATATATTGAACGGACATGTAAGCCAGGTTAACTCAGAAAATGAGATTTGTCGAATATTAATTTACCGGTATTCCACTTTTCTCGAAAACGGCTCAAACGATTTCGATCAAACTTACGGAGTACTCTCAGCTAACTAGTCGCTACATTTTGTTCCATATAAATGTTTCTGTAGAAATGCGTTGAACGAGCTGTAGCTGGTGTTCGAACTTAAAGGGATGGTGGAAAGTTGTGTGTTGCTACGTACCGCTCGTTTTTCGTAGACAAAAATCATACGACCAGAAATAACGGATGTGCCTGGTCAACCAATAACTAACTGAAGGGTCGTTACTTGTAAATTTCAACAATTTTCACCACCTTCTGCACCCCTTAGTTATGCGGGGAAGTGAAACGAGGGAAAAGCCGTGGCGAGTTGAGACGGCAGGGGAAGTCGATGTGAAAAAATCGATGAGCGGTTTCGACGGAAAGGGGAAAATGACCTGGGCGGTGTGGTGTGGTCCTTGCGGAGGTGCGTGAATTGATGGGAAGTGAAGAGGGGGGTGTGGGGCGGGGGGCGTTACAACTCAGCGGAATCGAGCAAGCGGGCGGCGGTAGTTGGCGTTCAGTGGCCGAGTTGTTGAGGAGCGAACGGCGCGTTCACTTGGCAGACTCTCAGTGACGTGTGAAAACCTCGTTTTCGAACGCTTTCCGAATCAACCGGCCCGTCGTTCGAATTTTCCCCCGTTTTTAAACCCCTCCGCGTCAATTCGAGCTCGCGTTTTTTCTAGTCAAACGATCACCGAGCGATCGTCTCGTAGAACGTTCCGTCAAGTGCCTTCGTCTCTTCGCGTCTTTCAAGTGCCTTCGTCTCATTAGGTACGTAAGCGAAACTGCCACTCGGCCGTTACGCGGCAAAATTTCAACGACCCGAACTCTCGTTCTTCCTCTACTAACACGCTATAGTTATCAACAAAGCTTTCAAGGGACTTCTAATTTGAGGTCAAAGTACGACATAAAGCCCTTCGTGCGCAGTTCACAACGGTACTAGCAAATGTGTTATTAACGCCTCTGAATTATATATAGCTCCTACGCCCCATCAGCCCTGTGTGTGTGATGTCAGGAGTTGCACTTATCAGTATGAAACGCTCCCAGTGCTTGACGTGCTCGTATTCATGTGGTCGACGTGTAGGTAACATCTGACAGATGACATATCTGGAATATTAGGGACAAATATTGTGAGAAATGCTACAAAGTAACGCGGCGATAGTTTGAATTCGATTTCGTGAGGTTGCCCATCGCTAAATTACCGTCTATTGCATTTTTTTCGAAACACAAGCGTTGCATGAACGAAAAGCTGCAGCAAAGTCGCTTTTCGTCGCTCTCATCATTTTTCCAAGAACCAGAATTTCATGGTGCAGTTGTTTGGAGCTGTCAATTCAAATTATAAGAGTCGATTTTAACAAAAAAAGTCTGGTGCGTAGCAACACCCAACGCTGCATAAACGCCATATCTACGTTCAACGCATTTTACTTCCCGCTGCCCGAAGGGAAGGAAAGTATAGTAATCGTGTCAACAAAAAAAATTTTTTTTCTTTAGATCTTTACGTTTCAGACCCTACTGAGTCTAAAAAACCTAATTTCGGCGAGTGGTCCGTGTGTGTGTGTGTGTGTCTGTAGTTCGATTTGCGGGAGAACGGCTGATCCGATTGAGCTGGTTCTTTTTTTTGTTTTGTTTGTTATTTTTCGTAGACACCAAAATAAGGTTATGTACGATTTCGGCCGGCGGGAAGGGGGGTGGGGGAAAAATGTACCAAAAACTAAGGCTTTTCGCATTTTTCTCGAAAACTGCTCTAACGATTTTGATTAAACTTTCAAATTATTTTCTACTGATTAATACCTAACTTTTATTCTGCATACATATCTCCATGAAAATACGGTGAACGGAGATATAGGCCTATGACGCAAAAATAGTTTTTTTACGCTTTTTGGCAAAACGGCTTCAACGATTATCACCAAACTTTCAAGATGTTTTTGAATTGTTAATACCTACATATTATTCTCAATAAATGTTCCTCTGACAGTCCATTGAACAGAGATAAAAATCAAAATGTGTCGAAAATAACGTTTTTTCGAACATTTCCGTAAATTCCACGGTAACTACTTCACCAGATGTGGTAAATCTTAATGGAGTGTCTTTCAGTCACCGATACCAACATTTCGTTCTAAATAATTATTTCTGTATATATATGTTGAACGGAGATATAAGCCAAGTTAACTCAGAAAAGGAGATTTGTCGAATATTAATTTATCGGTATTCCAATTTTCTCAAAAACGGTTCTAACGATTTCGATCAAACTTATAGAGTACTCTCAGCTAACTAGTCCCTACATTTTGTTCTATATAAATGTTCCTGTAAAAATGCGTTGAACGAAGATATAGCACCCGCATATGTAGCTGGTATTCGAACTTACGGGGGTGGCAGAAAGTTGTGTGTTGCTACGCACCAGATATTTTACAGGAGCGTTTATAGAGAACAATTTGTAGGTACTAATTAGCTGACAGTACTCCGTAAGTTTGAGCGACATCGTAAAAACGGGTTTGGAGAAAATTGGTAAAACGATAAATTAATGTTCGACCAATTTCGTTTACTGAGCTGTCATGGGCTTACGAGTTCAACGGATAGATACACAAATAATTGCGGAGATCAAAATGTTGGTACTGGTTGCTATAAGACACTCAGTAATGATACATCAGTGAGCAATTACTCTGGAAATTAGTACAATGTTCTAAAAAACATTATTTTCGACGCATTTTGGGTTTTATCTTTGTTCAATTGACTGTCAGAGGAACATTTATCGAGATCAATTTATAGGTATTAACTATTTGAAAACATCCTGAACGTTTGGTGATACCTATTACTTTCTGCTACCCTGAAGGGAAAGGAAAGTATAGTAATCGCGCCGTTACCCAATGGTGTGAGCATGTCAAGATGCAGGTGGCTGAGGAAAAAATCCAGCTAATCGTCTTGAAAGGAAAAGTGCCACCCTCAATACGCCACAGGTTCCTTGAAAAGCACGTCAAGTACTTAGGAGTGAATATAGGTGAGAGGTGGGGCTTAAACCAACACCTCCAGTTCCTTAAAGGCACTACCATCGCAAGGTTTGCCTCACTGCGTGCAATTACTTAATCCACTTGGGGTGTGTGTTACCATGACACTATTCTCATGCATAGGGATACTGCACCATTGTCTGGGGTCAATCAAAAGAGAGTATTGGCCCAATCCCAGAGAGCTGCGCTCCTGTGGATCACCAAGGCCTACAAGACTGTATCAACAGAAGCACTCCAGGTGATCACTGGTCAGTTACCAGTTGATTTGGCCGTTGCGTGCACGGTTGACAAGTGGAGAGTGAAACGGGAGCTTCCCCCGCTTTGGGCTGAGCTCTGTGCGGATCTCATCACAGAACGGAAACTTGCCGCAATAGAGAAATGCAAGCGAGATGGGAATCCTCGTCAAAGGAGACACGTATGAGTTCTTCCCCAACATCCGTGAACGTCTTTCTAGAAAATGGGTTGAGCCAGACCACTGGACGAGCCAGTTCCTCACGGGACATGGTGACTTCAATGCGCGGCTCCACTTCTTTTCTCTGAAAGACTCTCTATTATGCACGTCTTTTGCCCCCAGTGCGGAGGAAACAAGAAACCACGTGCTGCTCCACTCTAGTTTCTACAACAGTGAGCGATGGTTCTTGGCAGGGCAAACGAAGTTAGCAGCATTGACTGCTACAAAGGAAGCCTATTTGATCTGTCCTATTTGATCTGTCATAGTTGATCTGTCCTTTTGAAACTTGCCACCCAAGTAAATAGTTAGATCAGGTGGGAAATCAGATTAAGAACTCCTCCCCGACGGTACATGATTCCTCAAGTAGTCACCTCCGCGCGGTCACACAAGGGCAACAGCTCTCTACCAAGAGACTGGCTAACGACCATATACCTGCAGTACCTCCACAGGTCTGAGTTCGGTGGATGCTGCAGAGGCCGGCCTCTTGCATATTAGCGAAACAGCAACTTCCATGACTGATATAACCTTCGTCGAGGGTTTAGGAACAGTCATCAAATATCGATTTGAGGGAGAACGGCTGATCCGATTGATCTGGTTCTTTTTTGTTTTGTTTGTTATTTTTTGTAGACACGAAAATAAGTTTATGGGCGATTTCGGCCGATGGAAAGGGGGAGTGGGGGACGAAAATGTACCGAAAACTAGAGTTTTCTCGAAAACGGCTCCAACGATTTTGATAGAACTTTCAAATTATCATCTACTAATCAACACCTAACTTTTCTTCTATATACGTATCTCCATGAAAACACGGTGAACGGAGATATGGGCATAAAGAGCAAAAGCAGGTTTTTTACGCTTTTTGGCAAAAAGGCTATAGCGATTTTCACCAAACTCACAGGATGTTTTCAAATAGTTAATACCTACATATTGTTTTCAATAAATGTTCCTGTGACGGTCCATTGAACAGAGATAAGAATCAAAATGTGTCAAAAATAACGTTTTTTCTGCCCGTTTTAACGTTTTTTTACCGCTTTCTGCCCTCGTCATGTTTTGCCTAGTCTAAACTACCTGAGTGAATAATGAATCAAATTAGTAGTAAAAACCAGGGAGTTTATGTAGAGCTAAGGAAAGTTGTGTGATGCGGCGCTGATATTTTTTTCTCGAATTACGGGGCAAAAACATCGACAAAATGAAGCCAATGAAACAGAAGTGGATTGAGCTCGAGATTTTATCGGGTTGCTCCTTATTATATTACGACACTCGCTATACTTTCATCGTATAGGTAGAATGTTGGACTACCAGCACGATTTTTGAGAGCCCAGTAACGTTTTTTGAGCGGGATTTATGAGGATATTGGGGATCATTGATTTATTTGTTGCGCTGCTCTCATCATTTTCCCAACAACGAGATTTGTTACAGTTGACGCAGATCGTCAAAGCCGATTTTAAGAAAATAATTTCTGAACTGATGTGGCTCTTTCGTTCTTATCTCATTGTGAATATCAGCCTTACTGGCGTTTTCAATGAAATCGACCTTGGACTTGCCCAGTCAAAATCTCCTTCTATTTCGATAACGCCGCCACGGTTGCAGTTATTTATTACGGCTACCGGATTTCCCTGAAGCGGGGTTTTTTCCTTTCTTTATTTTCCCTCTCCTCAATTTCAGATTCCTCTCCCCAAGAAACGACTCCTTCCAAATTTCATCTTTCAGCCACGAAACGGTCGCTCGCTCTCTCGTTCTGATTGTTTCACGTCAATTTCCCAATTTCCGAGTCGCCCTTTCTACGCCAACTCTACTCACTTCATTGCACATAACACAGTCCTCCTCGCGCTCATTGCGCCTAAAAAACATCTCGAACACTGACGCACATACACGGACATACCACCGTACCAAATCCACTCAAACTTGATATCTCGCCCGCAGGTAACCATGCGACGCCAAAATAAGGGTATGAACAAAATCCACCGAAAGATAACTATAGTTATCATAGTGATCAAAACACCAAATATTTTTTTTCTCAAAAATGTCTCTAACGATTTTGATTAACTTTTTTATATAGGTAGCTCCCACTATGGCAACTATACCATAAAATGCCCGTTTGTGGGAAAATGACGAGAGCAGCACAATAAATTACCAAAACTTTCGACGAAATCGATTTAACGCGGTTTTTAGAGAAAACAACCGTACCAGAACAGCTGAAACTTGATGTCTAGCCTACAGGTTACCATGGGACGTCAAAATAAGGGTATGGGCAAAATCCACCGAAAGCTAACTATAGTTATCAAAACACCAAATTTTTTTTTCTCAAAAACGGCTCAAGCAGTTTTTGATTAAATTTTTTATATCGATAGCTCTCAATAAGAGAATTATACCATAAAATTCTCACTTGTGGGAAAATGACAAGAGCAGCACAATAAATTATCAAAATTTTCGACGAAAAGCGTTTTAAGCGCAGTTTTTTCCTTTTATACTCCGCTGGAATGTTAGTAGAAAGTTAAAGAAAATTGGTATTGTAGTCCAATTCAATACCTAAAGGGGAATGCTTAAAAACGCTCAGGAGATACATGGGGCTCACTCCAGAAATTTCTGATTTTCGACTACTGCCGTTTCGCTTACTACCAGTTCTAAACATTTTTACCCAATAACTCTGCAAAAGTGGTTACTATCCTTCTTCAAAAAATTTATGTTTACAGCCTCATTAGTTATCTGTGTAACAATTGCTCAGGAATGGTTCTGGATTGAGTACGAGCAGCACAATAAATTCCGGAACTGTAAGCTCTACCGCTTTCTGCTGCTGTGAAGTGTTGTTTGACCAAGTTCATATGTATTGATTAAGTAGACAAAGTCATATAGAAAGTGAATTGACGTAGAGCTAAGGGAAGTTGTGTGTTGCAACGCACCAGATATTTTTTAAACATTGTAGCAACATTTCAGCGGAGTTTAAAAGGAAACAAGGAAAGTAAAAAACCGCGCTAAAACCGATTTTAGTAGAAAATTCTGATAATTTATTTTCCTGCTCTCGTCATTTTCCCACGAATGGGAATTTTATGGTATAATTGCCTTATTGAGAGCTATCAATATAAAACATTTAATTAAAAGCGTTAGAGTCGTTTTTGAGAAAAAAAATTTGGTATTTTTATCACTATGATAACTATAGTTAACTTTCGGTGGATTTGGCTCATACCCTTATTTTGGCGTCCCATGGTAACCCGCGGGCGAGATATCAAGTTTGAGCTGATTTGATACGACACACACATAAACACAGACCATTTTCCCAAATAGTGATTTGCGGACTCAGGAGGGTCTGAAACTCAAAACTTTTTTTTCAGCCGATTACATAACTTTTCCTTTCTGCTTTGTAGAGCCAAGGAAAGTAAAAATTGTGGTGTTTTGATCGCTATAATAACTATACTTTCAGAACGAATTTCACAACCGCCCCGCGTTCATTTGTTGCGCTTCTCACATTATTTTCCTAAGAACGAGAATTTAATGGCACTCTCCCGTTATTTGTTACTGTCGACACATTGGCAAAGCCACAATTTGGTATTTCGACCACCCAACTATAGTCAGTTCTGAACTGATTTGGCTCATTAACTCGTTTTGGCTTTCCATGTCGAACTGCAGGCCAATAATATTTGAATTGATTCGGTTCTTCTCGCTGAACAGTTTCTCGAACGGTGTTTTTTTGGATTCAGGTGTTGAAACGTACTCGTTCAAAATAAATAAAAGGGATTTTAAATTAATAAACACATAATGAACTCCGTGTACAGTTCCCACGGGCTGCTCGTCGTTCAATTCCTCTTGCCGCAAAGTGCACTCCACTCCTGAAGCCATCCTCGTACTCCGAGCGGCTATTTAACCCTTAACCTTATAAATTCTTCGGTCGACAATATCTGCTAATTCGCAATTAACCTGAGTGACAGCGACATTCGTGCACAACGAATACAATTCTCGACGTTTCATAACGCGGGCTTCTTCATCGCGACGACTCCAGGAAGATAGCCGGAGTTTGGTTTCAGATAAGGCGCGACCTCCTGATATCTAAAAGCTTCCACGCGAGTCGAGACCGGCGCTGGAACGACAATTATGGAGGCATCGCACTGACTCCTTCTTTGAACCAGAACGCGAGGTGAAATCACTCTGAATAGGCGATGGAGGAGGGTAGCCGAGTGAGACTAACCGAGTCAAGTTTAAGAGCAAGGGTGTGAAGGTCTAGGTCAGTTGGACGATCGATCTTCGAACTGCTCCTGAAATTGCCCATTTCATTGAAATCGGTCGGTTCGAAGTAACGTATATTACCAAAATACCTTAAACCCCACTGGAATGGTATAACACGAACATCAGATCTGCCTAACATTCATTAACTCTTCATATTGTTGCCTATTGGTGACGTCGAAGGTCGATTCTCAATATTTCGTGCAAGGAATTAAAAAAATAAATAAATTTGGGAGACTAAATTAGTTGCAAACGGCAGACGAGAATGAACTGGGCAGTATTTCATTTAAAACGCCAGTAAGGCTGATATTCACAATGAGATAGGAACGAAACTGAGTGATGAATGAATTGGTTTTTACTTAAATACGTCATCGTCTGGCCGTTAAGTGAGCACTGCATTTCACCAGCAGGAGAAGACTGGCCCACAAAACAGGCGCGTTAACTTCAATATCAAATGTGGGTCGATTAGTCTCAGCCTTGTTCTCTCAATCGTGTTCACCAAACGGTGTTTTTCGGAATTAGAAGCCCTTGAAAGCCCTGGAAAGCATTGCAGAAACCGCAGTAGAGAAGGAAGTGACGTAATCGGCTGATTTATACTCTCCTTAGCCTACGAATCTTAACGTTTCAAACGCAACTGCGGTTGAGACAGAACGAACGAAACTCAAAAACACCAACTATAGTAATCACAGTGATCGCATACCAACTTTTTTTTGTCAAAAACGACAGCAACGAGTTTGATTAGTTTTTTTATATGGACAGCTCCAATAACGTGAAAGTACAATAATCATTTTATTAGTTCAAGAGCCAAATCAGTTCAGAACTAACTATAGTCACCTTAGCGGTCGAAACCGTTACCTAAAGGGCAAGGAAAGTATTGTAATCGTGCCAAAAAAAGAAGTTTTCTTCAAGACCACCGTTTTGAGGACCACTTAATCTAAAAAATAACTAATTTCGGCGCGCGATCCCTGTACATGAGTCAGTGTTCGAGATGTTTTTTAGGCGCGATGAGCGTGAGGAGGACTGTATTATGTGCAATGAAGTGAGTAGAGTTTGCGTAGAAAGGGCGACACAGTAGGACGACTCGGAAATTGGGAAATTGACGTGAAACTTATCAGAACGAGAGAGCGAGCGACCGTTTCGTGGCTGAAAGATGAAATTTGGAAGGAGTCGTCTCTTGGGGAGAGGAATCTGAAATTGAGGAGAGGGAAAATAAAGAAAGGAAAAAAACGTTATCGAAATAGAAGGAGATTTTGACTGGGCAAGTCCAAGGTCGATTTCATTGAAAACGCCAGTAAGGCTGATATTCACAATGAGATAAGAACGAAAGAGCCACATCAGTTCAGAAATTATTTTCTTAAAATCGGCTTTGACGATCTGCGTCAACTGTAACAAATCTCGTTGTTGGGAAAATGATGAGAGCAGCGCAACAAATAAACCAATGATCCCCAATATCCTCATAAATCCCGCTCAAAAAAAGTTACTGTTCTCTCAAAAATCGTGCTGGTAGTCCAACATTCTACCTATACGATGAAAGTATAGCGAGTGTCGTAATATAATTAGGAGCAGCCCGATAAATTCTCGTGCTCAATCCACTTCTGTTTCATTGGCTTCATTTTGTCGATGTTTTTGCCCCGTAATTCGAGCAAATAATATCAGGAGCGCCGCATCACACAACTTTCCTTAGCTCTACATAAATTCCCTGGATTTATTATTCACTCAGGTAGTTTAGACTAGGCAAAACATGACGAGGGCAGAAAGCGGTATCGCTTACAGTTCCGGAATTTATTGCGCTGTTCGTACTCATGCCCTAACCATTATTAAGCAATTTGTACACACAAAATTAATGAGGCATAATTTTGTGAAAATGATAGTAATCACTTTTCCATAGTTATCGGATAAAAACGTTTATAAGCAACGAGCGGTGCGTAGTAACACACAACTTTCCGCCACCCCCGTAAGTTCGAACACCAGCTACATATGCGGGTGCTATATCTTCGTTCAACGCATTTCTACAGGAACATTTATGGAGAACAAAATGTAGCGACTAGTTAGCTGAGAGTACTCTATAAGTTTGATCGAAATCGTTAGAGCCGTTTTCGAGAAATAGGCGGAAAACTCTAGTTTTCGATACATTTTTGTCCCCAACTCCCCCTTCCCATCGGCCGAAATCGCCCATGAACTTATTTTCGTGTCTACAAAAAATAACGAGCGAAACAAAAAAAGAACCAGCTCAATCGGATCAGCCGTTCTCTCGCAAATCGAACTACAGACACACACACACACAGACCACGCGCCGAAATTAGGTTTTTTACTCAGTAGGCCTCGAAACGTAAACTGAAGAAAACCCAAATTTTTTTTGACACAATTACTATACTTTCCTCTCCCTTTAGGGTAGCGAAAAGTAAAAAACAGCGCTAAAATAGATTTTCGTCAAAACGTTTAGTAATTTATTGTGCAGTCAGTCGAAGTAACTTACGACGCAGTTCAACACAACAGACATAGTCCATATAGTTGCCTATTGGTGACGCCCGAAAATGGTATGCGTGCGTGTCTGGGAACGATTTTTAGAGAAAACACCCGAACGAAATAAGCACAAACTTGATATCTAGCCCGCAGGTTACCATTTAACGCCAAAATGAGGGTATGAGCAAAATCCGCCGAAAATAAACTATAGTTATCAAGATCAAGACACCAAATTTTTACTTTCCTTGGCTCCACGAAGTAGAAAGGAAAGTTACGTAATCGGCAGAAAAAAAAAATTGAGTTTTCTTCAGATCTTTACGTTTCAGACCCTCCTGAGTCCGAAAAACACTATTTGGGAAAATGGTCTGTGTGTGTCTGTGAACGATTTTTTTTAGAGAACCACCGTACCAAATCCTTCCAAACTTGATATCTCGCCCGCAGGTTACTATGGGACGCCAAAATAAGGGTATGAATAAAATCCATCGAAAGTTTACTATAGTTATCATACTGATCAAAACACCAAATATTTGTTTTCTCAAAAACGGCTCTAACGATTTTGATTAAATTTTTTATATTGATAGCTCTCAATATAGCAACTATACCATAAAATTCCCATCTATGGGAAAATGACGAGAGCAGCACAATAAATTACCAAAACTTTCGACGAAATCGATTTTAGCGCGGTTTTTAAAGAAAACAACCGTACCAAATCAGCTGAAACTAGATGTCTAGCCTACAAGTTACCATGGGACGCAAAAATAAGGGTATGAACAAAATCCACCGAAAGCTAACTATAGTCATCATAGTGATCAAAACACCAAATTTTGTTTCTCAAAAATGGCTCTAACGATTTTGATTAAATTTTTTATATTGATAGCTCTAAATAATGCAATTATACCATAAAATTCCCGTTTGTCGGAAAATGACGAGAGCAGCACAATAAATTATCAAGATCTTTGATGAAAAGCGTTTTTAGCGCGGTTTTTCCCTTATAAACTCCGCTGGAATGTTAGTAGAATGTTTTAAAAGAGAATGAGGTATTCCAATTAAGCACCTGTACGATGAGCGCTTAACCACTCACAAACGGTATAGATCTGAAGAGAACTTCGAAATTTCTTTCTACTTTGTAGAGTCAAGAAAAGTAATAAAAATTCGCTGCAATATTCCCATAAATACCTGCTAGTAACTCAATAGAGGTCGTGACACGAATAGTAGCTACGTAATAAACTCTAGAACGTGAAGCGCTAACAGTTTCTCGCTGTTGAGATTGGATTTGTTTATAGGGTTGTGAATATGAAGGAAGAAAGTTGCGAAATTCGTTCTGAAACTTCACACGGAGCGTAATTTCGCAGTTGGGAGCGCAAAAAATAACGTTATCGGATAGCCGGAGCCTCCACAACGAACCCGTGCCTCGCAATCAGTTACAGTCGGCTCTCATGGCAGTGACCCGCGGACTGTTGAGCTCTGAAGCTTGACTGAATTAACTGACGGTACCGTTAGGAACGCGAGGGAAAGTTTCTTGTACCTCTCGATCACGACCTGCAACCTTAGCTTCTTCAGTACGGAATTCCAACTAAACAACAACTAAGGTCAATAGAAGGGAAATGAAGGGCCGCTTGATCATAGTGCTTTTTTAGTTTCTTCGGCCCTGCGACCGGCAATAATAAGTTTCCTTCTGATCTTTAAATTACGAGGCCTCCTGGGAAAATGGTCTGTGTGTCTGTGAACGCGATTGAACCTCCCGTTCAAATTGTAGTCAGCTCGCAGAACACCATGGGACGCCAAAATCGGCCGAAAACTAATTATAGTTATCATAGTGCTCAAAACACAAAATTCATTTTTATTGACTGTTTTTTATGGGCATATCCTAATTGAACAATAATATAAAATGTTCATTCAGTAGTGTTAGTGTCGTTTTTGTCGTTAACTTCGGACATATTGCGCTAGCAGTCCCAAAAGAATGAGAGCGGTTGTCCAATAAGGTACATACACTATGGAAGTTTAATAAAACCTAACTTTGACTCGGTCGTTAGAAAAACAGATTTAATCGGTCGCTAGAGCGATAAAATATCTGGTGCGTTGCAACACACAACTTTCCTTAGCTCTACGTCAGTTCACTTTGTACATGGCCATGTCCACTTAATCAATTCATTTACCACTCAGTTAATTTGAACTTGGTCAAACAACGCTTTACGGCAGCAGGAAGCGGTAGCGCTTACAGTTCCAGATTTCATTGTGCTGCTCGTACTCATTGCAGGACCATTATTGAGCAATTGGTACACAGATAATTAATGAGGCTGGAAACACAAATTTTTTGAAAAAGGATAGTAATTACTTTTGCATAGTTATTGGGTAAAAACGTTTAGAACTGGTAGTAAGCGAAACTGCAGTAGTTGAAATTCAGGAATTTCTGGAGTGACCCCCACGTATCTCTTGAGCGTTTTTAAACACTCACCCTTTAGGTATTGGATTGGACTACAATACCAATTTTTTAACATTCTACCAAAATTCCAGCGGAGTTTATGAGGAAAAAACTGCGCTAAAAACGCTTTTCGTCGAAAATGTTGATAATTTATTGTGCTGCTCCAGTCATTTTCCCACAGATGGGAATTTTATGGTATAGTTGCCTTATTGAGAGCTATCAATATACACAATTTAATCAAAATCGTTAGAGCCGTTTTTGAGAAAACAATTTTGTGTTTTGATCACTATGATAACTATAGTTAACTTTCGGTGGATTTTGTTCATACCCTTATTTTGGCGTCCCATGGTCACTGGTAGGCTAGACATCTAGTTTAAGCTAGATTGGACTACAATACCAATTTTTTAACATTCTACCAAAATTCCAGCGGAGTTTATGAGGAAAAAACCGCGCTAAATTCGAGTTCCTCGAAAGTTTTGGTAATTTATTGTGCTGCTTCCGTCATTTTCCCACAGTTGAGAATTTTATATTATAGTTCCCATATTGGGAGCTATCGATATAAATAATTTAATCAAAATCGTTAGAGCCGTTTTTGAGAAAAAAAATATTTGGTGTTTTGATCACCATGATAACTATGGCTAACTTTCGGTGGATTTGGTTCAAACCCTTATTTTGGCGTCCCATGGTGACCTGCGGACGAGATATCTAGTTTGAGTGGATTTGGTACGGTGGTTCTCTCTAAAAATCGTTCACAGACACACAGACCATTTTCCCAAATAGTGTTTTTCGGACTCAGGGGGGTCTGAAACGTAAAGATCTGAAGAGAACTCAAAATTTTTTTTTCAGCCGATTACATAACTTTCCTTTCTACTTCGTAGAGCCAAGGAAAGTAAAAAGCCGGATTTGGGCCCACACGTACGAATTCACGATTTGTTTGGGCCCCTCGGAAAATCATACTTTTCTAGCATCGTCAGCGCGTGTTTTGTCAATACGTACGATAAATGTAGGTTGTTGATTTGTTGATTTATTATTTTAAAGAAAGAGCCAAAATGGGGGTAGTTTTGAAGAAGCCTAGCATCGCGGGGAATACGCTGCAGTGGCCTGGATTGGTAGGCGAAAAACAGGAGCCTGTAACGCGTCCGCAAGGGTGGCAAGGCAAGTTGATTGACGAAGCAACCACCACTGGACACCATTGACCAGTTTGTGCTGGAATGCTATAATGTCAGAACTGGGGAAGCGAAGTTTAAAGGCAACATACCTCAAAAACTTACGCTGAACTCGTTCAAATTGGGAAATCGCCGTTGTGTAAAAAAGATACCAGACCACTAAAGCATACTCCAAGTGGGCAAGCGATTAGTACAGGACAACGATGGCGTGAACGTTGTTGAAGTCCCTTGTGTGTCGTTTGAGGAAACCCAATGCTTGCCCACGGCTACAGATGGAGTCAATGTGCACATTCACTAGTGGCCGTCAAGAAACACCCCGAGGTTCATGAATGACGTCCTCCGAGATAGGGAACACCTGCTATGAGAGTAGTCAAAGACCAGAGGCCGTGCTGATCTTGAGAAGGCCACAGCTGCACATTTGCAGTGGTTGAGACGCAAGCCGTTGGTACGGCACCACTCCTCAAGCCTGAAGGGTCTCACAGTCAGCAAATACGAGGCAGAAAGCGTCGAGGGTGGCTGAAGGAATGTTGTTAATGAGCAGAAGGAAGAAGAGTGGTCCAATGAGCGTGCCCCGAGGGAAACCAGAGGAGGCAGCAAATGGCAAGGACGTAGAGCCCCTTAACCTGACCACAAGCCGTCAGTCACAAAGACAGTTGGTCAACCATGAGAGCAAGGCACCAAGCAACTCCAGAGAATGAAGCAATGCGATGAGATGCTTGTGAGAAACTCAGTCGAGATTAGGTCTACCTGACCACCTTTCAAAGAGCATCGAAGACTAGTAAATTGTGCGCTGTATACTCCCCCCAAGAAAGCCAAGCTGTTCAATCGCCTTAAAAGGGGAACCACCAACCTCTCCAGGATCTTCAGGGCCGACGAGATGGTGCATATTGGTCGATAGTGGTCCATCCGAGATCTTGCTACTGGAGTAACAAACGATGATTTCCACAAAGCAAGAAAAGTCCCTGAAGAGAGTGAGCTATTGAAGAGGCTGGCGAGGGGAGATGCCAAAGTCGCAGCACAATGTTCGAGAATGATGGGGGGACCCATGCTCCTCAGACACTGAGAGCGACCCGTTCAAAACAACGTTCTGTTTGGGGTAGGAAGGGGGCTTATATACGAGGGACCAGACATCATAGTCTTATGTCATATCCCTGCAAAAAAGAAATTACGTTACCCTTCGTGACGGTAACAGAGGCTTTTTGTATGCATTACCTCAATTAACGAAGGTATGCGTCCTTGCAGACCATACCTACACGCCAGGAAGAAAGGCATGGACGTCCTTCCTTACCTTCACAGAAAGCCTCCCACAGCATGTTCAATGTTCGATCTTGTCTCTCGTCGGTTTCTAAAGCACATTAATTGCCCTAATAAATTTTAAAGTACCTGTTTTGGATAGAAAATTCCCAATATGATTGTCAATAATGACAAAATGCCAATGTCAAGAGGTACGAATTACCAACCTCTTTTCACGCTCGCAATTTTCAAAGAGATTGCCGACTGAATTTGCTGGATGACGGAGATGACTACGTGGATGTTAGTGAGGGCCGTAAAACTGCTTATTAAAGCCACCGTGGAAATCCTCTGCTCCGTTTGTAGTTGCCACGACTCGCTCACTTATCTCATTAAAACAGCCTCCTCACGTCCGTGCCCAAAGACGATAATGGTTCACGGGCCGAAACCCGTTAGCATTTCGAGGGCCCGCCCCATCAAAATAGCTCAAGCCCCGTGGGACTGAGGAAGGTCGTCTGATGCCTCGCATATCAACGTTTTTTCGTGTTATCCGTATAATATCATTTTTATATTGTGTTCACAGGTCAATAGATGACTATGGGTGTACCAGCCGTCGCCATTCACACCGTTTTCCTCGGAGTCTACGCCTTCACGTGGTATTCCCTCCACGTACTAGATAATCGCAATCCGGCCGCAAATGACCCACGTTTGGAAACTCACGAGAAACTTAAATTGCGATTTCTCACGCATTGGACGCATGTGAGTAATTGTTTGATTCGAACTGCTAGTTGTGTAACTATGAGAAGGAACGGCGATGTCATTTTAGTGAGCGGGGTACTTGATAGATAATTATAAGAAGAGAGGGCGAGCGAGAGTGTTTGACAGTTTTATTTATGAACGTGATTCAATTCGTACCTCTCTTCTCCGTTTTGTCATTACTTACCCGCTAGTCCTCTCTTACATCTGACTGGAAATATATGGAAAAATATTCATCAGTCATCAGCTCCATTAACAGACCATAAACAAGTGTCAACATTCAACACACAAATACATTAATGGTACATCGGAAAATCCATTCAAACAGAAATAAGCTAATGATAAATAGGAAGTAGCATTAAATTGGCACAAGTAATGAATTAAAAATATCTGGTGCGTTGCAACACACAACTTTCCTTAGCTCTACAACAATTCACTTTGCACATGGCTAATTCTATTTAATCGATTCATTTATCACTCGGTTAATTTGAACTTGGTCAAACAACGCTTTACGGCAGCAGGAAGCGGTAGCGCTTACAGTTCCGGAATTTATTGTGTGCTCGTACTCATTGCAGGTCCATTATTGAGCAATTGGTACACAGATAATTAATGAGGCTGTAAACATAAATTTTTTGAAGAAGGATAGTAACCACTTTTGCAGAGTTATTGGGTAAAAATGTTTAGAACTGGTAGTAAGCGAAACGGCAGTAGTCGAAATTCAGGAATTTCTGGAGTGACCCCCATGTATCTCATGAGCGTTTTTAAACACTCACCCTTTAGGTATTGGATTGGACTACAATACTAATTTTTTTTAACATTCTACTAAAATTCCAGCGGAGTTTATAAGGAAAAAACTGCGCTAAAAACGCTTTTCGTCGAAAAGTTTGATAATTTATTGTGCTGCTCTTGTCATTTTCCCAAGAATGAGAATTTTATGGTATAATTATCTTATTGAGAGCTATCAATATAAAAACTTTAATCAAAATCGTTAGACACCCTCAACCAGTGCAGGTGCAGTACTGTATAATCATATACTATAACCTACAAAGATTTATGACACTTTACATTGTCCTTGAACCTGTCGGCATATTTATTCCAAATAAGTTACATTCACCTCTATGAACGAATAGCATTAAACCCTCACCCAACGTTGATACTGGCTGGTTCAGACTCGATCTTCAGAAGATGACCCTAAAAATAAATAGCATGGAAAGAAACTCTTATTAAACTTATTAAGAGCTTACAATAGAGAGATAGATAGATAGAAAGTGTGTACGATTTCAAAGCTAAACCACTCACGTGGGGATGAACCCACGTCCACAAATAAATAAATAATAACAGGAGCACAAAAGGAAACAAAATAAATATGCAAAAGAACTTCAGCTTATATTAAACAAAAAAAACTATATAACGAGAGAAAAGAAAAAAATACGCTGTTGAAACTATAACTAAACCTCTCAGGGGTTCGTACAAATAAACTAAATGACGGAAATTAAAAATAATAAGGCGAAATAAAAGGAAAAACCTCAGTAAATTCAGCAAAAAAATAAAACGTGGCAGTTGAGCGATCGGCAAAATCTTCAGAACTTCGGGGGGTGAGCCTCGAACTGAAACAATAAACCGGCCAGTGTGAGTTGCTAAAGGAACGGAACAATGGGGATTTAATGGAAAATGTGACATACCGGAACGGAAAAATGGTGAAGTTTCTTCGGAAGAAATATTTTTCGGTGGACAAGGCGGCAGACGAACAATGAACGGGCAGAATGACGGGTAGCAGTTTACCCGCAACGACGTGATGCTCGCGTCTCTCGGCAGAAAGAGGCACGTGCGGAAAGGAGATACTTAAACCGCCCTAATTATTCATGTCACAAGTGATAAGGAAAATGAATGAATGATTTATTTAAAGACGAGGGAGAATTAGGGCCATTAAGCCCTCTCTTTCATTCTCCCTGGAAAACGAGCAGTACAGCATTTCCTCAGCTTTTTCGGCCCATAAATAAATATCAATAATTAGAGTACATGCTAACTCGCTTACAATGTGCGAAATAACTACTTATTAGTCACATTCATACCTGATAAATTACATTCATGCGAAATAAATATCTTCTTTCATTCCAAATAAATAAATAAATAACACTCAACTTACAGCGGGCGTCGGTGGTGATGTGGGCAGCTCAGAGAATGATGGGGAAGACATGGGGGCTGAGGCCTGGGATCCGGTGGCTGTACACTGCGGTTGTTAGGTCTGTAGTCACCTTTGGAGCCTTGGTCTGGTGGACTCGGGTGGAAAATAAAACGGTGCAGTTGCAGTTGAAAAAAACTGCAGCGTAGGGCGTGTCTGGCCATTACAGGCTGTATGACAGGCAGCACTGGAGGTCTTGCTAGATTTAGCTCCACTCCACATACATGTTAAAAAGATGGCGTTCCTCCAGGCTGTGCGTATGTTGGAGTTGGGTCTGATCATGCGGGGGAGGAGGAGTTCCTGCCATGGTGATGGTGGAGGGGCCCAAACTGCATGTGGTAGACGCAATGCCTGCGAGGTTCAACTTTGCATTACCTTTTCGGATACTCATTCATGAGCGATCCAGGTGGGAAGGGGGAGTTCCCGCTTTCGAAGCTGGGGCCCTGGTATATTACACTGATGGCTCAGTGCAGGGTGGCCTTGCAGGGGCAGGCATCTTTTGGCCGAGAATCAAAGTGGCGATCCCATTGGGGTCGCTGGCCACAGTGTTCCAGGCAGAAGTGGACTGAAGCGGCAGCGGATCTACATCATGGTGGACAGTCAGGCCACGCTCAAGGCCTTAGCCTCATACTCTCTGTGGGAGTGTCTGACTGGACTGAAGGCCCTGGCTGAGGACAACAGTGTAACACTGTTTAGTTGCCAGGGCATCAGCGTATAGAGGGAAATGAACGGGCTGATGGGAGGGCCAAGGAGGTACTTGCACTGGGGGGCAAGGATATGAGGGTCATACGTGGCCTGTTCACAGGTCACTGTCCGCTGAGGTACTCCCTTGAAAATATTGGCAAGTGCGAGGTACAGGTATGCAGGTTCTGAGAGGTAGGGCTAGAGACAGCAGAGCATGTGCTGTGCGTATGCGATGGACTCGCGGCATCGTTGTGTGTTTGGGACACCCTTTCTTCTTCCAGAAGAGGTAGCGAATGCAGAACTTGCAGATATCCTCTACTTTGTGCGGGGGTGGTGGGGGCGCATAGGTGACGTCACACTTAGTGAGACCAGTGCCATGGGGCCTGGGGGTGGTGCACATTGGCCATGATCTGAGGATCATGGACGCCCTTACAATATGCCCGTTTGTGGCTGCAGTGAGGGTATTACCTGCATCCCCCGTTTCATTTAAAAAAAAAAACACTCAAAGTTCCTACCCAGTCACACATCATTCATACCAGCTGGTTGAGTTGTGTGAAAACTCCCAGCCTCAACCAGACACATCTTAACAACTCATAGTAACGTTTAAATCAATAAAAAAGACACCAATTCGGAAACAACTTGAAAAATAAAATCACTGAGCCCCAGCCTAATCCTGATAGTGAGGGGGGGAGGTGGTATTTAACGTCGTGCATTCTCCCTGGCTACAGCGTGCAGTTACATTACGTCGTACATCCCTCATTACACTAAACTTATGGCTATCACAACCTATGTAGTAATCGTTATAGCTCTGCTAGCATACACGCCTTTCACGCCAGCTGGTGAAAGGTAGGTATGAAACCCCTATCCAAGCAGATCAGATATTATGAATGTACTGAGGGTCTTTCATGAGATGACCCTAGCAACTAATAGAAAGGCATTAAATTCAATAAAAACTTCGAAAATAATCATTAAAAAGTTACAATTGGAAAAAGCATCGAACTCAAAACTGCATAGCCCCAGCCAAATAATACTGCCACTTCCCCAAGACTAGCTGAAGCCACGCGCTGACATTTACGCGCACTAACGCACGAAACAATACGTGCTCATTTAACTGCTCCAAGAATATGAGGGGGACGAGTGCTGGAGTGTTCCTCCCCTTCTTAACAGTGAAATTCCTAACCCTAACAATTCACATACATATAACACTTGAAAAACTTAGTGGGGATACCGGGCACGCAATTAAAATTGACAAAATAATCGGTTAAACGACGTGAAAGTTAGAGCCCCCTGGAAATATTAGTCCCCCACTCACGTAGCAAACTACACCACTCAATACCTCAAAGAAACCCTTCCTTAAAGGGATGGAGTATACTATGAGCTTCCGAAGCTACTTGCTGAGATAAGTCACTTTAGAATTGCAACGTTGTGAGTTGTGTGAGCGCCTCATGTTCCTGAAGTTTGTGTTGCTCACTGAGTAGTGCTTATCTATACCATGCCCTCTCCATCTTGAAAAATTGACTTCATCCATAAAAAATACTTTACCCTCAAAAAGAATACTACAAGAAAATTTACACAACAATGATTTGGACTGTCCACGTTGTTCGAGCCTGACGGAATCCAGAATCAAATCCACTCCTACAACTTATTTATCCGCACCTGGAAACACGGAAGAGGTACAAGATCTCAGATAACAATATTCACTCCGTCACTGCTGGCGTCCCTCAAGGTAGTATCTCGGGGCCATTTTTCTTTTTACTGTTTTCTTGAAACATTTACGTTTCCACTCATACTAATTTCAAGGCAAATTCAACATCCATTCTGAGCACCCCCCCACCTCGTCCTCCTCCATTTTACCTTCTGTTTAGATCGCTGGTTTCAACTGCAATTATCGATGACCTTCAACTGTGTGACGAACGAAATGAAACCTCCTACGTTCGGTCGTGGCAATTCCACTTTTAAATGTTTGTTGATCTAATCTCTTCCTGAGTGTTTCCTGATGTTTCTGCCCTCGTAGGACCTCTCGTTTCACTCTCACACTCTGTACCCTCGAGGGTGATGTATTTTCTGTCGCTACACATATTTATATCTAAGTACGCCTTTGCGTTAATTCATCATTACTTTACTAATGTATTACTGTCCCCTACAGACTCTCCAGATGGTCTACTTCGCTGTATGTGTATTGGGGCACATAGTAGGACTTATAGGTGCTATGAAGCTGAAATACAAAATCATTCGCACTGCAGACTACATAAACTTATCCGTCGCAACACCGGCTGCCTTAGTAAGTATTCCGTTAATTCATTATGTTTTGGTCATTACGGGCAAGTGAAAACTCGTTATATTCAATAGCTGAACTATGATAATCTGAAGTAATCATTACCCAAGGCTGAAGAGCAATTCTGCCACCTTGAATAATTAAAATAACTGTTCTTATACTCGAACGATGTGCGAGGCAGAGGAAGAATTAAAAAGTGGAATTGGGTGTTAACACCTGAGTGACAATGCACTGGCAGGCTTATGGCAGTTCACAGAACACTGAAAATCGTTGTAGTGCGCTACAATGGCAGCAGTGGGACTTGCAAAGGAAAGGTGTGGGTAGAGTAGCTTGTTGTGTAAAGGTGTGCGAGAGCATTCTTCTGCTAGAAAGAAGAGCCATCAGGCATCCGCTGTAGATCACGCCTGGGACCGGTGCTTTACCAGTGATCCCGTTCAGGGAATTAGTTGCATCTTTAACTGTGGACAGTCAAGTTACGAGCCGCATGGGGCCCGCTCTGTTTTTCCTAACGCATGAGGAAGAAGGCAGTGGCTGAAGTAGCACAGAATCTCTTCATCTTTTATTCTGCAAAGCGTAAAAATCCGTAAAAAAGCCTCCATTGCGTCTGCATCAACAGGGGGCCAGCAAACTAACAGTGGGGTACTTAAGAAGCATGATAGATACCAAGATGAGCTACTGGGGCGGAGGCTCAGTGGGTACCGGCTGCTTCTGAGAGTAACGTACGTGTTTCTCTCGAAGTGAAGCAGTCCCTGAGAATGGCTGCTATCCAACGGGGATGAGTTGAGGGTGGCGTGTGCCTTCCCTACAGTCTAGAAGAGCCTACAATGCGTTTGACTCCTGTGATACGATGAGAGCTCTACGCTTGGCATGGATGTTGGGAAACACCGAGGAAGTGAATCCCCTAGAGAGTGAGAGTTTCAAGGTAAATCTTTACTGCACACTATTCCTAAAGGGGTACAGCCATAAAATGAGAAAAAATTGCTCCCCCTTCTCCACAGAACGCTATACAGTTACTGTGTTTGTCTGCCACAAGTGGTGCAAAGCCCTCAGGCTCCTACAATGGGCAATTGAGAACTTTTTCAATCTACAGTCCTCAGCAACTGGAGGCCCGTGGATGGATTTGTCCAGCCTTGCTTCGTCCAAGAAGGAAAGGAGTAGGATGATTAGTTGCACGTGGTTCCCCTTGAAAGCCATAGAAATGACGACTTAAGATCCTACGGGGCTACCATCTCTGGCTTCTCCTCGAAGTTACATTGAAGTACCTGGACGAGTGGTTCTAGAATGTTCCTCAATCAGGTTTTAGTAGACGAATACTCGTAAAGGACTAGTCCAGCGCTGTTTGTAATTTAACTGTTCCTCCATCTAAGGAGCTCTACAAGAAAAAAATCTATCAAGTAAGGCAGTGAGGCAAAACTCGAAACCATGTTCGCCTTTCAGGTGTCCCTCTCTCGGTTATACCCCTTGTTTTAATTTTATATTTGCATTCGCTCGAAAAGCGTGAATTAATGCGCGTTATTCCTAAGTATATTTTGTTATTGGAAGGGCGCTTCAGTCATTAGTTCTTCTTTCCTCATTGCTACACTCGGCACTTCAACTCTCAAATTGTGTCTTTTGTTTCAACAGCTCGTAACAACCACTTTCTGGTCGCTGTACGCAATTGACCGGGAGCTGGTTTTTCCAAAAGTGTTGGATTTAATAATTCCGTCGTGGGTGAATCATTCCATTCACTCGATAAACGCCGTTTGCGCCCTCGTCGACCTCATTTGTATACATCACACGTTACCGTCGTGGAGCGCTTCGTTGAAAGGATTAGTTCTATACTTCGTCGTATACGCTGTGTGGTAAGAACAAATATATAATTTTAGCGCGCCAATCACTTCCATGTTTAGTTATTTTTGAAATCTTTACGTTTCAAGGGCTGCTGAGTTCGAAAAACACAAATACAAAAAAATAATTGGCTGCGTGTTGAGAGAGAACGGCTGATTCGAATCGGCCCAAACTTTTTATTCAACCGAAAAACGCCAAACGTGTGACGCCAAAAACTGACAATAATTATCATAATGGTCAAAACACCAAATGTGTTTTTGCTCTGAAACTGCTTTACTTGAACAGCACAACAAATTATCAAGTATTGTTGGGCGCAAGAGAGGGGGAGTTTGAGGATCGAAATAAAAATGAAACTCGTTGAGCGTGAGGAGGACTGTATTATACATGCGGAATTGAGATGAGTTAGATTTGAGTTGAGATTGTGAACAAAAGAGCGACACAAGTACTCGGAACGTGTGAACTGGCGTGCGAAACTGTATGGAAGAGCGAGAAGTTACTAGGACAAGAGTTGGAAGCGGAATGATTTGGAAGTGCTCAGTCGTGGAGAGGAATGTGAAATTGAGGAGAAGGAAATAAAGAAAGGGAAAAACCCCATGGCTGTTAGAAACAAACGATCGCATGGGGTGGGATTCCCGTGGGTACAAATGACAGGTATTGAAATAGAAGGGAACAATGACTGGGGAAGTCCGAGGTCAAAGACTCGAACCGATTCGGTGCTTTGCGTCGAACATACTCACCCGCGCTGCGACAGCAGGATGACCCTTGAAGGCGGGTTACAGTGGCGGATGGTGATGAGGCTAGCGCACATGAGGGACGTGGGAGAGCTGGGCTACTTGATGAGCCAGAGCACAGGGTGATGAGTTTAGGTGTGGGACAATGATGTGGTGGTCAGTTGAGCAGGAAATGTGGAAAAATGAATGAGCGACCACATGAGGAAGCACAAGAGGTGGTACAAGGAGAATGAAAGGAGAGTAGGACAGCACAGGCATAAAGAGGGAAGGATTAAGGTGTGGTCACACTGGGAGAGACAGATGGGGCAAGGCCAACTAGGGGGGGGGGGGATTGAGTAGGGAAGGCACACTAGGGTGGTGTAGGTAGAAGAAAGCATTCTTGGGTGGTGCAAATTGGGAGGAAGGAACGCTTGGGGGATGCAAATAGGGAATGAAACAATAACAGAGTGTAACACAAATCTTATTCGTTGGGGAAGCGATTAACATAGTTGAAAGCACTTGGGACTGACGCCAGCTGACGTGCTATAGCAACTGGGGACAATCTACAGCGTTTTCAAGGTAGGTTTGGCTTCGACCTGGTAAACTGAACGCTCGCTGATCAGCGCACTTACACTAAGGGCCTGCAGGAGGTGTCAGTGTCTCGAGCTCCGCTCGCAATACTGTAAAACATTTCACCTCTTGAAATTTCCGTCCATATTATAAAATGGCGACTTTTGCAGCTTGTTCGGGACGTACGTACAGACTGGCTTGTGGCTCTACCCCGTGTTGAGGGAAATGACTTGGCCGTTGCGGAGCGCCTTCACCCTGAGCATTGCCGTCTTCGCTTGTTTGATGTTAGCTGTCACGAGGGGCATCTACGCAATCGTCTGGGGCCGATCGCTCCCTCCAGGTAAATTAACAAACCTATTCCGTGCGAGGTTGTCAATATCACTCAAACAAACCGCACGGACAACCATTTTATTGTTAAAACGACGATCGATTGGAATATTTAAGGGTTTCTTGCGGTTCAGTCTCAGTAATAAAGAATTCAGGCAAGTCGAAGTTTCGGTTTATTCATAACCATCGTCAGAGTTTAGACGATACGATCATTTAACGATCAATACACGCACGAAGAAAAGTGCGTGTTTGTGCACATCTATGCTGCATTTCCACGGTTTATTGCTCGAAGAACTGATTATGACTTGTTTGTGCTGAGCTACGATTAGTAACACACAACTTTCGAAGATCTGCTACACATATGAGGGCTGTTGTTTCTTCGTTCAACGCATTTTTACAGAAACATTTATACATAACAAAATGTAAGTACCAGTTATTTGAGAGTATTCCGTAAGTTTGATCGAAATTCTAACTGCCGTTTTTGATAAAATCGTAAAAAACGATAGTGTAACGTTCGACAAAGTTTTACGAGCTATTACGGTTTATATTTTGCTTTATAGGTTTCTAAAAGGCTTCCTTGGCGTTGGTCAATCTCAGTTCTCCATTTACTCAGGAAATTTCGAAAACATTTTTTTACAACACGATTTTTAGCACATTGCGGTGTTATCTCTGTTCAATGGGCTGTCGGAGGAACTCAAAATATGGTTATTGACTAGGGAAGGGATTTTGTTAGTTTGGTAAAAATCGTTGAAGCCGTGTTGCCGTTTTTACTTTCCTTGGCTCTATGAAGTAGAAAGGAAAGTTATGTAATCGGCTGAAAAAAAAATTCTCTTCAGATCTTTACGTTTCAGACCCCCCTGAGTCCGAAAAACACTATTTGGGAAAATCGTGTGTGTGTGTGTGTGTGTGTGTGTGTGTGTGTGTGTGTGTGTGTGTGTGTGTGTGTGTGTGTGTGTGTGTGTGTGTGTGTGTGTGTGTGTGTGTGTGTGTCTGTGAACGATTTTTAGAGAAAACCACCGTACCAAATCAGCTCAAACTTGATATCTCGCTTGCAGGTTACCATGGGACGCCAAAATAAGGGTTTGAACAAAATCAACCGAAAGTTAACTATAGTTATCATGGTGATCAAAACACCAAATATTTTTTTTCTCAAAAATGGCTCTAAAGATTTTGATTAAATTTTTTATATTGATAGCTCCCAATATGGTAACTATACCATAAAATTCTCATTTGTGGGAAGATGACGAGAGCAGCACAATAAATTACCAAAACTTTCGACGAAATCCATTTTAACGCGGTTTTTAGAGGAAACAACCGTACCAAATCAGCTGAAACTTGATGTCTAGCCCGCAGGTTACCATGGGACGCAAAAATAAGGGTATGGGCAAAATCCACCGAAAGTTAACTATAGTTATCATAATGATCAAAACACCAATTTTTTTTTCAAAAACGGCTCTAACGATTTTGATTAAATTTTTTATATTGATAGCTCTCAATAAGGCTATCATACCATAAAATTCCCATTCGTAGGAAAATGACGAGAGCAGCACAATAAATTATCAAAATTTTCGACCGATCACTGAGGTTATTAAAAGTGTGATGTTACCAGGCGTTAGATTTTGTAAAAGACGTTACCATGCACCTAACCCAACACAAAATTTTGTGACGCTTTTCCGTTACATATCCCGCGTTACATTTTCGAGTTTATGTAGCAAAGTAAAGACATAAAATGTCAAAAAACGACAAAACGGCAACACTGCATATTATTAATTTTCTTGTCATTATCTGTAATTTCTAGATTAGCCGTGGAGTACGAGCCATGAGGAGTAACTTTATAAACTGTTAGTTGGATTCATTTCAATAATTTGTTAGTTTGTCTGTGTTTCTTTACCCAACTTATCGCAAAAACAATAGCAATAAGCCTACAACCATGTTATGAGTAGTTAGCCCATGACCATGTCAATGTAGATGTCATATTAATGATTATTCAACATAAAATTACAATACTTCAGTAGACTAAATTCAATTTTCTATAAAAAATATGTTCTTTAAAAGGAGTTTTCAAGTATGCTAGCTCACCGCGGGCCGGATGTGGCCCTCGGGCCGTAGTTTGGAGACCCCTGGTCCAATCCAATACCTACGAGGCATATCCACAAAGTAAGTGTACTCGATTTTTTTTAGGGATCAAAAAAATTTATTAAAATAAAAAAAAAAAAACGTGCTTACGTAGGTATACATTTAAGCTATTTTTCTACGTAGCCGCCATTTCTCTCGATGCAGGTATTTAAGGCGGGGGATCAATTTTTGTATGCCTGCCTCGTAGAAATCTGCCGCCACCTCCTTCCTCCACTTGTCGACCTCCCTCTTCACCTCCTCGTCGGTTGAAAATTTTTTTCCACCCATGTGCGTCTTTAGAGAAGTGAAAAGATGATAGTCTGAAGGCGCCAGGTCGGGGGAATAAGGGGGGTGGTCTAAAACATCCCATCCAAAAGAGTCCAACAGTTCCTTCGTGACGTTGGCCGTGTGAGGTCGGGCATTGTCATGGAGCATGCAAACGCCCTTCGTCAAAAGACCCCTCCTTCGATTTTGTATGGCTCTTCTCAATTTTTTCAGGGTCTGACAATACCTTGCCGCGTTTATGGTCTCCCCCTGAGGCAAATAATCGATCAGTATGATGCCTTTGTGGTCCCAAAACACTGATGCCATGATTTTTTTTCCAGAAATTGTGGTTTGTGAACTTTTTGGCTGAGGGTGAAGTGGTGTGACGCCACTGTTCGGACTGTCTCTTGGTTTCTGGAGTATAGTGTGCAACCTAAGTCTCATCTCCAGTAACAATACACTTGAGGAAATCATCACCCTCCAGTTCATACTGTTCCAAAATCTCTTTAGAGGTCTGCACTCGATTCAACTTGTGTTGTTCAGTCAGTTGTTTTGGGACCCATCTTCCACACAGTTTATGAAATCCGAGGTTTTCTGTTATTGTTTCGTGCAGCAAAGATCTGTATATTTCAGGAAACTTCGTAGAAATTTCGTCCAGAGTCAATCTGCGATCGTCACGGACCGCATTCTCAATCTTTTCCACAAGTTTGTCAGTCACAATCGACGGTCTCCCACTCCTCAATTCGTCATGCACATTCGTACGACCGTTCTTAAACTCCCTACACCACTTGTACACGCTCGTACGATTCATGTGTCCTTCACCATAAATTGCCTTTACCTCATTAAAAATTTCAATCGGGGATTTCTCCTTAACAACGAGGTACCGGATGACCGCGCGGATTTCGCACATGGCGGCAGAGTCGATCGACATCTTTCACGAGAAATGCTCCTGAGACCACAGTTTTCAACGTACTGACCTCATTTTGGTCTTGTCTCGTATATTGTGAGTGTTTAAAAACGCTCAAAAGATATATGGGAGTGACTCCAGAAATTCCTGAATTTCAACCAGTACCGTTTCGCTGACTACCAATTCTATAAGTTTTTACCCAATAACTCTGCCAAAGTAATTACTATCCTTCTTCAAAAAAATCGGGTTTACAGCCTCATTAATTCTCTGTGTACCAATTGCTCAATAAAGGAATGAGTACGAGCATCACAATAAATTCCGGGACTGTAAACGCTTTCTGCTGCTGGGGTTTTTCAGCCGATAACGTAACTTTCTTTCGTAGGGCCAAGAAAAGTAATTTTGGTTCACTTTTTTAGACTTAGATTTTCGTACATTTTCGAAATGTTCATTAATTGATTGTACTGCCCTTGTCATTTTCCTGTCCCTTTTGGTTTATTGTTCATTCTAATAACCCTATGTTTTCGGTCAGCAGAAGGTTTTTACAACCGCCCCTCAAAATTAGATACTTTACGTTTCACGGCCGTTTTGTGCCTTTAACGAGGACTAAAACGCAATTTTGGCAGTTTTATCGCATATACGCCATGTTTGGTATCGTTTTCAAGGTATTTTTAGACGCTGGGTTGAATGAAACGAGTGTCACAAGTTTATAACTGCGTATAGTGAAATTATAGTAGTTATAATGAACCAAAGTCTACTAATTGAAAGAACTTGCGGGACAATAACTTCAGCAAAACTAATCGCTCCATCGTTCGTACTTCCTCCTGTCTCGTTTCATCAAAACCACCCGCTCGCTCGACTCGTCACGACGTGCCAATTGCCTATATGAGCGCCTGGAATATTTATTGTTCTTCATTCCGTTGAAGTCAGGTCATGTTTCGTATCATTGAATGGTATTTTTCGACGCTGAATCGAATGGGATGGGTCTTGGAGCTGTCAGACTATGTCAAGCTGTTCAAGAGAATAATAAACCGTTGTGTAATAATGTGCAGCGTTTTATTAAGTAGCCTGCGTGTAAGTAATGTATACGACTCTCAACACAATTATTTTTGTGCGCAGGTTCGTTTTTATTGTTCAGGAATTATAATGAAAACACTGCGCAAAACATTTGCCGAAGATATTTCCGTGCGGTTTTTAATTATTTCACTACGAACAGGATTATTGCGAAACCGCTGATGTCATACGCGAGGGATTTGCAAGGAAACCGTCGCATTTAAACGAACTCCCAGCAATTATATCATTTCTCAAGACCAACAGTATTCCATTTGAATTATTGTCTTTTTTTCAATGAGTTGGTCGATGAATTTTTACTATTTTTCCTCTTCGAATGTTATTCGGTTCTTTAGTACCTCTTGTTTATTTTTCCAACGACTTTTATTCAACTTTACAACAGCTTCAACTCTCAGCCCTAACAATTTTGTTCCAATTGATACAATTTTCACTTAAATCTTTATTCAATTTGCCAATAATTTTGACTCAAATTGTAAACAATTTTTGCATAATTTCCTGGCAAATTTAATTCGACTTCAAATACCCATCGACTTCAAGTTACGAAGCGTTTATTTCAATTTTGTACAATTTTTACGAAATCACCCAAAATTTTGGTTCATTATTCATCTGAATGATACGCCTATGTTTCTGGTCAGCAAAATTTTATTACAACCCCCCTCCCCTCAAAATTTGATACATTACGATTCAAGACGTTGATATTCGAAATCTGCAATGTCCGTTCGCCATCCGTTTTGTGTCTTTAATGAGGTATAAAAAATCCATTCTTTCGTACGAAAATCCTTTTAGGGATGTTATCGGGGTTGGGGGGGTCTGCTCACATGCGAGGGGTCTCTACTACAGAGCAGTATTTCTGTTGATAGTGCGGTGCTCAGCAACGAAATGGTGGATTGCGTTGGTCTTAATGGGACCAACAGAGGGCGTGCACAATCCAGCGAAACGTTCTTTCGCCCTGTACTACTTCAGACCTCGCCCTACGGGTGCTTGAAGGTACCCCCGTTGTGGATGCTTTTCTTGACATTACAGGCCTGCAGTCATATATGCAGTGGGGTTGCATTGGAGTCCCTGATTCCCACACTTCGGCGGGAATACTCTACTAACCGCCAACTAGTAAAAGGACTGATGGAGCGATAGTCATGGAACTGTGGCAGGTGCGGTAGGACGCAGGCTCCACAGCGTTCCATCCGTACAGAACTGCATGCGCATGGACTGGTAGAGCCCCTCTTTTTCCAGCGACTCTCTGGGGACGGCGCTATTCACTTGCCCCTGCGGTTTCTTTTGCCAATTGCCTACAGGCGCCTAGAATATTTAGTTTTCGTCGTTCCGTTGTAGTCCGGCCCTGTTACGTGTTTGTCGATGCTGAATCGAATGGGATAGGCTTCGGAGGTGTGACATTATGCCAAGCTCTTCAAGAGAATAATAAACCATTGCGTAATAATTTGCAGGGTATTTCGCCTTTTTTATTGTGAACTCTACAGCCAGTTTTATTTGGTTCACAGGGGCCTCACTCAACTTTCCAATAATTCAACTTCCAACCACTTTAACTCAAAATGTCAACAATTTTTGCTTTCTTTAGCTCTACGAAGTAGAAAGAAAAATTATGTAAACAGCTAGTAATAAAAATGCAATTTTCCTCGGCTTTATTCTTTCAAGGGGTTGAGTCCGAAAAACACCGTGTGGCTACTACACGGCCATGGCTGAAAAGGCCTTGTCGGCAGCTGACTAATGGATTGTCTCTTTCATCATTTATAGCAATTCGTTTTTCTTGGCTGCCTGTATTTGCTCTAACAAGTAAACAATAAATAATCGTTCTTTACAAGTGTCTCAAGAGTCGTAGTTAATTATTTAAACTGGTGGTGTATTTACCAACCTACGGACCGCGCGTTTTTACCTTCTCTCGTTTTTACGGCAGTTCGCATAACTCACTCGTTGTTCCGTCGACGGCGATACATTCGAGTTCACTTTCTTCTACAACTACCTACAATGATTCGCCATCACAACTAGGTTCGTTGACCTCTTCGAGTACAAACAGCACGCACATTAAGTTACATGTTGCTCAAGTGTCAGTCGAAATTCCGCCTCTCTAGCGCCGTAATTTGAAGATTTGGAGAAGGCAAGTCGACGCTCAGTTTGCGAGTTCATGTACAGAAATCGCTAAATATAACTACGAAATTAGCTTCCCTGGATAGTGCCGTGGCTGAGATGATCTCCGACTTTCTGTTGAAACCTCTCTCTGCAACACCTTATAAAGATTTCTTCTTCTTCTTTCCGTGTCCAGATCCACCGTTTAAACTTCGCATTTCCAGTATTCAGCCGCTTGAATCGCTCTGTCATTGCGTGCTAAAATATCTTCATATGTCCAGGGTGATGTTAGTAAGTCACATCGTAGAAGATGATCGTAATCTTGCTCTAGCCCACAGTCGCGAGTTGTATCTTCTTGAGTGTAGCCCCACTTAACCAGATTAGTTTTGCACCTAGTTACTTTTGTACGAAGTCAGTTTAGTGATTTCCAGGTGGTAAAGGGAAGTTCAAAACCACCTGGTTTCGACATAAAGATATAAAGGACCGGTTACAGGCTGAATTTGAAATAAGGATATGAACATTTTTATTCTCAAAAACAGGCGTCAACGTCTTTACTAAACTATTTGTTTAGGGATATCCAAATAACTCGACAGTACCGTACGTTTTTCATTCGTGGAAAAATTACAAGAGCACCACGATGAACTATCGCATTTCGAAGATCTCGGTTTTCAGAAGATTTTTGTCTTTATACACTTCGCTCAAATGTTAATAGAATATTCAAACAAATCGAGGTGGTTCTACAATAGACGCGTGTTTAAAAATGCTCACGTAATACATAGGAGCGGGTTGACAGTTTTATTAATTATCTGTGCAGTAATTACTCAATAATGATCGTAGCATGACTAGAAGCACCACAATTAACGCAAAATCTTCTGAAATAATTAAATAAATTCCGGGACTTCCAGTTTCGACAAAGAACGCTGAGCTAAGTATAGTTCATCGAAGCTGTATGTCAAACGATTGGATTGGTTGTTATTGTTGCGCCCCACGAGATATTTCTTGTTGAAATTAGATGGGAGCTTATTTTGGGAGGAAGGAACAACGGGAAGAAGCGTGGAATCTTAGTTAAACGTTTGAAAACACGATAGCTCGTTGTTACTGGTTTCGAGAGACTATCCATTAAACCAGTTCTCAACATTGCCAGTTGAGATTACAGCAATCAACTACGAAGGAAGAAATCGAAACAAAACAATCGCGTTCTCAGCCGAACTATTTCCGCACGTCGTCGTTGACACTCATTTTTGGAGAGCAGAGGAATCGAGGAGCGGTTTCAAACAGGTTTGTTGGGTCGCAACGACTGCAAATATACTCGGCGCGCGGTGGTTTGTTTGAGTTGTGACTCAGGAGCTGCCTTCTGTCAAACATCTTTCTGAGCTGTCATTTTGTTCCGTGTTCCTGTCACACGGTCTAGGAAGATCAGCAAGTCCAAACTGTACCATCCTGAGGAAAAGCCGTAAGTGCCATCGACTGATGGGGCGGGCCTGTGACCATTCTGGCCTTAAGGGTTGTTTGACCCAAAATGGTACTGCGGCATTGCGCCGGTGGATTATGGGTTAGGGCCGCGACAGGTGGCTGCCTCCGCAGAGCAAGGCTGGTAGGACGGGGCAATCTAACCCCTACCCTCGGCAAGGCCTGAGAATGCTGGAAAATGCGCTTGCTCTGTGGATATCGTGATGGTCGTGGCTGGAGGGTAGTAATTCCATCCCTATCTTCGTTTTTAAACTGCAGAGTGTGAGGTAGGTAGAGGCCACCCGGTCAGAACTCCCACGGACATCCCTTAATGCAGAACTGTAGCTCTCCCATGGTCTTCACTGGTACATTGTTGTTAGGCTCTTTCAGGCCCAGGACGTTAAGAATATTTTTACGATGAACCTTCCTTATAAACCATCTTCAAGGCTAGGAAAGTATGCGATCGTGTCAAAATGAAACGTCGAGTTTTCATCATATCTTTACCTTTTGAAGCCTACTCTAAACAAACTCATTTGGGCACGAGGTGATTGCGGGAGCACGGCTGGACTGATGGAGCTATTACTTTTTTGTTTTATTATACATTCTGAATAATAAACCTTTGTTTCGGTAAGGAAAGACATCAGGATCCGAGATTTGCAATGTCCGTCCGCCGTCCGGGCGGTTTTGTGTGGGGTTCGTACGTAAATTCCATTTTGGTATCTTGCCCGCCTGCTCGGCAATCCTATTGGACGAAGTGGTTGTTATGGGCAAAAAATTAACAAAAATTCAATTTTGGCGTTTTTAACGCAATACGCCGTGTTTGGCATCGTTTTGATGGTATTTTTAGACGCTGGGTTGATTGAAAGGCGTATCAGAGGTGTACAACTGCGTGTTAACCGAAAAAAAAAATTCACAGAAATCACAGAATTGTAGACAGCCAAAGTGAAATTGAAAGAACTTGCGGGACAATAACTAAAGCGAAAGTAGTAGTTACATCATTTATCCTCCCCCCCTCCTGTCGCAACAAAACCACCTGTCAGCTCGACTCAGCACGTCGTACCAATTGCCTATGGGCGCCTGGAATATTTAGTTTTCGTCGTTCCGTTGAAGTCGGGTCATGTTTCGTATCGTTTACTGGTATTTTTTGATGCTGAATCGAATAGGATGGGCTTGGGAGGTGTGACACTACCTCAAGCTGTGCAAGAGAATAATAAACCGTTGTGTAATAATTTGCAGCGTAGTTTTGTAATTTCTGAGCGCATGACGAGTTCCTCATCGAGTTACGTTTTGTCTTTCCTCTTCCCCCCCTCGTTCCCCCTATTTTTCTCGGCGTGCTTGTTTTCGCCCTCATTCTTGCGTCCATGCGCAACAAACAGTGAACAGCGTTGTTTGGACCCGTAGTTACTTGCTCGGATGTTTCAAACTTCCAACCTCACCGCGAGTCGATCAGAATCGCTAGTCTCCGCCAAGCCCCTTCCAAACACGCCATCTTGCGATAAATGTATATCTGACCTCCCACCATGCTTCTCCAATCAGTTGTGCCGGTGTTCTCACCTCTCATTTTGTTGCGGTGTGTCCGATTTGCAGCCTTTTTTAAACGTTGTGTACTATTCGGACTTTTTTTTTTCATCACTATTTCACTGGCAACAATGATAACATGGTTTTGCCCCTCGGAACTTACTGGAGTAATCAGTATGGCCCTAAGTTTGGAGACCCCTGGATTGGACGACTACACTAATTGTTTTTTTAACATTCTAGTAACATTTCAGCGGAGTTTACAAGGAAAAAAACCCTGCAAATTATTACACAACGGTTTATTATTCGGATAAATAGCTTGACCTAGCATTAATGCTCCGAAACCCATCCCGTTCGATTCAGCATCGAAAAATATCAAAATTACACCCAAAAAAGGTCGAAAAGAACTGAATCGTAATATTAAAATACACAAAAAAACTAAAGTATCTAAACAACGCATTACGGCAGAAACAAACGGTAGCGCTTACAGTTCCAGATTTTATTGTGCTGCTCGTACTCATTGCAGGACCATTATTGAGCAATTGGTACACAAATAATTAATAAGGCTGTAAACACAAATTTTTTGAAGAAGGATAGTAATTACTTTTGCAGAGTTATTGGGTAATAACTGTTAGAACTGGTAGTAAGCGAAACGGCAGTAGTTGAAATTCAGATATTTCTGGAGTGACCCCCATGAATCTCATGAGCGTTTTTAAGCACTCAGGTATTGGATTGGACTACAATACCTTTTTTTTTACATTCTACAACAATTCCAGCGGAGTTTATAAGGAAAAAACTGCGCTAAAACGCTTTTCGTCCACAATTTTGGTAATTTATTGTGCTGCTCTCGTCATTTTCCCATAAATGAGAATTTTATGGTATAGTTGCCATAGTGGGAGCTACCAATATAAAAAATTTAATCAAAATCGTTAGAGCCGTTTTTGAGAAAAAAAATATTTGGTGTTTTGATCACTATGATAACTATAGTTAAATTTCGGTTGATTTTTTTCATACCTTTATTTTGGCGTCCCATGATAACTTGCGGGCGAGATATCAAGTTTCAGCTGATTTGGTACGGTCGTTTTCTCTAAAAACCGCGCTAAAATCGATTTCGTCGAAAGTTTTGGTAATTTATTGTGCTGCTCTCGTCATTTCCCCATAGATGGGAATTTTATTGTATAGTTGCTATATTGAGAGCTAACAATATAAAAAATTTAATCAAAATCGTTAGAGCCGTTTTTGAGAAAAAAATATTTGGTGTTTGATCACTATAATAACTATAGTAAACTTTCGATGGATTTTGTTCAAACCCTTATTTTGGCGTCCCATAGTAACCTGCGGGCGAGATGTCAAGTTTGGAAGGATTTGGTACGGTGGTTCCTCTAAAAATCGTTCACAGACACACAGACCGTTTTCCCAAATAGTGTTTTTCGGACTCAGGGGGGTCTGAAACGTAAAGATCTGAAGAAAACTCAAATTTTTTTTTCAGCCCATTACATAACTTTCCTTTCTACTTTGTAGAGCCAAGGGAAGTAAAAAGTCGGAGTTCTTTTCAGATCTTGTCCGAGAATCACTATTTTGGAATATGGCTGAACCAAATCAGCTGAAACATAGAAATTATCCCGGAGGTCATCATGTGACGCCAAAATAAGGGTGTGAGCGAAATTCGCCCGAACCTAAAAACAGTTATCTCATCAAAACACTGCCTATTTTATTCCTCAGAAACGAGTGCACAGTTCTAAATACCACAGCTCTACATTTTGTCCGCTTGGTGCGTCATTCACGTTCTGGTTCCTATTTTCCTCACAATTTAACTTTCGCTCAATTTGTAATTTATAACTCGGTATGCTGTCGTTGTGCAGTTGATCAAATTCACCTCTCGTCCAGCCCACACCACTGCTACTGTCTACAGACCCACTGGTTCTACGTGTTGCTGGACTCATAACTCTACCGTGCTAATCAAACTTGCTTTTTACAATCCTATTAACGAATCCAATCGTAACAGCGAGGAACTGGTTGTGCTTCTCGTTCTAGAATTTACTACGTTGCTCATATTCACGTCACTACCTCTATTAAGTAACTAACAGGTGTGGGCTCGTTTTTATTGGTTTTCTTCGCTCTACGAAGTACAAAAAAACTCTTCAGATCTTTACGTTTCAGATCATGCTGAGTCCGAAGAACTCTATTTGGGAAAGTGGTCTGTGTGTGTCTGTGAATTGAGAGAACCAAACCAGCTCAAACTTGATACGTAGCCCGCAGGTCACTATGGGACGCCAAAATAAGGGTATGAGCAAAACCACCCAAAAACTAACTATAGCTATTATAGTAATCAAAACACTATCTTTTATATATAACACGACAATACCATAAAGTTCCCATTTGTGGGGAAAATGACGAGAGCAGCACAATAAATTGCCAAGCAATTCGATTTTAGCGCAGTTTTTTCTAACAAGCATCTCTCGAATGTTACTAGGATCTTCAGAAAAATTGACGTGGTAGTCCAAACAAGTACACATACGACGTGAGACACATAGGAGCTACTTCTGAAATTCCAGTATTTCAACCCTCATTGTTGAGGGGTCATCTAGTACCATTTCTCACAATTTTCATCCAAGTATTCTTCTATTCTTCTCAATAGAATCACGTGGATAGTCTCTTAAACACCTGTCACAAGTAACAGCAGCACAATGGCTTCCAGAACTATAAGCGCCTTAACCTTGATTTCCCAGCTATTTTGTACGCTCTACTCTAATTGTGGTAGGCAGAGGAGGCAACAATAAAAATTTAGATAACCAGCAATAATGTAGGCGTGTACTGGGGAAGCGTTTGAAGTCTAACATTTAAAAAAACAAATTAATAAATGCAATAGCACTTTCGAACGTAGAATAAATAATAGAAAATTAAACGCCTTTTCTACTTGATGCACTGGGATAGAACGTGCACTGGCGGTGATCTTCGGCGATCGGGATAGTTCCGCGTGCAGTAGAAGAGAAAAAAAAACAAAAAGGTCAGAGCAGGAAGCGCGGATATCCTGTCGGTGTTACGGTCGGAAAGATACTGACGACCTGCAGGTTTATCCCGATATGAATTGGACGGGTACAAAAAAAAAGGAGTAGATAAGATCGCACGCAATAATAGTTTGCCGATAACTGCGGCAGCGTTGCAAAGGTGACAAGCACCGATTCATTTGGCGTAAACAGTCATCTAATACCATTTCTCACAATTTTCATCCAAATATTCTTCTATTCTTCTCAATAGAATCACGTAGACAGTCTCTTAAACACCTGTCACAAGTAACAGCAGCACAATGGCTTCCAGAACTATAAGCGCCTCCCGCTATCATGTAGAACGTTGTCGTATACAGAATGAACAGATTTGATTAGTTGTTGGAGTCAAGAGAATCGCTGAATGTTGTGTGATGCGTCGCACCTGATATTTACTTTACAATCATTCGTTAAATGATACATTCAATTCGATATTTGAAGTTTTACGGAAAGCTAAACCTCCCGAAAGTAGGTGAATTTCTGTGAAAAAAATAGAAGCCGTTCGCAGTTAATGACCAGACGTCTGTTTTGTTTTGAAACATCTTCAGTGGATCGATCTTATGAACGAAAGACACATAAACTCTACTCCAGAACCTGGTCCCAGTTGAACTCAAGATTATGGAACTGTGGAACTCGTAATTCTGAAATGAGCAGGTGAAGAAGCTAACTAACTAAACAATACCTCAGTGAAATTCCCATCTGTGGGAAAATGACGAGAGCAGCGCAATAAATTAGTTAAGCCTTTTCCTTGAAGCCTCCGCTCAAGTGTAACTTGAATCTTTGGAAAAATTACTCCAGAAATTCCAGAATTTCATCCACCACCGCTTCACTTACTTCCATTTCTAAAAGCTTTTACCCGATAACCCTGAAAAAGTGATTATTATCTTTTCATTAAAAAAATTCGTGTTCACAGCTTCATTAATTATCGGCGTAAGGAAAGTATAGCGATCGCGTCAAGAAAAAGTCGAGTTTTCTTCAGATCTTCTAGCGCACAACCACTGTATTTTTTGGATAACAACAACAATTTTGGCGCATGGTTCGTGTGTCTGTTGTTCAATTTGCAGAACGGTTTTACCAATTGAGCCAGTTCTTTCTAGTTTTGTTCGTAATTTTTTCTAGGCGCGAAAATAAGGTTAAGGGCAATTTACATCGATGGGAAGGGGGGTAGGAGACGAAAATGTACCAAAAACTAGGGGTTTTTCAAATGCTTTTCGAAAACGGCCCTAACGATTGTGATTAACTTTCAAATCGTCTTGTACTAGTCAGTACGCCACTTTTCTTCTGCGTAAACATCTCCGCAAAAATTTGCTGAACGGCGCATGAAGTAAAAATAGATTTTTAATGGTTTTTGTCAAAATGGTTTCAATGATTTTCATTTAACTCACGGGATGTTTTCAAATAGTTAACACCCACATATCGTTCTCAATAAATGTTCTTCTGAAAGTTCACTGAACAGAGATAAAAACCCTGCAAATTATTACACAACGGTTTATTATTCGGATAAACAGCTTGACCTAGCATTAATGCTCCGACACCCATCCCGTTCGATTCAGCATCGAAAAATATCAAAATGAAACCCAAAAAAAGGTCGAAAAGAACTGAATCGTAATATTAAAATAAACAAAAAAAACGAAAGTATCTAGAAAAAACTGAATTTTAATATGAAATCATGCACGCTAAATACTAATATCAAAAGTAACCCAAAATCTATGAAAAACCCCAAAATGAGAATGAAACGAAAGAATCTAAAAAAATTGAATCGTATTAAAACCAAAAAAAATGAAACGAACGAACTATTAAATAAATAAACCAAATATAAACGAATAATGAAAAGTTCAATCGAAGATAACAGATATTTTGCTAACAGAAATAGTTGAGACGGAACGAAACAGTCGTTCATGGAGGTGAAAACGAGAACAAGGCAATCGGACGATAAAGAGACAAATTGTAGTGCCAAAGGTTAAATGCGAAACACGAGCGCTTCCTAGAGGAAGCAACAAAAAAAATTGGGCGAACCCGTTGTGAGTCGAAAGGGGTGGCGAGGAGAGTGGGCAGCGTTGCCAGGCGAGCGGTTTCGTTGAGACGGGCGGGAGGGAGGGAGTACAAACGACGAAACGTTGACTTCTGCTGTAGTTCCCGCGTTGTACTGCGTTTCGTTAATTTTTTTACCCATAACAATCATGGGCTTCGTCCGATTTGATTGCCGAGATGGCGGGCACAGCTAGATACCAAATTGGATTTTTGTGCGAAAGAACGAATTTTTTGGACCACGTTAAAGGCACAAAACCAAAACAGCGGACGGACATTGCAAATTTGGAATCTCCATGTCTTGAAACGTAAAGTATCAAATTTTGAGGGGGAGTTGTAAAACATTTTTCGTGAGTGAAAACATAGGGTTATTATTCAGAATAATAAACCACGTCAAATTGTGTCGGAAATGATGTTTTTTGAACATTTTTGTGATTTTCCGGGTAACTGCGTCACTATCAATCTTGCGTGGTGTCTTATATAGCAATCTATACCCACATTTTGTTCTCCGTAATTACTTCTGCATATATCCGCTGAACGGAGATATAAGTCGTGATAGCTATGAGTAAGAGATTTGTCGAATATTAATTTATCGTTTTATCCAATTTTCTCAAAAGCGACTAACGATGTTAATCAATCTAACTAGTACTAGTACATATTGTTCTACATAAATGTTTCCGTATAAATGCGTTGAACGAAGATACAGCGCCCGTGTATACGGCAAGTCGACGAATTTATGGGGCCTGCGGAAAGTTGTGTGTTGCTACGCACTAGATATTTCCTCATAAATCCCGTATATGTGACTCCAGAGTTCTGACGAAATTGTTTTGGTAGTATACCGCGATACTGTCTCGATGGAGTTTGATATTGGCCATGAGATAAGTTAGAGCAACTCAATAAATTCTAGAATATTCGACCGGGTGCGTATGAAATGCGAAAAGCTAGCTGACTTGTGTTGGCTAGCTGAGGAGAATTTTGCGATGCGCCACACCAAATTTTTTTAACTGAATTTCCCCACAATTTTTCTTTTTACCGATTTTCCTATTTCTTTACCGTAATTCGCCCACAAAATAAAACAAACCTTACGAAAAAAATTGTCTTCTTGTGTTCTAATTCGTTTTGGTTTTTTTTTGTTTCAGGAAATTCGGAAAAGAACAAAAAGGCGGCCAAGCCGAAGAAAAAGTAGCGGATCCGCCGAAGAGACTCATCGGCCGCCGGAGGTTCGAAATGTTCGTCGTTGACGACGACGGAAATGAAATGAAGGTGTCTGTGTTTAATAAACGTTTGTACACAACTTATCGTTTCTATTCGTTGACAGACGGCCTTTGTCACTCACTGGGGCAAGGGGGAGAATGAATAATTACTAATTATCGCCTTTTGCTCGTTAAATCGACGAAAGGTCCTATCATTTTCACGATCCTTTGTGTTGCAACGCGTTTCCAGACTGGTAATTTGACGGAGGTCGCGCAGTCTCGATAAACGTGATGCCGATTACGACGACGACAACGGCTAATGATAATATATCATTGTTTAAATGAATCGAGGAAGACACAGAGAAGATCACTATTTCACGACCAATCCTCTCGCTTTCCGTCGCTAAATCAATCCTTCAACAACAAAGAAAAATGTGACGCCATTCAATATTTCGTTATAAATTTAGAAAAGGACTGTCATCAGTTTGAGGATCCGCCGAAAAGATCAATTGGAGGTTGAAAGACAGTAAATTCAAGTGCCGTATAGTCGTATGAACTCAATTCTTACAAAATGTAGGTATAAGTCCGATGTCAGAGTATATCTAAAACGATCTGTCGATGCATCTTGTCTCATTTCAACTTCTCGTAACGAACAGTTACAAACATTGCGAGGAATAAAATGTGGTTCCTAGATAAAAGTTGCTAAAAACACTCCATCAGGTTTATCAAATTCAGGTTTGCGTTAAAAAAAACAATTTTTAGGACCTTTGCTCAGCTTCCAGTCAGAAGGACATTTATTGAGAACAGTATGACTGGTTGAAGAAGCCCTGTGAGTTAAATGCAAATTGTTAGAGCCGTTCGTTTGGTTTATAGTACTGTATCTCCACTAACCTTACTTTCATTAAAGTACTCGCTGACCCGTCATGTGTTGTCGCCCACTTACAATGGAAGATCTCAAAGGAATGCCGCCATAGAACTAATTACATGAGAAGTGCATTAAGTTCATCAGAAGGAATTGAACGTTGTACACGTCATGAGAGTGAATGTTTGGCTCAACTCAAGCCGAATCAATACGAGACATTTAAACATTTTGGAAGATTGAAATATTTAATTGGTAAAGGAACATGTGAAGGTGGAATTGCTACAGACTGGAGCTATTTTTGGAGGATATCCCGATAGATGGAGCGTTGATGGAGCAGAATGTCAGCAACCGTCTAAATACTGGACGTTATGGTCTTCAGCCCAATTGGACTCTCGGAGGTCAGCTTTCCTGACTTCAGCCGCCTTGATCTGGGGCTATAGGAAACTCTTAACTTCTTTCTTCTGAAGTATGCTGAGGACATGCAGTGCCACGCTTCAACATCCAAAGCCACTCGTTAGTTAAGTTCAACACCATATGTAACTCTTTTGTTTTGTAAGGACCAATAAACTCGCAAGTTTGAATAACTATGAGTTTTTTCATTGATATTGTAGAGAAGAACCTAACTAAACCTAAACCAAACCTTGACTAAAATAATGAACCTATATTGTGCAGAAAGCTAATATCTATATATGCTACGGTACACCCTACCTAGGTAGGTGCGACAACCCTGCATCACACATACTTGCAGCCTCTTAGAATGGATCGCAAGTAGTCTAAAAATATTGAGGTTGATCGCCAGCAGTTCAAGTTTGAGGACCCCTGCTGTAGTGGAACTACGTCAGGCCAACCCGTGTACCTATCAATGCACGTTAGAATATTCTGAGCTCTGCTGAACACAAAAACCATACAATGTTATGGATGTTAAACCGTATCGATTGTCGATGATTTTTATTTAAAGTATCAGATATTCGATTTAAAGTTTCGAAAATCAGACGCTGATTTTTTATTTTTTTAACAAACTTGAAGAACAACCACTGTTCGGCACAGGCCAAAGTAGTTGGGTTCTTGAGCTTGGGCCTTTTCCCAGGTGCATTTGGCCCAACGATTTCGGATCCTTTTTCACGTTATGCGGTGGGGAAGTCTGAAAACTGCCTGTTCGGTCAGCTTCTTCTCTGGACAAAGGGATTAAGTTCGGTTTAACTTCCAATGACAATGGATTTCCTCTTTTGGACTTTCCAAAATGTTCTTCCCTGTACCTTCTTGAACACACACAACTCGCAGTGCTCACAACATTCCTTCATCAAACCTCGGGCCAGTCACAGCTCTCACTGTCTCCCTCCGCTACAGTTTCCCGCGCCAGTTCACGCCTATTCCCCTTGCGTCACCATTATATGCTCACATCACATACAGTGCTTCTCTCACGCTCACCGAGTTTCCTTTCATTTTATTTAACCTTCCCTTCTCGTGCGCCCAATAACCTCCATCATGAATGTGAAGAAGTTAATAGTTTTGGTAACGTTCGATGTTTCTTAATGTACTAATCTTCCATACACATTGATTCGTAAGGTATTTATTACACTTCCTGTTTACCGACGATTACTTTGGTGAGAAGAGGTGAAGGTCATGAGATGTACGATAATTTACTAGTAGGTAGTACGAAGTTTACTTTAACCTAGGTACCGAGTACTCACTACCTATTTAAAGTTTGTTTGCGGACGTAGGAGGGAGAGTCTGCTTCTAGTAGCTCCATGAATCAACTCTTGCGTATTGAGAGCCAACCCGAAACCGTTTAGCACATTGCATTCCCTCACGCCTCTCTGTGATGGCAGCTCTTCTTTTCCACCTAGATACTGGCCTTGGATCAACAAGCTCCATCCTTTTCTGGCTGAGCACTGCCCTGAAAATTGAGCCATGCATAAAGTGACCAGACGTCCCATTTTTTAGAGAAATGCCCGACCAACCCTCTCGGGAACGGCTTTACACTTTTAGGCTGACTTCTGTCTGCATTTCGAGGTGCAATGGGTTGTACTGAGTTAAAATACAAATAATCAGGTATCAGAATAATATACGTAATCCTTTTCCCGAATCCTTATTTCAATTTACACTATTTTCGGCAATTTCCGGCGTTGTTCGTGAGCGTTTGGATTATTTACCGATATCCCGATCGCAGTGGATGGAAAAACCATTCATACCTCTAATGGTCCGTAACTACATGAAGCAAGTAGAAGGTGTCGACAAGGAGCACATTTTAGATACAATCTGCACTTTCTATAAAAGCTATACCGATTATTTAAACATGGAAGAATATCAATGGTTAGTTTTGACGGCAGTGCCAGAGTGGGAAAGAATTGAGGAAGGGATAGATTTGATTTCAAGCAAATTTACAAAACTGAAGATTTCAGATATGGTGAGCTGTTTGATGAAGTTACATATCTAAGGGAATTTGTAACACAAGAAAACTACTGAAGTGGGCCGATGAAAACAAAATGTCCCAATCAAGAACTTGAAACTGATTGTTTGGTTTTTTCTCTCGCTACCAGGAACGAACACGCCAGTAGAAAGAGTGTTCACGTTGATCAATGACATTTGGTCGGAAAACAAATCCCAACTGAAAATGTCTACGCTAAAAGCAATGTTAACGGTGAAGTGCAACCTTAACGTGTCATGTGAAGCTTTCTTGGAAATGCTCAAACAAAAATGAGACATTTTGAGGAAGATTCATTGTCAGAAAAGTATGAGAAATAAACATGTGACTGTTGGTTCGCTAGTTCGCAGAGTTAGTGTGGGAAATAAATTACTAACTCCGAAATGAATGAAATTAACAATGAATAATTATAATTCAAAAAAATATAGTATAATGTAAAGAAATTATGGGAATTAAGATGCGTCTTCTGGGCACCAAATTAATCGAATTTAAATCGAAAAATACATGAAATAGTCCGCGTTAGAAAAAGATTAGAAAGGAAACAAACGACAGTTCTTTTGGGAAACAAAGAAACGAAAACAGAATTTCTGATCGTGATGTTGGTGGGTGACGATGCGATGCGACATTTTCGTGCATGTTGTAAACATCTTAAATAACTTCAAACATTTTACCTGTAAAATGTTGTAAATAACTGTTTTACAATTAATTTGGTCATAATTCTGTTCAAAACCCCCTTTATTATCAGAAGTTTAATAAAAAACATGCTGTAAACCATTCAAGTAGAAAACTAAATAAAATATCTTTGTACAGGAAAAAAATACTAAATATTAAAGGGCACAAAGTTAAGTTAAGTCCCTCAAAACTCACCATTTTACTCCTAGTTTTCAAAATTGTCTTGGAAAGACTCCGTACACCAACCCGTCGACACTCTACTAATGCTTCGACTCAGTTTCAACATGTGTCCCGTTTTGGATAAACAAATATCTGGTGCGTAGCAACACACAACTTTCCGCCACCCCCGTAATTTCGAACACCACCTACATAGGCGGGCGCTATATCTTCGTTCAACGCATTTTTACAGGAACATTTATGGAGAACTAAATGTACGGAATAGTTAGCTGAGAGTACTCCGTAAGTTTGATCGAAATCGTTAGAGCCGTTTTTGACAAAATTGGAATACCGATAAATTAATATTCGACAAATCTCCTTTTCTGAGTTAACTTGGCTTATATCTCCGTTCAACATATATATACAGAAATAATTATGGAGAACGAAATGTTGGTATGGGTGACTACAAGACACTCCATTAGGATTTATCACATCTGGTGAAGCAGTTACCCTGGAATTTACGGAAATGTTCGAAAAAACGTTATTTTCGACACATTTTGATTTTTATCTCTGTTCAATGGACCGTCACAGGAACATTTATTGAGAAGAATATGTAGGTATTAACTATTTAAAAACATCCTGTGAGTTTGGTGATAATCGCTGACGCCGTTTTGCCAAAAAGCGTAAAAAACCTATTTTTGCTTCAGGGGCCCCTATCTCCGTTCACCGTATTTTCATGGAGATATGTATGGAGAAGAAAAGTTAGGTATTGATTAGGAGAAAATAATTTGAAAGTTTAATCAAAATCGTTAGAGCCGTTTTTGAGAAAAATGCGAAAAACCCTAGTTTTTGGTACATTTTCGTCCCCCATCCCCCCTTCCCATCGGCCGAAATCGTCCATAACCTTATTTTGGTGTCTACAAAAATAACGAACAAAACAAAAAAAGAACCAGCTCAATCGGATGAGCCGTTTTCCCGCAACTCGAACTACACACACACACACACACGGACCACGCGCCGAAATTAGGTTTTTTAGACTCAGCAGGCCTCAAAACGTAAAGATCTGAAGAAAACCCAAATTGGTTTTTGGGCCGATTACTATACTTTCCTTCCCTTCGGGTAACGGAAAGTAAAAATCTGGTCACCTTAGCCATGCACCTGTTTTCCTCAGAAGTTAACGTGGAGCATGTCTCAGGCGTGTACTGTGTCTTCACCTTGCGCCGCCAGCCTGCCCACCTTTGGCACGAGATGACATGGGAAGCATCATCCACAATTGACCTGCTACATGTCCTGTAGGCTCTCTCACCTTTCAGCATTGAGCGGAATTTCCCGTGTGCCACCCCTTGCTTTACCACCTCCTTGCACCTAGGTCGCCTGAGAGCCACACAATGACACCCACTGCGCGAATTCGATCTCCTAGTTTACTCTGAACCACCTATCTTCATCCTTTGTCGATAATATTATTGTCTTAACATATACTCAAATTATATTCATTTGTTCGCCAAAGTTCGACGACGAATATTTGTGAAATATTGTTATGATCAGCAAAAAGACAACTGGTCTGGTTGAAGAATTACGCAAGAAGGAATCTTTTTTTAATTTTTGTATCGGAAGGATAGCAACTTACAAACATAGGTACTACGTAGCAACTCATAAACATAGTTACTACGTAACACCAAATTATTAAAACATGATCCACTGTCGATGATCCCAACACCTCCCAATTTATCGGCATGAACGGTTCTTCGGTTAAGAGTCGCGATACGGAATATAACGTCCGATATGTTTTTCAACACCAAACGAGGCGCTCCTACCCATGATAACTGCAGTTTAGGTGGGTCTGAAACGTAAAGATCTGAAGAAAACTCAATTTTTTTTTTTTTCAGCCGATTACATAACTTTCCTTTCTACTTCGTAGAGCCAAGGAAAGTAAAAAGGTAATCAAATCCAAACTTAATCTTGTCTACACTGTTGATTATAGTTGTCGTTACGGTACGCGTTGTTTACCAGCTGTTGAATAAATTTTCATTCTGCTTCCAACCTTCTATACTTAATTTTGAGCAGATTTTGCTCCTCGTACCCTTATGTTTGAGTCCCATGGTGACTTGTGGGCTTGATATCAAGTTTAAGCAGTCCATTTTCCCAAACAGTGTTTTTCGGACCCAGTAGGTCTAAAATCGTAAAGATTTAAAGAAAATATTTTTTGAACGAATGTAATTCATTCCTTCCTGGTGACTGGTGGTAAGTAAGATTTATTTTCGTTGTCATCTTATTCCGCAGGACGATGGAGTACAAATATTTGTCTTCGATGCCGACATAAATACGGATATTCGTCTCTTCGACAAAAGAAGCGTCTTTTCGTGCTCTGCGCGTCCGATGAGGGCGCGGATGCAGTCGCGTTGTCGCCGATAAAAACCCTTCAAAGGTCGCAGTGTCGAAGGGAGTCGCCCCGTTTTTGTCTTAATTATTATCTCAAATTACTGATTACGTTTTTATGAAGAGCCCGAACTCGTCGATAAACGAAACAGTCGGGCGCGATTTGAGTTGAGAGCAGGACGATATTTCGGAAGACGAGTGTTCGGTCAACAATTTGTCGCCCGAGTCGCTCGTGTGACTGGAACTGAGCTATTTTACGAACAGAGACTTCTTCCATCATCGAGTTATTACGTAAGTCAATTGTGATAATCACATATTCCGGCCTCTCGAGCCGCTCGATATAATACTCCGCACATTTTCAAACCATATCTCATCACACAGGACGTTGTTCAGAACTAGCCATTAAAAGCGTAACTTTCCCGAGAGAGTGGACGTAATATTTATAATTTCACGCATTCACGTGCGTCAATAGATCAGTTAAGTTACGTTTATGTATCGTTTAGTTCGTTAAATGCAACACTATTTTCATATCAAGAGCGATTCAACTTATTTCAACTATTAACTGTACGTAAACCGTTGATGAAATAGAAATGAAATAAAAACATCGGGCACTGCGCAACACACAACGTTCTTCAGCCCCCCGTACATTCTAATTTTCAATACACCCTATTACTTTCCGCTACCCGAAGGGAAGGAAAGTATAGTAATCGGCCCAAAAAAAAAAGTTGGGTTTTCTTCAGATCTTTACGTTTCAGACCCTACTGAGTCTAAAAAACCTAATTTCGGAGAGAGGTCCGTGTGTATGTCTGTGTGTATGTCTGTGTGTGTGTCTGTGTGTGTGTGTGTCTGTAGTTCGATTTGCGGGCGAACGGCTGATCCGATTGAGTTGGTTCTTTTTTTGTTTTGTTCGTTATTTTTTGTAGACACCAAAATAAGGTTATGGACGATTTCGGCCGATGGGAAGGGGGGAGGGACGAAAATGTACCAAAAACTAGGGTTTTTCGCATTTTTCTCGAAAACGGCTCTAACGATTTTGATTAAACTTTCAAATTATCTTCTCCTAATCAATACCTAACTTTTCTTCTCCATACATATCTCCATGAAAATACGGTGAACGGAGGTATGGGCCCATGAAGCAAAAATAGGTTTTTTACGCTTTTTGGCAAAACGGCTTCAGCGATTTCCACCAAACTCACAGGATGTTTTCAAATAGTTGATACCTACATATTCTTCTCAATAAATGTTCCTGTGACGGTCCATTGAACAGAGATAAAAATCAAAATGTGTCGAAAATAACGTTTTTTCTAACATTTCCGTAAATTCCAGGGTAACTTCTTTACCAGATGTGATAAATCCTAATGGAGTGTCTTTTAGTCACCCATACCAACATTTCGTTCTCTATAATTATTTCTGTATATATATGTTGAACGGAGATATAAATATGTTAACACAAAAAAGGAGATTTGTCGAATATAATTTTATCGGTATTCCAATTTTCTCAAAAACGGCTCTAACGATTTCGATCAAACTTTCGGAGTACTCTCAGCTACTAGTCCCTACATTTTGTTATCTATAAATGTTCCTGTAAAAATGCGTTGAACGAAGATATAGCGCCCGACTATGTAGGTGGTGTTCGAACTTTAGGGGTGGCGGAAAGTCGTGTGTTGCTACGCACCAGATATTTTTTCACTCAGTTCGTACACGCTAGTAAAATATTGTAGTTCTACGTACAAACTGGTACGCTTGCATTTGCGGAATTTATTATCCCTCGACCTTATTTGGAAGAACTACGTACAGATGATTAATGCAGTTAACAACATGCTTTCTTTGTACATTTAGTTGACAGTTCTAGAATTGGCTAGGTAATACTGCAACAAAATTAATTTTGAAAAACAGCTTGAATTCCAGAATTTATAATGTCGTCCTGATTATCTTAAACTTCTACCACATGGCATATTGAACTATCACTTAGATTTTTTGAGAACGGCTAATGTCTTATGAGCGATACTTATACAAAAAAAACACGCTTTTTGTTCAAATTATTGATAATTTATTGTGCTGCTCTCGTCATTTTCCCAGAAATTACAATTTTTTGGAACTGCTAATACACAAAAAGGAATCAAAATCGTTAAAGCCGTTCCTAAGAAAAATAGAAGGAAACTGACCAAAATTTCCATAGTTAAAGTGATCAAAAAATCAAATTATTTTTTTTTCCAAAAATGGGTACAACGATTTTGATGGAACTTTTTGTATGGACGGTACCAAATAACACGGAAGTGACATGAAACTCTCATTTATGGTAAAATGACGAGAGTAGCGCAATAAATTATCAAACATTTCGAAGAAAATAGGTTTTAGTGCAGTTCTTTCCGTATAAGTTTCATTCAAATGATATTGGCATTATCAGAAAAATCAGGGCAGTAGTTCAATAACCGATCTATACCGTGGCAGTTTGATGACGCGCGTGAGATAATCCGGAGCAACTCCGAAAATTCTGGAATTCCAACCGGAGCCATTGGACTTATTACACAGTCTTCACGCGATAACCCCAAAAGGGAAAACACCGTCCTTCTAAAAAAAAGTCGTGGAACGTGTAGGAGCACCTCAATAAATTCCGGAACATTCCGCTCTACATAAAAAGTGAGTTCATTTTACGAAATTCTAATGAACTGAGTGACAAATAGGTTGGATTTGTAGCTGAACCCGTCGCTGATTGGGTCTAATGCGTCGCGCCAGAATTTTTTAAATAAATTGCACGCGGACAATAGAAAGGTCAACCTTGTCGAACCGCGATATCAACATACGCCGTCTGTCTTGACGCTCATTAGCTCAATGCCACCGTGTCATCCTCTTTCTGTCTAACTCTTCCCCACACCAGCATTTGTACTTTCTTTGATTATTTTTTCAATTTGTATTTTCTTTAGCTCTACGGGCAGGCAAGAAAGTTACGTAATCCGCAAAAAAAAAGTCTCTGCCAAGCCATGCCACGCCTCAGCAAGCAGTGCAAATGCGAGGCTCCCCTGAACTGCGTTCAACGGAAATTAGAGGAGATATCGCGTTTCACACGCTGCTCCATCCGTCAGCGAGCGATTGCTCTCCAGGAGTCTGAAAATGGTCCGTGCGACAGTTAAAGCGATTGACAAAGATCGGCTCAAATGTGATATTTACCCTGCAGTTCACTATGAGTTGCCCAAAATGAGTGTTGGGCGCACGAATGGGAGCGCTTGAAACTGAGAAATAAATGGATGAAGTGAGCGTGAGTGAGGACTGTATTACACTTGACAAAATAGCGATATCCGGTTGAGTATGAGTACATAAACGCGAACAAGGGACTTACAATACACGTGAACAAGTTGTGAGACACTAAGTGGAGGGAGAGGGACTGAGAGAGAGAGAGAGATAGAGGTTTAGCTGTGAGTAGTGCGAGCTGAGAGACGAATCGTTGGGAAAACTGGGAGACGACTGTATAGCAATAGCTGTTAGTTGACTGACTTTTGGAAGGAGCAGTGTGCCTTGGAGAGGAATCTAAAATTGAAGGGTGGGAAAAGATACGATGGGAAAGTCCGGAAAAGGGGGAAATCCGTTGTCACTTGGAAATAACTGAAGAACAGAAGGCTTGAGATAGAAAGGCGTCTGGGGAATCAATGGCTTTCCATAGGGCCAGTGAGTACGGTTAAGTAATAAGAATATTCTAGAGGTCAAAGACCCAGCTAATTCAGCATGCCTCAAACAGAGAGTATGAGCCAAACCTAACTATAGTTGTCATAGAGCTAAAAACACCAAATACTTAGTTAATACCATGAATGAAAATAACGATTGGAGCGCAATAAATTATCAACAATTCCACACAAATTTGGATTTACCGCTACCCCGAAAGGGAAAGGAAAGTATAGTAATCGTGTAAAAAAAAAAAAAAGTGGGGGTTTCTTCAGATCTTTACGTTGTGAGGCCTACTGAGTCTAAAAAAACTAATTCTGGCGCGTGGTCCGTGTGTGTGTGTGTGTGTGTGTGTTGAGTTCGATTTGCGGGAGAACAGCTGATCCGGTTGAGCTGGTTCTTGTTTTGTTTTGTTCGTTATTTTTTGTACGATTTGGACGACGGCCAATGGGAAGGGGGGTGGGGGACGAAAATGTACCAAAAACTAGGGTTTTTCGCATTTTTCTCGAAAACGGCTCTAACGATTTTGATTGAACTTTCAAATTATCTTCTACTAGTCAGTACAAAAATTTCATCTCCATAAATATCTACATGAAAAATCGGAAAACGGAGATACGGGCAAAAAGAGCAGAAGTAGGTTTTTTACGCTTTTTGGCAAAACGGCTTCAATGATTTTCACCAAACTCTCAGGATGTTGACATTTTATGTCTTTACTTTGCTACATAAACTCGAAAAGTGTAACGGCCAAAAGCGTCACGAAATTTAACCTTGAGGCTGATTGGACAAGGCAACGTTTTAACCCAAGTTGCAACCGCAGCCCCTGTGGTGTAATGCATAAGGCATTGCTCTCCTAAACCGGAGGTTGTGGGTTCTAGTCCCACCAGGGCTGCGATTATTATTTTTTTTTACATTTTATGTCTTTACTTTGCTACATAAACTCGAAAATGTAACGCGGGAGATATAACGGAGAAGCGTCACTAAATTTGTGTTGGGTTAAGTGCATGTTACAAGTCTGTTACAAAAATGAAAAACATTTTTTGTGTTGTAATTTTATATTTCTATATTTAAAATAAACAAAATTATATTAAACGAAAAAGACGTAAAATGTCCCTCGTGGTTGCGTACTTGTACGAAAGCTGTACCCACCGTTTGTGTTTTGTACTCATCATTAAAACACGTTATGGATCAAATTATTGAACTCAGCCACCTGAGAGATTTTCTAACATGCTCAAGAAACATGAGCGCGATTTATACTGAAAACGAGTTTTCTATTATTTCTTCTTTATTTATCCAAAGTGCTATTTTTATTTTATTAATTTTTTTAAATTTTCGATTTCACCGCCGAACGCTTACACACCTGCTTCAGTATAAGTCTACCTTATTGCTGGTTGTCTAAATTTTATTTCTATTTCCTCCGCCAACTACAACTTTATTAGAACGAACTAAATTGTTGGGAAATCAGGGTTGAGACCATTGATCTCCCGACTATACGAGAGCTCTACACAGATGCGAGATTGTATTTTGACACGATAGCGACAGTTTCAATTTGTACGTAAATAATAAAAGCGGGTTAGTCACTTAATGAAAAAAAGAAACATAAGTTACCTTCATGTTACATGTGAGTACCGAGATTTAAAAAAAAACAAAAAAAAACGAGCCCGGCAACAGACCGATGAATTTGACGATACTTCCTTCCGCATTTTCGGCAGTTGTATCTCTAACGTTCTGTTCCATTCGTAAATGCCCTCTCAAGCATTCAGTAGAATTAGTACGTAGTTCGGCTCACCTCGAGAAGACTGGGAATGTTCTGTATGATTTGCACGGTAAAAGTGCTCACGAGAGCCACGGAGAGAAGTATCAGGTTTAGTACTCGAAATTGTACGCGTTTCGATGCGCTCTTAGGAAGTAACGGTTTTGCGATATCTTCGTACAACGTGCACGTAACCATGTTCCAACAACTTGTCGTCGTACTGTAAAGAAATGCAATAACTGCGTTAGGGGTGGCACCATTTTTATGAGAAGATTTGAATGATCTTGAAATAGTGAAAATACACCAAATTCGATCAATCGTTCAAAGTGTCTCTTAGCCACCCATACCCACATTTCGTTCTCGATAATTATTTCTGTATATATATATGTTGAGCGGAGATATAAGCCAAGTTAACACAGAAAAGGAGATTTGTCGAATATTAATTTATCGGTATTCCACTGTTCCCAAAAACGGATCTAACGATTTGGTTCAAACTTACGGAGTACTCTCAGCTAACTAGTCTCTGCATTTTGTTCCTTCATAAATGTTTCTATAGAAATGCGTTGAACGAAGATATAGCACTCGCATGAGTAGGTGGTGTTCGAACTTAAAGGGATTGCGGTAAGTTGTGTGTTTTCCTTATGGATCGCATTCTCAGAAAAGTTATTGCGGCATTTATATTAAATACCTGTACGAAGGGAGTTTAATAATGTTCATAACACATTTAGTGCCCCCTCCAGATATTCCAGAATTCACGAACTACTACCATTTCACGATTTACCAATTCTCACAATTTTTAACCAGTAATTTCAAAACAATGAATCTTCTCAAAAAAATCGTGATTTATGGACAGTTAGGAATTGAATTGGGTAGCAACTATTTAATACCTGTATTTACAAACAAATCCAACTGACACAACTTGAATACACGACTTGAACGATGTAGCTTGAATTGGCAGTAACACTGACTACTACCTTTTTTAAAAATACAAACACATCTTCTCAATTATGCGAAGCCTTCCAGCGGACGCTATTCTTCCGCACTTCCTACACTCATTCGCCGATAACTCAATAATTGTGGTGGCATAAGTAGGTGCAACTCAATAAATTCTGAAACCTTAACCTTCTTTCAATGTACAACGTCGTGCTATGTTCTACCAAGTTCGTATAAACTGAACGAAAAACAGATTGGATTAGTTGCCAGAGTGCTAAAAAAAATCTCCGGATGCACATGGAGCTGAAGAAAGTTGAGTAATGCCGCACCGGATGTTTGTTAACACAACAAACATAGCCACAAATGCTAATAATGCGCCTTTCTTATCGATTTAGCAGTACTTGTCGCATCAGTGAAAACGCCGAATTGCAATTTCACGAAGTAACACGAGATACGCGACCTGTGTCATTCTTCAAGTTCGGATGGAAACAAAGTGTTCAGGGACACTTGAGGGACGCCAGCATGCGCGTGGGGCACAGAGCAACAAATAAAAAACGCAGCAAAAGCACAACGTTTTATGATTCTCTTATTCGGCGCGATTGTGGCCGATTCTATTCAATCCAACGTTAATGTAATATTAAGAATATAACATGGCTTCATCAAAACGCAGCAGATTATTACACAACGGTTTATTATTCTGTTGAACAGCTTGACACAGTCTCACACCTCCGAGACCCATACCATTCGACTCAGCATCGAAATTCCAGGCACCTGTTGGCAATTGGCACGACGTGGCGCGTCGATCTGACAGTTGGTTGGTGTGAGACGCTAAAACGATTACTATCATCCCGCGACTTCTTTCAATTAGTAGACTTTGGCTCTCTACAATTACTGCGATTTCACTGTTTTCGATTTATACGCAGTTGTACACCTCTGATACTCATTCCATTCGACATAGCATCTAAAACTATCTTGAAAACGACACCAAACCCAGCGTATTTGCGTTAAAAATGCCAAGATTAAGTTTTTTGTTAATTTTTTGCCCGTAACAACCATGGGCTTCCTTCAATCGGACTCCCGAGCAGGGGGGCTCGACTAGACACCAAATGGGATTTTTGTGAGAAAGAACGAATAGTTCACGTAAGAACATAAAACGTCCCGGATATTTTGACGTAACGGGGGGAGGGGCTGTAAAAAACTTTCCTGACCAAAAACACACGGTTATTATTCAGAAAGAACACGAAAACGACAATTCTTGTGTCACTGTGTTCAGTAAACAATAAAACTCTCTCTCTCACCTTTTTACCGGATTATTTTCTTGTCAATTAAGGTGTTTTCTTTTTCTTTTATAACATTGGAGAGTGCAAGTTCATTTGACTTATTCTTTCGTTGTGTATATTCATTTGTTTTCAAACATCATTTATTTATATTCTTAAAAATGCACTGTTTCTCTGCTTTTAAAATTTTGCCAATCTAGTACTAAAAAAAAGAACTATTCAACTCATCATCGAAGTATACCTAAGAAACGATACCAAACACGACGTAATTGCAACTAAACTCCAAAACTTCGTATTTGGCTAATTTTTTCGTTTGTCTAGATCCCAAATGTTTGTGTGAAAGAACTGATATTTTACACCACGTTAAATGCAAAATATGAGCCATTCGAACATACGGGGCAATGAAGTTGCGGATTCAGAAGCGAGACGGGCGTCCCTACGACCAGAGCCCCTCCTCCATCACAACTTTGCCCATTCACCGGTCTAAAAAGAAGATCCAATGGGAAAACGAGCCAGGCCTTTACAGGCCTGCCGGCTCGTTGTCCGCAAATGTTAAATCCGTGCGCGCACAACTCTATGCCGCAGCGGTTATGATCCGCGTGCAGCGGAGGCGCAGCGCAGCAGACTTCAGGAGCTTGTGGGAGGGTTGGGGAAGGCTGTTGTGTCTCTCCCCTCATCTCCTGGGCACCATGACTCCAGACCCTTTCGCCGGTTCGCCCACGCCTGGGCAAAGATTTGGAACCGGCGCATTCTCGCTTTGGTAGCGAGGAGCCAGGAGGCTCCTTCCACCGGTGGGAGTTGAGCACGCCGCCGCACATCCAGGTATAGCCGACAAGCGAAGAGCACATGGGTGGCGCTCTCCGTGGCCTCCCCACAAGGGCAGTCGCCGAAGCTGCAGCGCCAGAAGTAGTGCAGCCACTCATTGAATGCTCCATGGTCTGAGAGCAGCTGCACTGCCGCAAAGGAAGGGCGCCACCAGCTCACACGCAGCCTATCCTCAACTGAGGGGAGAATGGCGTGGAGGTGTCGCGCGGTGGGTCCACTGTCCCACCACATTTGCCACGCGCTCATGATCACCTGTTGGGCGAGTGCAAGTCGTTGCTCAACTGTCTCCTCTTGCAGTAGTGCGGGAAGTAGGGCCTGGAGTGGTCCGGGGTAGTCAACTAAGCGTCCCCGCCTGATACTAGACTGTAGTCTAGTCAGTTCAAGGACGAGATCCAGCGGGGGGACACCAGTGAGCACCTGGAGAGCAAGATGTGACGTAGTGCGGAACGCCGGCAAAATGACCAGCAGGATATCCCACTGGAGTGTGAGTGCGAGCTGCCTGTCACGGCGTGTGGGGGCGACCCACCATGTCGCTGCAGCGTACCGCACCACTGGGATGAATACCCGGGCGTGGGACGATGCTCCCCAGGTAGACCCAGAAAGTGACCTGATGTAGGCAGTGAGGGCAGAACACTTGCGCCTCAGAAATGCCAAGTGTAGGGTCGAGCGACCACTCGGACTCAGCATGATGCCCAGGTTGGATGCAGATGTACCCAGGGCGACTCTTTCGCCTTCTGCCAGCTCCACCAACTGTGGGGGGAGGGGGCCCGAGTGCAATACCAGTAGCTGGGTTTTGCCATGGATAGGCGTAGGCGTGCGTGGCCGCACCAGGCCAAGACCAGCCTCATTGCCCGCTGCTGGTGGAGCTTGATTAGGCCAAGATGCTCCGTCTCTACCACAATCGCTACGTCATCTACGTAGGCGATGGGTGTGTAGTCATTGCCCTCTAAGAGGCGGAGCAGGGGGTCGAGCAGTACTGCCCACAGAATTGTGGACAGCACTGCGCCCTGGAGGCAGCCTGAGGTGACACCAAGGGTCGCCTGCTGGTCACCTGACCCAGTGGAGGCGACCCTGTCCTCGAGGAAGCTGCTGATGAGCCAGAAGAGGTTGAGCGGCAATGGGAGGCCTTGCAGCGAATGGAGCATCGCCGGCCACCACACCTAATCAAAGGCCCCGCTCACTACCACACGGCGCTCACTCGTGTCGGCCACCCTCTGGAGGCAGCGAATGGCCTCCTCGGTGCTGCACTCTGGGATGCAACCAAACAGGCGTCCACAGATGGCTGGGAGAAAGAAGATCCTACCAAACCCTAATCTTACCGTGTAAAACAGAAGTTGCGGGTACCCAGCTGGTCAAAACAACAAAATGCTGTTCTCCAAAATCAATAAGACCACCTGGTTCGATAGCATCGCTGTAGCGAAACCGAAATGCTTCTATAGCATTAATTCTCGGCTGCGTAGTGGACACTGCAATATAAATAAGTTCCTACATTGTATTAAAAAACAGAATAAACGATAAATTGTCTATATTTCCACAGAAATAATGAGCACACTTGTTCAATCGATTTCGACGGTTAGGTCATCAGTTTACTGATTCGATTTATCGATTTACTCGAAATCGATTTAACAATTGTGCTCATTATTTTTGTGGTAATATAGACAATTTATCGTTTATTCTGTTTTTTAATGAAATGGGTTTCCACAATGTCGTCGCGAATGATTTAGTTCATATTCCTACATTGCCTTGACCCATCCCCCTCATCAACAGAAGAATCCCCGCAACACGTAATACTCGGTGCTGCAAGAAAACGATTGCTAGACGCCGTTCCCAACACGATCCGTCGCTCGTTTAACCTCTACACAATCCTTGCTGAATGCAACAATGACATTTATGATTTATTATTCAATTTCCGGTGCCAAGTGACAATTACATTTTAAGTTTCCCCGCTTCCCCTTCTTTTTACCATTTCTTTTACTAGTAATAATTAAAATTACTGAAACGGCTGTATGAATGTACATCGAAGCCAATTTTTAAAAAAAGTTGCGAAAGTGATGATTTCTCCACGGCCTGCGCTCATTTCCCGCACCAATCACCCGTCGGTTCACGCTATGCTAATTCCTAGTGTCGCCTAAAATTTTCGTTATTCTGTTGTCGTCAGGTCATGTTTCTTACCGTTTACTTATATTTTTCGTTGCTGAATCGAATTGGATGATTCGATCGATTGTAGTTTGTACCCGTGTTACATTCATAATATTATTCGACGTTCGATCGAATATGTCACAATCGTGCTGTGCAAGAGAATAATAAACCGTTGTGTAATAATAATTTGCATTTTTACTCATGACAATCATTTCCTTACTCTTCGGGCTGCGAAAAATATTAAGCCGACCGCAGCAATTATTTTTCGATTTTATTTTGACAGAAAGCAGACGATGCGGATCCCAGCGCCACTCATCCACGTGCCGCTTTGGTGCTTCTTCTCGGCAGTGACGTATTATTGGCTTTTCAACGTGAACGAGAAGGCGTCAGAAGATGAAATCGTCAAGAGGTTCAGAAAGTACGATACTCGCTACCTCACAATGTGGACTTTCGTAAGTACAAATTGAAAATTAACAGGAATAATAAACTGGTCGTTAGTTAATATGAATATTTCTGTAAACAAACAGTGAACGCGCGAGTAAAGGTATACTAGTAAAAATTAATTATCAACGTTCCGCTACCCCCGTGAGTTCGACGAATTGCTATAAATACGCCGCATCGGTGGAAGTTACTTACAAATCATTCTGGCGTGATGTATTGTGGAAAAAAACGCGGAACATCGTTTAACGTTCGGGAGAACTGTACAAGTCTCAAATTCGTTCAACTGAGAAGTATTCGGCGAGCAACTAACCGGTTCAAGGGCGATTTCAGAAAAATTACAGCCTTTTCATCATTCATGCAAGTACGAGTTTAAAATAAATACTAAAATTAATTTGAAAAACAAAAATTAATGAATAAAAGTGGTGTATGAATATTAAAAGAAATCAATAACGTGGATAATTCATGTCTAATAATTACACAATAACGAGGATTATTGAATTTATTTTGATTTGCTTTGAAATAACTGAAACTCACACGATGAAATGGTTTCATGTTCGTAATGAAATGCGGCGACGGATCAACTTTTCTTAGCCCCACGTTCAACACTCTAGCAACCGATAAAATTTGTTTATCATTTAAATTTTTTTCCCCTACTGGAGATTAGGCATGGACATGTCACCGACGGGGTCCTGTCAGCCTGGGAAAGCTACATAGTCTTGGAAAAGGGCGTGTACGTTATGTAGGGAACCCCACGAGGGGCATTATTGAACGTTGTTGGCTTAAAGCAGGGGTCTCCAAACTACAGACCGCGGACAGATTTTGTTCGGCCCCTGGAGAGCTAGCATACTTGAAAACTCCTTTTAGAGAACACATTTTTTATGGCAAATTAAATTTAGTTTACTGAAGTATTCTAATTTCATGTTGAATAATTATTAATATGACATCTACATTGATATGGTCATGGGCTAACTCATAACATTGTTTATTTATAATACGCAGAAACTGTAACTTCGGTTTAACTAATATAATATATAATAACTAAAAAATTATTGAAATGAATCCAACCAACATTTTATACATTTTAAATAAAAACATAACTTATAACAAGCGTAATGACGTCTGAAATACTAATGAGATCTATGTAATTGAGATTTTCCACTGACAATAGTTTGTAGTTGTGGACTAATTTTACTTGTACCAATTATTAAAAGAGATTTAAGATGCTCATCAGTTCATTTAGATCTGTAAACATTTTTTGTGTACTTCATTTTGAAGGTCTTCTCACACGAATGAGTAGTACTAAAAACCGAAAACTGTCCACGAGCAAATTTATGCAAATGATCAAATCGTGTCAGTGGAAGACACTTTTAAAATTCCAACGAAGATGAGTTTTGATGTTTGTTCTTAATTATATCACTGCACTGTAGATCAATCATTTCCATTTGAAGTTCCGGGGCTAGGGTTTCAATGTCAGCATCAAAAGGATTCTGAAAAATCTTAATTTGATTCGCAATGGCATCAAAGTCCGAGAAACGAGTATCAAAATTTATTTTCAAAGCACTCAAAGATTCGATGGCAAACCCGATAGGAATCTTAGGGGTTTGGCTGAATATTGACATTCTCATTGACATGTTCATGTCTTTACTTTGCTAGATAAACTCGAAAATGTAACGCGGGATATGTAACGGAGAAGCGTCACGAAATTTGTTTTGGGTTAAGTGCATGGTTACGTCTGTTACAAAGTCTATCGCTTGGTAACATCACACGTTTTAATAACCTCAGTGACCAAGTGATGATGTCAATTGCAATTGACGCGGCCATTATATCGAAACCATCAAAGAGCACGATCAAACGTAGTTATCATTGCATAAAAACAAAAATAAAAGACTAAAGTTAACGTACCTGTTAGGTGAGTCCGTCTCCTCTGGCTTGTGAGTTACTGTGGGCAAGCGCTTTCGATGTAAAGACATCATCGTCTGGCCGTTAAGTCAGTACTGAGTCTTTACATCGAAAGCGCTTGCCCACAGTAACTCACAAGCCAGAGGAGACGGACTCACCTAACAGGTACGTTAACTTTAGTAATTTGCCTACTGGCGGACATAACCCAATTTCTTTAAAAATAAAAGACATAAAATGTTCCTAGTGGTTGTGTACTTGTACGAAAGCTGTACCTACCGTTTGTGTAAAGGTTTCTTTCGCGCCCGTTTGTTTGATGGCAACCATGAAGTTGCTACGTACATGTTCATTCAGTCGAGTCCTGCCGGTTTGGCATTAAACGTCACTAGAAGTGATCAGCCGCCCAAGCCGAGAGCACCTGGTTCTGGGTTATCTTCCCAGGAGCATGCCCTTGCTACCAGGCGCGACCACAGGTTGTGGATAGTGGAACGGCCACGGCATTGTCCCCAGGGGCATGTCTGCGGCCAGCTGTGAATAAGGTCAGCATGCTGACTGAATAAGCAGGCGTGAACAATGGGCAAAACCCAAGAGATCGCAGAAGAGATCCTGAACAAAGGACTCAAGGGCAAGCGAATCTACATTTTCTCAGACAGCCAGGCCGCCTTAAAGGCCATCGCAGCCTATAGTTTTAGGTCTAAGCTGTCATGGGAATGCCTCCAAGCGCTCAAGCAGCTTGGCGCCCGTAACAGGCTCTCCCTCATTTGGGTGCCAGGCATGAGAGCAATGAAAAGGCTGTCTGCCTCGCGAAAAGGGGTACAGAATCCCTACCCATCAGGCCTGAACCACACGTGGGTCTGATGAAAAGTCACCTGAACCGTCTGGTTGCTCGATGGGAGATACAGGAAAATGGCGCCCACAACTAAGACAGGCAAAAAGGCATATCACGCCTTCCTGTCAAAGGGCGAAGGCGATGCTGACACTCTCTAGACAAGATCTGAGAGTACTGATAAGCTTCCTCACCGGGCACTGCCCACTCAGATACCACCTCAGCAAAATGGGCATCTCAGAGGCAGTGGAGTGCAGACTGTGTGGCGAGGAGGATGACACGGCAGAGCATATCCTATATGAATGCCCTGCCTTGGCAGCAAACCGCTTTGAATACTTCGGTCAGGGGACCACTGAACCCCAAACTGTAGCAGACTCTGCGGTGAAGGACATACTCGGCTTCCTGAGGGGGGCGGGTATGTACGACGCCTTCTACTAAGAAAGGGCCAGCGTCACAATGGGCCATATGCAGCCGCAGTGACAAAGGGACTTGTCCCGCACGCCCTCGGGTCAGAAAAAAAAAAAAAAAACCGAGAGCAACGCATTTCACATGTTTTAAAATCTGAAAAACATTTACTTCGTAGTTGTGATTGAAACGGTATCAATTTCTTTGATATTAGTGTATAAATCAGGAAGATGCTGGTTTTCTCTTAGCAATCTCAAAGTCAGTTCCCTTTTTTAAACGTTGCGTACTTCATCTGACTTTTTTTTCATCAGTGAACTATTTCACTTTTTACCACCGGCAACAATGATAATATGGTTTTGGCCCTCGGAACTTACTGGAGTGATCAGTATGGCCCTAAGGATGGAAAGTTGGGAGACCTCTGACTTAAAGGGATGACAGTACAGCATTTTCCCATGCGGAGGACGGGGGTCGGCAAAATTCCTGTGCCGCAGCCTGCCACCCATTCAGGTCCCGATCGAGCCGCAGCTAACTTAAATGGCACCACGGGAGGCTTTTGCCCTTGCTGCCACAGCCGAGGCGCCAGAATTCCTACAGACGTGGTTTTCTTGGAAAGCCCCCACGTTCTGTAGCGGTGTAGGCTACAAGCCGAATGGATGGCACCCTCTCCAACTGCCAATGGGCTCCAGCTTGCATTGCCTAGTGAATGTCTCCTCGATTTTGGTTTATTATTCATTCTGAATAATAACCCTATGTTTTCGGTCACGAAAAATTTTTTACAACCCCCCCTCAAAATTTGATACTTTAAGTTTCAAGACTTGGAGATTCCAAATTTGCAATGTCCGTCCATCGTCCGCCGTCCCCCGTCCGCCGTTCGGGCCATTTTGTGCCTTTAACGTGGTCTAAAAAATTCGTTCTTTCGCATAAAAATCCGATTTGGTATCTAGTTGTGCCCGCCATCTCGGCAATCCAATCGGACGAAGCCCGTAGTTGTAATGGGCAAAAAATGGTTAAAAAAATTAACGAAACGCAGCACAACGCGGGAACTACAGTGGAAGTCAACGTTTCGTCGTTTGAACTCCCTCCCTCCCCGCCTGTCTCATTAAAAAACCGCGCTCGCTCGCCTCCCAATGGCACCGCCACTCAACTCCCTTTCGCCTCGCAACGGGTACGCATCGAGCGCCCCTGTTCCAATTTCCCCGACGACGGGGCAAAATCATCAGACGTATTGTTTCCGTAGTTCCATTGTAGCCAGGACATGTTTCGTATGGTTTACTAGTATTCGATGCTGAATCGAATGGGATGGGGGAGCACTAATACTAGGTCAAGCTGTTCATGAGAATAATAAACCATTGTGTAATAATTTGCAGGGTTTTACTTTCTTTGTCTTTACGAAATAGGAGGGAAAGTTATGTAATTGGCTAGAAAAAAAGTTCTGTTCAGATCTGAACGTTTCAGACCATACTGAGTCCTAAAAACACTATGTGGCAAAATGGTCTGTGTGTGTCTGTGAACACGATTAAGCAAAAACAGCTAAACCAAATCAACTCCAACCAGATATCCACAGGCCATAATGAGACGCCAAATTAAGGGGATGAGCGGAAGCCACTCAAAACTACCTATAGTTGTCACAGCGATCAAAACACCAAATATTTTTTCTCAAAAACTGTTGTAACAATTTTTAGTAAATTCTCAATGATGCAATTAACCATAGGATTCTCATCCGTGGGAAAATGACGGCAGCAGCACAATATATTACCAAACGTTTCGACGCAAATCGATTTTAGCGCAATTTTTTCTAGAATCTTCAAAAAAATTGGTGTTGCGTTCGAATTTCATAATTTCTAGGGTTGATCCTTATTATCTAATGATCGTTATTAAACCCTCGTCGTGTAAATAGTTCATTGGACTATCGTTGAAATTAGTATGAGCATTTATAAGGGAAAAGAACTGCGCTAAAATCGACTTCGATCGAGATTTTCGGCAGTTCTCGTCATTTTCCCACAAATGAGAATGTCATGGTACTGTCGTGTTATTTGAACTTGTGCTGACAAAAAATATAATCAAAATCATTGAAGCCGTTTTTCAGAGTACAAATTTGATGTTTTGATCACTGTGATAACTATGGCTAGTTTCAAGGCAATTTTGTCCAGAGCCTTATTTTTTCGTCCCGTGTTAGGGTAAATAAGAAATGAAGCAAGAAGATCTGATGAGCTTCGAATCTGAATAACTTTCTTTCCTACTTGTGAAGTCGCGTAAAATAGAAATGACAAAATATTGTCAATGTGTTGTGTGCCACTTTCAATCGTAAAATTAATTGTTAACGGGTTTCGTTTCGTTTCAGACGTCGCAATGGATTTATCTGACGCTCAGAGTTGGCGGTCACCTTCTCAACGCGTTCGGTGCCAACCGCTTAAAATCCAAAGTCGTTTCTACAGCTGATTACATATTCATGTCAGTGGCTACGCCTATGGCATTGGTAAGTGACGTCAAGTCCCGAGTTATACCTCAACGCTAATTTCCTTGACTGTTGTAGCTCTTCGAATCCGAGCATATTAATCGCAATGAGAGTTATTACGAAGAAGAGAACGAATCCCATGACGATTACTGTAATTGTTCTTCCGGGTGCACAAACTCAAGGCTGTTCTAGCAATCGCGTGAATACTTTTTTCCCCTTCGAAGGCTGCTTAGCTCGAAAATGTCATTCGAAAACACATTCCACAGCTCCCGAGTTGTCGACGTAATTATATAGCTTTTAACTCTTTAAAGAGACATCTTCAAAATATCACGTGCGCCGCATCACACAACACCCCTTAGCTCTACGTCAATTCGCTCGTGTACCTATTACACGACTCGTTTTGGTTTATTATTCATTCTGAATAATAACCCTATGTTTTCGGTCACGAAAAATTTTTTACAACCCCCCCTCAAAATTTGATACTTTACGTTTCAAGACATGGAGATTCCAAATTTGCAATGTCCGTCCGCCGTCCCCGTCCCCGTCCCCGTCCCTCGTCCCCGTCCGCCGTCCGCCGTGGGGGCCGTTTTGTGTCTTTATCGTGGTTTAAAAAATTCGTTCTTTCGCCCAAAAATCCGATTTGGTATCTAGTTGTGCCCGCCATCTCGGCAATCCGATCGGACGAAGCCCGTGGTTGTAATGGGCAAAAAACGGTTAAAAAAATTAACGAAACGCAGTACAACGCGGGAGCTACAAGCGTTTCGTCGTTTGAATTCCCTCCGCCCCGCCCGTCTCATTAAAAAAAACCAACCGCTCTCGAGGCGAGCGAGTGCGGCCTCCCGCTCGCTTCCCTCCCAACGACCGGTCTCTCCCCATTCGCCTTACTCTTCCAATTTCCCCGACGTTTTCGTTTTAATACGATTCAATTTTTTTAGATTCTTTCGTTTCATTCTCATTATGTTTTTTCATAGATTTTTGGTTAAATTTTGATATTAGTATTTAGCGTGCATGTTTTCATATTAAAATTCAGTTTTTTCTAGATACTTTCGTGTTTTTTTTGTTTATTTTAATATTACGATTCAGTTCTTTTCGGCCTTTTTTTGGGTTTCATTATGATATTTTTCGATGCTGAATCGAACAGGATGGGTCTCGGAGCATTAATGCTAGGTCAAGCTGATTATCCGAATAATAAACCGTTGTGTAATAATTTGCAGCGTTTTCTACTACCTCAATTTATTTATCACTCAGTTCACTTAAAACATCACTTCGTGGCGGCAGAAAGCGATAGCGCTTACAGATCCAAACTTTATTGTGCCGCTCGTACTCATCCCCCGACCATTATTGAGCAACTGGTACATAGGGAATTAATGACGCTACAAACAAGATTTTTTTAAAGAGGATAATAATCACATGTCCAGAGTTATCGGGTAAAACATTTAGAAATGGTTGTAAGCGAAACAGCGGTAGTTGAAATTCCGGAATTTCTAGAGTGACCCCTATATATCTTATGAGCGTATTTAAACGCTCATCGTATAGGTATTTGATCGGACTACCGCATCGACTTTTTTGAAGATTCACGTAACATTTCAGTGAAGTTTATAAGGAAAACCCGCGCTAAAATCGATTTGCGTCGAAAGGTTTGGTAATTTGTCGTGCTGCTTTCGTAATTTTATGGTATAGTTGCCATATTGGGAGCTATCCATATAAGAAATTTAATCAAAATCGTTACAGCCGTATTCTTTTAAAAAAAGGTGTTTTGATCACTATGATAACTGTAGTTAGTTTTGATTGGATTTTGCTCATAACCTATTTTGGCATCCCACGATGAACTGCTGGCTACGAATTAAGTTTGAGCTGATTTGGTTTCTGCTATTTCTCTCAATCGCATTCACAGACACAACTATTTTTATTTCTATCAAATCGCAAAAATTTTTTGTTTGCGACGTATCAGATTGTAAATATTATTCTAATCGTTTTGATCACTTTAGTAACTAATTCAATGTGTTGTAGCGGGACGAACCAACCCTTCGATTCAGGGGAGGCTCGTCCAGGGCATTTATGCTGAGTGGGCACCTCAAATGCCCCGATTTGCTCGAGACTTTGCTGTAGTCAGTTGTAACCGAGCCGGTTCCCTCGTCGCCGTGTTGTCCACGTTCGCGTTCGCTCCCACTCAGTTCCCTGTCTGTGGTGGTAAAACTCCCCCGAATGTAATTCACGAATAAAACTCTCTGTTCAAATTACATTCGGCTTGTATCGTACAACTTCCCGACTCTCTTAGTGCGATATCGCTTCCAATATTAATCCCCCTCGTAACATTGGCGCCCAACTAGTGGTTGAACTTCCTCTACATTAGTTCGAGATGCCGGCCACGTAGAAAAACTTGAAGGTTCTTATAATGCGACTCAACTTTTCTGCTCTACAGCTGTGACCTACTCTCTCGCCTCGTCATTATGTTCGAACGTTGTCCGTTCTTGACGAACAGTTGAACAGAGTATTGTATAGATATCAAGGAGCTTCTGGTCTACCAGCATCTCGCGCATATCTACATAGAGAAGGTCAATGCTTATCTAGCATCGCAGCAGGATAACGCGCCTTCAAAATGGCCTGGTGAAGACAGAACTCCATCGCCAGAGCCACATCCCTGCCCTATCTGCGGCAAACATCATGGGGTAAAAAAAGTGCCCACGTTTCCTCAACTCCATCCAGGAGGCTCGAAGAACCTACGTGGAAGTGCACAATCTGTGTACGAATTGTCTCGCAGCCTCACACACGCTCAAGAGTGGCCACTCAACGTACACGTGTGAATGCTGTCAACACGGGCATCACACCCTGCCCCACCCCATGAGCCAGGACGCCGCACTTGTTCCCAAAAGTGCAACTAACCACTGCACGGTAGATGCAGCATCTTCGCTCTGCACTACCCCTTCTGGAACACCTGAGGGCAGGTGTCCTCTGAGGAAGAGGGAAACTCAGACTCCCCTTACTCAGAGAACCGTCTTTCGCCAAGAGATGGGCCGATTCGCTGGACCATGGATGTCACAGCTGTGGGACGAAGACGTACGATACACACATTCCAAGATGTGTACGTCAGAGACATTGTGAGGTGACTATTTATTTGTAGTTCTAAACTCAATACTCCCACCACAAATACGGGCACCCTTTTGGAACTTTAATCAAAATTATTTCTCGCTCGCTATGCTCAAGATTAGGTTCCCCTTTGTTGGGTGGACAGCAACGCCCTGAACTGCAGTGCTCATGAGTACCTGAGGACAGGCACTTCATCAAGGGCGGAGTGGTGTAACGGGACGAACCAAACCCTTCGATTCAGCGGAGGCTCGTCCGGGGCATTTATGCTGACTGGGCCCCTCAAATGCCCCGATCCGTCAGTTGTAACCGAGCCAGTTCCCTCGTCGTCGTGTTGCCCAAGTTCGCGTTCACTCCCACCCAGTTCCCGTTTTGTGGTGGTAAAACTTCCCCCAATGTAATGGAGAATAAAACTCTGTTCCAATTGCATTCGGCTTGATATCGTACCACTTCCCTACTCTCCTAGTACGATACCCCTTTCAATATTAATCCCCCCGTAACAACAAAATCGTAGGCTTTCGTGTAGTGTGGAAAGATCACAAGAAACTTGAAGATTCTTCCATTTTCAAATTCATATCGGCGTCAACGTGGTTCTCAATGTGCTTCAAGAAAAACAAATGCGGATATCAGTTTGACATGCTCTCGCATTGCAGAGTGAAAGCGTCGAGTAAGGACTCATAGGTCCAGTTTAACTCATCTCATTAACAACTGAAAATTGAACTAAGTGCGTAATGAAGGACGGACTATGTATTTTATGCAAACAAATCATGACTCGTATAACATTAGTTGTGAAGGTATCTGGAACCACGACTAGAAAGAATGATAACGTCATAGGGTTCGGAATTGATGGGAGTCCGTGAAATTACAGCTACTGGATGAAGGGGTTTGTTGGGAGTCCTTGATCTACAGTAATAAAACGTTAGTATCTAGGAAAAGACATTAGGTTGTTGCTCGAAGGCCAGGAAAGGAAAGAAACGAACCTTTTCCACTTGACGTCGACTCTTCAGAGCCGCCTGTTACGAGAAGACCTTCTGAAATAGTCGAGAGGGGACAACACGGCACAAACAGACCGAAACAACACTGAAACGCAAACAACCTAACCTCAAACACTCGTTAATAATAATAGTAATAATATACTAGCAATTTTCACCACCAACTGCTTCACAACATCCATTTTTCAATGTCTTTACTCTCAACGGTCTCCTTCTTCAGGTGGTCTCCTCAGTTTTTTGGCCCCTCTACTTGTACGACCGAAATCTGGTGTTACCGAAGACGTTGGATCCTGTTATACCTCCGTGGCTCAATCAAGCCCTTCACACGGGCAACTCTGTCGCCGCACTAATCGATTTAGTTGGGACCATTCACAACCTGCCTAATTTCGTACCGTCTTTGGGCGGGTTGTGCCTCTACTTGGTGGCGTATAGCACGTGGTAAGTTTAAAATCCATAAACTCCCACGAGTAACTTTTTTCTATTCAAATGTGGCGCTGATTTACAAAAGTTTAAATTTCCTACTTAGTCATTCATTTTGACGGCTCAATACCCAACAGTTTTTTATTCAGTGGAGAACAAATTTATGCCAATTACGACAATCTGGGATCAGTATTCCCAATAATACTGTCACAATCGCCAACTGCTGTAGCAGTTCTGACGATCTCAACGAAATGGGCAATTGTTCAAAGTTAACTTTTACGAGTTTTAGCTCATCTGCCTACTGCCTACAGTTTTAACTGAGTCGCTAACATTGACAGCGCAATTTCCAACAGTTCCACTCAGCAATTTAAAAGCTTTATTGTAATTCTGGACATTTCTCAACCCCAACAGCTTTAAATGGGCTCCTATTGGTCACACACCTCGATGCCCAACTTTTCTTCTCAGTGTGCTACAGTTGCTACTCAAATTTTATTCGTGTTAAATTAATTTTCAACCAGAGTATACTTCATTTTGAACTCAACTTACAACAATTTTAACGAAACGCCTACCGGTAACAGTGAAAATGACAACAGTTTAACTCGGTTGCTAGAGCGCAAAGTGTGCTCAATCTGACATAACAGCAGCGGCTCTGCAGACGATTTGTAAAACTCACCTTAGTTTTTGGTACATTTTCGTCCCCCATCCTCCTTCCCCGTCCACATTTAATTTCTAGGCGTCAAGGCGTAAGAATTTACTCAAAGTCGCTAATTTATTTTTGCAGCTTCTTCGCCACGTATTTCCAATTAGGCGTTTGGATGTATCCCGTCTTCAAAGTGTTGTCCTGGCCAATGAGATTTCTTCTTTCGGCGTCCGTCCTCGTGCTTTCCGTAGCCTCTTTATTCATCACGAGGAACATACTCAAGAAAATGTGGTACACAAATTCGTCAGGTAATTTTACGACGGACATCATTCATTTCATCATTTTGCTTTCAATTCGTAACAGCTGACGCTGATGGCAATATTATTAAGACGAATACGGACACGTAATGATCTATTGAGAGGTTTATTCGGGTTCTGTGGGTTGCCCTGTACCATTTAATGCGACGCATCGCACAACTTTCCTCAGCCTACGTGCCTGCACCGATTTTTAACGCTCTTACAGCTAGCACGATACCGCTAATGCGTCAGGTTCCTGAATTTATTGAGATGCTCCTGCCTATACCACGACCTTCGCTGCTTAGGTAATTCACGACACTGTCAAGATGGTTGTTTTAGTAGGACGCATTATTATTTATTGTTCTGGAATGAACGAGAAAACGCGGTGGAACAAAAAATTTGGTCAAAGAATTAATTTCGTAAGAACTCTCCATTTTATATTTGTTATTAAACTAGTATTGTTCAGGTAACTTATTGGACAACCAACACGATTTTTATCGCTGCTCCTATTTATGTTACGACCTTCGTTCATTGGTCACCACATAGTAACTTTTTAATTTGTTGTATGGGTAGTTCTGGAGTTAGAGGGAAAACTGCGAAAAAAGTTCAGCCGATGAAACAACAATCATTTGAAATCTGAAATATCGTGGAGCGTATCTAATTACTTCATTACCATAATTAACTCAGTACTGGGTAGCTAACTTATTCTACTATTAACACGTTATTTAGAACGCTACTACCACGTAAGCGAGATTTATACCGAAAAAACGCACTTTTCGGCGAAATCTTTATTAATTTATTGTGCTGCTCTCGGCATTTTTCCACAAATGAAAATGTCACAATATCGTTACGTTATTTGGAACGCTTAGCGTGAAAAATTTAATCAAAATCCTCACGGTAGGTTGAAAGGAAAAAAATATTTGTTGTTTTGGTCCCTATGATGTTGAACCGGTTGAACTCTCATTTTTTAAATTTGTTATTTATTTAATACAATTGGCAAATTGGCCAAAATTGTCCACTGAGGCCTCGAATGGGCCTATTGTGTGGGCGTGCATGATGATTGTGTTCCACCCCCAGCACCCGTGGAGTTGGTGTTCCCTGATGCGACGTCCCCCCCCCCCCATATTCTCGCACAAAATGCAAGAAGACTTTGCGGTGCAACCCCACAAGCTGCAGCTGAGGAACCTCAAGCACTCAACACTGGAGCCTGCCTCACACAAGTACACAGTACATGCTCCGTTGACTTGCAGAATCTGCTACTCTTTCCTTCGGACTTACCGATATTTGACAGGTGGTACAGTGACCTGTGAACAGGCCACATGCCATCCGTATATTATCTCTCCTCATACTGAAGACATCTCTTGTTTGCCCCCTGAAGAGTCTGATAAATAGCCTTGACTGCTTCAGCCCTGCACTGCTCCTTCCACTTGCCAACCTCTTTGGTGGTCCCTACAAAAGGCTCAGGTCCTTCTCTCGCCAGTTTGTCGGCCTCGTCGTTCCCTTCTATCTCTGCATGACCTAGCACCCAACACAGTCAGGCATTCCATAATCAAGACAAGATAGGGCCAGTGCCTTAAGTGCAGCCTGACTGTTCGCCATGTTGCCAGCACACCCGGCGATATTGCTGTCTGAATCAATACTCAAACCCCCATATTGACGTTCTACATTAATGCGCTGGCTAAATATCAAATTTGGCTCAGCCGTTCCCTCTCAAAAGCATTCATAAAAACCCGTAAGAAAACTCATAAGCAAAAAAGCCTTCTGAGAAGGTCAGCTGACGCCCTTTCAGGCCATAAAACCATCTATGTAAATCCCTCGGATCAAGCTGTCACTACACTAATTAGTGGAAGTGGTCAAACTGTAAGTAACAGGGTCTGAAGCTCAAACGGCTTTCTTAAAAAATTGGATATCCAGTCAAAAACAGTTTTGGCGACCACAGGGTTGTTTCAGAAACACAGCTCAGGTACTAAGGTGGTATTATTGGAAGATGCCTTGAGATATCTGCAGCGAAATAGTGGAAACCCTTTTTTTAAGGAATGAAGGATAAGAACAACCGCCTTAAGCACCACAGTGCCAGTCCTAATGCCTCACAGGTCCAGTATGCCAGGTATTTCTCCAAGCTAATATCTTCCCTCTCTTCTTTGATGTCCACCCTTGGAGAAGTGGCACCAAAGACCAAAAATCACTCCCTCTGAAGTCTCTGGAACTGAGCCAGGGCATGTTACGAAGTTCATCTGGACGACACCACCTGGAGGGGTTTTGAGTTTGTTAATTTTGCAGTGCCCTCTGATGACTCCCACTATCTGCCTCAAGTCCTTCCTCTCCATCATCTCACCTCGTGTGTTGGTCCTGAGATAAGGCGTTTGAAGTTCCTCACTCACACAATATTCTAGACAGTCTGAGGCTCTGATGTCCTCATGAATAGTGACGGAGACGCCCCACAATATGTCTGGCCCCACGGTCCGCCCACTCATTTTCAGTAGACATTAACTCTATTAGATTTGGCTAAAGAGTTGAGCCGCATCCTGCACTCCCTCGCCAGTTTGGACGTTATGCAGTAGTTCTTCAGCGCCTTGCTAGACGCTTGACTATCAGTCATTATGTTGATAGTTTTATTGCATTATGACTGATCCAGCGGTGATAGCATAAAAACTGTTCCTGACCCAGAACAATGTACGGGCCACTTATCCACACCCCAGGGAAGATAACCTAGATACTTGGCCTGCTCACTGAGCGCAGATCGGGTTCTTGAGTGATAGTATTGGAGGACGCCTTATGGTTCCAGTGACGAAATAGAGGGAGTTTTACATTTCATGTTGGTGGTTGCAGTTTTTACATCTTGGAGAAATAGACTTACTAAATGTCTACTTACCTAACCCCTTCAGTACGCAAATTCAGAGCCCCCTTCGTTAGATTGGCTGCATGGAGCACGTGTTGTAAAAACTTTCACACTTCTATCACGCTTCAGTAAGTCCATTTTGTTCTTTGCAAACATTTCCTGACGAACACGCTGCGCGAATTCGACAACGTCGAATTAACAGGGGCAAGTTGTGTGACGCTCCACACCATGTATTGTCAATCATACCATAAACGCAATACAAAACCAGATTGCTAACAACTGAAAACTCTTGGAATCCTCACAATCGCAAACCTTATCGTTTGAAAGAAACAGCAATTCAATTAAACTTCCATTAAGATTTGAAACTTGCGTCGAGTTGTGAGGAACCATTCTGTTTCAGATAAGTCCGGCGTTAGCGTGATTTTGACGACCGAACCCCCAAGAGTCCGGCCTTCGGCTCCTCCAATCTCAAGTTGACGATGTGGTGGAACGCGGCTCAAACCAAGTTACTGCCAAATGCGCCCTCTTTCGTAATTTTTACGTCGTAACAAGAAACAAGACTTCTAGAATATAAATTACGTGAACCACTCACAAAATTTCTATTTTTTGTAGACGAACCGAGTACTCGACTTTTGCGCGAGACGTTAAAGTTCGTATTTTTTTCAGAAAAAGTAATTAAAAATCTTTTAAGACATTTTGGCTTATTGTAAACCTATTGATTCTTTGGGCGCAATTTCTTCGATGGACGACTGGACTGAGCTGACCAGAAAGGGATGGCTGACGATGTTACGAGGGTGTATACAAGCGCAGCCAGCCTAAAATCGTGAGCGATGTATTTACTACTGCTACCACTACACACTTTCCTCAGCACCTCATCAGAACTAGAGCTGAAAATAATTTGTTTCCTCAGACACACTCACCTTCCGGTGAATTCTTATCCTCTTCGCTTCAGTATATTTTTATACAACTTGTACCAGTCACACTCACTTCTGCCCTTCCTCGCTTTCTTTTGACTTTTTCTCTGTACTTTGGAGGCAGAAAGTTTTATATTCACTTACTTCCAGAGAACACGTCGTTTCCTTGAGGGTGTCAGAAATTAGGTTTCCCGTCTTCTTTTCTCTCTCATTTCTTCTAGTAAGCCTGTTGCTGCAAACTCGTCTGCAAGAATGAAGCTGATGCAATAACAAAATCTTATTAACATTCAACGTTCATCGTAATTTTGGTAAGTATATATGAAGCAGCTGGCCATCATGATTTTGAAACAGCTGTCTTACTGCTTCCTCATTTACGGCAGCTGACTTATCAATTACAGATATGCCATTTGTTCCAAAACATATATATTCCTCCACCTACCTGAATTGACAGCCTCATTTTTCAGTGAGGATGCGGTACTGAATAACTCTTGTGCCAGGACAAAAAAACCCTGCAAATTATTACGCAATGGTTTATTATTCTCAGTAACAGCTTGACCTAGTATTACTGCTCCGAGACCCATTCCATTCGATTCAGCATCGAAAAATACTAGTAAACCATACTAAACATGACCTGACTATAATGGAACTACGGAAACTAAATATTCCCCCGGCGCCAGGCGCCCATAAACGTCTGTAGGCATTTATGATCCAATGTAGGGGTGTGCGGAGGAAGTGGCCCTAATCTTCCTCCGCCCCGTTGGGCAAAAAGAGTCGGGGAAATTGGGACGGGGACTTCCAGCGAACCCTCGGCTATTGACACGATGTTGCGAGGCGAGTGGGCGGGTGGTTTTAATGAGACGGGAGGGGGTTCAACGACGAAACGTTGACTTCCGCAGTAGTTCTCACGAGTTCTTTCAATTAGCAGACTCTAGTAGTTACTGTAATTTCCCCATACGCCGTTGTGCACGTCTGATGCTCATTCCATTCGACCCAGGATGTAAAAATACCTTGAAAATGATACGAAACACGGCTTATTTGCGATTATACTGCGTTTCGTTAATTTTTTTAATCATTTTTTGTCCATAACAACCATGGATCGGATTGCCGAGATGGCGGGCACATGTAGATACCAAATGGGATTTTTGTGCGAAAGAACAGATTTTTTAGACCACGTTAAAGGCACAAAACGGCCCGGATGGGGGATGGCGGATGGACATTGCAGATTTGGAATCCCCATGTCTTGAAACGTAAAGTATCAAATTTTGAGGGGGGGTTGTAAAACATTTTTCGTGGCCGAAAACATAGGGTTATTATTCAGAATGAATAATAAACCAAAAGGCTACTGAATAGAACAGCATGGACATGAAGGTTAGTAAATGGCCTTTGCAGAGAAAAATATCAGGCGCGCCGCATCACACAACTTTCCTTCGTTCTACATCAATTCACTCGTTCACTGCTCGACTCGATTTATTTTTCACTCAGTTCATTTGAATTTGGTAAAACTTAACTTCACGATGGTAGCGCTTACAGATCCAGAATTTATTGCCGTGCTCGTTCTAATAATAATCGCAATAATCACTATCCCAGAGTTATCGGGTAAGAAAGTTTAGAAATGGTAATAGCCCCTGCATACTTTATGAGCGTTATTAAAAACTCGTAGTGTTGGTACTTGGTTGGAGTACACACTGAATTTTTTTGAAGATTCTAGTAACATTTGAGCTGAGTTTATACGTATAAAATTACACCTAAGTCGATTTTCGTAATGTTTATTAATTTATTGCGCTGCTCTCGCCATTTTCCCACAAGTGGGAATTTTATGGTATTATTATTTAATCAAAATCATAAAAGCAGTTTTCGGGGAAAAAATATTTGGTGTTTCGATCACTATGATAACTTAGTTAGTTTTGGGCGAATTTTGCTCATACTCTTATTTTGGCGTCTCATGATAACCTGCGGGCTACGTATCACGTTTGAGCTGATTCGGTGCTGCCGTTTTCTCTAAAAATCGTTCTCAGACAGGTATGTTTTCTTATCAGAATGACTGTTCCGAAACCCACCGAACTCAGACTTGTCGGTCCCCAGTTTCTCGGTAGAGTGGTCAGGTAGTTCTTAATCTGGTTTTCCCACTGATCAAGTTTCAAAGGGACAGATCAACTGTGACCGCGTCTCTTAGCCATTACCTTCTTCGCATGGTTAAAGGTTCGCTTTGTAGCAGTCAAGGGTGGTAGGTTTGTCTGCCGTCCCAACAACCGTCGCTCACAGTTGTAGAAACTACAGTGGAGCAGCTCGTGGTTTCTCATTTCCTCCGCACTAGAGGCGCAAGACGTGCACGAGAGTCTTTGAGAGAAAAGATGTGGAGCCGCGCATAGAAGTCGCCATGCCCCATAAGGAACTGCCTCGTCCACTGGTCTGGCTCAACCCATTTTCTTGAAAGACGTTCACGGATGTCGGGAAAGAATTCAGACGTGTCACAATCGTTCAAGTACCCACAGATCATTTTCCCAAATAGCGGTTTTCGGACTCAGTAGGTCAATTTTTATTTAGCCGATTACATAACTTTCCTTTCTACTTCTGCGAAGGAAAGTAAAAAAACATCTCTGTGTGGCTTGAGTAACGCTTTGTGTTATATTATAACACAGTTCAAAACTTAAATTAGGACTCCTGATCCACTGGGCGTTTCGTGTGGCTTTTGACTTGAAAACCCACGTTCTTCCATTTTGACTTTTTGCAACTTTCTACATTTTCGAATTCTGTGTTAAATTTTCTATACGCCTTCATTCATAATCAAAAACGAACTTGACAGGTCCGCAATTGAAGGACGTGCTTAAAGCGGTAGAATTTCAGGAAAATAACAAAATTTGGTGGTCTACTTTGCGCGCCTTTATCGATTTCACGGAGAAATCCAAATTCGAATGCGAAAAACACTAAGCGCCTACAAAAACACGGTGACTAGAACAAGTCTTGGGATTTGTCAAGTGAGGCCAGAGTAGCCGAAGGTCTCGCAAGATCGCCTTTGTTGATTAATAAAAGCTCACGGCGTTACTAAGTCTGTAACGCGTTAGGTTTTCTTTGGGTCATACCTGGTTCTAAATTACGCGAAACTTTCTTTTTTAACTTACCTACCTGCTATGCGACACAGTTGTGACGTAAAAGTTTCAAATTAACCGGCACGAAGAGGTTACGGGGGAGTCTCCTGCGATCTAGCGGGCAATGTCTGTACAGACGGCTCGGCCAAGTCTTCCTGTCGTTCAATAAATTTGTGGCTCAAAATTCCTTCAAAAATATCTGGTGCGTTGGAACACACAACTTTCCTTAGCTCTTCGTCAATTCACTTTCTATATGGCTTTGTCTACTTCATCAATTCATTTACCACTCAGTTCATTTGAACTTGGTCAAACAACAATTCACGGTAGCAAAAAGCGGTAGCGCTTACAGTTCCGGAATTTATTGTGCTGCTCGTACTCATTCCTGGATCATTATTGAGCAATTGGTACACAGATAATTAATGAGGGTGTAAACACAAATTGTTTGAAGAAGGATAGTAATTACTTTTGCAGAGTTATTGGGTAAAAAATTTTAGAACTGGTAGTAAGCGAAACGGCAATAGTTGAAATTCAGGAATTTCTGGAGTGAGCCCCATGTACCTCATGGACCAGCGGAGTTTATATGGAAAAAACTTTATAAGGAAAACCACCGAACCAAGCCATGTACAAAGTGAATTGTTGTAGAGCTAAGGAAAGTTGTGTGTTGCAACGCACCAGATTTTTTTTTTCCATTTCTAACGTTGCACTACAAAATTATTGCCCTTTTCTCTCGTCCAAGCAGCTTTTTTTACCTCCACGAGGAAGCGCATATCGTTCGCGTTTAGTGCAACATGGATAATTGTACTTCTAAGGAGTTCTATACGCATTTCTGAACGCCAACTTATCATTCAACTGATCCATCATCATTTCTTCATCTTCATCCGCTGTTTAACCGAACAGTTCAGGCGTAATTTCCCGTTTTATTGGTCGGCCATTAAGTAGGTAGTTAACCGCACATGTCCTTAATCTAAGTTTACTTAATTTTCTAATCTAGACTCAACCTAATACTCTTACAGTGCCAGCAGCTCTTCTATCGAGTCATAGAGTTTGGATAGTTCTTCGAACTCCACGCTTTCCACAACACAAATTCTAAACAACTTTTGAGACTGGCAAGGGGGAAGTAATAAACGTGCTTTCTTTGTAAGATAAACGATTCAATAGAATAATGAGAAACGAAAGAGCCAGAGTTTCGTTGGAATTATGACGAGGTGCTCTCACTTTTTCGGCAGGCTTTCAGCCCAACGACGACCGGTAACAAATTGACTCACATACGATATCAAGTGGCAATCACGATAAGTGGTTTGGATTGGTTCGAAGAAAGTAGAGCACCGAGCCAATAACTCGTGCAGACTTTGATTTATCATAAATCACATTGCTGGCGAGCCCAACTTGATTTAGTTTGCATGCAGAATTCAGAAAATGGGCAATACGTCTGTCACGATCACTTACGGACCGTTCTTATTTTATCTTTTGCTGTTTTTCGGGCATTTGAAACCAGGCGACGTATTCTCTTCTTTAAGTCGAACCGGCGAACTTATCGCGATCGTCATTCACAATGTTTTCGTCGGGGCTTTGGGTTCATTTTCGACCGTTTTAGTCGTGAACGGGTTTCAAATCTCATCGTTGTCGTTTATCGTCTGGTTGTCCCGTATTGTCTCTATAGCAGCGTTCGCCTTTTTGATTTTCTACGGCCTCTCCAGCAGCCAGTCGCACTGCGCGATTCGTCCTTTTTTGACTAAAAACGTTCGGAATTTGCGACACTCGAAAAGTGTCTTGGCTTTCTCTTCATTTTTAGTGGCAATGTCGTTACTGCAAGAGGCGATCGTTTTGAGCAAATACGCCGAAGAAACGAAGAGGATTTGGGATTACTTAGGCTCTGTGTCCTTGTTGTTTGTTAGAGTGTACCTCTTGACCTTTGCGCTACAAATTGGTTGTTTGATACGTCGATTGAGGTTTCATTTTTGCTGGGCGAACGATGTTTTGAAGAAAATGATATTGCTCCACAGTAAGCAATTCTGTCAACCGTCGAGCGGTAAGAAAATGTTTTATTTTTTTCAATTTCTTTCCACTTATACAGTAAGAAGGAAAGTAATTTAATCGGTAGGAAATGTCTTTTGATCTCTTCAGATCTTCACGTTCCCAGAGTCTGCGGATCACTATGAGACGCCCAAAAAAAAAGGGTGTTAGCCAAATCAGTTCACAACTATCTATAACTATCATAGTAGGGGTTTTCTCAAAAACGACTTCAACAGTTTTTATTAAATTGTTGGTTGTATCCAGAGTTCCAAATAACACGACAGTATCATGAAATGCTAGTCCACGGGAAAATGGCGAGAGCAGCACAGTCAATTACCAATGATTTCGACGAAAAGCGTTTCCCCTAATAAGCAACGCTCGTTTAGTATCTTCCGACAAATTTGGGTGGTAGTCCAATAAACCACTTATACGATGAAATTTTTATGACGCCCCATTAGATGATCAAGAGCAACCCTACAACTTCCGGCCGTTTCTCACACTTTCTACAAGACAATTCCAGTAAACGCGGGCCTTTTCTGAAAAATTTCCTGGACCAGTTATTTCAAACACCTATACACTGATTGGCCAATAATGTGGTGGTGGCGTAAGTAGGAGCAACTGAATAAATTTTATAACTTGAAGCGGTACCAATTTCGGTTTCGTTAGGCTACCTAGTTCGTATTAACTGAATGGAAATCAGATTTTATTAGTTGCTAGAGTGATAAGTCGCCGAGTGCACGTGGGGCTGAGGAACTTTGTGTGATGTCACACCAGGTTCTTAAAAAGTGTTTGCTTTTCTTAGCCCTAAGAAGCAGGAAGGGAAATTACGTAAGCTACTGAAACGATTGTTTTGAATTTTCTTCACTTTGCTACTTTTCGAATAAAAGACGCCATTTTAGAAAATCGCCTGTGTCGTGATTCAGAGAAAATGGATTTAGCAAATCGGTTCAGATTTAATATTTAGCGTATACAGATCACAATGCAATAGTAACTTAAAAAGTTTATTCTGGCGAAAATGCCTTGAGGATCACAATAAATTGACTTCTGTACACATTTTTCAAATACCGCTCAAATACACTAGCGTTCTCACGATAATGAAGTTTGTAGTCCGATAACCTACCTATCCGACAAAAATCCGTAATTTAAACTATAGTAGTTTCTGTGTTTCCACGAAAACCGCAGACCAGTAAATGCGAAGCTTCCCGAAAAAACGCTGTAAATTACTACACAACGGTTTATTATTCTCTTGAACAGCTTGACCTAGTTGCACAACTCTGAGATCCATCCATTCGATTCAGCACCGAAAAATACTGGTAAACGATACGCAACATGACCTAACTATGCCGATGGGGGCCTGTAGGCAATTGGCACGGCGTTGCGAGTCGAGCTGGCGGGTTTTAACGAGACGTGAGGGACGAAAAACGATAAAACGATTACTTTCGTTGTGTTGTCACGCGAGTTCTTTCAGATAGTAAAGTTTGGCTCATTATAATTACTGCGATTTCACTATTTTCCGTCTAGAAGCAGTCGTACACCTCTGAGAATTGTTTCATTCGACTCAGCATCTAAAAATGCCTAGAAAACGAAATCTCATTTTTGTTAATTTTTTCAACTTAAGTTAACGTACCTGTTAGGTGAGTTCGTCTCCTCTGGCTGGTGAGATACTGTGGGCGAGCGCGAGACTACAATGGAACTACGGTTCCGCTCTTTTGAGTAAAGCGAGTGCGCCGAATATTGTGAACATGGTCGTTCAACTGTGCAACGCTATGAGCTACGTGGGTGTCATGATCATGTTGTTTTGTGCCTTTAACGTGGTCTAAAAAATCCGTTCTTTCGCACAAAATAGCAAAATCTAGCTGTGCCCGCCATCTCGGCAATCCGATCGGACGAAGCCCATGGTTGTTATGGACTAAAAATGGTTAAAAAAATTAACATAACGCAGTATAAACGCAAACATGCCGCGTTTCGTATCGTTTTCAAGGTATTTTTACATCCTGGGTCGAATGAAATGAGTGACAGACGTGTACAACTGCGTATAGGGAAATTACAGTAATTATTAGAGTCAACTAATTGAACGAACTCGCGGGAACTACAGCGGAAGTCAACGTACGTTTTGTCGTTAGTACTCCCTCTCTCCCGTCCCATCAAAACCACCCGCCCGCTCGCCTCGCAACGTCGTGCCAACTGCCGAGGGTTCACTGGAAGTCCCCGTCCCAATTTCTCCGACTCTTTTTGCTCGACGGGGCGGAGGAAGGTTAGGGCAGATGAGGCCGGCACTTCTCCGCACACCCCTACATCGGATCGTAAATGCCTACAGACGTTTACTGGCGCCTGGCGCTGGGAGAATATTTAGTTTCCGTAGTTCCATTGTAGTCAGGCCATGTTTCGTATGGTTTACTAGTATTTTTCGATGCTGAATCGAATGGAATGGGTGCAGTAATACTAGATCAAGCTGTTCATGAGAATAATTAACTGTTGTGTAATAATTTGCAGGGTTTTTTACTTCGAAGCATCGCGTTATACTTTCAGAGATTTTGATTTATCTGTCTTTTTTAATATGTTTGTAGTTTCAGGTATGCCCGCACGCCCGTTCGAGCTTCACTGGCAGAGTGACAGTTTTCTCACCACTTTGAACGCCTACGTTGGATTTCGAGTCGCCGTATTGTTACTCCACGTGTATATAGAGGTTTTGATGTACTTGTACGTTGCGTACTACGATTCCGCTCTTTTGAGTAAAGCGAGTGCGCCGAATATTGTGAACATGGTCGTTCAACTGTGCAACGCTATGAGCTACGTGGGTGTCATGATCATGTTGTTTGGAAATGGAACTCTATTGACTGAAGAAGTGAGTACTGAGAGGATTCAACGGTTACACAGGAATGACATGATGTGCCTTCAGTCACCGGTAAAGTAGAATAGTGATGATCTGTGAGTCCAGGCTCGTTTGAGAAGATTGTCGTTACCGCGCGGGTACTTTTTACTTTCCGCGACCCAAAAGGGTGAGGAAAGTATTGTAATAGTGTCAAAAAAAGTTGGGTTCCTTCAGATCTTCTCTTGAGGCCTGCTGAGTTCGAAAAACCTCATCTCGCGTGGTCTGCGTATGTGTGTGTGTGCCAGCTGGGATCTTGCGTTTACTTGGCCAGCCAAGAAGCGCGAATAGGACAGGACGGATCTTCGTATGGCGGTGTCAGAAGCTCGTGGAGTGGAGGCAGGTAACATCAGGTTGCAGCATGTACCGTGCCGCCACACAAGAAAAGTGCTGAAGAGATGAGTCCGCTGGAAGCATCAGCAGGCAGTCTCTATGGTATCACCATGGGTGGGTCTTATCTGAACTGGTGGTCGTTCTCTTATCCCTCTTTCCTTCCCCGTCCGGTTCTTTTTTTATTTGGTTCGTTATTTTTTTAAACGTCGAAGAGGGATAGGGGGACAAAAATGCACCCAAAACTAGGGCAAAAAACGGCTCTAACGATTTTGATTAAACTCCATGAAAATACGGTGAACAGAGACACAGCACAAAAAGCAAAAATACGTTTTTTACGCTTTTGGGCAAAACGGCATCAACGATTTTCACCAAACTCACAGGATGCTTTTCAATAATTAATAGCTATATTGTAACGACAAAACCTAAGCAAAAATGTTCGGCCGCACAATAATTAAAATTTAGGAATTCCTCGACCAGCTAGTGGAGGAGGGATGGGTCTCAAAGAAGGAAGTAAAGAAAACGAATCGTCCTTGTCGGAAATTTCCACCCAAAAAGAAATTAATTTAATTTCTGTCAAAATTAATTGAATGATTAAATATAGATCGGAGTGGCCACCCTTTACACAATTTAAAAAAAAAATAATAATAGATTTCTACTTTTTTTAAAATAAAGACAAAATCTATGACGAATAAAAAAATAAGGTCTCCGGCGACTCCAACGAAGTAGAGGTGGTTAATCTTCTTCGAATTTTTTTTTCAAAATATTTATTTAAAATCGTCTATCCCACCTGCTGAGTAGAACGGAAGTCCGAGGTTGCCTTCTATCCCTGGACGAGGTGCCTCCGGGTATAATTCGTGACGACTGCGGGAGGCTGGGGGAAAAGATTCATTTTTCCTTCATTCCTTTCCTGAATGAGCTCCCAATATTGAATTTTTCTTCTTTTGAAGGAGTGACTTACCTCAGAGTCGAAACGGGGATTTATTATATATTTTAAAAAATATTTTCTTCAGCCGCTTGAGGAAGGGCAAACGATCCGCACGAGGCGAAGGCTAAGACTGCTGCCGCCACCTTCACTCACCTGAGTCGCGGCGAGAGAGGAGGCTGCTCGGGGCAGCGATAAGGAGCGTCCTGTCGCGACCATCGGCGTTTGTTACAATATATTAATCTCAATTATTATTCCTCTGACAGTCCACTTAATAGAGATAAAAATCAAAATGTGTCGAAAATAATGGTTTTTGAACATTTTGGTAATTTCCCAAGTAACTACGTCACGAGATTTCATCAACATTATGGAGTGTCTTCTAGCAATCCATACCTACGTTTTGTTATTCGTAATTACCTCAGTATTTGTTTGTTGAACGGGAATATGATAGCTTACAGAGTTAACTAACCGGTTTTCCATTTATCACAAAAACGGCTCAAACGATTTGAATCAAATTAACGAAGTACTCTCAATTAACTAGTACCTACATTTTGTTCTCCTCTAGAAATGCGTTGAAAGAAGATATGGCGCCCCTATACGTATCAGGTTGTCGAATTTACGAGGGTTGCGGAAAGTTGTGCATTTTTACGCACCAGATAGTCCTTAGCAAGTGCGAATAGAGTTAATGTGTATTGGATTCTTTGGAATCAGGAAATGAGAGGGCGGACCATCTGGCCAGACACGGTTCGTCTACAGTCCCTATTGGGCTACTGCCCCATTGTGGGATTTCTCTGTCACTAGTCAAGAGGACTGCGGGAGAACGCGCCAGAAGACTGCATCAGACAGTCTGGAATACTGCAGGAGTAAGACACCCAAACGCTTTGTCTCAGAGCAATCAAGTGAGATAAGACACAACCTTCTGAGGATAGTGAGGAAGGAGACTTAAGGCAGATTGTTGGGATCATAACCGGACACTGCAGAATGAACAAACACATGTTATGGGTATAGTCGACACCCGTCGGTGCAGGTGGTGTGCACGGATGAAGAGGCTCAGTGCCGGAGACTTGAGAGGGAGCGACTTTTGATCTTTGGTACCACTTCTCCCAGGATGGATACCAACGAAAACCCTTGCAGGAATTCCTGGCTTGACATTGACCTATAAGACATTAGAACTGGCACAATAGGTCATCTGGCCACAGTGCATATCCCACTTGAGGGACCGTCAAAAGACTATATATACGCATCAGATATTTAAAATTGCGATCGTTACTATGAGATGAGTGTAATGATGTTATACTTATGTGGCTGTGAGGGCCTAAATCCATACACACAACAAACAGTTAAAACTCAATGTGTCAAGGCAACCAATGCACAAACAGTGCTGAATGCGTCACAGGCAATCAACACATAAAACTAATTGCTTTGACATAAATACGTCCTATCGCTGGGGGTCATTCCAAAATTGGGGTAACGTTTTTTGAGTCCATTCCTTTGGTAGTAATGTCTAAAAATTTGGGGTGTACCATCCATGGGACGTATACTTGGCGCAGAATCAGCTGAGTGGTTTCTAAAGCTACTTTCTATGCTCTTTATTGAACGAAGCAGTAATTTGGCATGTACTTGAGGCAGAATCAGCCACATTCATCCAGGATCAGCTTGTTGGCTCCTATCACTCTGTGCAAAGTATTCAATTTTTCTCTTTGTGCGAAAAATGGACGTATCTTTCCAGATCTTTTTCCCAGTAAGGGAGAAATTTAAATTTAGATCTAAGATCTCAAATAAACGCTTTTTTTACTGTGACCCCGTGTCCTACAGTAACCAATACATCACTACAACTGGAAGTTTAAGAGAAAATACATTAACTTGAATGTGTCACAGCAACTAACAAAATAAAGCTGAATGTTCCGTAACAACCAACACGTTAAGCTGACCATTTGAACGCATGAAATGTTGTTGCTAAACATTTCAAGGCAACTAATTGATAAAGCTGAGTGGATCATGGCACTCTGCAACTCATAAATACACAAACTTTTTTTTGGCTTGTTGCAATTGGTGTAGGGTAGTACTATATGTGGGAAAGCACGACTTGGAACACTTTCTGAGAGCTCTCTCACATAAGTTTGCCACGTACAGTGCCTTACCACTCTGCTCACTGAACACCCAGAGTCCCTGGCCCGAGAAAGCACCATGAATTAACTGTTCTTAGTATGTCGAGGATGGCAACTATCGTAATGAAAGAACAACTGCTTGTTAGGACGGTTTAACGGGAACTGACGTAACTCTGCCATCACTCAGAGCTATGTCGATGTCAAGGCGGCTAATGAGGTTGAGTACGCCCGAGTGAATTGAACTGAAAATCTGCCTCTGCTATGTGTATTCATATTAAAAATATGTCGTCAATATACTTTTTCCAAAACACAGCCACTATAGCTCATGATGACAGGATACAGCGTTCAAAATGTGCCTTGAACAGGTTAACATATGATGCGACCATTCTACTTCCCATTGCAGTGTACCGCCTTGCAGTAAGAAAAGTTCGTTATTAAATTGGAAAAGGTTCTTAGTCAGCAACATTTTTCCAAGATTGCAGCAAACAAAGACGACGGCTTGCGTGGAAGTGCTCATCAATCCATATGATCCTTGAGAACTTTTATACCCTCCTGGTGTGCAATCTCTGTGTATAATCAGTTCACATCCACATGGCGGCCACTTTCATTCAGAACTTAAAGGTTACAGATAGCGCTCCAAAAGTCACTAATATCCTTCACTTAGGATGGCTGTAGTTTGACTAGACCTCGGGGGCTAATGGTTCAGAAGAGCGTATTCCTGACAAATCTTCGAGAGAAGCTACAATTCGAACCTGAATATATCTCATTTGTCATATATATTTAATTTGTTTCAATATATGTGTGAGTAGTGAATATCTAGAGCTGTAACTACAGTAAGAGGGACGAGGAGACATCAATGTTAATTTGACCTATTGTGGACGTTACAGTTAAGCTAAGCACGCTGACCCATTGTTTCGCTGCATATCTATATTTCGTTATTTATCATCGATCCATTGCTCTTCTATAAATATTAAAGCTTGGAGATGGCGTACGTCGTTCTTTTTGTACTCATTTTGCGCGACAAAGCTCAATGTAAGTTTGTTTTTCACGTTTGTGCGGCAGGTTCGGCGAACTCAAGAGATCATTTGGACTCACACCCCAAACATCAGCTGTTTCGTTTGTAAGAAAAAGGTAAGTAATGATTGTGCTAACTGAAAACGAACTGACCATTTTGCAGCCGTTCTTTTCAATTTTCTTCCACAGCTTTTCCTGGGGTGGTGTGAGAGGAGCGTCTTATGGTCGTATTAGCCCCTTGGATGGTAAATTATTGAGTCAGTCAGTCTATCATTATTCGTCTGTCTTCTTACCTGCAACTGCAATGTATATTTTATTGGTGTGCTAGACCTTCATTTATAATGTAGTGAACCAAACATATGGTTGCTGGGGACACATGGCTTCATCTGTTACTCAATTCTGTTCTCAAATCGTATTCATAACGTTTAGCGAATTAAAGCCTTAGTTCCACAGGGTACTTATTTCAATTGGTTAATACCTTGAGAGACCAACCTTATTTTTGTGCCTTCGATTTTAAAATTCAAGCACATCGTGTACAGAATAAGGTTAATTCAAACTTTTGTTCCTTGGCCAATTCAAACTTTAATTGGATCCAAAACAACGTTTTTTTCATTTTCAGTACGCAAATTTTGCCACGGAATTTCGACATACAGAGTCAACCATCTCAGCTCAAGGGATTTTTGTGTTAACCATGAAAACTTTAACTCATGTAAGCACAACTCAATTATTGTTGAGATTAATTTCTAACGTAGTGGAAGAGCTCAAAAACTAAACCCACTAGGGTAGAGGAATTCAAACGAAAGTTGAGGTACCTGTTAGGTGAGTCTGTCTCCTGGCTGGCAAGATGCTGTGGGTGAGTGCTTTCGATGTAAAGACACATCGTCTGGCCCTTAATTCAGTACTAAGGTCAGTCAGTTGGTCTTGGTCTTTATATACGAGCAAAAAAGGTAAACAGGATGGTGGAGCATCGTGGATGGGGGGGGGAGGTCATGTACCTCTGGGGAAACCCACTAGAGGTGAAAGGAACATCTCGAATAGTTTGTCAGGGGTCGATTTTAAGTCTTTTTCGCATAGGGTGGTCTGTAAATCCGTCAGTTGGTTGTTTTCGTTTTTGTAGTGTTTTGAATGGGTGTCGCATTTTGTGTTGATTTGTTCAATTATGATCTGTCCATTGAAGTTTTTTTTGTTTATAGATTTCCATGTTTTCTAATATGTTCAATTTTTGTCTTTCATATTGTTTATGTAGTAAGATGGTGCATTCCTGTATTTTGGTAGGTTCATGTCCAGTTGTCTTGAGGTGGTTTGGCAAAGTTTGAAGAGATTTAATTTGTTCTGAATATCTGGTTCGTATTTTTCGTCCTGTCTGCCCTATGTATGCGTGTGTGTTGTCAGTACATTGACAGTACGATTTGTATGCCTTCCTTTCGGAGGATGTTAGTTATTCCGAATATTTTTGGTCCTGTGTACGTAAATGTGCAGTGTCTTGTCAAAGTCTGTGTATATTGTGTTTTTGCGTCGTCTTTTTTGGTGTCATATTGTCTTCACATTTGTTAATTGTTTTTTTGGAGTAACCGTTATAGTATTGATAGTATTGTCACAAGGAGCATTAGTTTCATCTCAATTACTCCTCACGTAGAACATAGGAGAGGGTTTCCACACATGTCAGCACTTGACGAGCAAGCGACGCTGTGGATCCCTTCTCCGAGGAGTGTGTGTTGAGGCAGTTGAGTACGCCCGGCAAAACGTGCAACATTCCCTGCGACCAACCGGCTCCTAGAAATCCTTCATCTGTAGTAAACAAATATCTAAACCAGTGTATTTGTATCCTCGCAACCCCGACAGCGTAACAGTATCAAGTTCTTTTTTGTAATTTTGTTCGGATAGTGGAATAGTTTTTAGCCTCCGTATCATGTGTCTGAATGCACTTAGTTTATGTTGTTGTGGGTGGTTTGACGTGTAGTGTATGGTCGTGTCGGTAGCAGTAGGTTTTTAAAAAATGTCGTACATTGTCCAACCGTGTGATTTTTAGGTCCAAGTAATTAAGAGGTTTATTCTGTTCATTGTCCATGTCATATTCGATGTTATGGTGGATATTGTTTAATTACCCCATTATATTATTGATTAACTCAATTGAAGACCTACGGGGAAAAACGGTTTTTGTGCAATTTTTCTCAAAATGCCGATTTCAACGCCATCTTTAGCACCTTAAGGATCTCTAAGAAATAATGAATTGTTAAAGGGGGAAAAAAGTTCCAGTCCAAAGATATTACACTTCAAAGATAGGCCATGTTGGGGAAGAACGGTTCCCTTCCGCGTGTCTGGGGAGAAACGGTTGTTGTCCGTATTACGGTCTTTAAAGTTCATGTTGCGTCATCATGAAGAACAAACACATCCACAACAAAAAATGGGTTTTTTGTGATACTTGCTCTGGGCAAAATAAAAATTATACTTTAATCAGACTTTTTTACCATCTCGTTAATGAGAAGCGCCGATTTGACAAGATCAACGTCTTCTTTCCAATAAGGAGCCATTCATACATGGAATGTGATAAGGACATGTCCCTAATCAATCAAAAGTCATACACAGAAGTTCCTGATGACTGGCGAGAAGTAATTCGTTAGAGCAGAGTAAAACCCAATCCATTCAAGACTGCAGAAAGGAGATGGAATTTTCAAATTGGACAGAGCACCTGACTGGATTTTACCCACACAAATGCCCATTTCCTACTCGGCCAATAAGAGTTCTCGAGGTGAGCAATGTAGAGCCCAAGATTGCCTACAAAACCACTAACTTTGGTCACACAACCCCAAGCTTCTTTTGACACTGAAACTCAAACCAAAGAAACTGTTGCTTCCAAGAGTAAGCCTTCAAGAGCTGGAAAAAAAGTTACCAAAAAACTAGGCACCAGGGGAAAAAAAAGTTATTACAATTGTCCCTAAGAAAAAACTTTACGACTCACTGGTTCCCATAAAGGCAGCTAAACATGCAGATTTGCAATTCCTGAAGGAATTTTTGGAAAAACCAGTCCCGTAATTTTTATGAAAAACTTAGTGTTTTGGGAGCATCTCAAAAAAATGCAGTTCAGAGCCAGAAAAAAACAAGAGGTCAAAAGAAGAAAAGCGAAGACAGTGATGACGAATATTTAAATGACGAAATAGTGATTGAAGAGGAACTATGAGGAAATAACGGTTTTTGTCCTGGACCTTCTTCGATTTTTATTTTTTCATCGTGCGAAATATGCGAATTTTAATTTGAAAATTTTTGAGATTAATAATAAATACTTGTTGCTTAAGTATTTTAATTTATATTTTTTTAATTAAAACATCCATTGTACATTTTCCCCAACCATGCCACAAACCTTCAAATTGTTTTTTCTCAAAATTAAATTTTTTGGACATGTACCATTCTTCCCCGTAGGTCTTCAATTGCTTCAATACCTAGAAGAATTCAGTTTGGCGTCAGCCCTTCAGTCAAAATGTTCTCTTCATTTTGAGGGTTTTTTGTCTTTTTTCATTTTCCCAACTTTCCATTCCCTTTCCTGTAACGAACAAAGGATACACATTAAAGGTAGGAGATACGGCAAGCAACACTGCTGTCCACCAGTTGCCACCAGATTGGACTGGATTGATGTATCAGCCGATATTTTCCCGAAAAGACAGTCCAAAAAATATTAAAATCTAAGATTCGTAGTGGAAATTTTGTCTACAAGTTGCAGTTGATTTGCATCATTCAAGGGTGTCATCAGTTGTTCTCATATAGAGAATCTGAACGCAGTTATTAACCAAATTCTCATTCTAATTATCCTGCTTGCTAGCAAACTTTCGTAACTTAGCATGGATCTCTTTCAATACATCAAAAAATATTGTGCTGCTTATACTTTGGGCTTAAGCTTGCTGCAATATCATTAAGGTAACATTATGATGTAAATATGGTTATTTTCAGCTTTTATCGTCTATTGCGACGCAACTGGTGATTCTTATCAGCTTGGGCAGCAAACGTTAAGTGATCGTTCGACAAAAATGAGCACCTAACACACTTGATTAACTGAAAATCGTTTGATTAAGGTAGTTTTATTTATGAGTTATTGTTATTGAGTTCTGAAGCTATATAAGTCAACATATTCAACTGTTAATAAATAAAATGTGCATTCGGCTATCAAAACACGTCTTATGATTATGATAAATCAATAAGTAAATTAACAAACAAATAAAGTCAGTCCTACGCTTTATCTAGTAGGAAACCATAAAATTCTAGTGATTTTTACCTTTACACTTCTTAGTTAAAATACTCTGTGGCAGCCAGAAGATGCTCCAAGACACAATGACAGTTGTGACTCAGTGGGGCAGAAGAGAGTGAGAGTCAGTCAGTATAAAATGAAAATCTTCTGTAGGCCGACGTTTAAGCAAATCAAGTGAAACGTCGGCCTAGAGAAGCTTTTCATTTTATCCTGACAGACTCTTGAGAACCCACACGAGAGTGTATTTTATACTACATAATCATTAATATTCTTGAATTTTACAGATTAACTTTTCTTGCTTTCTGCGTTAAAATTCGACAATTATTTTATCAAATTGTGCATAATCTCCACACAGAATCAAAATAAAACCGAAGATTTTGCAAAGTTCGGGCAACTTTTCATGGGGCGTCACTGTCTTTTATTTTCCTCTCTTGGGAAATGCAGCGCTAGATTTAAGGATGTACATAATGACTGTATTTCTTCCGTTTGTGCTGACTAACTCCTATTAAAGGACCGGGCAATCGTGGTCTAGTGGGTAAGACAGTTGTTCAGAATTCTCGACGTAAGTCAAGGATTGTGGATCGGAGCTCCGGCGCGATTGCTGTAATTTTTGCCTGAGTCAGCAGCTCATCAACTTCTCCAAACTGCCTTTCGTAACACATTCAAACCCCTTTATGTCAAAATAACATGTACTGGCTGTTGTATTTATCTGTTTCGACAGCCTTGTGACTTCGTGAGAGTGTCTGCCCTGTGGTAAACCTGGGATGTGTTGCATAACACATCTAGCAAGGAGTGGATTGCCTGCTGAGCCAGATTTTTAGCATTTGCAATAGTCAAGGTTCTATAGGATGGCATTGCGAGCAACGCATCATCGATAGTGATGCAGATTCTGGCGCTACTCCTTACGCCCTTGAATGGCCTGAAATTGATAGCAAGCTTCTTCGACAATAGTCCAACGGAAGACAAACTATGGCAAATCTCAAAACCAGAACAGGTGGAAGGATTTACATAAAAAATCACAGCGTGCCTTCAATTAGTAAATATATATATGTTGTTTTTCGTAAATGTTCCTCTGACAGTTCAATATGCAGAGATAGCAACCGAAACGTGCCATAAAAGTGTTTAGCATTGGCACGCCAGGAGGAAATGAAATCAAATTAGTATATTAGAAGCTTGGCCGTTCAGGTGTAGCAACCCCCCCCCCTCTTAATAAATAAACCTATCCATAATTAATGGAACTGTCAATGTGGAGTTTTCTTCGAAATTTCCACAGTAACTGCAAATCTGAATTTGATCAACTAATCAACTAGATGGAGTGTATTTTAGCAACTGGTACCCACACATCGTACTTCACAATAATTTCTGTAACTAACCGTTTAACGAAGATGTAATGCCAGAGAAACGTGAAAATGAGGTTCACCAAACGTTGAATTATAATTTTTCTTATTTTCTCAAAAATAGCTCAAACAAATTTGTTCAAACTTAAGATGTGGTTTCAGGTAAATCACCTACATGCGTAGAGGTCCCGATCACTTCCTTAAACTGTGAATTTCTAACGTGCTCCGGATGAATTAGCCAACATATGTTGTATGCAGTAAAGGGCCGTCTTTCTCCTAGTAGAACCTGCTGCAATAACACGAATAAACGGAACTTATCTCGCAGTTTTGATCCGCAATGGCGGCAAGAAGTTCATTGAATAGGAATCCCTCGTCGAACCGCTCGTAACCTCCTCAAGTTCGTTGTAACCAGAACTGCACGCTTTCAATTCCCGTTTGGATTTACGTTTCGGGTTTTCGTTATTTCTTTTCGCGCGTCGATACATTTCGCCAAAAATGTCAGAAAAACAGCTTTTGCTGTGTTACAATCGCGGTTGCGGGCAGACTTTTGATCCTGACAATAACGACGATGGTTAGTTAATGCATGCAGTATGTTGCGGGTATGTTTTGGGGTTTTTTTCCTCATTGGAAACGGTACAATTGTGGACAATTGGACAGTACGTATCTCGGAAGTTGATTGATATAATTGAGTAATATCACCAGCTATTTTTCCGTCTTGTAGAAATTCTACTCCGCCTGCTCAAAATGGTTTGTACTGTCCAGTGTCTCTTTTATGCAGTTCTTAATATTTTGTTAACTCGAAACGTCGACGTGCAGTTTTGGTGTTGTCAGAACAGTGATACAAGTTTAACTTTACTGCTGATTCACTGAACATACTCTATTGATTACTCCGTCATAAGATGAACCCCGAACCACGTTTTCCTCTTGTGTTAACGTGTAATTGAATTACTCTGAATGGTCAAGACATGTGGAATCGAGGGACAATGCTGGCTGAGGAGCCGTAATGTCGGAGGATCAGTCAGCCGAGAGTTCAAGCAACCCTCGAGCTTCTGTATCGCACTAACGACACGCACCTATGGCAAAACATAAAACAGTGATGTACTACGTCGTTGTATTCCATCCATTCTGCTACGTCGTTGTATTCCATCCATTCTGCGCATTCCGATTACGTTGTGCTGACAGGAAAACGATGGAGTGAGTGAGTGATATCAGGAAGGCAGCTACAGGCGTACCGACCGCAGCACCATCAACTGAAGCTGCGGGACCAATGGCAGTATGCCGTGGCCACTGAGGGCCCATGTCCCAACTGTTCGCGTATAAGTTGAAAAGAAGTAGAAAGAGTAGTACGACTTAAATAGTTGGGCTACACGAAAGAATCATTAAAGATGAATAGTCAACTGCTTACTGTATGACTCGCAGGGGCTAGCAGTAATGCTCCATGCACTTCTGTTGTAATGGTCTATATTAGGTGATGACTGCAACTAATACAAAGATGGACAAGGTATTTCAAGCGTCCAATTGGAAAATGAAACTTCTACACTGCAGAGTCTTCGCCTAGAGAAATTAAAAATGACCGGGATATAGGAAAAATGTGCGTACATAATAATACAACCCAGCTAGGTTCAAAACGACTTGTCACTGTCCAAAAGGTTGTTCTTCGCCTATCCACGGCCCAAGCGTGCACATTTCCAACTTTGGTGTCACACCACAATGCAATGTGGCTAGTTTTTTTGAATCTACGAGCTACCTGCGAAGGGGCTCAGTTATCGAATGGGGGGGTCATCTCAGGGAGTTCATTATTGTGTTAAGTGTTCATACTCTCCTCGTGAATAAACCGCTACGATTTAGTCAACGTTGGAATGTACTTCCCTCCAGACCTAAGAGAGGTGAACTAATGAGTTCGGAAGAACCCGCTTTCCATTCGCCTCTACAAACCTAGAGAAAGGTGTTTAGTATGGAAAATGCATTACCTTAAGGTGGTGACAATTGGCTGGTCCTGCCTGTTAAAGGCAGGGATCTGTTAAAACACCTGAGATACAGCTGAAGGAATGGAACTGGCTTCTCGATTAGTCTGTTCTAGGGGTAATTGAGATTGGGCCTGGGCCTCTTTAGATCATTATTCTTACAGCTTTGGCTGACATCTTGGGATCCTCTCCTTCTATCTATAAACTTGATAGAATAATAGCAATGTCAATCACGTGTGCTGTCCACAACACGCCCATATCTTTGTACTGCCAGCCAGGCGGGATATTAAACAGGACCCCATGATAGAGAACCTAATGTCGCTGGTAATCTTGTTTTGGAGCCCCATGGTGATCTGATTTGCAGGACAAGTATGAAATTTGAGTCGATTTGGATCAGTTGTTTTCTGTCAATTGTTCCGCCTTTGTTTATCAAGTCTCTCAACACATAGACAAATTTCTCAAGTCATGCTTTTCTGACAGCTCAAAGATGTGGAAACCCTAATCATAAAAGAAAATAATTCAACAAATTGCTCCTTTTTGCTTTGTAGAGCTTAGGAAAGCAGAACAATTTTGAAAGAATGCGTTGAAAAAAGTCGAGACAAATCATTAAGAGATGTGTCACAATAAACATTTTCGTGTGAAGTGAGACAGGCGCTTTCCGTAACAGTAAAATTACTTGAAGTACGCGATGGGTGAATAAAAGATAAATGGAATCTGATTTAAAACATGTTTTTATTTCACTCCTCGTCTGGTGACGGAAATTGAAACCCAATGACTAAAATCTGAAGTGATCAAGTATTTATTTGATTGGCTGATTCCTAAATTTTACTTCGATTCTATGCTTTTATAACCGCAACAATGGGGATAATTAGAAACCACCCAAAAGCCGTGAAATATTTTTTTAAACTCCACACCAGACACCATGCGTCGTTATGATTAGAATAAATTGTAGGGAGATTAAACAAATTCGACAAGGGATGGCTCATATGAGGTGCTAATAACCTTTGGGCTTCACAGAACAAATATGTCGGAAGTAACAGTTGCTTGATAAAAATGTAACACCACTAAGCACTCGCTGGGAAAATGTTCCCTAAACTTGGTGTGCACTCTGTGCGACCTGTGGGCTCCAATGAAATGATTGCGATATTAGTTGTTCTGGGTTAAGACCACAGGAATTGACAGATAACATTGTAAACTAAAACTACATTATTCTAATGTTTGTTCCTACCCCTTCCATTTGAAATGAAAGATTTGCTGTTTAGGTTCACACTAATTGTTTTAATTTGTTTCCTTCCAGATTCTTGTCGGCATCACAGCGGAGCACCTGTTTTCCATGACGCGTACAAAGGCTGGTCTTGTTGTAATAAAAAGTGTACAGATTTTACTGAATTCTTGAATATTAAGGTGAGCGCTATTAAATAGTGACATGACTCAACTGTTTGGCGTCTCATTGAGGTTCTTATTTGTTCTTCTTGAATTAAAGGGTTGCACATTATCGAAGCACACTAACATCAAACCACCAGAGCCAGAAAAACCCAAAGTTGACAAATTGCTGGACGACGAGATCATCGAATATAAAGCGCCAGTGGCCCCGGAGCCGAAACGTTTGGAACGGCCTCCTTTCTCTACTCCTTTGGTAAGTACGCCAAAGTCAACTTCCTCACCTTTGGCTCCATATTGCCAACACACGAATCTTCTAATTTCGTTTTTTGTTGTTCAGGCCAAGATGAAAATATCAGCGAGTAAAGCCTTAACTGACCAACTGGCAGCTATCAAGTCTGCGGGGGATGGTGTAAAAGCTCCAGATGTCGTATCGTCCACAGAAATCCCTGTTGGCACAGCTTGTAAAAATAATTCGTGTAAAGCGGTAAGACTTTTTTTCAAGGTTTAATTTCCAGGCAAAATACGATGACTATTTTTATTTCCTTTAGCCCTATTGAGTAAGAAGGAAAGTTATGTTCTAAAATTAACGTACCTGTTTGATGGGTCCATCTCCTCTGGCTGGTGAGATACTGTGGGCGAGTGCTTTTGATGTAAAGACATCATCGTCTGGCCATCTAGTCAGTACTAAGGTCAGTTAGTTGGTGGTTGGTCTTTATATAGGAAGAGAAAGGCGAACGGGATGGTTTTGCATTCGGGGGTGGGGGGATACACCTCCTGGGAAATCCATTGGAAGTGGAAGGAAAGGAATGTAAGAGCATTTTTGTATGTCTTCTGTAGTCTGTTGGTTGTTGATTCCAACTATCGGCTGTATGTTCAGTTTTCGTCCCTCGTGTTGTTTATCTAGTAAGTTGGTGCAGTCCATTTGTCTTGAGGTGCTTGGCGAAATTTGAGTATCTACTAAGTATTTGAGTATTCGTTCCTACTAAGAGATTTAATGTGTTCTGAATATCACTTTGGTCGAGTGAGTCAGTTTTTTCAGTATCCCTTTCCTTCGGGAAAATGTTAGTTATTCTGCGTACGTAAATGTGCTGAATCTTGTCAATGTGTATTTTGCGTTGTCATTTTTGGAGTCATATTGTCTAAATAATTCTTTTATTTGTTTGGTGTAAACATTATTTTGTGCGATAGTATAGATAATATCGAGTTCTTTTTGTGTAATTTGGTTTGCAGTTTGGTAAAAACTGCAGGATAGTTTTTAGTCTTCGTATCATGTGTCTGAATGCACTTAATTTATGTTGTGGGGGGTTTGGTACCCTCATTTAGGCGAGAGGCTGTCTATCTTCAGATGTCAGTATCCACCACAGGGAAGAATGGGGCTGGCCTTAATCCTCCACAAATTCTAAACAGTTAGCAAAAAAAAACAAACTAAATCGTTTAGCCCATGTGACAGAAGCAAAAAGTTTTATTACGTATATGATTCGATACGAATTATTGACATCACCCACGTTACTAAAGCTAACGTGCCTGTTAGGTGAGTCTGTCTCCTCTGTCTGGTGAGCGCTTTCGATGTAAAGATATCATCAGCTGGCTGTTAAGTCAGTGCTCCCACCAGCCAGAGGGGACAGACTCCCCTAACAAGTACGTTAACTTTAGTATTTTACCTACTGGCGGATCTAACCCAATTACTTTAATCCCCCGCGTTTGCTATCGTCCTAACCACACAAACGACTGCAGTTTCCCAATAAGTAACACAATTTAATGATGGCGCGTTGATCAGAGGCTTGCAAATGTGCTCATGAAGACGCAGTCCACTGAGCTGATTTTAGATAGTCTTGAAGGGCTGCAACATGGCAATCAAGCTCATCACTACAACAAACCAACCATGGATCAAGTGGAATCAACTAACTTTGATAAAAATTGAAAATAATTTAATGATTCACGAGTTACACTCAATAGGAGTTGAGTTTTGAGACTGTGGGGAAGAGACTCGCCTATTTATCAACACCAGGGGGGCCTGTTGGTTGCCTAACAGCCTCAAAACTCAACTCCACTTTAGTAGTAATTATTTATTATCGTTAATCCCACTGACGTGCTTGAAGCTGAGGGGTCGGAGGATAAACGATAATAAATAATAAGGAAAGATGCGAAGAGCTATGTAATTAGAGAAGGAAGAGAAGGTACTGGGAGACTTGAAAGAAGAATTGTGGAGACTAGATAAATATATTGAGGAGTTAATGGAGGGGGCAACCTGCTTCCTCGGGGGTCGGGAATGGAGAGAGACCTCAGGTTTTGGGTGGAAGGCTCGGCAATCGTCCTCTGCTGAGCAAGCGCTTTCGTTTTGGCTTGCTCCGTATTTGGGATACTTGCCACACGAATTCGGTTCTAGGCGGTACCTCATCTAACTAGCACTCCTCGTGTCAGTGATATGGTTAACAGTGTGCCGTGAAGAGATTTGAAATTCCCACCACCTTTTAATTTTGCGGTATCAGTCACTTAGGGAGATGGAGCATAGGTGTCATTGATCCATCTTCAAGCACCCAATTAGTTTGCAATCCATTATTGCTTAATTAACATTAACATTGGTCTTATTAATTTTTTTGATTTATTTCCGAAGAGGACTAAAAATTATTTGCAAAGAAGAAATTTTATTTTTGATCCAACCACGTGTTGAATTACCGGCGTCTTGAGAGCTGCTGCTAACGCTATCGTACCATCCCTTACCTTTTCGTTCTCCTCGCGATTAATTTGGCATGTTAGCTGGTTGCTGCAGTCAGCATACAATACGCCTTTCATCGCCATCGTCTTGGATGATCTGTCTGCATATTGCCGTCTTCTTCGTTATCGCTTCAACATTGTCCAGTCAGCGTCAGTCACCTATCGAATTCAAGTTCCCAACTGTCAACATGGAGAGCGCCGTTTCTGAAGATTTTTCCTTCCCTTCATTCCAGGAAATTCTGATCTGTACAGCCCTATCTAATCATAAGACAGAATTTGCAAAGAGGTATCATCTCTCAACTAATACCTTCCATTATAACTTCCACGGCCGTTGGAACTGTAAGTATCGTATATCACCTGGTACCAAACGAGTACCCCAATACTACTTAAGAACTTACTAACTGCCCAATCACATCCTATTGTTGTGGTGGTCATTCGTATACAGATTTGCGCTATCTTGTACTTACTCAGTTATATCTGTGACTTTCCCCCTTGAGAAGTATTTTCTTTTATTTTTATTTGTATCTCGAAATAAACCTGTGTACCGTGAACAGAAATTGCGTTCTATCTGAAAGTAAATATTTTTCCTCGACTATAACAAGTCTATCATTTTCGTGGGTTCACCCCCAGTATATAAGAGTAACGTTTGGTCACAACGGCAAAAAGCAGAAACGATAGTGAAGCCTTCTCTCTAGGGGGAGGATGCTGGTACTCAGGAACAGTCCTTCCCCTCGATAGTGCCGTTCCTTAGGCGGTACATACCTAAATTTACTTCTACATTTTCAACTCGTTTTTACTTTCCGCTACCCGAAGGAAAGGAAAGTATAGTAATCGGGTCAAAAAAAATTTGGGTTTTCTTCAGATCTTAACGTTTTGTGGCCTACTGAGTCTAAAAAACCTAATTTCGGCGCGTGGTCCGTGTGTGTGTGTCTGTAGTTCGATTTGCGGGAGAACGGCTGATCCGATTGAGCTGGTTCTTTTTTGTTTTGTTTGTTATTTTTTGTAGACACCAAAATGAGGTTATGGACGATTTCGGCCGATGGGAAGGGGGGGGGACGAAAATGTACCAAAAACTAGGGTTTTTCGCATTTTTCTCGAAAACGGCTCTAACGATTTTGATTAAACTTTCAAATTATCTTCTACTAATCAATACCTAACTTTTCTTCTCTATACATATCTCCATGAAAATACGGTGAATGGAGATAAGGGCCCCTGAAGCAAAAATAGTTTTTTTACGCTTTTTGGCAAAACGGCTTCAGCGATTTTCACGAAATATGAATAGTTAATACCTACGTATTGTTCTGAATAAATGTTCCTCTGACAGTCCATTAAACAGAGATAAAAATCAAAATGTGTCGAAAATAACGTTTTTTCGAACATTTCCGTAAACTTCAGGGTCCCTTCTTCACCAGATGTGATAAATCCTAATGGAGTGTCTTTTAGTCACCCATACCAACATTTCGTTCTCTATAATTATTTCTGTATATATGTGTTGAACGGAGATATATACGGAGTTAACTCTGAAAAGAAGATTTGTCGAATATTAATTTATCGGTATTCCATTGTCTCAAAAACGGCTCCAACGATTTCGATCAAACGTACGGAGTACTCTCAGCTAACTATTCCGTACATTTAGTTCTTCATAAATGTTTCTGTAAAAATGCGTTGAACGAAGATATATGTAGGTGGTGTTCGAACTTACGGGGGTGGCAGAAAGTTGTGTGTTGCTTCGCATCGCTCGTTTCCTGAATGATCCCCTGCAGTACGATCTTGTTTTATCCCACTCCTTCCTTCTCTGCTTAGAAGTATTTACTAACGCTACGATGTTGACTGCCACAGGTCTACGACGGGCCGGCGTCCCTCCAAAGCTCCTGCACGCACCATCCGGGGTACCCAGTTTTCCACGAAGGCCTTAAATTTTGGTCGTGCTGCACCAAACGAACAACGGAGTTTGACAATTTCCTCGCTCAAGTGGGCTGTGCGAAGGGTGAACACGTTTGGTTCAAACAGAAGGTTGGTATTTGCTTTGACGTCTCGTTTTAACTTTGATTGATCTTACGAACCGGCCGGGAAAACGACAAAAAACACAAGTCTCAAAATGAGAAGTAAGCCTTGACAGCATTGGTTCTTCTCGTTTAATATTGTCCACCTCTTCTTGCTCTTATTGCGTGTTGGGTGGCTCTCCTTTTTATTTTCCTTAGCTCTACGTAACAAAAAGGGAAGGTATGTTTTTGAGTTCCCTGCACGTTTCAAGGGGCTTGTGAGTCCGAAAAGCACCGTTTGAGGGAAAATTCGTTGAAAAAGGTTGAACCAGATCGGCACAAAATTTATGTTTTGCCATTGCCAAAATAATGGTATGAGCAAAATCATCCCATATCTAACTATAGTTATTATAGCGATCAAAACACGTAACTAACAGTTTTAAATGTTTTGTATGTACCCCTCCAAAGCACGATTGCCATAAAATTCTCACCTGTGGGGAAATGACGAGAGTAGCACAATAAATTATTAAACATTTCAAAAAATTTCGGGAGATGTACCAGTTTTTGCGTTGGGCGTTAAGTTATTTTACTTGTTCATCCGAACTTAGTAACAATTAGTCTGGATTAATACGTATTAGATAGAATGTACGTGGGGCTAAGAAAGTAGTGGGTTGCTTGGCACCAGTTATTATTGATTCAGTAGGCCTCGGGACTCAAAGATCTGAAAAAACTCAACTTTTTTTATTCGTACGTATACAATACTTTTCATTCCTATTCTGTAAGCGGAAAGTAAACATCTCTTCATTTCACAAAAACGAAAATTCAACTTCACTCAAATCAAACTCCTTCCGTAGCTGCTTGTATCGCATTGTGTTTTTTCGTGTTCCTCCGACGAACTGGAGGGCACACCAGGGCCAAATTAGTCAACTACCCAAACTCTTTTGCAACAAACTCGGTCTCTATCCATGCCCGCCCAACCCACGTGATGTATGGGGCAGTTGGCACACCAGCGGCTTGAGGCAGATGGTATTGCCTTGTCACGTCACTACAGTTCATCCTGTACAACCTCTGCCGCTCGCATACTCTTCCAGGGGCGTGATAAATTGTTAGATTAGACATTTCGGGCAGTCGTTCCTATTAAAAAGTAAGAGCCACGTACCAGAATAGCATGCAATGTAAGGACTGGCCTCTGCAGTCTTCAAACTGACGATACATTCCCAGCGGAAGTAGGTTTGTCGAAAAGGACACTATCTCTTGCCGCGCACTGTGTGAAGGTATGTCCATGAACTGGTGGAACACGAAACGCAAAATCACTGACTAATCGCCCTTAATTTTGGCGAATCGCGGATTCACATCAGTTTCACGAGAAACTGAGTTCATGTCGTGGAAAACGACCGCACACTAGTTTCACCCAACTTTTTAAAATAACAAAATTAATTTAGAAATGGATAAATTAAACAATTTGTTTTGTGTTTTCTCATTTTTTAAACATATTTTTTAAAGAAAAATGCCGGAATTCCAACCACCCTGTTTATTCATCACAGTTTTTACCCTGACAATTCCCTAACAGTCCTTCTAGATAGAAACGATAAGAAATTTTGAGAAACACAAACGGTGGGTACAGCTTTCGTACAAGTACGCAACCACTAGGGACATTTTGTGTCTTTTATTTTTGTTTTTATGCAATGATAACTACGTTTGATTGTGCTCGTTGATGGTTTCGATATAACGGCCGCGTCAATTGTAATTGACATCATCACTTGGTCACTGAAGTTAGTAAAACGTGTGATGTTACCAAGCGTTACACTTTTCCAGTTTATGCACCTAACCCCACACAATATATTTCGTGATGCTTCTCCGTTACATACTTATCCCGTGTTACATTTTCGAGTTTATGTAGCAAAGTAAAGACATAAAATGTCAAAAATCTATTTTACCGCAGTTTTATCTAAATAAACTTCGTTCAAATTGTACTAGAATTGTCAGATAAATTAGGGTGGTAGTCCAATACTCTACCTATACGATGAGAGTTTGATAACTCTTCCAAAGGTTTGCGGGGGCAGCCTTCAAATTCTGGAATTTCAACTACTGCTTCTCACAGCTTTTACTTGATACTTCCTGTACTGAGCTTGAGAAAGGGTTGAAAAACACAAAAAGAAAAATGAGACTTATTTTCTCTACTCAGACAAAATAATAGAATTATATTAAAATGAGAAAAGTTTGAACGAATGATTTAGTACTTGGAAATTAACTTATTATAAAATAAAGGGAACGTTCTGACCCGGTGGTGGCGAAATAGAAAGATGGAGAGAAGTTGGCAGACGAAAGACGAGTGCGAGGACGTCGGGGATCCCTGAGACTGCTGGAAAACCAGACTTTCCGAGAAGTGGAAGACTTAATAGGGCTGCAGATATTCTCTGGCCGATGAAGGGATTCAATAGAGAGAGAGAGAGATTGAGGGTAGTAGACTGGGTAACTGAGGTATAGAAAAACGGAAAAACGTGGAATACTGATGACCCAGTTTGAAATATGAGAGTTCGGCAAACGACGGTTAGGGTTTTGGTGAATGACAGACTGGTGGGTTCGGGAACGTGCTTCATCAAGGTCGGAGCGGAGAGCTTGTAGCGACAAGAGCGCGGTCGACCGAGAGAGCACCATATTCCAATGACAACACTCGCGCACTGGTAATTGAAAAATATGATTTATTGTTTAAAGTGCTAAACACTTCCCAATCCATGAACCCATTCCTTTTAAATTAACATTATGTTGGGACTCCTGTGTATCACCTACGCATTGATTCCTCAATACTGGATGTGCAACTCAGTAAATGCTGGAAATCAAGCTTAACGAGTTTCTACGTACGAGGGACATCAGGAAAGTAAGAGTACTGAGGACCGTACGTGTGGGGAACATTTTTGTTTCCAATGTTCGTCACACTGGGTGATGTAGGAGGTCCTCCAGAACACAACGAGTGTGCTGATTGACTCCTATGAGAGGCACCAGTTGATCGTAGTCTAGTGGTCAAGACAGCCGATTCATAATTCTCGACGTAAGTCGAGGATTGTGGATCGAAGCTCCGGCGCGATTGCCGTAATTTTTGCCTGAGTCAGCAGCTGTTCAAAGCATCTCCAAACCCTCCTTTCGTAACACGAGCACTGAATGAACTCGGTGGTATCCAAACTGCCTTCGCGGTGACTGCGTGAAACATGTCGATAAACAATCTTGTCAAGTGTGAGGTGCGCTCTGTCATCCGGTTCCTTCTTGCAAAGGGTAAAACGCCGACGGAAACTTTTTCACGGATCAAAGGGGTTTATGGCGAAGGTGTCATGAACAGAACGAACGTTTCCAAGTGGTGTCGTGAGCTCAGTGAAGGAAGAATGAATATTTATGACGATCAGAAGAGTGGGAGTTGGCGAAACAAATCGAAGACGCAGTTCGTGAAGACTGCCAATTGACAGTGGATGAACTTGCTGCAATGTTTTAAGATCTCTCGTGCACGAAACAATCACCGAAACTCTCGGATTCAGAAAATTGTGTGCAAGGTGGGTGCGAAAACAATTGACGCAACAGCACAAAGTGAATCGGGTTCTCAGAGCGATTTGAATTGGAAGGTGAGGATTTCCTTAACTCCATTGTGGCTGGAGATGAGACCTGGGTTGCCCATTACACTCCACAGTCGAAAAGACATGCATCTCAGTGGCGACACACGTCTTCTCCCTCTGCAAAAAAATTAGAGACCTCCATTTCAGGCAAAAAATCTTGGCCCCCACGTTTTGGGACCAAAAAGGATTCTGGTCGATTCCCTGCCCCAGGGGGAGACGGTTAATGCAGTTCGATACTGCAGAACCCTTTAAAAGCTCATGAGAGCAATCCAAAAATATCTGGTGCGTAGCAACACACAACTTTCCGCCACCTCTTTAAGTTCGAACACCAGCTACATATGCGGGTGCTATATCTTCGCTCAACGCATTTCTACCGCATTTATGGAGAACAAAATGTAGGGACTAGTTAGCTGAGAGTACTCCGTAAGTTTGATCGAAATCGTTAGAGCCGTTTTTGAGAAAATTGGAAAACCGATAAACTAATATTCGACAAATCTCCTTTTCTGAGTTAACTTGGCTTATATCTCCTTTCAACTTATGTATGCAGAAATAATTATAGAGAACGAAATGTGGGTATGGGTGACTAAAAGACACTTCATTAGGATTTATCACATCTGGTGAAGAAGTTACCCTGGAATTTACGGAAATGTTCGAAAAAACGTTATTTTCGACACATTTTGATTTTTATGTCTGCTCAATGGACTGTCAGAGGGACATTTATTGAGAACAATATGTAGGTATTAACTATTCGAAAACATCTTGAAAGTTTGGTGAAAATCGTTGTAGCCATTTTGCCAAAAAGCGTAAAAAACCTATTTTTGCTTCATAAGCCTATATCTCCGTTCTTCTTATTTTCATTGAGGTATGTATAGAGAAGAAAAGTTAGTTATTGGTTAGTAGAAGATAATTTGAAGGTTTAATCAAAATCGTTTGAGCCGTTTCCGAGAAAAATGAGAAAACCCCTAGTTTTTGGTACATTTTCGTACACAGCCCACGTCACCAAAGAGCTATTGGATTCATTCTGTTGGGGCATTGTGAACCACCCTCCGTATTCCCACGACTTGGCTCCTCCCGATTTTCATCTTTTCTCCTCCGTGAAGGCCCACATGGGTGGAAAACTCTTTTCAACCGACGAGGAAGAAAAGAAAGAGGTCCTCAACTGTCAGAATGAGTTGGCGGGAGAATTCTTCGAACGGAAACTGCACAGCTGAGAACTGATGCAGCTGCTGGTGAATTCAGAACCCGCCAGAACGCTGGTTGTGTAATGTGGGCTGTATCGAATAAATGTGCCCAATTCTGGTAACAATGGTATCGCCTATGCAGAACTGGAATGCAGCACTCACCTTGCAACTTCAGACGTGGAGATTCCCTGGCCAGGGAGGGTGTGAAGAGCAGGTCTGGCTGCGACGCACTTCGAGAGGAGAAAGCGACACGATGGGTGCCAAAATTGGTTCACAAAATGAACTAAACGACTCGCAAATAAATGAAATTAAACCTTTCTTCGGAAAATATAATTATAGAGACGGTGTAAATGTTAATAAAATAAACGATTGTTGAGCACAGGGGAGCGATCTTATAAAACAGCGAACAGAAAGAGGCAGTGGGGCAATACTAACTCGCCCCGGGTTGCAGAGCCGGCGATTTGCCTCTCGCCTTAGGTCACTCCCGGGCGTCTGAACAAATAAGAGGCCGACTAATAAGTGAAATGTTAACCTACTACTCTGAACGTACCTCGTAGAAAGTCAAGCTACGTTCTACCATGTTCATATAAACTGAGTGCAAAACAAATTTGCTTAGTTGCTGAATGCCGTAGGAAAGTTGTGTGATGCGTCTCGCCAAATATTCTTTTTTTCCGTGTTAAAAGTTCAATTTTTCAGACATAGTTTTGATGCAAGTCCTTCCATTACAGTTTCGATTTCAATTTTGTGTGTTATTTAGACGGCAGAAGAAGTCAACTGTCGTCTCGACTGGTATCAAACAGCTTCTCACGTTTACGTCTCGGTATTTGGAAAGAAATGCGATCCTGAGGCTTCGCTAGTCGAACTGTCGCCGGTACGACTCAAACTGGCTTTGTACTTTCCAGAACAAAACGGAACCTACGCGAAAGATATGGAACTCGGTGGTGTAAGTAACTAATTAATAAGTCGACGCTGTTTTGTGATGTTGAAAATTGTTTATTCCAAGGATGGCGCAAATAGTAATCTCGAACGTGTTTGTAACGCTCTCTGTAATACTTGTTTTCTTGCATTGTCTTCACTCGGGTCGGACACATGCCTCCAAACACCCTTTTGTCTCAAACTACATCACGCTCGACCAAATTGTGGAAACCTATTTCAATAATAAAACCGAGTCAGGACGACTGTTTCTGAGTCATGCTCTGTGAGGCTGCCACAAGGTTCCCCCAACCTAGTGCCTTTCAGGCAAGACGACAGTCCGACAGTTTAACACTTTCGCGCAAGCGTGGATAAGCCAGTGGAAGGTTCTGGAGATGTGGCGTCACCCCTACCTTGCAAACTGGTGGGAGGAAGCTCTCCCCATTTCTTGAGCTCTGTGGTGTAATGCAGTGCACCGTCAGCTCCCTTCATGGGCTGATGAGCCAGTAGGTCTAACAAGGCTTGTTCCCCCATTAGGTTGAGACAGTTTCTAACGTGAAGCATTAGTGTGAGCTAATTATTTATATTAACACTTTCGCTGCTAACGACCAAACCCCTGTGTAAGACCGCGCTTTTGGGCGTAGTCACTCGCATGGAACAAGACGTTATTTTTCTTTCCTACTACTACCGCGCGGTAAAACTGCGCCTGCATTAGCTGGATATTAGGTATCGAAAACGGCCTAGACATAATATGTGATAACATTATTATTCTGGATATATGAACCAAAAAGGAAAATATATTTTAATTGTCTTCGATTTGTTTCAAACGTGCTGCAAAAACTACATTATTTTACGATTATACCTACAAATAAATAAGTTGGGAGGTCAGCAAGGTACCTACTAGAAATACATATTACAGACAAATACGAGGCATATCCACAAAGTAAGTGTACTCGATTTTTTTAGGGATCAAAAAAATTTATTAAAACAAAAAAAATACGTGCTTACGTAGGTATACATTTAAGCTATTTTTCTACGTAGTCGCCATTTCTCTCGATGCAGGTATTTAAGGCGGGGGATCAATTTTTGTATGCCTGCCTCGTAGAAATCTGCCGCCACCTCCTTCCTCCACTTGTCGACCTCCCTCTTCACCTCTTCGTCGGTTGAAAATGTTTTTCCACCCATGTGCGTCTTTAGAGAAGTGAAAAGATGATAGTCTGAAGGCGCCAGGTCGGGGGAATAAGGGGGGTGGTCTAAAACATCCCATCCAAAAGAGTCCAACAGTTCCTTCGTGACGTTGGCCGTGTGAGGTCGGGCATTGTCATGGAGCATGCAAACGCCCTTCGTCAAAAGACCCCTCCTTCGATTTTGAATGGCTCTTCTCAATTTTTTCAGGGTCTCACAATACCTTGCCGCGTTAATGGTCTCCCCCTGAGGCAAATAATCGATCAGTATGATGTGATCATAATGATCAGTTTCTGGAGTATAGTGTGCAACCCAAGTCTCATCTCCAGTAACAATACACTTGAGGAAATCATCACCCTCCAGTTCATACCGTTCCAAAATCTCTTTAGAGGTCTGCACTCGATTCAACTTGTGTTATTCAGTCAGTTGTTTTGGGACCCGTCTTGCACACAGTTTATGAAATCCGAGGGTTTCTGTTATTGTTTCGTGCAGCAAAGATCTGTATATTTCAGGAAACTTCGTAGAAATTTCGTCCAGAGTCAATCTGCGATCGTCACGGACCGCATACTCAATCTTTTCCACAAGTTTGTCAGTCACAATCGACGGTCTCCCACTCCTCAATTCGTCATGCACATTCGTACGACCGTTCTTAAACTCCCTACACCACTTGTACACACTCGTACGATTCATGTGTCCTTCACCATAAATTGCCTTTACCTCATTAAAAATTTCAATCGGGGATTTCTCCTTAACAACGAGGTACCGGATGACCACGCGGATCGACATCTTTCACGAGAAATGCTCCTGAGACCACAGTTTTCAACGTACTGACCTCATTTTGGTCTTGTTTCGGAGGGGAGGAGTCACGCTACACGACAGTGTGCCCAACATAGCAAAAAAAAATTCCCTACGGCCTACGGGAGCTTCAGTACACTTACTTTGTGGATATGCCTCGTACATCCATATCACAAAAGAATAATAATAAATTTATTGTCACAAACCATTCATATACATGCTTTCATATAACACTTATTCAAAAGTTATAATATAATATATTAGTAAACTTTTGGGAGGGAGCAGTCGAGGAACTTGTGGAGGGCTGAGGCTCATCCTGATTACAGGGTCTTTTGAGACCCCCTCGAGTTTTAACCATGTTTATTCTGGAAAATATCGTAGATAAATAGCATGATGGGCGAAGAATTGAAACATACATACGTATATAACATCTAAGGGGAAAGCACAAAAAGTAGGCCACTAGACAAGTGAGATGGGTTTAGACATCCACATGTTTTCGATCCTCCTCTCAATAAATTCCATAAATATGCTCATTAGTAACAGTAAACAAGGAAAGTAAAAATAATGGTAAAGTAAAATGTATAACTTACCACAAAAAAATTGCCGAAAACGCAGGAGAAACGCGTTCGGTTGAGGCTTTCGTCAGACTGAAAATAGAAAAGCCTCGCTACCTGAACTCCTCGGCGGGTACTCCCCGCTCATTTACAAGGGTCATTCCCACTACTACCTGTATTGAAAAGGGCTATGGAACTACTACTGTCTCAATACGGGCTTGGATTGTACGGTGTTTTTGCATGGTTCGAGAGCGGTTTTACCGCGCTAGTCATGGGGAAGAACACGAAAGCGCGGTAATACCGCGCGTAGCAGGGAAGGTGTTAATGTCAATTCTAAAACAAAGAAACGCCAGAAGGAAGAGGTAAATTATCGAAAACGTGTCAACATTGTAGTGAATTTGGAAACCAAAGACAGCAGCCACATTTTGAGGATACTCTCTTTATCTACTTATTCCTTGAAGATCTGGCTAACCCAATAATACACCGCGAAATACTTTAGAAGCTCCAGCGAAAAAAGGAAAACATATGGGCAATTTAAAGGGATCAAATGATGGTGGTTCTAATGGAGATTTGTTGGGGATGAGGATGGAGCCAATATAAGTCTCCAACGTGTTTGTTATGCTCACTGTAATACAGGGTGCGGCATAAAGGTCGGACGTTTTTGAAATGGCTGTCTTCGTTGGGTTGAAGGACTTCGCACACGAGGTTCATTGATGAGGAAAAGACCACCAGGAGCTCGAAGATCGATTCGAACACCAGAGAACATTGAAAGTGTACGACAAGCACTAATTTGCAGCCCGAGTCGATCAGCTCGCCTGCATGCTGCTGAACTTCGCCTCAATGATCGATCAGTTAGGCGTATTTTGCATCTGGAGTGGATGTTTCACCCCTATAAGTTGTCCATTGTGCAACAATTATACCCCGGGGATTAAGCACAACGAATGACCTTCGACCGTGAGATGGAAGCATTTAGCTTATGAGTGATGAGACTCACTTCCACCTCAATGGCATGGTGAATCAGTGAAATTGTCGTTATTGAGCGGACGAAAATCCCCGACAATTACACAAACAACCGCTGCATAGCTGAAAAGTTACTGTTCGGTGCGCCATATCCCAAACTTCCATCATCAGCCCTTACTTCGGTAAAATCCCAGAATAGTGTACGCGGGTACATTTGTCCGGTTCTTCAGTTCGCGATTCGGAACGTTTAGTAGTGTCACTGATACTGGTGAACGTAACGGTAGCGGTAAGAGTAGAGCGAAGTTTTGTCGTAAAAGTGAATGTAAACAAAGCGCGCAAAACTGAGCCAACGTGGACAAACAGTGCGCGCCTAATGCAACAGACATTAATGACCACAACAATAATAAATATCACTTGCGTAGTGCAACAGAACACACATTGACGACCACAAAAATAAATAAAAATCACTCACCTCTCAATTTACGTATCCGAACTTTGCGGAGTATAGGCTCGTTTTATCGCCTCGAAGAAAGCCATCGTGAGGTTGTCGCAACTTTCTAAGCGCTAGTATTCTTCAAAATATGACTTAAATCGTTCGACATAATTTCATCCATCCACCGCATTCATACTTGTCAGAGATAAAACCGTAACTCATACACCAATCCGCAACACTCCTCGGGCCTTGTTCTCTAAATTGATGAATCAAAGTCTTATTGATTCGCCTATCCATGGCTGGTCGAAAAAGATCAAAAAAATAAACGCGTAGAGGGCAGTGGGGAAAGCACTAAAGCAAGAGAAGCCGGACGGGCAACTCGCCAACTGAAGGACGATATTTCGGTTACAACGGAAATTTGCCGAAGGGTGGGATTCGCGGAATGATTCCATAGTTCAAGAGCTAGTCGAACGATCTAAGTCATATTTTGAAGAGTACTAGCGCTAGAAAGTATCAGTGACGCTACTAAACGTTCCGAATAACAGGACAAATGTACCCGCGTACACTATTCTGGGATTTAACCCTTACTTCTTTGAAAACGACAATGGCATTGCTGTTACCGGCAACTCAGAACGTTATGTCGAGATGATAACCGGCTTCTTTACACCTGAATTGAGACAAAAACGTATTGCAATCCGGCGTATGTGGTTCCAACAGGATGGGGCAACCGCTCACACAGCTAGGGCAACAATGAGCGTTATTCGTCCTCTTTTCCCTGGCTGCCTTATTTCCAGGTTCGGTGACGTTCATTGGCCTCCTCGGTCCCCAGATTCGTCCACAAGTGGCTTTTTTCTGTGGGAACGCCTCGAAGCACGTTTTTACCAGCACAAGCCCCGAACATTGGAGGAATTGAAGGATGCTATTCGCGTGGAAATCGTCGCAGTTGGGAGAGCAACGTTGGGAAGAGTTTTTAGAAATTTCCAAGAAAGACTCCAGCAGTGTATCGCGAACGAGGGACGCCACTTGACTGATGTGATTTTCTACACATGAATTTCTAAAATGCTTTTTAATTGTGAATCTAAATATATCAATAAAAATGTTTTTGAGTAAAAATTACCGAAGTTATGATTTTTTCAAAACCGTCCGACCTTTATGCCGCACCCAGTACTTATTTCCTCGTATTGCCCTCACCGGGGTCGGAAAAACAAAAGAAATAAGTAGACATGCCCTCAAACACCCCTCAAGCCGCTTGTAATGTGACGACCCTGCTTTCAATTTTTTCAGATCGTCGACGTCACCAAAAGTACAGTTTCCATGACGCCAGCCAAAGTGGAAGTGAGTCTGAAAAAAATGGAAGGAGGCTCGTGGTCCAAGTTGGAAATACCTCAAGCGCCGAAAAACCGCTCCGCCGAATCGACCAACTCTCCCTCCAATTTGACTAATTTGTCCGAACAAGTCGAGTCGGTAGATTTAAGCGATTTATGATTTTACGTTTCTTGAGATAGAATTGTAAAATTAAACATTTTCATTATTTTCGAGGTTTGTCCGTTTTCTTTCAACTCCTTTGATGTGTCGACGATGGAGGATGGTCGGCTGTGAAGCCCTGCTACGAGTCGAGAAATTCCAAGTGAGTTAGCAAAGTTCTGGCGGCGATTTTAATCCCTTAAGCAACCAATCGAATCAAAACTCTGAATATGAACTTATCAAAATCTGACGATTCTATAATTATATACACCCAAGCAAACGTGATTTGTTGGTTTCGCTACTGGACTGTAAGGGGTGCTTATCAACTGTTAATGTACCAGGGACAAAAAGAAGAAATATCTGGTGCGTTGCAATACACACAACGTTCCTTAGCTCTACGTTAATTCACTTTTGTACAATGCTTTTTTTAACTTCACCAATTCGCCACACATCACTTCACGGCGGCTGCGCTTACAGTTCCAGAATTTATCGTGTTGCTCACAATCATTCCCGGACCATTATTGAACAATTGGTACACAGAGAATTGCTGAGGATAGTAACCACTTTTGCAGAGTTATTGGGTAAAAACTGTTATAACCGGTGACAAGCGAAACGGAGGTAGTTGAAATTTGGGAATTTCTGGAGTGAGCCCCATGTATCTCATGAGCGCTTTTAAATACTCACCCTATAGGTATTGGATTGGAATACTACACCAATTTTTTTTAACATTCTAGTGACATTTCAGACGAGTTCATTAAAAAAATATCTGGTGCGTAGCAACACACAACTTTCCGCCACCCCCGTAATTTCGAACACCACCTACATAGGCGGGCCCTATATCTTCGTTCAACGCATTTTTACAGGAACATTTATGGAGAACTAAATGTAGGGACTAGTTAGCTCAGAGTACTCCGTAAGTATGATCGAAATCGTTAGAGCCGTTTTTGACAAAATTGGAATACCGATAAATTAATATTCGACAAATCTCATTTTCTGAGTTAACTTGGCTTATATTTCCGTTCAACATATGTATACAGAAATAATTATAGAGAACGAAATGTGGGTATGGGTGACTATAAGTCACTCCAGTAGGATTTATCACATCTGATGAAGAAGGGACCCTGGAATTTACGGAAATGTTCGAAAAAACCTTATTTTTGACACATTTTGATTTTTATCTCTGTTCAATGGACCGTCACAGGAACATTTATTAAAAAGAATATGTAGGTATCAACTATTTGAAAACATCCTGTGAGTTTGGTGAAAATCGCTGAAGCCGTTTTGCCTAAAAGCGTAAAAAACCTATTTTTGCTTCAGGGGCCCTTATCTCCATTCACCGTATTTTCATGGAGATATGTATAGAGAAGAAAAGTTAGGTATTTCAAACCAAATCAAAATAAATTCAATAATTCTCGTTATTGTGTAATTATTAGACATGAATTATTCGCGTTATTGATTTCTTTTAATATTCATGCACCACTTTTATTCATTAATTTTTGTTTTTCAAATTAATTTTGTATTTATGTTAAACTCGTACTTGCGTGAATGATGAAAAGGCTGTAATTTTTCTGAAATCGCCCTTGAACCGGTTAGTTGCTCGCCGAATACTTCTCAGTTGAACGAATTTGAGACTTGTACAGTTCACCCGAACGTTAATCGATGTTCCGCGTCTTTTCCACAAAAAACCACGCCAGATTAATTTATAAGTAACTTCCACCGATGCGGCGTATTTATAGCATTTCGCCGAACTTACGGGGGTAGCGGAACGTTAATAATTAATTTTTACTTTTATACCTTTATGCGTTCGCTGTTTTTACTTTCCGCTACCCGAAGGGAAGGAAAGTATAGTAATCGGCCCAAAAAAAAATTTGGGTTTTCTTCAGGTCTTTACGTTTCAGACCCTACTGAGTCCGAAAAACACTATGGAAAATGGTCTGTGTGTATGTCTGTGAACGATTTTTAGAGAAAACGACCTATCAAATCACCTCAAACTTCATACCTCGTCCCGCAGGTCATCATGGGACGCCAAAATAAGGGTATGAACGAAATTCACCGAAATTTAACTATAGTTATCATAGTGATCAAAACACCAATATTGTTTCTCAAAATTAAAGCTCTAACGATTTTGATTAAATTGTTTATATTGATAGCTCCCAATATGGCAACTATACCATAAAATTCCCATTTGTGGGAAAATGACGAGAGCAGCACAATAAATTGTCAAAATTTTCCACGAAAATCGGTTTTAACGTGGTTTTTTTTTCCTTTTAAGCTCCGCTGAAATGTTACTAGAATGTTTAAAAAATATCTGGTGCGTTGCAACACACAGCTTTCCTTAGCTCTACGTCAATTCACTCGTGTACATGGAACGAGTACGGGCAGCACAATAAATTCCGGAACTGTACGCGCTACCGCTTTCTGCTGCCGTAAAGTGTTTGACAAAGTTCAAATTAATTGAGTACGTAGAAAATGCCATGTACACCAGTGAATTGACGTAGAGCTAAGGAAAGTTGTGTGTTGCAACGCACCAGATGGTTTTTTCAGCCGATTACATAACTTTCCTCTCTACTTTGTAGAGGCCAAGGAACGTAAAAATTAGGATATTTTAAGCTCCTTCCCCTTCCTTCCTCTTCCCCTTTCTAGGAACTTCCGTCGGAGAAGGAAGCAAAGCAACTGTTGAAGCTTTTTTGTCGCGTGGAAAGAGAATACAATACAATAAACTAGAGAGCTCAAGAGAAACTGGCTGTCCCGCCACGTGACATCCCGCTGCGTCACTCTCCACCAGACGTGACACCACCTCTGGACTCTATGTGACACAATTGAAAAAAAAACTCGTCTCTTGGGACTGTAAAGCACGTTAATTCAACGTCAGGGCGAAGTACGTCACGACCCTGAAACTTCAAAGGACCAGGTTCAACAAAATAACCGCCTGCGTTAAGTTTTTATGCACAAAAATGTTCATTCAATGGACGGAAAAAGAAAACATCTAAAACTAATCGTCAACACTGCTTTTTGTACACTTACCTCATGCATAACTGAATTTTATGTACATTATTGTTACCTTTCGTTGATTAATACGAAAACAAAGAAATACTCAACTTACAAATATAAAATCTACTTCTAAACGATTCAGAGTCACACGAATTTGTACAATTTTTCAAATTTACAACGGCAATTTCGTTGAGACGCAGTCTCGCGTATAAAAGTACGAAAAAAGCGCACATTGATTGTAAAAACACAATAATTTTGATGGGTATTTCGATTCCCGAGGGAAACCTGTTACAGCACCAGTTCAATTCTGACGGGCTTTTCTCTAAAGCGTTACAATTGAACCAATAACGAAGAAAGAGAGGAGGGGGGGGGGGCAAATGATGACAATTAGAAGAAGAATTTTTTGAAAACAACAATAATCTCTTCCTCGCCTATCAGTGGTATTTAACAATATTCTCGGACTTGTACCTTTATTATTTCTTGTCGCTACCTAACCCACTTTTAGCTCGGGCTAATCTCGTTCTTGTTTACTTGATAGTTTTTTTTGAATAATTTTACTTCACGCTAATTTTATAAGTGCTCTCACAGAGAGGGCAATGACTAAAGACGCAGACGCGTCTATGAGTGAAATAAATTAATTATTGAAAGAAATCGCCCTAATGATAGGCGTGATGCGAATTTATTAAGAACCTGCAGAGAGAACTGAAAGGCGACTGGAAGGAAGTGGGACATTTGACACGCCCGAATTCCACTCTTATCTTAGCTATTGGTTCCATAGTCCCGCTCTGGAGAAAACCACAACAGCGTGTAAGTTCATTGAGCGCAGTCCAAAGACTAAAATCCCAAAACGTGTCGCACCTATCAACTCAACAGTCGTATAATTTTAGCAATATGGTCACAAAACATTTTGGCACTACTTTCGAAAGTAATTGAACCAGTCGTTTCAAAATGTAACAAAATGAGCGAGTTCAGTGGAGTACTCAAGGTCTGACAAAATATTTTGAAATGACTCCACCGGTTCCCTTCAGCCGGTTGATGGGGCAACCTGAGTGCTCCACTTTCATCGCATCGCCCTAACGGATGGGTTAATGGACATTTAGCGCACGAGACTTTCCAATTCAGATGGGAATTGCAATACAAAAATATTAGAACGCACATAAATCGTCGGAAATGATTGGAAAGTGGGTAAAGCGGAGTAAACGTAGTTGTAAATCGTAACTGTTACAAAAAGCAATAAAACTCTTCGAAAGTCGTGAAATTGCGAAGAAATTGAATGATCATCTTTGAAAATTGAGTATACACCATTGAAAATCGACATCTCGGTTAAACCAGTGGAAATGGAGTAACAAGCAGTTTTTAAAGTGTTAAAAAAGTAACAAAAATGCAGTAAAACCAGTTAGCAAATTTTTAAAAAAGGGCGCATTTCTTGGGCAAGTTGAGAACAAAAATTGTGTTTATTGAAAAATTAGTAGTATGTGTCTGAAAAATAGGTAAGTTAGTTTGAATTCAACTCAACTTTTGTCGAATGACAACTCATCCCAACAGGAAATCGCACGCGTTTCGAAGGTCGCTACAACTTTCAACGTGTTTTTGGGCAAATCGAGTTTCTGCAACGACTGGTTCAATTGTATTTGAATCGCATCATTATCACGTAATATCATACACACCCACTTAGAAAAAAAACACGATATTTACAAAAACTTGGGTTTCGAAATACAGGAATTAATTATTTCTGTAATAAATAGGAGAGCTAATATGGCTAAAACGTTACTGTTTGGTGGAAGAAAGAAAACATTTAGAGAAAGACGGTGGCGGTTCCGTGTTCAAAATAATTGACGAATATCTCTTCTGGATGTGCACGAGCCGAGAGTGCAGTAGTCAGTTATAGATAACTCTTCGGATGATCGATGGGCTTTTTTTTTCTTGTTCCCCGAGGGCATACGGGACAAAGGCCCTTTCTTGGTAGAAGGCGTCGTACATACCCCTTAGGAAGCCGAGTCTGCTACGATTTGGGGTTCAATGGACCCCTGAGCAAAGTATTCAAAGCGTTCGACTGCCAAGGCAGGGCATTCACAAAGGATGTGCTCTGCCGTTTCATCCTCCTCGCCGCTAAGTCTGCATTCCACCGCCTCTGAGATGCCCATCTTGTTGAGGTAGTACCTGAGTGGGAAGTCTCCGGCGAGGAAGCTAATCAGAACTCCCAGATCCCGTCTAGAGAGTGTCAGCAAAGGTGTAACAAGTCTTTTCGCTTGCCTTAGTCGTGGCATCGATGGGCTTACTGATGCACAACAACCGCCTCGCTGTTTTGGTTAAAATTGCGCGTGAAATGTTCTCAACGTGAGGCCCTCACAACTCCCTTTGTGTTCGGTATTATTCAGAAGCACAAAATTCCCGTTCACTTCAAAATCTGCAATAATCCGAATAACATCGACGCCATTAGATCGATTCTCTCTTGAGGTTTTTGTTGTCACCTACATCCTCCCCCCGCAATCATTGGTTTGTGATGGTAAATGTTCTCCGCTTATTGTAATCGCAAACGAAATCCTGCATTCCAATTACAATTGATAAGTTTCCTCGCACAGGCCATTGTGAAATTATCATATGACACTCAGGAGATGACGTATCGACGTACAATAAGAATAACTTTCGAATTTAATTGGAATGCCTACAGTTACATGACAGAGACGATTTACCACCAAAAACAGGGAATTGTGTGGGAGCGAATGGGAGTGGGCGACAACACGTCATGACAGCTCACTCTCGGCTCATACAATCAGACGACATCGCTCTTTTATATACAAATAGTTTTCTGAATTAAAAAAAAAATCGTTGTTCTCCGTCGGATCATAATAATCTTCTCATCAAATCAACTCAGAGACAAATTCTGGTTGGCCGTCTTTGTTGACCCTCAGCTCGGATCGAGTTCGGAAGACATCCGCGTTCTCTGGCACTTGAAACGTCGATCCTTGGAACCCGAGAGCAGCCTCAAACATCTGAAATTTAAAGAGAATTCCGGACATTAGCTAAATAAATTGTTAACTACTTCACACAAAGAGCAGTTGGTTGGGTTAGTAGAAACTGGGACGTCATAATGGATGAGAAGAGTCTGTCAATTCCCATTCTTATAGAACAGTTTAATGCATGTGGTGAGTTGTTGGTGTTCAGTTCCCTCACGCCACACAGAAGATATTTTATGTTTCTGAATATAACCCTCGGCGAGGTTATCCCGTTGGCCGTTGTTGCTGCTCTCTTTTTCCCTCTAATTTAATTCCGCTTTTGCCTCTCGTCTCAGTTAGATCTCACTCCTGCTTACCACGTATAAATCGCTAGCCGAAGAGAGGTTGATAGGCCTAATGGTTTTCAAATTAAAACAAATATTTCTGCCCTATACGACCAAACTGACAGCTCACTGGAACCGTCTTCACGCTGGAGGAGCCCCTCTCCTTCACATCTTCGCCGACAACAGGTGAGCCGTCAGTAACAAGTTTTCGCTTTCAACAATGTATTAGCGCCAGAATTAACAGTTGGAATGACAGGACTGTTTCCTTATTTGATGACTGTACCTAAACCCTCGACGAGGGTTATATCAGTCATAGAAGTTGCGGTTTCGCTAATATGCAAGAGGCCAGCCCCTGCAGCATCCACCGACTCAGACCTGTGGAGGTACGGCAGGTATTTGGTCGTTGGCCAGTCTCCTGGTAGAGAGCTGTTGCCTGTGTGTGACTGTGCGGAGGTGACCACCTGAGGAATCCCGTACCATCTGGAAGGAGTTCTTAATCTGGTTTCCTACCTGATCTAACTATTTACTTGGGTGGCAAGTTTCAAAAGGACAGATCAACTATGACCACGTTTCTTAGCCATCACCTTTTTCACGAACTTTGCAAAATGGTTATAGGCTTCCTTTGTAGCAGTCAATGCTGCTAAGTTCGTTTGCCCTCCCATCAACCGTCGCTCACTGTTGTAGAAACTACAGTGGAGCAGCATATGGTTTCTTGTTTCCTCCGCACTGGAGGCACAAGACGTGCATAATGGAGAGTCTTTAATAGAAAAGAAGTGGAGCCGCGCATTGAAGTCACCATGCCCCGTGAGGACTGGCTCGTCCAGTGGTCTGGCTCCACCCATTTTCTTGAAAGACGTTCACGGATGTTGGGGAAGAACTCATACGTATCACGTCCCTTTGACGAGGATTCCCATCTCGCTTGCCATTTCTCTAGAGCCCATTCATCGATGGCGGCAAGTTTCTGTTCTGTGGTGAGATCCGCACGGAGTTCAACCCAAAGCGGGGGAAGCTCCCGTTTCACTCTCCATTTGTCAACCATGCACTCAACAGCCAAATCAACTGGTAACTGACCAGTGATCACCTGGAGTGCTTCTGTCGATACAGTCTTGTAGGTCTTAGTGATCCACAGGAGCGCATCTCTCTGAGATTGGGCCAATACTCTCTTTTGATTGACTGTTAGTTTGCTACCCCAGGTAACGGGGCAGTAGCCAATCATGCGTAGATAGATGGCCTTATACATGAGGATAGTGTCGTGGTAACACACCCCAAGTGGCCTTAGTAATGGCACGCAGTGAGGCAAATCTTGCAATGGTAGTGCCTTTAAGGGACTGGAGGTGTTGGTTGAAACCCCACCTCTCACCTATATTCACCCCTAAATACTTGACGTGCTTTTCAAGGGCCCTGCCAAGGTCGCCTGTAGTCCACAATGGGATGTCGGGCTCGTTCGTAGGGTCCATGATCAGCTCCCTTGCTGCCCTCTGGGCTTCAGTGTCTCGTGCAACTTGGTCATCAGGGAACGCCTTCTCAAGGAGGATTTCCAGTGAACTTTCGATGCTGCAGGCCCAGCCTGACTCATTTTCCATCGCAGGTAAGACCTGCTCTACGTTTGCCTTCCCTATGGAGGACTTGTAATGTCTGCCCCAGGGGTTCTCAGAGCTCTCCGCTTCCACAAAATTTCGCCAGCCTTGCCGTTTGGCTCGTTTGATGGCGCGGTGGAAGGCCTTTTTCTCTTGGATGAAGGCAGTTCGGAGTGCTGCTCTGGCATCAGGGTCACGAGTGTTTTGGTACATCCTTCTGGCTCTATTTACACTTTGCTTGAGGGGATTAAGTTCCTCAGTCCACCAGGGGACTTTGATCGCCCTGTGCTTCTATTGCCCAAGTGCAGAGAGCCCAGCAGAGTGCAGTGCTGTGGTAACTATGTCCACTTTGCGGTCCACCTCTTCAGGTGTGGATGCTTGCACTATTAGGTCGGTGTCAGCGGCACGCAGTTCACCTTCCAGTACCCTACAGAATTGTGGCCAGTCAGCATTTTTTGTGCGTAATCGCTTTTCACGCGTGTCTTTGAACAGGATGTTGTCATCTGTGATGGCAAAGTCAATAACCAAGTGATCGCTCTGCGTTGCACCTGGTATAACTCGCCAACCCTCCCCAAGGCTGATACAACCATACACTCCCCTCCCATTAACATCAAGGTATCATCAGTTCATACATACATGAAAATCGTAAGTGAAGACTTTTTTCCTACCCCCCCCCCCCCCCGCAAATTTTAACAACATCGGGACAGTTAGTCCATCGTTATTCGTCTTAATTTCCACATCATCCATTGGCCAATTACCAAAACAATGGCCGCGAGTACATTTGCTCGGTTTTTTAGGTTGGCGATTCAGAACATTGAATAGCGACACTGATACTGGTGCTAGTTACAACTTTCGTCCCTGGCAACTGTCTAGCACTAGTATTCTTCAAAATACGAATACGTCCGGCTTCTGCTTTAGTGGACTGCCCTCTTTGCGTTTATTTGTTCGTTATAATTCGATCAGCTATGGATAGGCAAATTGATACAACGTTGTTTCATCGATTCATCGATCCCTGTCGGCTTCATCGGGGAACACAAGAAACAGTCAGGTTGAAGGGGAACAGCCTGACTCTAGAGAAAGTCTCCAATATGCAATCAGCTGATCGATTTGGCGTTCAAAATTCAGTTTTAGGTCAGAACAAATTGTTCTTCATCGGCTCACTTCTTTGGACTCGGAAGTGTTTGCTGGGAAAGTGAATGGTATTACATGTGGGATGATCGTAACTGATTTAAAATGACGAATTTGGGTAGAAAGAACTAAAAAAAATAATGTCTTCCCCTACCTAACCAAAGGCCTGCCGAAAATAAATAAACTAATCCACCGACTTGTGCACTGTGAAGTCTTCTCTCTTCGTTCGAACAAAATTAAGTTCTAAGGAACAGGTATTCATTCGGGAAGAGAGTGGGAGATGTAGCAGAACGGGAGAAACGGGAACGTGGTCGAAACAAAAATTCCGCCAGGGGAAAGCATAACCTTTTTCTTTTCTTAAAACCTTTCTTGTCGTCCGACAAGCGCCATTCTAAGCGGCTCGATTGATGCTTTAACTAGCGCGAGAGGAGACACCCAGCCACGTCCGTATCCTTCCTCTTTCAAGTTACAAGTCTAAACAACAGGAACAGGTAAGGCAGCTACTCATTGAGTTTTCCGATGTTTTTGCCGAGACTGTTTAAGATTTGGGCCGGATTGAAGGAGTCTCACACGCCATTGGCATAGGCGGCTGTCACACCATTAGACCAGCTTCACGCCGAATTCCACCCAGTAGGATGGGGGAAATGGACAAACTAGTGACTGAAATGTACCAAAACGGGATTATTGAGCCCTCTACCAGCCAGGTGAACAAGAAGGACAGCAATACTCGCTTTTGCATTAATTATCGTCAGTTGAATGACGTAATAATAACAACACGGAGCAATGGGTGTTTATCTTTCATTTCGGGACAGTTGAGCATAATGTAGTGATACTGTTTCGTTTTTTACTCCAGAAATATTAAACCGACCTGCAGTTCAGTCGTAATACAAAGCCTCCAGCACCAAGTCACCCACCAAATGTAGAAATTCTACAGGGTACCCATCGCACAAATTTGTCAGGCTCCACCACTCTAATGTGTTCCATTCCTACGAACCATTCAATTTTTTTTTCGCGCTCAACCAAAATCAATTGGATCTGCTAAATCAATCTACTTCAAACGAATGAGTGTTACCTGTTGGCTGTGTGAGCTGACGTTGTCAAGAGGTAGAACAGATCCGCCTAACGTGGCATAGTCTCCAGCTCCTAGAGACAACATCGTGTTCAACGAGCTTCTCCTATTGGGGTGTTGAATTGTTGCGTACGTGTTGTCAACCTGAAACATAGAGTAGGTACATTAGTACATTTTTACATAATTGCGTAACACAGCATCGATTATGAATCACATGGTTCCTATAGTGGTGCTAGAGTACTGTCACTTTGAGACGAAACAAATGCGGCCCAACACTCAGTGCTCTCAATGATGATAGCTAACTATCATCTCCCTCGACTGGCAATTTTCATTCTGAGACATAAGACTTGAATCATGTCTACGTATTTCTCGCCACTAACGTCTCAAGGTGCAGTGATGGGAGTCTCTCTCAAGTCTAGATTAACACTCCTGTCACTCATCTTTCACTGATAGCTTATCCCACATCGTCATCCCGCCCAATAATAATCAATACTAAGGGCCATCTTCACCAACTGCCCTGATCCCGTTTAGAGTCGATTAACAGCACCTAACCTGCTCCCACCCCAAAACCGGGCTTCACCAGCTTAAGCTGATCAAAAGTTGGGGGGTTAGGTCCAGTTAGCTCTTATCTTTCTTTATCGTATCCTGATATTTGTCCGCCATTACCGTGCTCCGCCGAGTATTCGCTTCTATTATTGTGAATAATTTACGTATATATTGGAATAATAATAAACAAAGATATTGTTTACAAGCGCGCGCGCAGTTATTTCAGTTGCTATTCCACTACGATGATAATCTAATATGTTAGGTTATCGTCATCTCACCCGGCGCCGATGACTTCTAGAAGCATGAATTTAAATTCTGTTTTGTTCTGTGCGAACAAAAGTATTACGATCGTCGAAAACAAGTTGTAGTTTGCGTAAAATGTGTGCTGAGTAGTTTCTGATTAAACTAGACGTCATATTGCCGTGTTAGAAAACCCAAACGGCTTACCTGGGTGGATTTAGTAGCAGGTAAGTAGGAAATACCACGCTTTTACACACACATTAGTGTATTAAACACGACAATTCTCCCTTCCTCATTAAAGTTCTCATTTTCTTGTACCGCTTCCGATTTTGGTTTATTATTCATTCTGAATAATAACCCTATGTTTTCGGTCACGAAAATGTTTTTACAACCCCCCCTCAAAATTTGATACTTTACGTTTCAAGACTTGGAGATTCCAAACTTGCAATGTCCGTCCACCGTCCCCCAGCCCCCGTTTGCCGTCCTATTGCCGTGTTAGAAAACCCAAACGGCTTACCTGTGTGGATTTAGTAGCAGATAAGTAGGAAATATTAAATAATACCACGCTTTTACACACACATTAGTGTATTAAACACGACAATTCTCCGTTTTGTGCCTTTAACGTGGTCTAAAAAATTCGTTCTTCCCATTAGGTATCTAGTTGTGCCCGCCATCTCAGCAATCTGATCAGACGAAGCCCATGGTTGTTATGGGCAAAAAATGGTTAACTCAACTCGCAACGGGTTCGCTGGAAGCCCCCATCCCAATTTCCCCGACACGTTTACGGGCGCCTGGTGCCGGGGGAATATTTAGTTTCCGTAGTTCCATTGTAGCCAGGTCATGTTTCGTATGGTTTACTAGTATTCGATGCTGAATTGAATGGGATGGGTCTCGGAGCAGTAATACTAGGTCAAGCTGTTCATGAGAATAATAAACCATTGTGTAATAATTTGCAGGGTTTTTCCAACACAAACAAAGCATTCTCCCGGGCTAATTTGGCCTTTTCCTGCAGCTCTTGCAGTTGGAGTACAAATTTTCACTACTTTTATGCTCCTCGCCAGTTTCAGCTTCGGCAGAGGTTAATGGGCCACTTTGGCTTCTGACAATTATTAGAAACCATGATTTGGCCAAATGGGATACACGGTTACACGGTCATTTACGTTTACATGACACTTGTTTTTAGGACAGGATGTTGAACAGATGCCCAATTTCCTTACTTTACTGTAACCTCATTAGTCCACTGCCTTCTCGATATCGCTGAATCACAGCGTAATCACGGCTATCCTAACTGCATCCCAATGTGATCTTGGCTGGTGTGTGAGCACAAAAATGGCTGGCCTTGATTTACTTATCTAGCCCTGATCAGTTGGATCACGTTTAGTGCTGGTTTGTTGAAAACAGCCCTTAAACCCTTACAGTAATCAGATAGTGGCGAATCCAGTTTATTGGTGGGAGTTGGGTTTATAGACCATCTTGTTTATATAATAGCGTGGTGAGAGGGTCTCAGAAGGAAATCACCAAGTTGAGAGTTATGGATGATCCTTAATATTTAGACTGCAACGTACAAGCACATTGAAGTTTGAAAGGTACAATAAAATCAAAATCGTGCTAAAAAACATACCACAGACATATCACCAGAGTCCCTCCGATCGGGGATCTGACTATTCTCCGGCTCGCAAAAAACCTGCATCGTAAGCTCTTGTTCTTCATACAGCTTCAATTTTCTGTGGAAAAAAAGGCAGTTAAAGTGGGCTGTCACAGTTTGTATTCTGCATGATTTGAATCAAAATTCACGTGGAAGTCCCCCACCCATTAAACGAATAGACAGCGTGGGTGGGGACTTTCCAAAAAGGTCTGTGTTCACAAAATCTGAGGTTTTATCGCGGGAAAAAATGCACTAAATTAGTTCAGATTTCATTCTGTCTGCACATGGCTAAGATCTCCAAGTGATGAGCGAATTTTCGAGGATCACGGCAGTATCGGCCTCACTAAGTACAAAATGCACAAATAGCCCCTTTGAATATTCTGAAGTATACAAAACACGTAAAACTCGGGATACCTTAAGAACTGTTTGAGCTCTCTACCACCCAACATTGTTGGCTAAGCCGCAGGTTGAACGAATTCTGTAAGTTCTCAAGACTATTCACTTCCAATCCAATAAACCTCGCTCATTAGGAGGAATGCACACCTAGAACTTGACTTTCAACTATATTTCGAAATCTGTGAACCTCATCATGAAAAAACAATACTTATTTCAGGGCTAACAGTTCATTTAGAATCTTTAAAAGAAACACGAAGTACGAGGCACTTTTCATTATTTCCTGCTTAAATTCAGCAATTTTCCTCGAATGCCAACCAAAAATTATTTTCCCCTCATGTTATGGAAAGAATATTGTTCGGCTCAGCTATGGCAAATTAACTCGTTGCCCTTGGCCCACTCAACTCATGCCTTTCCAAAGCATTCAAGTCCACCCCTTCCTGACCTGGGGTTTTGCAAATTGGAGCCTGTTCGTTCAATCAGCCTCTCCTGCTTGAAAATCATTTTTGAAGACGACAGCAAGTTTTCCCTTTAAGTCACCTTATCACCTCTTCTTAGGTGTGGAGTCACTCAGTTTTCACCAAATTACTCACTCCCTCTGCACCAGTTCGCATATGCAGTGAACTTCAACGTTGTCCTTAACCTCTCTCGTTCACACATGTTACAATACAGCGCTTTCTCTCACTCATCACCTTTTATTCGCCCGTCACAGCTCTTCATTCTCTTGCATCCAACAGATATAATGCCCCAAACTGTGTTTTTTGGATTTATAACGAACCTGAAGCTATACGAAGTTTGATGAAAACTCTCTGTAGAAACCTACCAGATAATTTTGTGTAAAAATAGCGCCAAGTTGAAAACAATATCAACTCAGTATTTCAGGAATTTACTCAGTTTCCCAAACCCAGTGGGAGGTAAACAGTGGCTAGACTGTCAACTACTATCTTTTTGGTCAATCTGTGATCCAGTTGGCTCATAACTTGACTCATTCCCACGCACATTCAGCCTTTTCCATCATTTTAACAACTAATTAAATGCTATTCATCTTTCAGTTTATAAGGACTTGGTAGAACATCGCTCAATAGAAACTGATAATCCTTAAGGTTGTCGAATATATTTTATTGCTCCCATTTAGGCCGCGGCTTTCAGCTTTCGGCATTGGTCATTTGTGAGCCTGACAAGACATTATTCTTTTTGAAACATTCATCTACATAGTTTAGTTTATAAACTGAAAACGCTGTTGCTCAGAGAAACGACTACTAATTGAATTCCGTGGAATGTTTCAAATTTTTACTTTACTCATCTCTATGAAGTAGAAAGGAAAATGAAGTAATCGGCAGAAAATGTATTTTTAACTTTCAGACCCTACTGAGTCGAAAAACACTATTTGGGAAAATGGTGTGTGTGTCTCTGAACGCAATTGAGCGAAAACTGCTGAACCGAATCAGCTCAACCTGAATAACTAGCCCACAAGTCACCGTAGCACGCCAAAATAAATAGTACAGGCAAAATCCGCTCAAAATTAACTATAGTTAGCATAGTGATGACAACACCAAATATTTTTTCTCAAAAACGGCTCCAACGATTTTGATTGTATGTTTTATACGGACAGCACTCGATAAGGTAACTATACCTTACTTCTTCTCCATACATATCTCCATGAAAATACGGTGAACGGAGATATGGGCCCCTGAAGCAAAAATAGGTTTTTTACGCTTTTTGGCAAAACGGCTCCAGCGATTTTCACCAAACTCACAGGATGTTTTCAAATAGTTAATACCTACATATTCTTTTCAATAAATGTTCCTGTGACGGTCCATTGAACAGAAATAAAAATCAAAATGTGTCAAAAATAACGTTTTTTCTAACATTTCCGTAAATTCCAGGGTAACTTCTTCACCAGATGTGATAAATCTTAATGGAGTGTCTTTTAGTCACCCATACCAACATTTCGTTCTCCATAATTATTTTTATAAACACTACTAAACCATCATTGAGTAAATATTTACTGTACTACCATGATTCTTTGAACGCATCATATTAGCGGTATTGATTTTTAAAAAACGAATAAAATCGAAATGTTGGATTATTTACTATCCCACTCACGAAAAATTCGTATTACTGCGTGGAACTGTCCATACAACATTTGGGGCGACATCGTTAGAGACAAAATATTTTGACGCGTTTTGGACAGTTTTCACCCAAAGCTGGCGTCCCACGTCGATCTGCGGGGTAAATGCAAATTTTACTTGATCTAGTTCAGCTGGGTTTTCTCAATTCTAACCACTTTCTTGAATTGTGTTGTATATTCACAAACACATTTTTTGTTATAGCTGATTACAAGTTTCCTTTCTTCTTCATAGGGCGACGGAAAGAAAACTTCCTCTCCACACACTAATCAAGCCGAGATCACACCCATCTGAAACTTAGCCACACAACGTAGACGGTATATTCACTAGCTATCAAGAGAAGTGTTTCTGTTTGAGGTTATTTTGGAGAGCATCAAACATTCAAAAAGGAATCAGGTGCAGCTTCCATTTCAGACTTCAAAAAGCTGAATGTTCATGACATGAACCTCTAAAAACCTAATGTCTAATTCTTCTTATGAGTGTTATAAAGAGACAGACCTATTATACCCCAATCTGATAGCAAGCATTGGTTCTCCTCACGTAGTAATAAATTATTCCTAAAGTGACAGGTGTGCCAATAGATGCTACTTTAGTGAAGTAACCTGATCTCGTGCTTTGCAAGTTTTGCTCATATCCTTTTATTGACTACATTTGAGGAAAATTCAGCCACACTTAACTGAACAGTTTAAGGTTAAATTAAGAAACTCCTAAAAAGGCGTCAACTATAAAAATTGTACTTACACTCTGCCACTGAGAGCAAAGCAATGAACAGGGTTGCACGACTGCCTTACTAACACAAAGGTGAGACTCGGGAGGACGCATACTTGAGCCAACCACTTTGGTATAAAGGCTCACAGAAAGTTTTTTGCAGTTCCAGATCGTGCAAATTCGGCATAACATAGTTAACTAGGACTGCCTGCTCGCTCCCAAACCTGCATTCACCCCCCCCCCCACCAAATAGTTCATTTTCAACAGAAAATTAAGCTATCGCATCAAAACAGTTTGCAAGACCAAATTTTTTACAAAAAAAACAAAACCTGTTTCAACATTCCCTAACAAATATTAGATTGTAACATTTGTGTTCATTACTATAATTTAAATTAGTTACTGGAAAATGGTTTATATACGTGTTCAAGCCTGGTTTGTTGTGGGATGGTGTTTCGATCAGTGTCTGATCCTGTCCTCATCTCCTGCCTAACCCCCTCCTTATTTCATTCGTGTTCTAGACGCTGCTCGATCACCTCCTGTTCCTCTGTTTTTTCTGTTGGAAAACCCTACCTTGTATACCAGTTTGGAAATCTGCCTCCAATTAACCATTACAACTGGAGCTCGAAGAAGACATCGAGCTAGGGGCCTCTCTGTCACCGAATTACCGCCATAGGAAAACCCTGCAAATTATTACACAATGGTTTATTATTCTCATGAACAGCTTGACCTAGTATTACTGCTCCGAGACCCATCCCATTCGATTCAGCATCGAATACTAGTAACCCATACGAAACATGTCCTGGCTACAATGGAACTACGGAAACAAAACGTCTGATGATTTTGCCGCGTCGGGGAAATTGGAACTGGGGCGCTTTGAGCGAGCGAACCCGTTGCAAGGGGAGTTGAGCTGCCCACCCCGCAGCGTTGCGAGGCGGTTGTTTTTTATTGAGACGGGAGGGACGCTGTAGTTCCCGCGTTGTACTGCGTTTCGTTAATTGTTTTAACCATTCGTTGCCCATTACAACCACAGGCTTCGTCCGATCAGATTGCCGAGATGGCGGGCACAACTAGATAGCAAATCGGATTTTTGTGCGAAAGAACGAATTTTTAAGACCACGTTAAAGGCACAAAACGGCCCGGACGGCGGACGTACATTGCAAATTTGGAATCTCCAAGTCTTGAAACGTTAAGTATCAAATTTTGAGGGGGGGTTGTAAAAAATTATCGTGACCGAAAACATAGGGTTATTATTCAGAATGAATAATAAACCAAAAGGTAGGACCTTCATTCCTTTCTTTAAACCTCTTTACACTCCTCGAAAACACCTGAACCAGCGACATATGTCAATAGAAATACAGTCCGCTTCGAACAATACGTGTGTCAGTAACCTGTCCGAAGTGATTAGCTCACAACGAACCAGCCAAATCTATTCATATCCGTCATAATAGCCACGCTCAACAACTTTCAATAGGAGTGAACTAAGGTGTTAACAATTATAATCATAATAACTCTCCTAACTGTTTAAACCAAATTCATTGACCAGCACAACAGGAAGTACTCCAAATTCGATTTTGAAACTTTTAAAAATACGTAAAGCAATATACTGTGTGTGATGAATACTTGAAGGTTTCATGTTGGCTCTGTACTCCCAATACTTTTAAACGCCATGAGGGTTTTCCGCGCACTTTGACCGTATTATGGCCCTTGACGGTTTAGAATAATTCGTGCATCAGGTTTTTGTATCTTTTTTGACTCGAGTAGGCGTCACAACTGTACAGTCAGACGAAATTGAAACGGAATAGTTTGTAGGGAGAGAGAACAAAAAAGAATATAACCAGATAATATTTACAATTAGGAACAAAAATGTGAATCGACAATTTTAAAAAAAGGTTAGTTTTGGTTCTATGAACTGTAGATTCAGGAACGTAGGTAAGATTGAGAGATTTAGCTGGTGTAGGTGACTGGAAGTGTGGTTGGGTCGAGATCATGAAAGTAGTCGTGAGCGACAGCATCAATGGCAGTGATTCTAGCAGCCGGATCATAGGTCAACATCTTCGACAACAAGTCGACGCCTGCTTTGTTGATGTTCTTCACTTGAGCCTCGAGCATGTAACTCTGCCAATTGGGGAACGTCGGCTTGAATTCCTTCAAATTCTCAACTCCTGGCCACAACTGCTCCGTCGGAGTTCTGAGAACTCGAAACATTCTGAACATTTGGTCAATCTCTGAGTCGCCGCGGAACAACGGGGTTTTCGTCGACATTTCAGCGAAGATGCAGGCGATGGACCAGATGTCGACTGGGAAGGAGTATTTTCGGGCGCCAAGGAGGATCTCTGGAGCCCGGTACCATAAAGTGATGACTTCGTGAGTGTACACTCCCAATGGAATGGTGAAAGTACGTCCGAGACCGAAATCTGCCATTTTGATAATTCCGGTCCCGTCAACGAGAAGATTTTGGGGTTTGAGGTCCCGGTGGATGATTCGCCGCTTGTGACAGTAGAGAATAGCTTGAAGCAGTTGATACAAGTAGGACTGAAGCTCCACTGCTTCCAAATACTCGTCATCTTCCAAACTGTTCAAATAGTGATTCAAATCCATTGGGACAAACTCGAAAATCAGATTCAACTTACTCTCACCCTCGTCGATGACTTCGAGGAGACTGACGATATTCGGGTGGTGAAGCTCTTTAAGGAGCGATATCTCTCTGATTGCCGATGAAGGGACACCCTCATTTCCTTCCGAGTCCTTTCGAATTTTCTTAATCGCAACGAGTTTCCCTGTGCGTTTCTGTCTCGCTTTGAACACAACGCCGTACGTCCCTTCGCCGATTTTCTCTAACTTCTCGTAATTGTCCATTGTCTCGATAATCGAAAACCCTCAACTTGACACCACTTCTTTAAACAAATGAGATAAGCCGCAAACCGTTCGAACTTGCAAAAGGAGGGAATCCGTTTCAAACACGACAGGGAAGAAATAGCTCAACCGCGCAGGTTCGCCAAATGCGAAACGTTTGAATGACTTCAACCGTTCGTTACGCGTCGCGCTGTTACAAAATACCCGCTCACGTCCCGTTCCGTTCACGTCTCCAAATGTAATCATCGGATCACTATCGATAACCAAATTTCGGTCGTGAAAAATCAATGTTGCTCGTATTAACTGTTTAGTACGCTTGAGCATCGAATGACGAAAACCGATGTTTGGGGACCAATTTTAATTTCCTTCAGCCCTCAAATAGGAGTGTTAATTACAAACAAACCAATCTTTTTAGTGATTTCGAAATCTTTGCGCATCAAAAAATGGAACTCAAACGCAGCAATTATAAAATAGTTTGTGGGTATCGTGTTTGTCTAAGACTGTAAATGAAATTTTCTTAGTGCTCATATTCTTGATATGGCAGGTCTAGACAAAAACTATCTGATGCGGCAAATCACACAACTTTACTTATGCCCGGGTACATTTAGTAATCATACTTATCCTACCTTTTTTCTCAGTTTACGAGAGCAAGGTAAGACACCACTTAAAAGAAATTGGTTGAGATCTATGTCCAAGACTGTATTACTCACGCCATGACCTTTATTGAGTGATCAGCGTCCATGCATTTTATGGGAGTGCAACGCGATTTTATTTAGGGAAGATTCATACTAACAATGTTGTGAAGTTATAGAAACGACTGTAAATAAGAATCTTGGAATTTCTCAGGTTGCTCCAAATTATTTCATGACCGAAATCAAACTTCCACCATGGCTTATTGGACTACCAACGCCACTTTTGTGGCAACATTAGTTTTATTTGTGCGGGGTTTATACTAAAAAAAGGCACAAACATCGATATTTGTCACTCTTTATTTTCCCACAGATGACAATTTTATATACTACTGTTCGTTAACGCCGGTTTTGAGAAAATGAATATTTGTAGCTTCGATCACTATGCGCTAATTTTGCTATTTCCACGTCCCATTTTAATCTGCAGGCTAGATATCAAATTTGAGCTGATCTATTGTTGTATTCAATTCTACCGATTCTAATGGTGTGCAGTTGGCTCACCTGCGCGAGTCCTGTTTCCCACTAACCACGTCTTGTCCCATCACAGTTGTTGCCTTCATTAAAAACGTTCGTTCTGATTATCTTTCTTCTTGGAAATCTGGTTACTGGACCTCAATATAACTTCACGATCTGGATCAGTTTTCCCTTTCAATTTTGCACACACGCCACATATCGTTTTTTCAAATGATATTTTTCAGACTTCTCAAATGAGGGAACCCGGCTTTTTCCGAGACCAGGAACCCAAATAATGTTTTGAAAAAGTATAGTCTGAGGAAGGAAAGGGGTCGATAACCACAATGACATTTCAGTGGCACAAATCTCTTCACTAAAACTGCTCAGTTTTTCTTTTGTGCTGACTGACTCCCGTTAAAGGAACCGGGTGATTGTGGTCTAGTGGATAAGACACTCGTTCATAATTCTCGACGTAAAGTTGAGGATTGTGGATCGGAGCTCCGGCGCGATTGCCGTAATTTTTGCCTGAGTCAAAAGCATCTCCAAACCCCCCTCGTAACACTTTCAGAGGCAATTTTCAATCTTTTTCGACTCATTTCAGTTGTCTACAATGTTTCCTTGGAACGGTAGGAGAGTTTTCCAGTTCATTCGGACCTTGGAGGTGTTATTCCTGCCCTCATTTTCCAAAAACACCGCTCCTCAATCGATCGTCCCTCCGTAGTCTCCAGTTTTTCAGAGTCTGTCAGTTCTCTCGTTAGATCTCAATTGTACAGCAGTTAAATTTAGTTCACCAGTTCGCACTATTAATTCTGGAGATAAATCTGTGTCGTTAGTGATTCAGATCACTCACTCTCTCATGCTATCTCATATCAAATGAGATAGAAAGTATTGAAACTTGTGTTACAACACAGTACAGTCAGTCCACTTCACTCTTTCTCTTCTCCAAACAGCGATTGTGATTAAAATAACAACTAATTAACATTCACCTATGAAACAGATTAATAAATGCACATGTATTCCCAACCGATAAAGAGGTGAGGTGAAGACAACATCAGGTTAACCATACAAAATATTAAATGATACGGCGAGTTTGTTGTTTGGCCATAGATGCATAGGATGTACACATATGTAACGTATTCTCAGCGAGAATAGTAATAAGGCTTAACACCAGACAACATGACTGCAGTGGGAATAAAATTATGACTCACTGTTCTATCCACAGGGGATTTTCTGTAGTGTTGAGATCATCTATCACAGTCTTCTTGATGAGCATGTCGGATTGTTTCATGTCCAACGGCTCAGACACAATCCTGCAAAACCAAATGAAGGCAGTTAGGAAATATTTTAGAGCAGAGTTACATTAACCTCAACATTTTTGAAAAGGCGAAACATGTGATTGACCTCTAGAGAAAAATTAACTATTACTACGAAATTCCCACAATCTCGGTTCAGTAAAACAAATTGAGGAAAAAGTGTACTACAATAGTTAGGCATAGTGTAAAGAAAAATTCATGGAAATCTAGAAAAAATGGTTTTAAAATGCAGCAACTGCTGAAAAATCGAGTTTAGCGTCCGCAAATTGAAACAGTTTCGTAGATTGAGTAAAACTATTGAGAAATCAAGTAATGTAGGTTGAGAAATGAAATTCAACAAATTTGTTGATACAGTGAGCGAAAGCGTCGGAATCTCGAGTCAAATTGTCAACGGGAACAAACGTTGGTTAAGGAATCGAGAAGTGTCATGAAATGGCGGTGGTTGGAATTCCGGAATATTCGAAGTAGCTCCTAATTATCTTCCGAGCGTTATCAATGTCTCATCTTGTAGGTACCTCCGAGAATGCTAATATCGTTGGAGAGAAATCTATAAGACAGAAACTGCTCCAAAAATGTTTTTCGGCATTTTTCATAATTTATTGTGCTGCCATCATTTTTCCAGATATGAGAGTTTTGTGATATTTTTATGTAAGTTGGGATTGTCCCTACAACAAATCTAAAAATCGTAAGACAATCGTAAAAACTGTGGTTACATATTAATTTGCAACAACTTTCATGATCGTATTGATGGTCACTGTTGTAAAGAGAATTGCTCAGAACTTAAGCGAGGACGTCAGCAGTGCTAACAACCTTTGTAGCGCACCTTTTAAATTACTTCGACGGTAGGTGTTAGCGCCACAGCGAAATTTTGAATGAAAAATGTTTAGTTTCAACGTCGTTCATTAGCTTTCGTACATAACAAAATAAAAATTGATTTGAAGATGTATACAAAAACAGAGGTGAACCCCTCCGAATTGCAATAAATTGGATAAAAAGTAAATTGAAAGGAATTTTTTTGTTTTGAGTAATACCTTTTTTACTTTCCTTGGCTCTACGAAGTAGAAAGGAAAGTTATGTAATCGGCTGAAAAAAAAATTTTGAGTTCTCTTCAGATCTTTACGTTTCAGAACCCCCTGAGTCCGAAAAACACTATTTGGGAAAATGGTTTGTGTGTCTGAGAACGATTTTTAGAGAGAACCATCGTACCAAATCCACTCAAACTTGATATCTCGCCCGCATGTTACCATGGGACGCCAAAATAAGGGTTTGAACAAAATTCATCGAAAGTTAACTATAGTTATCATAGTGATCAAAACACCAAATATTTTTTTCTCAAAAACGGCTCTAACGATTTTGATTAAATTTTTTATTTTGGTAGCTCTTAATAAGATGATTATACCATAAAATTCCCATATCTGGGAAAATCACGAGAGCAGCACAATAAATTATCAAAATTTTCGACGAAATTGATTTCAGCGCGGTTTCTAGAGAAAACAACCGTACCAAATCAGCTGAAACTTGATGTCTAGCCTACGAGTTACCATGGGACGCAATAGTGAGGGTATGGGCAAAATCCACCGAAAGTTAACTATAGTCATCATAGTGATCAAAACACCAAATTTTTTTTCTCAAGAACGGCTCTAACGATTTTAATTACATTTTTTATATTGATAGCTCTCAATGAGGCAATGATACTATAAAATTCCCATTCGTGGGAAAATGACGAGAGCAGCAGCACAATAAATTATCAAAATTTTCGACCAAAAACGTTTTTAGCACGGTTTTCTCCTTATAAACTCCGCTGGAATTTTGGTAGAATGTTAATAAAAATTGGTATCGTAGTCCAATCCAATACCTAAAGGGTGATTGTTTAAAAACGCTCATGAGATATATGGGGCTCACTCCAGAAACTCAAGAATTTCAACTACTGCCGTTTCGCTTACTACCAGTTCTAAACGTTTTTACCCAATAACTCTGCAAAAGTAATTACTATCCTTCTTCAAAAAATTTATGTTTACAGCCTCATTAATTATCTGTGTACCGATTGCTCAATATTGGTCCTGGAATGAGTACGAGCAGCACAATAAAATCTGGAACTGTAAGCGCTTCCGCTTCCTGCTGCCGTGAAGCGTTATTTGACAAAGTTCAAATTAACTGAGTGATAAATGACTTGATTAAATAGAATTAGCCATGTACAAAGTGAATTGTTGTAGAGCTAAGGAAAGTTGTGTGTTGCAATGCACCGGATATTTTCAATTTTCCTTCCAACCTTTCATTTACTGGTAGCATAACAACAACAATAACAGTAATAATATCCAAATTAAAATCGCCCATTCACAACACGCTGTCGGAACTCGTGTCGGAACCTAACTTAATAAAAAAGGAAACAGAAACTCGCCTTAAACCATAAATAAACAAAATAACACTTCTTAGTAAGGAAATGAAAATAAGAACGTATTAAGACCTACTCTGAATTTAATAGAAAGATAGAGAAATGAAATGAATCAAATTCCTTTTCAACATTAAATCTAGTTAACCTAATACCTCAAGTCGTGACAAAAGACAATAAGAGGACGGAGAGTAAATACACCCGGGGTTGCTCACTTTTATCCAACAATATTACTACAGAAGGGAAAAGCACTGAAACTTGGCAAACAAGTGGGAAAGCTTGATTGAAATGCGACGCCGGGAATCCTCTCCAGTTGAACTGAACTAGGCCTGCCAATTGTGATACACAGCAGGACGGCGAGTTATATCCTTTGTTCAGTGCAAGCATAAACTGCCAAATATGATATTAATGTGAAATAGACTTTGAAAAAACAAAACAAAATGAACTTCCAGACGCTTGACAAAAATGACTTCAATACAACTTAAAAAAAGAAAGTTTCAGAAACACTTCTTGGACTTGGCGAATGCGGGTAGATTGAAAACCCTGCACAGCCAGATGTGGTCTTCACGTTAATTAAAAAACCCTAGGAGGGCAGCATATATTTTTGTTAACGCTCTGTCCTAGTCTGGGTTTTCCTCCAACCTAAACAATAGGATTTTCTCATTGGCAGTTCTCAGGAGGCGCATTCTATTACATACTTAATTTACACCAATTGACTAATCATGAAATCCACATTCATCCAATTATTACTTAAAATGTGTACATACCAATGCCTGAAACAGCAGCAGACAACGATGACTGACACGCAGCCGACAAACAGGACAATAAGAAGAGCGATAAGAGCGGCCAACGCTGGTTCAAAGGAGTCTTCTTTCTCCGCAATGAACGCCGGCTGAAACAAATAGTCATTTACTTGTGATTTGCCGGACGAATGTTTCAAAAGTTTTTGCATGACGAGTGGAAATCAGATTTCTTTTGAATTTGCTCAATAACGGTTCAGATATATGGGCCTATGAAGCAAAAATAGGGGGTTTTCATGGTTTAATAAAATGACTGCAATAATTTACACCAAACTCACAGAATGTTTTCAAATAGTTAATACCCGTATATTTTTTTCAACAAATGTTCCTCTAGTAATCCAACGAATAAGAGATAAAAACCAAAATGTGTCGAAAATAATGTTTTTTGAAAATTTTCGTTATTTCCAAAGTAACAGTCTCACCAGATTTGATCAATCTTACTGAGCGTCTTTTAGCAACCCGTACCCACATTTCTTCTCCGCCATTATTTATGTATCTATCTGTTGAACGGAGATCTAAGCCATGATAGCTCGGAAAACGAGATTTATCGAACATTGTTTATCTTTTTTTCAATTTTCTCAAAAACAGCTATAACGATTTTGATAAAACTTACGGGGAGTTACTCGACTACTCATAATTACCCCCCCCCCCCGTTTACCTACATAAAGTTCCCTATAGACGTTTCCGTAGAAATGCGTCGAACGAAGATATAGCGCGCGGATATGTAGCAGGTGGTCGAATTTATGAGGGTTGTGGAAAGATGTGTGTTGCTACGCATTAGATATTTTTGTACTAATAAGCACAGGGAGAAAATTTCTCCATACCATTGGAATTTTCAGGAAACCTCTGGAAGGCCATCACCCGCTGAAACTATCATAGATGTACATTAAAAACCTTTTTAACTCACCACAACGTTCTCAATGGCGAAACCGGCGTAGTGATCTTTCAAAAAGTCGTATTGAGAGTCGAAAACTTTCAATATGTCCGGAATAGTTGAGATCGACTGCGTCTTTCGGTCGATGACATGTAAATACATGTCAGTCCTAGAGAAACAAATAAGGAAGCAACAATTATGAATACGCTTTCAGCACAACTAGTCAAAGCATTTTCTTAGCCATAAACAACCGCACAAGATGCTAATGCGCCTAAGAGGGGATACAGGACTATTCCATATATTTCACACGGAAATACTCAGCAATAACGAAGTAGCATAACATGTTCGCTACAAAGGTGCTTTGTGAATAATTCCATCTCATCAAGACCTTTCGTTTCAAACTGATATAATTTACTGTCATTTTTTCATCACATTACGGTTTTCCTGAAGTGTACAAACGAAGGATCACTTATTACGGGGATCGATTGTTTCCTGGCAAAGCTGACAGAGACTAAACAAAAATGACTTCCCGAGGCCACTTAACTTTCACGCATCAAATATTTCACGTCTGATACGATATGAGGAGAAAACAGAGAACTGACAGGGCTTGAGCCAGCTTTCGTCAGATGAGAGAAGAGTCTGTAGAAAATGATTATTTTGTATAATCCTTTTATATTCTAGTTTTCATGAAATATTTTATTATACATTTCGCGAGATACGTTGACAGGAAAAAGAAAAAGCAGCCTTTAGAGCAGCACAATCTGTTTTCCATCTCTTCTAGAAGCGACTGTTGCAAAAGAACTAGAAATGGATGAGTGGCAGCTTATAATAAAACTAACCAGTCTTGTTGAATTGAGCCACTCGAGTCGGCGTGGTATTTGATGTCGTCAATGACCACAAGCGATTTAGTAGCGTTGCTCAGCTCCATAATTATTTGCTCCTTTTCTCTGTGCACTTCCTCTGGCGGTCTTGATAGAATCACTCTCACCAGTTGTTGCTGCTCGTATATCCACACCTGCACAAGAATGATAAATTAAATTATAGCATGTACGCCCTATCGTGAATACCGCACTATCTGGGCGAGTTTTAAAGTATGACAATGGCATTTATCGAAATGCTCTTGAACCAATCTGTTTTAGCTTCAATAAATACAGCTCAAAACGAGGTCTTTCGGCAAAGGTATTGCCTATTACGTAATGTATGTTGTATGTCGCGCCTTCACACTTCAAGCTCTAGTCAGTTCTCGTTCTGAAGATGGTCCTAACACCCTTTTCTTTCTGGTGATTCAGAACTCAGAACTTGCATGTTAGAATTCGTCAGTTATCCCGAAGTGCTCAATTGTAAAACCATAACCCGACTAGGCCATCGTAAGCTCGCGACAAACTCATTATATACGTGCGTCCAGTGCCATCGCAGTGCATAGTTTGGCGGAACTTCACAAGGAACCTTTTATTTAACGCATATTGGATTTTTAAAATTTATTTATTTTAATTATTTGTTTTCAAAAATGTTACGTTTGTCGAGTGATTCAAGGGGGTTTTCAAAAGATAACTCTCCATCCCCACCACATTGACCGATACACAATTCTTCGTTCAACTTTCCTTAGCCCTACGAGAAAAATCAATTTTTTTTACGGCTGACAAATTTTTTGTAGTTTTCTTTTCATCATTTAGGAAAGTGTTTTGTACATCTGTGAGAGTTAGAATTACGGTACGAAAATTTATCTATTTAAAAAATAGATTTTGGAATAATATGCATACTGACTAATACACCTGTTTTCCGTTAGGTCAGTTTAATATGTTTCAAGGCACCTGGATTCCAAATGTGATACGTCTTCCCACCACCCACGCCATATTTTGTCATTAACGTGATCTAAAAAAATCGTTCTTTCGCACAAAAATCCTATTGGACGAAGCCCACGGTTGTTATGGACAAAAAATGGTCAAAAAATTAACAAAACGCAGTATAATCGCAAATAAGCCGTGTTTCGTATCGTTTTCAAGGTATTTTTGTGGAAGTCAACTTTTCGTCGTTGCTACTCCCTCCCTCCCATCTCATCGAAACCACCCGCCCGCTCGACTCGCAACACCGTGTCAATTGCCGAGGGTTTGCTGGAAGTCCCCATCCCAATTGCCCCTCTTTTTGCCCGACGAGGCAGAGGAAGGTTAGGGCCACTTCATCCGCACACCCCTACATTGGATTATAAATGCCTACAGACGTTTACTGGCGCCTGGCGCCAGGGGAATATTTAGTTTCCGTAGTTCCATTGTAGCCAGGTCATGTTTCGTGTGTTTTTCTAGTATTTTTCGATGCTGAATCGAATGGAATGGGTCTTGGAGCAGTAATACTAGATCAAGCTGTTCATGCGAATAATAAACCGTTGTGCAATAATTTGCAGTGTTTTTTTAATTATGAGTTGAGAAAAAAACTCTCAGAGATGCAAGAGGGGCAATGGTGGAATCACAGCAAATATATTGAGGCGAATTCTACTAATTGAAAAAAACTCGCGAGACAATGTAGCGAAAGTTATCGTTTCTCCCTGGTATGCGCTCTCATTTCCCATTAATTGTAGCATGAATAATTAGGGCGGAACCGGTTTTGGCGTTTAATTTTCCGCATTTCCGGCTATCTACTGTGAGGTGCGAGCATCACGTAGTTGCGTCATTCTGCTCCATTCATCATTCGTCTGCTGAATATAATTCTTTCCGTACCAATGTGTCACATCTCCAATTAAATCTTCGTTATTGCATTCACATAGCAAAACCCACTTCTCCTCATTCTGCCGAGTTTATTGTTTTTCAGTTCGAGTCCCCCCCCCCCCCCGCACCAGGCAGTTTTGAAGATTTTGCTTCCCTATCGCTCTATTGCCACGTTTCTTTTAAATTTAGAGAAGTTTTTCTTTTTAATTAGCCTTTACATTTTAATTCGCCGTTATAGTAGTTTATTTGTACGATCCCCTGAGAGGTTTAGTTTTAGTTTCAATTGCAAGAATTTTTCCTTTCCATCGTTCTTTCTTTTTTTTTGTTCAACATGCCTTTCGTTCGTTTGCTGTTATTTATTTTGTGGTGGTGGGTTCATCCCCACGTCAGTGGTACATGTTTGAGATCGTACCGTTCGACTCGTCGCGCTGAGCCAATTTTCATTGTTCCGTTGTAATGGTCATGTTTTATACCGTTTTGCTAGTATTTTTCGGGGCTGATCCGAATGGGATGGGTCTTGGAATGTTTTGCAAATGTTGCCGTTAACATGTTTGTCGTCGATTCCTAGATTGTTGATATAAACGTGTCATACTAATATTTATCGACATCGTATTAAATAGGATAGTTCCTAATCATGCTGTGCAAGAGATAAAATAGTACTGTTCGTTTTTTTGTTGTTATTTTTAGTTAGGGGTTCTTTGGGGGGGGGGGGGGACGATTTTCATTTGGTTTCACAAAACTTATCAACAAACAAATGATCTTCTTCAATTTCCGTTTGTTTTGAAGGGGTTCTAAATATAATTGATCCATTAAGCATTTCATGTCGAGATGATAGAGAAAGCAGCTGATAACTAACGTTGACGTAAGTGGTGGCTTCTCTGAAAGGAGGCGCTTTTTCTTTGGCAACCACCTCCAACTTGAACCTCTCTTGATTGTATTCGGCCACTAAAGTAGCCGTCGTTAACCGACCAGTGTCGCTGATAGCAAATGGTTGAGGGACGACAGAACCCGAAGACACGTTGGCCCCCGCTCTGAACAAGTGAGACGTGAGTATAGTGTAGGTGAGCGTCCCATTGACGTCAGCATCCTCATCGGTGGCATTCAGTTGAACGACGAATTCGCCAGTGCGAGCGTTCACATTAACTCCTGCAAAATAAAATGTTGTGCGAACAATTAAGTCGAGGCAAGAAATAATGATAGACGAATAATAATTATCCGATAAAAAATTAACAAAAACGCATTTTTTTTTATTCTATCCTCTTATGTGCATTTGACTGAACTTGATATATCCGTTTTTTGCATTGTTTTACGGCGTCTTATATCCTGCCTCCTCTCGTTCAGTATTTCACTACTCTTTTCGAACTTATTGAACAGCGACTCCCGAACATCTATCAAGGAAGACACTGGAAGGGCTTTCATCTATCTTGCACACTTTCGACATTCGCATCATTGATTCCGAGATGGATTTCTCGGCACTTGGTCCTAGACAATGGGAGTACAAGTACCAAGTTATTTATTTTCATTTACGTGTTCCCTCAATTGAGTCCTACTACCGACCACATAATTATTAATAAATTATTTAAACTCCCCAACCGCCCTTTTAGTATCCGGTTATTCAAATCACCGTTCACAATTTCTCAGACCCATCGAACACTAGTTTTCAAGTTGGTAAGTGGTGTGGGGTTGTGGCCAAATATCAAATGGCAGGCCCAGAGCATACTCAAACAGTTTGTACTGTGTGTGTGTTTTTCACATAATTCCACTCGCACTTTGCCAGGGAACGAATTTATGTTATTAGTTTAACTAGATTCTACAGTGACTTCTTCCTGCCAAAGATGGAAATACGCAAATCGTTATAGTGCAATCTAATGCTGTCATTGTGCCCCATCCTCCTGATCACGTTATTCCAGATCCATACTCATTGACATTATTTCTGTGCCCAACTTCCGTTCCTCATTCTTACTCAGGGTACAAATAAATCCAAAAACAATACATTGCGATGTAAATAAATTACGAGCAGCACGAAACTAACCTGCGTAGTACTGGCTATATTCAAACTTTGGTTCGTTGTCATTTTCATCCAACACTATGATCTTCACAAGCGCTATGGACGAGCTGGGCCTCAAGCTCGTAATGTCAAGATTATCCTGAAACAGAAAACGAAATTTCGACTGTAAAAACGTTGAAACGGGGCTTCCCAATACATCCAGGGCCGAGGATCAGTGGATGGGACATGAAATAAGTGGATTGAATTTATCATTTGTTGCCGGTAACTCCTTATTGCCATATTAAAATTAAATGAATAATATCATTTCAGTCAGTTATTGGTAGACTAAATGATTGAAAAGTACCTTCGCAGAGTAGTAATCAGGATCATTTGTGGCTTTAATGTAAATGAAATAGAAATCTTTTTCTTCTCGGTCTAACGTCCCGTTTGTAGTAATTTCTCCAGTCGTTCTTCCAACGACGAACAATTTTGATGAGTCGCCCACTAAGTAGTAACGAACTCGAGCGTTCTCTCCTTCGTCGATATCGTTGGCTTCCACTTTACCTATAACAATGCACAAAATTAAAATGCACGAAACGTGTTCATTTGGAATTGAACACTTCACAGTTTATCCTGTCAGCGTGTCCCCAAAAGTATTGAGGGAGCGATTTCGGGATAGACTTTTGGATTGATCTCAAGTGAAAGAAGAAGAACAGACAAACTTGCGTATATCGTGCACAAGGAGGTATTGTAGGCCCTGCTTTACCCCTTAAGACCTTGGTTTGTTTCTGATGCTGCGAAACATCACTAACACTGACACACCCCAGGGGCAGATATCTACTGTCTACCAAGGTTTCTCCAGAAGCAAGGCCTCGCCGTCAATTTTTTTTATTACACCCTATAACCGTGTTCCTATTCCCTGCAACGCCTACGTCCTCAAAGCACTTAATACCTGTCGTGCCTTGTTAGGTATACTTGACGAATAGCACTCGATATCGCTGAATCATTTATTCAGAACTTAGATACATAGAAACGAATAATACTGAGGAACTGGTATCCAACATGGATAGATAAGAATAGATGACTGGACGTTGTTGTTGTTACGCGCATAATGTACGCTGGAGTTATGATGGTCACAATAATACCCCTCAACGCAGTTGATCTCGGTGCTGAAGGTGAAATAAAAAGATCTTGGAGGGTTTGAACAATGCAATCCAATTCCCTGCTCGTTTCTGAAACTCCTCGCCTCCCAATGTGGGCCAGGAATTGTTAACGGGTCTAAGAGAAGCTCAGGAGGTTTTCCACTTGTGATATGGAACCAGTAGTATAGGGAACTAGGCAGTCAACAAGTCGTTTTGTTAGTAGTAAAGCTGAAGAACTATGCCTCATTGTTACTGTAGCTTAATTCCTCTGATTCGCTTTTCTACTGCATTATACACTTCTTCATCCCTAAGACCCAAGGAAGTTGAGCGAATAGTGGTGGAAGGTGTGGTAAAAGAGCGCCCAGCCATGAACAGTCATTCTACTCTACAGAATTCCACCGTCAAGCTGTCTCCCATTATTCTACCACAGCTCTCTTTTCCTATTAAGGCGTTGCCATAGCTCAGCAGCACTTCAACCTCCTTTCTGTATTCATCTATTTTTCAAGTTTCTTCACATCTTGTTCTGTAACTATCTGCATGAAACGTCTCATTTCGAATAAGCGCAGCAGAGACGGATTATTTCTCAACATGAAGAGCACTGCCTAAAACTAGTGAAACAGAGAAGAGGTAGAGTGAAATCATAAACCACCTTCGTACGTTTCCCGACAGAGCTCCTTGTTTCTCTCTTTCGCTACTCGTCAATTTGAGGTAGCAGCAGAACATCTAATCTCAGGACTGATGAGGAGGTGAGAAGAGGAGTGCAAAATAATCCACTGTTGACTTTAAACCAAGTCAGTATCACTATATACTGAGGAGTCCACAGGCCCCTCCGCACTCTCGCAGAGTATCCTCACAGCGCCTGTTTGCCGAAGCACAAGCAAAGAACACGCGTCCACGCTCTACCGGTGCATTTTCATGGAGCACGTTCGCCAAAGTTCGACGAGGCGAAAACACGCACCTGGGAGAGCGAGTCTCATGCATCTGTTGACTCGCGGTACAAAAACCGCTCTTGAACGAATTCAGGCAGAGCAAAGAGAGGACAGGAATGAAGAGCCCCTTACACATTCTCGCTCCTCGGGTTACTCCCCGAGGGTTTGGAAGGTGTCATTGGTTGTTCTAGGTTTTCAGTCATCTCAATGAATTAAAACGGAAAAACTGAAAGAAAAAAAACGCTCCAAATTATCCGTGAACACGAGAAAGAACAAGAGATTTTACACCTAGATGCGAAGGATTGTTCATTGTGGCTCAAGGCGAAAAGTCTAACTCGAGAAAGATGGTCCATTCCACCACTTAAGTCGAACAACCGGTGGATATCTACAAGCCAAGGCGAAGCTGATCTGTTTGGCCAAGTGTTACAGCAGCAGTGTTCACCAAACCCTCCTGAGGACTTGGCATTCGATGAGGGAGTCTTGGAGACCCTTCAACAGCCTTTACAATTGTCTCAATTTTCCCGGTTCTTCTCCCCAAACGACGTACAAAAAGAAATTAAAAGAAAAAGTCAAAATGTTAAAAAGGCTCATCTACCCTCACATTCTCAACCAAATTGAGCACCTACTACCGAACACCCAATTTGGTTTTAGGCAACTCCAACGTTTCCTGGACCGTATTTTGAAGACCTACGAGGACAAAGAAATCGCACTTGGGCTCTACTTCGTCGCTGAAAAAGCCTTTGATAAGACGTGTCACGCTGGTCTCTTATCCAAACTCAAGCCCCATCTCAGTGACACGTATTTTCGATTGATCCAATCACTTCTTTCGGATCGGACGTACAAAGTATGTGTAGAGGGTGCCGTTAGTGCCAGACTGCCAATTTTCTCCTCCGTCCCTCAAGGTAGTGCAATTCGGCCTTTATTGTACATTTTCTACATCCACGATTTGCCCATTTACAACGACAATATTACAATGTCAGCCCACTTTGCCAATGACTGCGCGTACTTGACGAAACACCAGACTGGTGAAGATGCAACTGAGTCGATTCAGGCGATTGCAAATGATGTCAGTGAATGAGCAAGAAAATGGAGAATAAAAATAAACGCTTCCGAATCAAATCTGTGCGTTTATACTTACAAGCGCAACTTTACGTGCCAGCCTGTAGAAGTGGACTCAACCACTCTTGAGATAAAAACGCACGTCAAGTATTTGGGTTTCACTATGGACAAACGGCTCACATGGACAAATCACATCAATGCAATAACAGCCAAAATACGCCAAGGAATCAGCCATCTTAAACCACTCCTCACTAACAAAAATCTCAGCATTAAAAACAAGCTTCTTATCTACAATTCAATAATCAAGCCCATCTGGTGCTACGGAGGGGGTCTATGGAACACCCAAATAAACCGAGTGCAAGTCCTCCAAAGTCGCGTTCTCCGTTTGATCACCAGCGCCGACTGGTACATCAGGAACGAGGAACTTCACAAGGACCTTGAAGTACCAACAGTAAAAGACTGCTTAATCGCCACATACCACGCATCCTACCGAAAAGCATCAACCCATCCAAATCCATGCGTAAGCAACATTCCGATAGAACGACCCTTGCCCAGACATCTGAGACGCCTTAAAAGGAAGCACCATTCCGACTTCTCAGAGGTCTTCAACTGAATAAAGCCTCCTTCATCCCCTCATTTTTAAATTTGCAAAAACAAAAAGGGCTATGCTCAGAGGAACAGTAAACTCACCAGTACAGTTGTTACGTACTCGCAGATTTTTTTTTTTTCAATACTAGGTAGTTGATGGACTTATCCTAGTAATTACTGTAAAATTTCATGTTATTTGTTTATACAACTGTTTGTTCCTATATAGTGCTGTGCACAAAAATGTTTCTTCGTAAAAAAAAAAAAAAAAAAAAAAACCGCGTGGTCCTCGCATACCCAGTGTCATTCGTCATACGATCTCTTAAGTAACATAGCTCAGTAGCAATAAATACAACAGTAACAGTAGCACCTGTTTACCTTGCATTCAGCACCTCCTTGAGCCCATCCCATTCCTCCAGCACAAATAAACGCTAATTTATAGCACAATTGGGAAACTCTGCCCAAACATTACGTATAGGAATAGAAAATATAAATTATACTCACCAATTCGTGTGAATGGAGGCGAATTCTCCATGACGTGGAAAACGTAAGGGTCTGTGCTTGGGAACTTGGGCAAGTTGTCGTCTTTGTCCTTCACGGCAATGGTCAGAAATTGTATACCTTCGTGCCAAGTTTGAACCCCGTGATCACGAGCGACCAGTACCAACTAAATAAATTAGAAATCAACAGCATGAAAATTTGGTTAAAGAAACAATATATGACAGTTTTACAGAGAGATTTGAATTGATTTAGATGACTCATGTGATTGGGAAAAGTTATGATCGAGAGAGATGAAAACTGAGAAAAATCATCCATTTTCACACGAAAAAAATTAAAATTAAAAGAGATTAAAAACCCTGTAAATTATTACACAACGGTTTATTATTCGGATAATCAGCTTGACCTAGCATTAATGCTCCGAGACCCATCCTGTTCGATTCAGCATCGAAAAATATCATAATGAAACCCAAAAAAAGGTCGAAAAGAACTGAATCGTAATATTAAAATAAACAAAAAAAAAAAGAAAGTATCTAGAAAAGCTAATCTAATCTATCTAATTTTAATATGAAAACACGCACTAATATCAAAATTTAACCAAAAATCTATGAAAAAACCAAAATGAGAATGAAACGAAAGAATCTAAAAAAATTGAATCGAGACGTTTATCGAGGCGCATGCGTAGTTAGCGAGCTTCACAGGGATGACAACCCGTAGCAGTTTCTATCTGAAGTTTTTTGTTGTCTACCGGCTTTTGTTGTCGGCTTCATCTGTCGCCAACGTCGGCGAGGTGATGTGTGAAACCGCCTTTACTTCGAGCTCCATAAAAAAGCAATACTGATACAACACTTTCTATTCGTGTTATTGTCAAACCCAACGATTTACGGTGTGTGCGAGTAAGTTTCGGCAATCAAACAGTCTTAGAAATTACTCAGTATTTCAATGTAGAGAATTGTAAAAAATTGTGTTGATTTTCAAGAAGAACTTTAATTTATCTCTCAATTTTATTTTGTTTCAAATTCAAGCGTTTTGAAGGGGAAGCGACGTTATGCGTAATAAGCCATTGAAGGATCGCGAGTTGCATACAAAATTTGCCAAGGGTACAATTACTTTAGGATATCTAATTGGGAGATCCATTCCACCATGTAAGCTTTAGCCTCATTTTTGCACAAAATACGTAACTCATGAACAAACTGTTTACTTTCACGTAATCGTCTTGCTCTTCAAATAAACTTACTTGATACGAAGATTTCACTTCTCTGTCCAAAATGCCTTTAGCTTTTATAGCGCCAGTTGTTTCGTCTATAGTAAAATCTTCAGTTTCTTGTACGTTTTCGTTGTTCACTTTGAAGTGATAAGTGACACGTCCATTTTCTCCTGTATCGCCGTCTTTAGCTTTCACTGTCATTACCAGTCTCCCGCTCTCACTGTCATCCTGTAAATCATTACTCTTTAGACAGCAGTCGGAGCAGTCGTAATACATAATCATTCAGCGGTCAATTTGAAGACAGCCACTAGAAGAATACTGAATTAACTTATAATACTGTAGAGGATTACAAAAACTAATGTTCTTGAAAACTCCAAATGATGAGCAAAGATAGCTAACAGCTAGAATGGTTAGACTGGGGGATTTAAGGTTTACTTATGAGAACAGAAGGTACAGTGAGGATGAAGAGAGGTAATTCTGTCCAGAGAGACTAATTAAGTTCTCAGGAGGAGGGCAGTCGTATAGACCTCTGATCATTTCTTGTAAGTAAATCTTAGACGAATGGAAGGTAAAACGATCGAGAAACGAAAGTACCAAGATGATGCCACTGATAAAATACATCTTTTTTACGATGTGAGGAAACTCTTCATGAGCTAGGGCTCAGGAGGAAGGATACCCTCCACCAGCTGTGTTTGACTGCCCAACTAGGGTGTACCAACTAAAGCCTAACTCCCATCTCTTCATTGAGGAGCGTCAATGAACCCCTAGTCCAGCACTACATCAGGATGTTCCTCGTTTTAGCCTAAATGGGGCCTCCTCCATAAGCCTTCACTCTCCTGTTCCTTTCCTTTTTTCCACGCTGAACTGCGTAACTACAGTTAATTGCTCTCATTATACTTGCTTTCAACCATCATTTGAACCACGGTTTCCTATTCAAAACCCTCTCCAGTTCACCTCATGTGGCACTACAGTTTTAAAACACAAAGAAAGTGTCACTAAGAAGAAGCAAGACGTGAGCTCGTTGAGGGAAAAGGATATGGACGACAATCCCATGTTCACCAAAAATAGAGCCAAGAAATTCAGCTTTCACAGAGCATGGGCAAACGTTGTCGCCATCACTATTGAAGCAGCGACACTCCTACAGGATTGGCTCCCCCAAATGTAGGAAGAATTATCCAACAATGAACTCACAGGAGGGCGGAGCAAAACTTTTATTCGTCCTCACAGTAGCAACGAAGCCATTATTCAAATTTGAGTGAAGTTTTAGCGATCACGCCCAGTGCGACAGTGAAAAGTAACAATATCCAACTCCATTCCGCGAAATCTCTCTTTCCAATTCATCCCTTTATGCCCAGGAATTCAATCAACGCCAACTTTATTTGTACTAGCTAAGGAGTTGAGCCGCATCTTGCACTCCCTCACCATTTTTGGGGTATTTAGTGTTCCTGTGTAGCCCTCAATGTAACACTCTCACGAATTGACCGTTCTTGAGTTTCATTAAACAGCCTGCAGTCTGCAAAGTAGTCCCGAAGAATACTTGCAAGTTGTGACGGCGCTTGGAACCTACTCCTCAACGCTTCCTGAATATCTTGCCACTTCGCCCACATCTTGTGCCAAGGACGGGATAGAGAGAGGAGTAGGCGTCCATGATGTCCCAAATGCTCCATCACATAAATACTTGGGAGTGATATTAGACAGGGGCCTAACTTTTCTCAAGCACATTACCGAGCTCTTAAAAAGGCTGAGGTCTCAGACAAAAACTCCCGCCCCACTGCTTCATAGCACAAGTGCGTCAGTCTTGAACAAAATTTTAACCTGCAAGACGCTGATCCACCCGATCTGGATGTACGTTCTCCCCATATGGGGAATGTGCTCCACATTGCAATTTAGAAGAGTCTCCCAACAACAGAGTGCGACTCTCCAATGGCACATAATCAAAGCTCCGCCCTTCGTAAGGAACGAACCCATTTATCGAGATTTCGACATCGATACACCCGTCGCTATTCTCACTAAACTCACCACCAATTTCATCGAGAGGAATCCAGCACACCCGAACTTTCTCGTTAATGAAAGCTTTTTACCGCCAGACGTTCGCCGCCTCAGACGACCACGACATGTTCATGACTCGTACTGTAATAAGAAAGCCGTATAATTATAGGCTTTATTCCACTTAAAATCCTACATAAAATAAGAAGAGTAAATTTGGAAACTAAGTATACAAACTTGTATAAAAAAAACAACCGACGAAGCTAGAGCTTTAGAGAGGGCCCAACTTAATTCTCTTTGCTATTCTCAACCCAGTGGCAGTTTTTCTGCAGCAGCTAGCAGTTCAGAAACTGGTTTGACGGAGAAACTGAATGCAATAGCTGCTCTCCACAATTTATCGTGTTATTTTTGTGGAGGTAAGCGCCATCCTAGAAGCAAATGCCCTGTTAACGGACAGACTTGTGAAAAATGCCTGTTTGCAAAAGCAAAGTTGATTCAAAAAAGTCAGGACCAAGTAAGACTATTGGAGCCACATTAGCTGCTTCCTCATCCGTATCCCTAAGTAAGGCTACAGTTCCTGTTAAGATTAATAATCTGTAGATCAGCTAACGGGCCATCCCTACCAACATGGCTATCGACGCCTGGACAAGTGCTGATGAAACGTCTACCACCTCCTGGAAACAAGTACGATCCAGCCATTGTGCAAGTGGAACTCCTTGAGGCGAACCCTAATTACTCCTACGTGCGTCTACCTGATGGACGAGAGACAACTGTCTCTAATCGCCATTTGGCCCCCATGGGTGAAACCACTGTGGATTCTAACGAAGAAGATATTCATGACCTAGCCATTGACGAAGTTTCCGGGCCATCTCTTTCGGAATCAGATTCTCCTAGCCCAGTTGCGAACCCCTCCACACCCACCCAAGTTTTGAGGCGTTCAGAAAGGAAGAGACAACCCCCAAAACACTTAGAGGACTATGTTCTAAACTACAGGGGGGGGGGGGGAATTGTTATAATCACATGTTTCCAATCATATGTTATATCGCGTTTCCTAGCTACAAGTTTGTATACTTAGTTTCCAAATTTACTCTTCTTATTTTACGTAGGATTTTAAGTGGAAAGTACTGCCTAAGTTATTTGTGAATTATTTTTTATTACGTCTCACTCGAACCTTGTAGCACCCATGAGTGCAAGCGAGAGGATAAGAAACAATGATTGTTAAGCACTACGACCTATCAGTGAGGAATATTGTAAATATAATTGTCTCAAAAAAAAGGAACGCGCAACAGGCACTTATCTCGAGTGGAATTCGATTGAAAATGATTCACCACTAATCGCGGCACACAAAGTACATTATTTGATGCACACAACGCTTAAATACACAGAAAAACTCACCTCGTCTATGTACACAGTAGCGTTGCTGCTTGGCGGGTCAACAAACACGGGTTGATTTTGATTAATCGCTTGCACGTTGATTTCAATCTTGGCGGAGTCGACGTGAACTCCGTCACTGACTTGAACCTTCAATGTGTACTTGGGTTTTTGGTTTTGAAGGGACAGGCGAGGGTACATAATCCCAGAGATTGGGTCAAGAGTAAATACATCTGCAACCCCAAAGATATGTTTAGCCAAAATTCACTAATAGCGACATAATACAAATTACACGAGTAGTATAACACGACTAACCACCGTCGTTGCCGGAAACAATAGAATATCGTAGCTGACTCGATATGTCACTGTCATGAGCTCGTAGTTGAAGGATCGGAGCAGGGGGCGACAAGGGAATGCTCTCAACTATGTTAACGACGTGCTCTTTTTGCCCGAATTGCGGAGCGTTGTCATTGATGTCGTTCACTTTTATATGAACCTGAAAAAAACCTTATTTCAGAAAACAAAAACCCTGCGAATTATAATAAAACGGTTTATTATTCTCTTGAACAGCTTGACCTAGTCTCACACCTCCGAGACCCACCCCATTCGACCTGGTATCTAAAAATACCTAGAAGACGATACCGAACACGGCGTATTTGCGATAAAACTGCCGAAATTCCGTTTTTTAAACCATTTTTTGCCCTTAACAACCAGCCGAGGAGGGAGGCACAACTAAATACGAATTTTTTAGACATTAAAGGCACAGAACAGCCTGGACGTGGGACCGACATATCAGATTTGGAATTCCAATGTCTTAAAACGTAAAGTATCAAATGTTGAGGGGGGGAGGGGGGTTGTAAAAAAATGTTCCTGACCGAAAACATAGGTGTATTGTTCAAAAGGAATAATAAACCAAAACACATTTTGCAATGAATGTGATTCACATGTTTTCGTGCAGGGTTTATAAGTGGAAATGTGGAGTGTGAAATTACGGGGAGTTCTAGCGCTGTGGCGCGAATATGAAATGTTTGTTCCCTCTCCTTTAACTCGTTCCTTCGGTCTTGAAGAGTCATACCTGATCCTAAACAACCCCAATGTTCAGTTGCGTTTCTGCCTGTTTCCCGCGTTGTGCGACTTTTCTTCTGTTTCCTATTCCTTGTTTATTCCTTCGCACTAACCTCCCGATTCTTCGGGTCAACGTCCTCCTGGATTCAACTATTTCTGGACCGACGTCCCTTCTCTCCGTTGGAGGGAGACAGGAAGATTTGCCCCATCGATGGAAGGCCAAACCTGCCAAACTTAAGGTGGGTCTTACAGTTTTGCTCAGTCATTTTGTTTTCATCTCTCTTACTCTCTGGATCATACAGGTCACCCGTGCGCTTCTCGCTTATTTTTTCCCTGGATAGAAGCGTACGTTTTTAATTAACAACCCCTATGTTAAGAGGAGGGTTTGGAGATGTTCGGGGATCCGCTGTCTCAGGCAAAAATTACTGTGATCGCGAGGTGCTCCGATTCAATAAACCGACATTAATCGGATTATGAACTATCGTCTTATCCACTGGACCACAATCGCCCGGGACCTTTGATAGGAGTCAGTCGGTACATCTCTGCCCTCACCACTAACCTCTGCTCCAGGATTCTTTTGAGGGTTGAGCGAATCCCCGGAAAATCCGATCTTTGATTCGAGAAACAAGGAGGCTACAAGGAAAGCCTTTTCTTTCACATTTTAGTAGGCGCGTCGCCCGTTTTTCCCTTCGCTCTGGATTTTCACAGCATCAGTGAATCCCAGACCCAAGAATTCGTCGCATTATTTCTCACGTTGGGCGCTAATTGTTCCGAGGGGGGTTTGGAGATGTTTGAGGATCTGCTGTCTCAGGCAAAAATTACTGCGATCGCAAGGATCCAATAAACCGACATTCATCAAATTATGAACCATCGTCTTTAACCACTAGACTACGATCGCCAGGGTGTCTTTTATTGGGAGTCAGCCAGTACACCAGCTTCGATTTTCTAATGGTACATTCCTTAAGATTTTTCTTGAGTTCTGAGAATGAAAACATTTTTCTTAGTCCTCAGAGAAAGAAAATGGTAAAAGGTGATTCATGGTCTACCACTAGTTCTGTAACTGCTATCTGAAACTTCTTCCTCCTAAATTTTCCCCCAGGTCCTGTCGATCATATTCTCTGGATAACCATTAGATTCTGCTACAATTAAGTGCATTGCTGTTTCCAAATCGTCACTACCCAATGGAACTGTTGGACCTCGGTTTATGAGAAAATAAAGATGCGTACTATGGAAAATTAGATGGGAATAAACTACTTCTTTTCTAATACTTATAAAATGAATTGCCACTACTTTATCACATATATTTGGAGTTTTTTAACTCTGACGAACGCCAAAAGGTCAATAACCATTTTAGGTCGAGGAAATTAAAAAAGGGTCATTTGAATAGTCTCCTATTTGAATCTCCATTTTTCAAAAGCCAATAAGGCATTTGTTTATAAATAGAAAGGGCTTACTGGTGCAATCTTCGACCGGGATTCATCTCCTGGAGCATTGTCCGTAGCGACAACTTTCAAAGTAAATTCCTTGACGCTTTCACGATCGAGGGCAGCGCTGTTCAACACAAATATTTCTCCCGATTCCTTGTCAATGCTGAACTGCGAATTCGGCTCGGAAATGCTGTAGCTGACTTTCCCGGCGTGACCGACGTCTCCGTCAGTCGCAGTCACTTGGCCGACTAACGTACCAACTTTGGCGTTTTCTTCAACCCAAAATTCGTATTCGTCCTTTTAAACAAGAAAAGGCGGAAATAATCAAATGGAGGAGGGAAAACGTAGAGCGTTTCGAAGGATAAATTAAGTAGGAAGAACTTACTTTGTCGAAAACGGGGTCCATGTCGTTGATATTGATGACGTTGACAGTTACATGGGCGGTAGATGAAAGTTGAGGGACGCCCGAGTCATAAGCGACAATTTTGAACTCTAAAACTGGCGTTTGCTCGTAGTCAAGTCGCGTTTTAGTCTTTACCTGGCCTGAAACATTTGAGATTGGGAATGAGCGTGCAGAACAATTTTAAATATCCGTTCCATCACAAATGACATTTTACTCTTTTTCCCTCGAGGAGAAGGCATTTGAATCTGCGTCTTGTGAAGAAGGATTTCTTTAGATTTACGATTACAGATCAGCTTAAAGTGTACTCGTGAGCCAAAAACTTTCCATACGCTTCAGAATGATGGTTTTGCAACTCTGAGCTAAGCGTGTGAGAAACACAAGGCTGAGGCTCAAAGATAATAGCAAGGGCTTTTATTGAGAGCAAACCTCACTTGGGATTAACGCCTAGAATGTCTAGTTGAAAACATATGTGGGGCTTTCATGAGGACCTAAGAGTAAAATGCAAACAAACATGTTCAATCAGCATGCCTTGGAAGACCTGCTTGCCCAGCAAACTGCATTTATTGGACTAGTGAACCCCCTACTGGCTGATTATAAGCCATTAGGAAAGTCCACCCTCTTTCCCCCAGAGTAGTTTTTAGCAAAAGCTGACGAATTATCATGTTTTCGCATTTATACATATACAAGCACCACAACTCATAGGACGAACTGTTCAAAAGTGAATTTATCCCGTCTCCTTTCCCATCCTCAAATGGATCATCGACTACATTCATCAACACTACCCAATGGCCATTTCGTCAGGCCATCCCGCGCATCACCAATGGCACTCTGTAACATAAAAGTTGTTATGTGATCTCAAATAAGGAGCTACCTTTTAAGCGCTACCTCATGGCTGTCTACAGCTGTTCTAACTCACCAGTCGTCCTTGTTTTGATAATCTCGCCAACTGAGATAATCTGGAATTGAAGAAACCTTTTTCCGATCTCGACACATTTCGTAGTCCCATATTTTTCCCTCTCCAGAAAAGCCCCTGAAGTCTGTCGACCTTCCTAGTACATCATCGCCGCTCCCTTTTGCCTTTTGGATTTGTTCGTTTTTTTTTCCTTCTTTCTAATCGTCCTGCGTTCAGTTGTTGAAGATTCTGTTTATTTGCTATTTTATTGGAATTGTTGTTTGCGCCATATCCCCTAAGAAGATGATTAATTTTTCTCCCCCCACCCCCCAACTAATTTTATTTGTATCATTACATTATGATGTGATTCCGTCTGATTGCAGAAGATTAGGCGAAGATAAACTAATGCTCTGAGCTAAACACCGGCAGATCTTGTCCTACACCTTGATCTCTCGCGCCACTGTGTCGCAATTGCTATAGCCCGTCTGTTTCCCCGAACTCTCCGAGAGCGACCTGTGTCAAATTAGCCAAAAACGCACGTAATTTTGACTCGACTTAGTGCGGTTGGACTATTTTCCCCGACCATTTAGCCACCGCCGACAATTCCATCACATACTGGCCTCATCCAAAACTCGGACCTTTCACCTGACAGTGCGAACATCCTGCCTCGAGATTTTCCGCTCAATCACCACTTTCCTAGGTCAGGGGTATTAATTTCGCTGTCAAGAGACTTTTAATTTATCGATTTGTTCATTAGCTATTGATCTATAATTTTAATTTGACGATCTGAGTGTACTTTCGCCTTCTATTCTTTCAACCACTCGATCCGATACTGACTAGTTGAAACAGTTCGACGAGGCAGAAACAATTATAATTATATTTTAAAATTACATCATTAAATTCCAGGTTTTAGGATTTTTTCGACTTTCTTTTCTTGATTTTATTGTATCTTCGTTTAAATGAAGTTTTTTAATTATTGAAACAATACGCGAGGATAGCGCACCGACATCACAAGATTGTCACAATAAATTAATAATTTTATATTTGATTAGACTTCAACAACTATGCTGCAAATTATAACACAACGGTTTATTATTCTCTTGCACTGGTTAACGTAGTCCCACACCTCCGAGACACATCCCATTCGAATGAACATTGAAAAATACCAGTAAATGATCGAAACATGACCTGACCACAACGAAAATTACATATTCCAGGCGCGACATGACGGGTGGATGGTCTCAGACGAGAGGAAGTGCAGTACAGACGCAGTAGTACACCTCTAAGACTGAGAGATTTTTACCCGATTACTAAAAGGATCACGTAGGCATTCTATTAAAACACATGTCACAAGTAGTAGCAGCAAATGGTTTCCAGAACCATAAGCGCTTCCCATTGTCATGTAGAACGTTGTTATGCACAGATTTTATTAGTTCCTAGATTCCAGAGAATTGCTGATTGCACGTTAGACCGAGGAATGTTGTGTGATGCGTCGCACCTGATATTTATTTTACGAGCAATCACTTCTTAAATTGTACATTAAATTCCATATGTGAAGTTTTATGGAAAGCTAAACCACCCGAAAGTAGGTTAATTTCAGTGAAAAAAAACCCTGCAAATTATAATTATTACGGTTTATTATTTTCCTGAACAGCTTGACCTAGTCTCACACCTCCGAGACCCGTCAAATTCGATACAACATCGAAAAATACCATTAAACGATACGAAGCATGACATGACTAGAACGGAACGACGAAAATGTCATATTCCAGGCGCCCATATAGGTAATATAGACGAGTCGAGCGGTAGGTTGGTTTTGACGAGATGAGAGGGAGGGAGTACAAATGATGAAACGATTAGTTTGGCTGTAGTTATTGCCCCTTGAGTTTCTATTTTCCGTCTAGGCGCAGTCGTACACCTTTGAGATTCGTTTCATTCTACCCAGCATCTAAAAATACTAAAGTTAACGTACCTGTTAGGTGAGTCAGTCTCCTCTGGCTGGTGAGATACTGTGGGCGAGCGCTTTCGATGTAAAGACATCATCGTCTGGCTGTCACGTCAGTGCTAAAGACAGTGGTATTTACATACGAAGAGAAAGGTAAACGAGATGGTGGAGAATGGGGGGGGGAGGTCATGCACCGCTGGGGAAACTCGCTAGAGGTAAAGGGAAAGGAACGTAAGGGCAGTTTTTTAGATGTCCTAAATAGTCTGTTGATTGTCGATTCTAAGTCTTTCGTATATAAAGACAACTAACTGACTTTAGAACTGACTTGACAGCCAGGCGATGATGTCTTTACATCGAAAGCGCTCGCCCAAAGTATCTCAGCAGCCAGAGAAGACAGACTCACCAAACAGGTACGTTAACTTTAGCAATTTACCTACTTTAATACCTAAAAAAACCTTGAAAACGATACCAAACACGGCGTGATTGTGAGAAAACTACCAAAATTAATTTTTTTAACCATTTTTGCCACAACAGGCTTCATTCGATCTGAGTGCCGAGTAGGTGGGCACAACTAAATACCAAATGGGATTTTTGTGTGAAAGAACGGATTTTTTAGTCCACGTCAAAGGCATAAAACAGCCTGGACGAGGGACAGACAGTAGATTTGGGATTCCGAGGTTTTAAAACGTGAACTGTCCAATTTGAGGAGGGGGGTTGTAAAAAAATGTTCCTGATCAATAACATACTGAATAATAATAATCAAATGGATTTTGTTTAGTTTTCTATCGAAACGTGCACTCAAAATATTCAAGAGTTGTCTCAATTTCTATACCAACCTCATTTTGCACTGCATTATCTCTAATAACTCACCAGTGATATTGTTGATGTAAAAATATTCATTTTCAGGTTCAATGTTGTAAGATACGCTATTCGAATCTTGATCGGTGGCAGTGAATGTGGCCAAAGGTGTATCAGGAGGCTGCTCTTCCAGAATTTCGACCGAGTAGGTAGGATTCGTTATAGACCAAGGTTTCAAGAAAGCCGGCGCATAGTCGTTCACGTCGACAATGGTTATTATCAACATACCTGCGAATTCATAGGAAATTAGTAGTTTGTCATTGTTGGACGAGTTGTATTGAATCTACGGATTCAAATCGAAGTCGAATTACCACTTCCTTGTTGAGTTGTGGCAGCGGTGATATCCGTAACCAGAACTGTGATGCGAACGATGGCAGCTACATCGCGTTGCAGAGGTTTGGCCACTCTAACGATTCCTGATGTGCGATCTACACTGAAGAAATCCTGGAAGGAAAGTTCAAATAATCAGTTATTGATACAGAGATTCCTCAGCGTGTTTGATGCGGTTGAAAGTAAACATCGCATGTTTCGTTCGACTCTACTAAACTCCTATATTAAAAGCTAATAACTACTGCTCTATTGAAAATAAAACCAGAGTGAGTTTTTGAAAAAGAACAAATTGAAATTACTTATTATTTCAAAGTACCCTATTCAAATCAAAATCGCGAAAACGAAAAAACGGAACTCCATACGTTCGGGGATTCTTACCCCCTTTGGCGTATACCTCCTAATGTCTAGTGAGGGATTGGACGAAGACAATCAATTGGGTGATCTACCAGCTCGATATTAACAGTAGAAAATTTGAAAAGTTAAAAAACACGTCTAGTCAGGGAAACACTTGACAATATATAGGCATTGACTATGAGATTGGTCGAAAATCGATCGAAAGGGGTTTTTGCAAAATATACAAAATCATTTTTGCTCCTTGTGCCTACATCTCCGTTAACATTTTCTCATAGAAATGTCAATAAAGAATACAAATTAGAGATTAATCTGCAAAATATTTTTTTTAAAGCTTTGTATCTTACGGAGCAGTTCCGAGCAGTGCTAGCTGTGAATTGCTCCAGTTCATTATGTTATGTTCAATAAAAAGAAAACATTGCTTGTTTCATCACAGTGCCACCGATTTTCCTCTCATTCCGTTTCCCCTCAAATTTTCCCATTCTTCAAGTATTCGTTAAAGAAAGTGTCTGAATACAACAGCAAGTCAAATCAAAATCGTTATGGCCGTTTTCGATAAACAAAAACCAAAGTACATTTTGACATTAAACGCTAGCACAGTAAGTTCTACCAGGTTCATATTGCGGAGGAACATTTCCCGCGACGCGGCAAAAAGAAGAGAAACGTTCCCACCGAGCTTCAGCGACTGAGAAGCCGCTCTGAGAAGGGCTGAAAAGCCCGATCTCGCCGGGCTTTAGAAGGAGAAGCGACATCGGACGGTAGCCACAGCTGATGAAACCGCAACGAAGTTTTTGAATTTTGTGGAGGAGTATCAATTTCCAGCCTCGGAATATGTGGGCATTCTGCTCCGAAATAACAACCGTTGCGCACTGAATTTTTGTCTCGCTCTAAGCCTGAGTGAGAGCAAGGTAGGGTTCCGCCACCTAATCTGTTCATTTGCTTTTTTTTAGTCAAGCCCCATTTCACCTGGATTTCTTTTTTATTAAACGAGTTTGAAGTCTCCTTATTGATTTATTTTATTTTTTTTTAGTAATATTCCGTAGAATAAAGCAAAACACTTTTCATCCGTTCTTTTTATGTCAAATCCGTCAAACTGCCTGTTTTTTTGTCGCTGTTAGCCCCACCCGAGTGAGAGGTCAGTGTAATTTCTGTTGAGCATTGGTCACATTAATTTAATTCAATTTATTGTGAATCAAAGGCGGAGATCCTCACATTATAAACTGAGTTAGTAATAACGTAGTGTAATAATGAATACAGCGCGAGAAATCGCTGAATGTACACAATATATACACAGGTTTCCTTTCTGCGAACCGAACGGTAAGTATTGTTATAAACTTTAAAAAAAAGTGAGGTTTTTTTCAGATCATTAGGTTCTGGGGCCTGCTGAATCCAAAACACCTAATGCCCGTGGCTTGTGTGTGTGTGGTCCTCAATATATGGCGGTACCTTGAAATCGAGTTTCTCGACCTCTTCGATTGGAAGCCACGCGGATCTCGGTGATTATCTACGAAAAGTTGCCAAGACTCCATTGCCAGGATTCGGACGTATCTGCTCAAAAAGCTGGTCTACATGGCTGGGAGAGTGACAGTCCAAAGGCTAATATGAGCGAGAATGGTGCGATCTGCTGTGCATGCTTTTTTGGATCTCGTGCGCGTTGTGAGGAGTGAGGATCTCCGCAGTACACAATAAACTAAATAAATTGACACCAAGTGCTTCAAAAATGATTTTCTCTCTCTCTCTCTCTCTCTCTCTTCCTCTCGGACGGGGCTAAGCAGTACAAGACAGTATGTCGAAGGCTGTCCGCTTCAACGTCAAAAAAACACGGGAAAGTTTCATCTGCCGTACTATAGAACTTCCCCCTCCCCTGTGGACTTGGAGGCGTGCAACAATGACCCTAATTATCTCTTCCATTGAGCAATCTACAAAAATCAGTCTTACTTTGAAAGACAAATCGTCGATAACTTCTTTCCCATTTTTGTCAACGGCGGTAATGGGTTCACTGGCGGCAAAATTAAGAGCCTCGACGTCATCGACATCCAAATCTTTGGCTACCAGAGTGTGCACTACGTCACCGACGTGGGCGTCCTCTTTTACTTCGGCTCGTTGAGTTGACGGAGAAAAGAACGGGATTTTGTCGTTTGTGTTCAACACTTTAACGTTGAGCGTCGTCGTTCCTGTGAGGGCTGGCGTGCCTGAAAATTGAACAGTAGAAATGTATTAGTCCAGCATCGCTCCAGAAAATTGTTAACATTATGGTTTTCTCCGAAAATGTGTCTTTAAAGCAAATAAAAACGCTCGAGAGCTATTCGGAAGTTGTCGGGGTAGTTCGTGATCATCTGGAAACGCTCGGCATTGCTCAGAAATAATTAGCGGCTGGCTCTAGTCTCAGCTGCAGGGAAGCTTCGTTAACCAATCACGAAGCGTCTTAAATCGTAAGTCTTAAAGTTATTTCCGTTCTAACTGTTCAGTGTTCATGTTTTCAAAACCTAAGCCTTCGAAAAAACTGACTCTCAATCAGAAACTAGAAATAATCGAACGGTCAGAAAAAGGCGAGAATAGAAATGTTTTAACGAATGAGTTTAATATTGGCTCTTCAACTATTTATGACGTTCGTGACTGCTTTAAATCTAAGTGAAATTGTGTTTTACAGTACGTGTACATACATTATATGAAATGTAAAATAAACGTCGTTTACGTATTTGCATACTGTATTTGGACTTCTACCATGATAAGGTTGCGGTTCAGTGAAAATATGGAAGGATGCTCGATTTGATGAGAGAGCATGCCCAAGACCTACTTAAATTAGGAAAATTTTCACGCCTAGTCAGTTGTTCTAATTACTAGAGGCTTGTATTTCAATAGGCCTAGTCAGACGCTGAAAATTCTTTTTGTTCGGCACAGGTAAAAGTGTACAGATAACAGATAACTTTTGTGCCGCCTGACTCCCATTGTAGGCACACCAGTGATTGTAGTCTAGTGGTTGTAGACGAAGATTCATAATCTGACGAGAGTTGGACATTGGATCAGAGCTCGTGATTGCCGTAAGTGTTGCCTGAGTCAGCGGCTCTCCAAACTTTTCCAAAAACCCCTCGTAACACTTTCATAACATCATTCTCAAAGCAGCAATGGGATTGGAGATCACCATACACCCTTACTGCTCTCTTATTTATAACTTGATCGTCCTTAAAACTCAACATCATCCTTAAGCCTTTGTTCGTGCCATCTATTTCCCAAGGGCTTTTGGCTCTGCATTTCTAATGAATTACTAAAGTTAGCATACTTGTTCGGTGGGTCTGTTTTCTCTGGCTGGTGAGATACTGTGGGCGAGCGCTTTCAAAGTAGACATCTGGCCGGTAAGTCAGTACCAAAGCCAGTTAGTTGGTCGTTGGTCTTAATACAGGAAGAGGAAGGTGAACAGGATTGTGTAGAATGAGGGGGGGGGAGGTCATACACCTCCAGGGAAATCCATTGGAAGTGAAAGGAAAGAAGTGTAAGGGCAATTTTTTATGACTAGAATAGTCTGTTGATTGTTGATTCCAAGTATTTCATGTACAGAGAGGTTCGTAAATCTGTCAGTTGGTTGTTTCTGTTTGAATGGTGTGAATATGGTGTCCCATTTTGTGTTGATATGATCATTTACAATCTGTCCATTCAACTTTTTTGTTTACAGATTTCCATGTTTTCTAATATGTTCAATTTTCGTCCTTTGTATTGTTTATGTAGTAAGTTGGTGCAGTCCTGTATTTTGGTAGGTTCGTGTCCGTTTGCCTTGAGGTGCTTGCCAAATTTGAGTCGTCTTTGTTCCTACTAAGAGATTTAATGTGTTCTGAATAGCTGGTCTGTATTTTTCGTCCTGTCTGTCCTACGTGTGCGTTTGTACACGTACAAGTTGTTTTGTATACCTCACTTTGGTCGAGTGGGTCTGTCTTCTCAGTCTTTGCAGTTAGTTTGGTTCTAAGTGTGTTGCCCGTACGTAATGCCATTTGTATGCCTTCCTTTCGGAGGATGTTAGTTATTCCCTATATTTTTGGTCCTGTGTATGTAAATGTGCAACGTCCTGTCAAAGTCTGTGTATTTTGTGTTTTTGGATCGTCTTTTTTGGAGTCATATTGTCTTAATAATTTGCTTATTGTTTTTTTGGAGTAACCGTTATTTTGTGTAATAGTATGGATAGTATCAAGTTATTTGGTTTATTATTCATTCTGAATAATAACCCTATGTTTTCGGTCACAGAAAATTTTTTACAACCCCCCCTCAAAATTTGATACTTTACGTTTCAAGACTTGGAGATTCCAAATTTGCAATGTCCGTCCGCCGTCCGCCGTCTGCCGTCCGCCGTCCCCCATTCGGGCCGTTTTGTGCCTTTAACGTGGTCTAAAAAATTCGTTCTTTCGCCCAAAAATCCGAATCTAGTTGTGCCCGCTATCTCGGCAATCCGATCGGACGAAGCCCGTGGTTGTAATGGGCAAAAAACGGTTAAAAAAATTAACGAAACGCAGTACAACGCGGGAGCTACAGCATCCCTCCCTCCCTCCCGTCTGAATAAAAAACAACCGGTGGCGGGGCGTCCTCGCCTCGCGGGCGGGCGGCTAAACTCCCCTTTTGCCTCCCCATTCGCCTTTCCCTTCGAGCGCCCCCGGTTCCAATTTCCCAGACGTTTTGGTTTTAATACGAATCAATTTTTTTAGATTCTTTCGTTTCATTCTCATTTTGGTTTTTTTCATAGATTTTTGGTTAAATTTTGATATTAGTATTTAGCGTGCGTGTTTTCATATTAAAATTCAGTTTTTTCTAGATACTTTCGTGTTTTTTTCTGTTTATTTTAATATTACGATTCAGTTCTTTTCGACCTTTATTTGGGTTTCATTATGATAGTTTTGGATGCTGAATCGAACAGGATGGGTCTCGGAGCATTAATGCTAGGTCAAGCATTAGTTTAGTTAGTTTATTATCCGAATAATAAACCGTTGTGTAATAATTTGCAGGGTTTTTTAAATTATTGAAACATCAGATAGAGTGCACTTACCTCCATCAATGGCGATGATGTGAATTGAGTAGGAATTTCGAATATCGTAATCCAATTTTGACGACACCGTGACAACTCCACTTTTATTTTCGATAGTAAAATCGTCAAACGCCCCTTTTTCTATCCTGTAAACGACATCCGCGTTGATTCCAGTGTCAGCATCGTGAGCCACCACTTTTTCGATACTTGTACCTAAAATTTAAAAGCAAAGGTGAGATGCGTCTTAACAATAGTGAGCACGACACCTTCTTGGAACACACTGTTCCAATAATATACGTGCCACTGTAAGTAATGATGGAATTGGGCATCACATCATCCAAAAGATCACGATTTTATTACTTACTCACGAAGTTTGACGTAATATACAAACCTGACTACACCATGATCTGCAGTACATGCCTACAGTCTACACCTATACTGTTATATTGGCCATATTAACTCATGCATTGTTCCCATCACAAACTTAATTCATTAAAAATGAACCTGAAACATATTCACGCTCAAGAGCAATTTGTAGATGTATTAACAACGGCTCTGAGTTTTCTTATTTTTGTAATGTATTTCATAAATATTGGAAACAAATCTCCTTAGTTAATATGCCAGCAGTTTGCTCTTAAGTTTGAACATATTTCGTCATCTCATCTCTCTTTTCCAATACGTCATTATTAAACTGTTGCTGTCGTTTTTAGCACAAAATAGATGACCTTTCAAAACACATTTCTCCTGCGTTAATTCTAAATATTCAACGGCTCTCAAGTAACAGCAACTTATAACGATTCTCTGCTTCTGTTATAGGGGCGATATCTCCACAAAACGTATTGAAAATGAAAACCAGAACGAGATTTACATTGATTAAGTCAAGTTCAAGTTATAGCATCTTTTAAATATCGTACTTTGCATTAATTAGGCGTGTTCATTTCATTAGGTCAGGAACATTTTTGTGCAGCCCCCTGCCCGTAATTGATCTTATGGGGGGGGTCCAAATATCTGCACAAAAACTCCGTTTGGGAACTAGTTGTGCCCACCTAAATAGCAACGCACGGTTATGGCCAAAAAACCAATTATATAATTGGCAGAAATTTTTGCAGTTTGATTGCATTTACGTCGTGTTTGTACCGTTTCCTAAGCTTTTTTTTATGATGAGACGAATAGAGCGGATTTCCGAAGTTTAGGACTGCGTCTAGATTGAAAACAGTGAAATCACATCAATTCTACTAGTTGAAGGAAATTGCGGGACAAGGTAGCGAAAGTTATCGTTTCTCCCCAACCTGCATTCATTTACTGCTCTACCTCTCGTCGCACGCTCGACTCGTCTTGTCGTGTCAATTGCCTACCGTCGCCTCGAAAATGTCAATTTTCGTTGTTTCGTCAGGGATATGACATTTCGTATCGTTTATTAGTATTTTTCGGTTCTGAATCGAACTAGACTATTATTGGAAAATACGTCAGAACGAAATATCAATAAATAATAAGTTAAAAAAGGTTTTTCGTGAGATACATTTTTACTAAAAAGACGGATAGGTACGATTACGAGCCAGAAGTGTATTGATGCCATACGTTCAACGTCTTCACGCATTCCAATATATTTCAACGTAACCTATACACCCCCTCTCTCAAATACATTTAAAAGAAACAAATATAGTGAAAGTAATATCAGCAGGTTTTTTCCCCTCTAAGGGCCAAACACGAAAATTTTCACAATTGACGAGGAATGAATGAATCCCTCTGTCACTGCAGATTGAAGAAGCTGAATGCATCTAGGATTTATGCCTAGAAGGCGAGGACGTTGCATTGACTGACTGGGCTGATTCTGTCGAGGATCCGTCAAGGGAATATGACAAAAGTGTTGAGGATACTGCAGAAATTATGAAAGTATTAGCACTGTAATCGAAGGCTGCCTCACAACTTAGCTCATGATGCACACAGATATCCGTGGAAGGGGTTCCGAATGCTCCAGAATAATGCAGCTTATTAGGTTCGTCTGAGTCGCTTGTGATTATTCCTAAAGACCTAGCCAGAAGCTGAGAACTGGGGTGAAACAAAGAATATGGACCGACCGTTTGATAACGCTACGACTGCATGTATCGATATGCATCCATTAGTTATCTCGTATTTATTTCATATACCCATTCTTAATTTCATTGGATTCACTCCTTTTCATAGTCTTTGTACATTTAAAAGAATTATATAACGGGGTATTACATAATGAACATTAAATTTAAATAATTGGCATAATCGTACAGCTGTCGTTATTTCTAATTTCAAACATGGCGCCATAGCCTACGATGTTGGGCATATCGATAACCTGACCTTGGTCGTAATATATCGATTTATTGCCTTATCAGAGGGAGCGGTCCCTATTCTTTGCTTTTACCGAGATCTGTTAGGTGTTAAACTGTCACCGGGGGATTGAGGTCCTGAGGAGGTCGTATCTGCAAAGTGTGAGTGAGACTGCATCAAGACGTGAATCCATGCTGTGCAAGAGAATACTGAACCGTTACGTAATACTTAGCAGCGTTTTTTTGTAATTGACTATGTTAACTATAGTTAGTGTCGGGTCGCGTCATATTGACAATGTGATTCAGACCGTGCAACAATTAAATCGATTACCGACGTGGTTTATTGGAATCATCATGTAATTCAATTTTAATGTTTTCCTCCACAGGACTTTCAATTGCAGCGCAATCGTACACACGAAATTCATTCAAAACATTTTCGAAACATTTGATTTTTTCGATTTGTGTCGAAAAAGCATGAACACAAAATAATTTCATTAAAATTTGTCAATTTATAAGTTTTGAGAAAATTAATATATAAATTTTAAAAATGAAAGCTAAGCTAATAAAATAAAAGTAAACATATAATGAAATGAACTTTGCGATTTAGGAATAGAATTTCATGCGCTTGTGACTAGGATTTTTCTGTGGCCAAAAGTATCCTAACGTAAGCTTTCCCAGTTCAACCCGTTTTGAATTTTTAGTGAACAGCAGGAGGCACTGATCGCGTGTCTGCTGACACTATGTTGTGACCCGCGTTGGAGAAAAGTCTGACAGTTGTTAATTAGTAGGGTTATTCATGCGGCGGTATTTTTCACGTTGAAAACACCGGAGCTTATCGAAAAACTAGCTAATTATCTAAGCAGTGGAGGAAGTAACTCCAAAAATTAGCTGCTTGAAGCGTAACGGTAAATTACCTGTTGGGGTGTCTTCAGGAAGATCCACAATGTATTCCTCCTGCTCGAAAATTGGGCGATTGTTATTAACGTCAAGCACCGTGATTTCGACGTTAGTTGTAGTAGTAAAATTTCCGTCTGAGGCCTGTCGAATGAAACCAAGACAGTTGAACATGTACCGCCTTTCAAATCACAACTTTTCTCAATAATTGAGGCGGAAGAAAGTCTTAACATACCTGTACTGTCAATTTGACGACGTCGGTGTTGACGTCCGTCATATCTAATCCGCTTTTATTTGTAACAAATATTTCTCCAGTGACAGCGTCTATCGAGAAGAGATTGTTGACGTTTCCAGCGGCGATCGAATACCTTATTTCCGAAGTTTTATCGACGTCCCGAGCCTAGAACGGAAGCAAACAAATTATGCGTGCCCTGATCTGAGGGAAAATTGGAAGCGAAATCCGTACTTAATTAAAACACGTTCAAAACGTATCACTGAATTAAAAAAATTTAGAACGTATTTTTTCGATATTACGCCTTGAAGATAATTCTGTATTCTGACACTAATAGTCAGTTAGGGCTCGTCGCATAAGCCATAAGCCTGAAAACTTGCAAAATGGGCGATACACGAGTTGGTTCATAGAAGTGTAAGAAGTGAGGCGGCAGAGGAAATGTTGGGAGATGGAATGAGGTGGGAGGGTACAGAAATGATGTAGATGGGTGTAGAGATGAACGGCAAATTATAATAATATACTAAATCGCAGAATAACAACAGATGGTCGGGAAGGGGGGATGAGAAATCAGTGAAATAGAGAGTGGAAAATATGTAAGATTGGTTACTTAGTTTATTTAATAAATTGGATCATATTTTGTATATAAATACCAGGTTATATTATATATTCGAAATATTTTCCTTCGTTAGGCACACACGCCTCCCAGTTCTCACGCAATTTTCCGCGGCATAAGAACTTTTCATCTTTGACCTGAACCAATTTTCGATCCAATTTGACACTTCTAGAAAATTGGCGAAGCGTTGGTCAGACAAAGCGTGTCCCGTCGATGCTAAAATGTGATAGTCGAATGGAGCAAGGTCTGGTGAGTAGGGGGGGGGGGTTTCCACACAACATTTCCTTTGTCGCATTTGTCCTACGAGCCGGTGCATTGTAATGCAGCAAAATTTTTCCTTCGTGCCGATTGTGCCCCTTCTAGCGTTTTTCAAGCAAGTCTGCGCTCAGAGCTCTCCTTTGGCGTTGATAGGGATGTGGGAACCACTTCGCGAACTTAAGGGTCTTTCCCAACGCCTTCAGACATTGCGAGAGGCACGGTTGGGTCACGCTGAGCTGCTCCGCAAGCACTTTCAGGGTCTGGCAAGGGTCTCTGTGAGCAGAGCTTGCACCTCTTCGTCTTCAAACTTATTTGAAGGCCTTCCACGCTGTTGGTTGGTCACCTTGTACTGCCTGGCTCTGAACTTCTTAAACTACTAGAAGCATTGTGTGTGGCACAGGGCCTGGTTGCTAGAAGCTTCCACCAGCATTTTTTCTTCCTCGGCGGTCTTGTGGAAGAAAAAACATGACAGAAGATTTTCCTGCTGAACCACACTCAACAGCATACGCACCCAGCCATTTTCTGGGGTAATTTTAAAATCAATCAAATGCAAAAGTGGCGGGTTTTTTTAATTGGAGCTCGTTGTTTGACTCAACAACAACAACATAGCACTATAAGCAGACCACAGCAATTTAGGAGGCATTTTTTAGAAAATCCGGTTTGATATTTATGTAACTGGTATTTGCTTCCCTGATTTGTTTTGTATAAATAAATTAGTTATATCTGTGTATTCTGATCATTTTACCTGTAGATTCCTTTAACGTTAATATTATTATTAACTGATATGTATACATCTTTCATCAACTCAAACGTATGCATACTCGTCATAAGGAACCAACAGCAAGTCTATCAGTAGAGTAATCGCAAGTAAGGACCTCCTCTTTATGTTTTCAAACTACCATCTCCTCTTTTTCAAGCTCTTGAGTTCACGTTCATATTGATAACTTCCAGTTCCAAATGTTAATGCGATAATATATCTGTTAACTTTGTTATATTTATTATTTTAAAACGCTTAAGTTAATCACTTATTTGGTTGCATTTTTATTATCATCACACTAGCATTATATTTTGTTACATATAATTTATTAATTTATTTGTACAAATCAGTTTATTTTTATTATTATCGTTTAAGCATTAATGTTATTTATTAAATATATATTGTAAAATGAGTATTTTATTTGTATTACCAAAATGTGAACACCAACTAATTCATAATTGCCACTACCCCTCCACACAAAAAAAAACATCTGATGCGACGCATCACACGCCTTTTCATGAGCCCACGTGCATTTCTTGGCTCTAGCAACCAATCGAATCTTTTTTATTCTATTTATAACGTTCTAAATGGAAACTGATGGCGCTTAAGGATTCGGAATATATTGTGCTGCTCCTATTTGGACAATCAGTGTACAGGAAATTCATCACACGACTTTCCTTAGCTCTATATACGTTTACTTTGTTTCATGGCTGTTGCTACTAATTCAATCTATTTTCCACTGAGTTTATTTGAACTTTGTAAAATGTAACTTAGCGTAATAAGTAGCAAGTCTCTCTTATAGTTCTGGCATTCATTGTGGAGCTCCTACTTATACCACGATCATCATTGAGCAATTACTACGCAGAGAAAAAAAGTTGACTGTAAACACAATTTTTTTTTTCAAGAAGAAAAATATTCCCACTTCCGGAATTATCGGGTAAAAACAAAGTTAGTAGTTGAAATTTGGGTAGTTCTGGAGTAGCTTCAACATGTACAAAGAGCGTTAATAACTTTTCATCGTACAGGCATTTAATTCGACCACACCCTCAATTTTTCTGAAGAGTCTAGCAACATTTTAACCGAGATTATAAGGGAAAAAATAGATTTTCGTCGAAATGGTAATTAATTGCAGCTGCTGTCGTCGTTTTCTCACGATTGAAAATTTTATGGTCGAGCCATTTGGAGCTGTCTATACGAAAAAAATGTAATCAAAATCGTTAAAGCTGTTTTTGCAAAATTTACTGTTCTGAGCACTATGATACCTATAGTTAGTTTTTGGTGGGTTATACCTTTATTTTTGCGTCTCGTAGCAACTTGCAGGTTGGATATCCAGTTTGAGCTGATTCGGTCCATTTGTTTTCGGTCAATCGCTTTTATATGTAATTTTCCAGAATAGAGCTTTTCGTATTCGGGGAAAAACGTTAAGATCTGAAGAGAATTCTTTTTTTTTTAAATTTTTCAGTCGATTATATAACTTTTTTTCCTACTTCGTAGATCCCAGGAAAGTAAAAAAATGAACGTTACATCAAAAATGAGTTCAACTTGGAAATGGAAGTTCTCGAAAATTCGAAGAATTTGAATAGTTGTAGCAGGAGAAGTGCAAAGGCGGTTTTGGTGCATATTTCAACACTCTTCTTCATTTTAACGTGAAGAAAAACAACTATAATAAAAAAGTGAGTGGGGGGTTATCATGTTTCGAATTCAATTTTGAAAAGGTTGGAGGTTTTCTGCGCTCTTATTAAACTCTAGTCCGCCTTGTGTAACACACATAAACTTTCACTTTCAACCAAAATTTTGAATTTTCAAACCTCCAATCCTTCCCCCCTTTATTCCAACCCGCCCCCTTTATATATAGAAGATGTTGAGGGAGGAAATGGAGCCACACAAATTAATTTAAGTGATTGGAGTGAACATTTTAAGTACGCCATCGTTCATCAGAGATACCTCCTCACACCTATGAAGGATTACACGAGTATGAACCAACTAGTTTTTCCTGAAGAGTAAAAATAAGCGAATCGTACATTATCACAAATATATCAGCTATGAAAGAACGAAGTAAACAGTTGCCTCACCTGTACTTGCAAAGGAGGCTCGAATCTAGAGGATCCTTCATCAATTAGAGCTTTGTACACGTCAGACTCAAAAACGGGAGGATTGTCGTTATTATCGTTCAAAGTTATCTTCAGGGGAACGACTGTGCTGTGTCCGTTACCATCGTCATCTGTCGCCTGTTGACAAATAATCTCGTCATCATTTTAGCAATTTTACTTCTGTTGATAACCCTTTTTCTGTGCAGCCGGCATTGTGCAGGAAGAAAAAGTTAATTGTGGAGTATCATCATTGTCTTGACACTACACGAAGTAATGAGACTGATTTTTTCTCAATTTTTACTTGCGTCAACCACAAAGTATATTGAGGCCTCTTAAATCGAAAACTTAATTTATTAGATGTATGAGATATGATGAAATGATTGCTGTTGTTTTCTTTGTTACTCTCGTTATTTGTTTCAAATCACTAAAATAAGGTTGTATGTAAGCAGCGTCAATTATGGGAAGGAGTGCACTAAAAATAAAGTAGTCAAATTAAAAGAACACTCACTGTGGACAGCACAAGTCTAAGAGCCGTTTTCACCAACTGAGTTGATCCCATTTAGACACGATTATCAGTACCAAACCGCCTCTCGCCACAAAACGGGTTTCATCAGACTGGCTTGAGTTTAGCCCTGATCAAGCGTTAACCTCCGAAAATTGGGCGGTTAGGTCTGGTTAGCTCTCATCTTTTTTTTTATCATATCTGCTCTCCAACACCATATGTTTTTGAATAATTATAATAAGCAAAGATGCTGTTTACACTTGAGCAGTTATTGCAGTTGCTTTTTCACTAGGATGATAATCAAATATGTTAGGCTATCGTCATCTCACCCGGCGCCTCAGATGAACAGGAGAGAGTTCTGACGACTTCAAGATGTATGAATTTAAATTCTGTTGTGGCCAAAAGTATTAACATAGTCGAAAACAAGTTGTTGTTCGCGTAAAATGTGTGTTGAGCAGTTTCAGAATAAACTCTCGACGTCATATCGCCATGTGAGAAAATCCATACGCAAATGGCTTTCAGATAGGTATGAAATGTTGAATAATAACACAATTTTATACACGTTAGCGTATTAAACAACTTTTATCAAACACAATCCTTCTTGCTTCGCTGTTAAAGCTCCTTGCTTGTAAAAGTTGTAACCTCACAATTTCGGTTTTTATTATTTCTGGCTCAGCTCTCATTTTCTTGTGCCGCTTTCGATTTTTCCTGTTGATGCAAAGCATTCTCCCGGACTAATTTGGCTTTTTCCTGCAGCTCTTGCAGTTTGAGAACACTTTACGCTCCTCACCAGTTTCAGCTTCGGCAGAGGTTAATGCGAATGAAAGACAGAGCAGGGAAACATGTGATACGTGTCTAGTGTAAATTGGAACATTAAGGCCGTTTTCACCAAAACAGCATTGATCACGGCTAGATTAGTAAATCAAGGCTAAGCTGTTTCATTCCCACAACGCTAGCTGAGATCACTGTGGGATAGTTGTGATTAAGCCATATTGAGAAGGCAGTGGACTAATGAGGTTACAGTAAAGTAAGGAAATTGGGCGTCTGTTCAACTCACTTTAGCTTCTGACAATTATTTAAAAAAAATGATTTGGCCAAATATGGATTGTTGCGAGTTGGGCCATTTACGTTTACACGACACTTGTTTATGGGGCAGGACGTCGAACAGACGCCCAATTTCCTTACTTTACTGTAACCTCATTAGTCCACTGCCTTCTCAATATGGCTTAATCACAACTATCCCACAGTGATCTCAGCTAGCGTTGTGGGAATGAAACAGCTTAGCCTTGATTTACTAATCTAGCCGTGATCAATGCTGTTTTGGTGAAAACGGCCTTAATGTTCCAATTTACACTAGACACGTATCACATGTTTCCCTGCTCTGTCTTTCATCACTTTTGTTGGGTTGAACACTAAAAACAGTCGGTTTCATTACTTAACTTGCCGATAAAATCGTAAAGTCATTACCTTGTAACTGAGGTAATAAGCTGGTTTGGTTTCAAAGTCTAAGCAGTGGTTAGCACCAGGGAGTTCACAAGGGGCCACAGTGATGATGCCTGTTTTTTTGTCGACATTGAACCTAAAAAGAGAGAGTAATTAGGTTGTAGAGAGAACATTGGAAACAGTTCGCTCAAAACTACAAAACTTACAACTACAGTAATCGTGGTGATCAGAAGACCAACTAGTTTTATTCACAAAAACGAATTTTGATTACATTTTTTGTGTGAATATATCAACGAAACGCGAGGGTAATAAATACGAAATGTTCATTCATGAGAAAATGACGGGAGGAATACAATAAATTAGCAGAAATTTCAACAAAAATCTATTTCAGAGGAGGTTTTTCAAAAAAAAATTCAGTATGGCAAAACACTAATAATAGACATATAAGCCTAATAATAATGGACATGAAAGACCCCAACAAATTCCAGAATTTTGAGAATTAGCAGTTCTATTCATATTAACTGAGTGAAAAATGAAATGAATCAGTTGCTACATTGTACGTGGAGCTGAAGGAAGGAGGTAATCCCTGTCCCTCTGCGTGAAGGATATTGCCTCTATTTCCATCGACTCTTCTTCCTTGGCACGAGCGATTAATTTGCGAGGCTTTGAACTCCTTATTCTCATTCTGATTCTTCACACACCCTGCGACGTAATAATAAGCCCCCGTCCCCCTCAGCCCCTCTTATCAGCCACAGTTTTCAAGTTCAGTGTTTTCCTCCCTCGCTTGAATATTGTTGGATAAGGGTGAGCAAACCCCTGTTTATTAACCCCCTTGCCTCGATATTGTCTTTCATGACGACCAGAGCAAATTAGGTTACTTTGATCCAATATTGAAAGGAGTTTGGTTCATTTATATTTATTTCATTTCTATTTATTCAATTAAATTCAAAACGTCTTACTGCGTTCTTAGTTCTGTGGTGTTGTTTATTATTATTATTATAATTATTATTCTGGTGAGCCATTTAGAATAATTGTTGAAACGTTCGAACATCGTACTTTACTGACAGCTGAGAATAAAAACATATGTCGTGCTTGGCTTGAACTGCTGATCACTTCTTGCGACATGGAGGTTTAATGCAAAACCAGACGTTCGCTCACTGGCTGCGCTCTACTGGATTAATATGTACATAGCAGTTCCATCTTCTTATTTTCTCTTCAAGAAGAGTTATTTATTTGATATCTGAGGTGAGTTTAGCGAGTTCTTGTCTGATTAAGTATATTGGGCCCAAACACGAGCTACTGTAGTACAAAATCACTAGACACAACACAAGTTCTACGTAAAACGTTATGTTTTACAAGTTCATATGAACTGAGAGAAAAATAAAATGAATTAGTTGCTAGATTGTACGTGGAGCTGAGGATTTTTGGTTTCACCAGACATTTGTTCAAAGGCACAACTTTTGATAATTTTTTGCGCTGAAATACTTCATCACTGAATCACCCCGTTTTTTTTATTAGTTTTGGGGGTTGTCAATTCTACGCAGGAAATACTTCACTAGGGCAACAGACTTCACGGGGGCACATAGCTCCTCTAGCGCAAAAATAATATTGTGGGACATTGGTGCCCTATTTTGAATGTGGCAATGAAATCTACTGAGTTGAGTAAACTGGATTACAATATCAACAGACCTTTTCGTAAGGGCTAATGGAAGTTTGAATAATAATAGTGCAAGAACAGATTCCTACACTGGGAGAAACTAATCTTACTTTTCAGCGCCAAGACCAATCAACTGGTAAACAATCCCTTTCGTCCCGTAAGATCCAGTGTCACTATCCGCAGCAGTGATGGTGGTTATGAGGTCTCCAGGTACAGCCGTTTCATCAACGGAGGCGCTATACGCCTCTTGGTCAAACATCGGGGAATTATCGTTGGCATCCGTTATTTCAATAGTTACAGTTGCTGTTGACGATAGCTTTTCTGTCGTGTCTGTTTCTCGAGCTACCACCTATAAAAATGAAAGATTTTGCGATGTAGCGCTAGAATGGCTCAAAGATAAACGATAATTAGTTGGTGCTTCTAATTGTCTACCACAGTGAGGGGTAAAAGTTCTCCTTCGAGTCTAGGAGAAAACAATGACCACAGAATGGAGGAAGACTTAAGCGGAAACTAGTATAAAGAATGAAAAAATGTTATGGACACCAAGATCGCCTACAATACGAGGTATGGTTATTATATAACAATACACACACTTTTACTTATGTCTCCACAACGCTTCATGCGAATCTCCCATTGCTTGAAACAGTGCTGAAAGCCTTCTTCTTCTGTCAGCACAATACAACAAATAACATTCGGTCCAACCAGGGAGCTACTGATATTGTGTCGAAAATGTTTTCTGTTCCAAGTTTCAACGAGCATTTTGACCTAAATCCGTTCCGTGGCATCCCCCCATCTCCCGGCTCGTGGCATCCACCTAATAAATCCCACGTTCTAAGGTTTCGGACGTGGCCATTACATCCGTACAACTTTCAATAGGCGTGAGTTTGAGAGTTTGAAATCGGCATTAAAGTAGTTCTTGTATTTCGCAATGCCAAGTTCGTTAACCAGGGAACTTGAATAACGGAGAGTACTCTAAATTTGATTTTGAAAATGTCAACGCTTCATAAATGCGCAACGTGAGCTTGAGCTGTTTTGAAGATACAGCGAGTTCAACTTTTTTGTGTGTATTAGCAGTACACTTAAGGGCACACCTGTGGGAATTGAGCCTACCTACCCCCCTCCCCTTCACATCATACCTCCCTCCAACTGTGTAACTTCAGAGTGGATCCCTCCATCCACACGTAACAACCCATGTGGCGTCATGGCCTCCACCATCGTCGTAAATTTATTGACTATGTTTTCACCCTAAATCATTTTTGTCACCGAACCAATTTAATTTCGAGGAAAAAATGTAAATTTGCCTATTGTAAAGTAAAGTTTTTAGGACTTATTAAACCTATTTTCGCGGCGGAAAATTTATTTTGCAATAATAACGATAAATCAAACTTATATTCTTAAAGCATTATTTTTAGTGGGGAGCGTACTCGTAATTTGTTTAGTATTGCGTAGAGTTTGCACTCCTAGTGAAGAATCACAACTGTTAATTTGTTGCGCAGTAATGCGTAAGTCAAAATACGGTATTTCGTAGCAATTTATTATGGGGCTCCGAGTGTACTCGGAATTTATTTAACGTGTACGCGTGTAGTGTGGGGAAAAATTGATATGTGTGACGTCACCTGATAAGAAGTCTGATACAAGGTGAGCCATAACAAATGGTGCAGTTTCAAAGGGCGATTTAAACAAAACGGTGCAACTTAGAAGATTACGGTTTGTTTTATTGAACGCCATACATCACCCCATTTCGGTAGATTAAGTCCTGAAAATTACATCAGGAAGGTGGGCGCCCTCAGCAGCGACGCACTGATGTAGGCGATTCCTGAAAATTTCAGCCGCCCTCTGGCACATTTCGATGGGAATCGTGGCGATTTCTTCCCTGATTCGAATCTTGAGGTCTTCCAGAGTGTGAGGTCGATGTTTGAACACCTTTTCCTTCAAGTAGCCTCACAGGAAAAAATCACACGCACTCAAATCTGGCGATCTTGCCGGCCACCCCAAGTCACCCCTGAGACGGACGAGGCGTGCGGGGAACATCTGCCGCAGTTTCACCATTGAGATTTGCGCTGTGTGGGCCGTAGCCCCATCTTGCTGAAACCAAATATCCCCCAGATCCTCTTCTTCAGCCAACTGGTTCAATTAGGGCCGAGTCGACTGTTCCACTGCTGCTCTCACTCGAGCCAAATTTTCAGGTGTTCTTGCGTTTCTTGGTCTTCCCGCACCTCTACGCCTTACTGTGGAACCAGTTTCTTCCAATGCTTGAACCCAACGTGCGATAACATTGCGGTGAGGGACGGGATCACGACGTGGGATGTTGTAACGCAGTCGGAAGGCCCGCTGGGTGGCGATGAACGAACGGCCACTTTCAAAAAACGTGCGAATGTCGAAACCTCGTTGCTCTCCGCTCCAAACCATTGTAACGACTGAAAACGGGACCACTGCCCGGGCACAATGAGACCCCTCCCAGGTCGTTAACCCCACTACAAGGCATGCAGCACCCCTTCGAAACTGCACCATTTGTTATGGCTCACCCTGTATAATGAAAAGTTAGTGCGGCAGAAGGGGGTGTGTACCCACTCGGAAGTTACACAGTTTCGGGGGGGGGGGGGTATAACGTCATATTAGCTGGGGAGTGAGGGGGGAAGGCTGACGTCAATCCTCTCAGGTGTGCCTTTAAGTGTACTACTTATATTTCGTGCCGAGGCTCCATGTCTAGGATTATTTGCCCATTATTCGTTCAGAGGTTTATTCCAAAACGAACATTGAAAATTTTCTCATCGTGAAAGCTGCTTGCCTGGAACTTCATTTCTGTAATTTCTAAGCAGGCCACAAGGGGGACTCTTGTTTCGACATTTGGGAACTTTTTCCTCTCGTTGTAGCTGGGAGTTTGCCCAGCCGTGTTTTCCAGCGACGGCGGGGTGACGTTGACCACTCGTTCAATGGAGGAAGAGTGCAACCGTTTTCCTAGAGAGTGGAGTATGCCTTCAGGAGGTGTCATGACGCTCGACGCGACGGGAGATTGAGAGCAGCGCTACCAATACGATCGTTTTCGTCTCGCTTAGTATGATAGGTAACGTTACTGTCGTCGACCTTTGGAATAGCTGACTCCAGGGATGGAGACGTCATATTACATTTTCCTCTCAACTACCGTGCTCGTTGTTTTACTCTTGACTTCACCATGCCAAGTGACCGTTTATCTGCGGCAGAGGATGAAAAATTGATCGAGTTAGTGTCTGTGTACCCAATGTTTGGAACTTCCACGAGTAAGGAGTGGAAAACCCAATTGAAAAAGGATCAAGCGTGGATTGAAATTGGAATTCTTCAGTTGTTTTTCGCAACACGACTTCAAGTTGTGATTGTCAACTTTTCTCGTACCAGGCACAGCAAGGAGAAGAATTTCTCGGGCGTAAATCGACAATACTCTTCGAATTTCACCCCAATGTCGAGTAATTAGAATGTTATAAGCTCCTATACGAATACAAAATGCTCCATGATGGTCACCAAACAAATTTTTTCGAGCGAGAAGATATTGTTGATAGAGAGAGAGCTCAAGAAAAACTGGCTGTTCCGCCGCGGGACGCTACAGGAAAACATTATCACGCTGCGTGGGTACGTCAATCTCCAACGTCGCTAGGAAAACACGGCTTAAGAGCTTGGAGTTTTCCCAATGTTGCCTAATCCTGGCACACAGAAGATTCAAAGAAACTCAAATGTCCCCCCCCCTCTCGCGAAATCAACGTGAAAAACACCAAACTGAGTAGCAATTGCAGCCATCCCACAAATTACAGCCGCTTCTATTAATTTGTTTTAACTCTGACACCCAAAGTATGTCCTCTAACGCTTACCGGTCTACTAAGCAGCAATAATATTATTCATTCCTACTAGTGCCCACGCATAACCTGTACCAGCTATAGTTGTAGGTGCGTACTGATATTATAATTCCACCTATTTAACTTCAGCTACTCTAGTTCACAGGCAAGCCAATTTACTCTCTGTAAACAAGGAATAACCCGTTTAGAAATACGATTTCCACGCAGGATGAGTAAGTGAAACAATATCCACCAAAGAAAACAAGAACTTGTTCAAGTGACGAGGAATATTGTTCAGAGTAATGCTACAACTCCGTAGATAGCTGCATGAGAGTTTCACACTCAACACTAAATACAGTCTCAGTTTCTCAGTTCTCAGCGCCCCATATCCTTCACAAAAACGAGTTTACAAATTGCTTACCAAAATGATGAATTTGCGATTGTTGGGATTTTCGTAGTCCAAAGGTCCATTGACGATTCTGATGCTGACAGCAGTCGATCCAGAACCGGACGTTGGTTCGACTGCAAAAGCGCCCGTGACATCTTCGAGCGACAGAGAAAACTTCGAGTTGATGCCCTGAACAAAGAATATATTCAGTTTATTTAAACAGTCAACGTAACGAACGTCTCTGGCTGAAATTCTCAATGAGTTATGTCGGAATAGAGTCACTTAAGTGAGGCATATTGGCAGTTTTGACGACCAGTGGTGTCAGTCCAAGAAGTTATTGTGTCGTTTGATATTGACGCGCAGGATAAATACAAAATTTGAGCTAGTGTGGTTCAGTCCTTATCAATCGCGTTCGCAGAAGTTAAAGAAACGGGGAGGGTGCTAAGAATACACGATAGAAATTCTAGGAATAGAAAGATAGGGATCAGTAGGAAGAAAAAGAGAAAAGAGGAAGTGTCACGACGGTACGCCCACCAGTTGAGATACGAACCCATGCATTTCCTCAGCACTTTTCTTACACTACTTTTCAACGCAGCAGTCTGATTTCAGAATATCGGAGTTCAGTGTAGATGTGTTGACGTGTCACACCTGGTCCTGTACTAACACAACGATGCAACTGTGTTATGTATGCGGACAAGCAGGCGCTTACGGAGGAAGAAAAGAATTGTGGCAGAGAGAAGCACAACTATCGAAAGAGAGGGACTGGTGCTGGGGGATGATCACTTAATTGCTTGAGGTCGCCTGCAGTCAAACATAACAGTTGGAAAGCAAACAATGCAAGGCGTGGGGCGAGGGTACAAGTGTGAGCACATCAGCACGCAGGTCAGTCCTTTGGAGCACAACGGAGAACTCCTGGCATTGGCGTCACTTCTCTTATGAAAATCGCCTGAACTCAAGCGTAAACGACTCATTTACAATAAGCCAACAGTTGAGAATTATTAAATAGAAAACCAAATAGCGCAACGAGCAACTCACTATGTCAGGATCGACGACAGTCATGTTCAAATTTGGCAAAGGGGTCCCTAAAGGTAGATTTTCCACTAATTTAACATGGTACTCATTTTGATTGAATCTCGGAGGCTCATCGTTAACGTCTTTTATGGTAACTGAGGCGGATGTGATGGTGGAAGTGAGAGGGTCATCCAGCGGAACCCCGTCAACAACTTCTCTTGCCTGCAAGTAAATTTTAAAAAATAATTAAACCGACAACATGGGGAATGGAAGCTAAACTAAATCAAATCTGAGCTAAAGAAAACGAACTCGAATTTTGAGATTGAGAATCCCCGTAGTTATTCCTTGTGTTGTGTTATTTTCGTCTTTGAGGGCTTCACGGTCCAGGGGTTTGGCAGTCCTCAGCTCTCCAGTTTCGCTGTCAAGCAGAAAGTAGTCCATGGGATCTGGAAATGAAAAGTACGTATTGTTGAGTCAACAACAGTGACAGTCGCGTGAAGTCAGCAAATGTTTCTGAGTCATTACACTGATGTCTTCACGTGTTGTATGATTTGGTGTTCAAGCTCTTGTGCGAAATTCAGACAGTAATGAAGACGCCTGAGTTAAAGTTGCTGTTATTCCATTACTTGCTTACTAAAATACTTTTGTTTTTCATCCAAAATGCGTGACGCTGGGCATTTAATAACATAAGTACTTCTTTGTATGCATGACCCACCTTGAGGGGAGATAGTTGGTACACCAAGCCTGCTCATATGAACGTGAATTACCGTGTAAATAGTTTTGACATATATTAATAATAATTGTCACGTTGTTACGTGAATTACCCTATGAAATGCCCGCTTGTCGTCGAAAGTACTCGACTTAAATATAAGAGAAACGAAGAGTAAAATCTGACTTGTAAGGAGGTCGTAGACAATTTTCCTGGGGACTCCGCGATCACCGTCTTTGGCGTTGACGGTCATAACGAGAGTTCCGATGGGGTCATCCTCCTCGATCACACCAGTCAATGAACCCTGAAACACCGGCGGAGAGTCTTGCACGTCGACCACTTTAATTTCTAAGCCCGTCGATGCGTTGTGAGTTCCGTCCTAAAGGAGAATAAAAGAAATATTAATTATTGTCACGTTTTGCGAGCTCGGCTGCTGTTCTAAAACTGCGGGTCGTAAATATCTGATGCGACGCATCAAGCGACATTCCTCAGCCCCACGTACGTTCAGCGGTTCTTATCCTCGTGCAACTAATCGAATCAGTTTCTGCGAACTTTGGTAGAACTGAGCCTAACGTTCTAAATAGAAACTGGCTTAAGGTTCCGGAATTATTTGGACTTCATACTATTTATCTCACGACCGGAATGAAACAGCCACTGCCCAGGTATCGTATGAGACTGCCAAGATGGTTTCGATGGGTATGTTCGTGTTCACAGTTTTGGAATTGCAGGTAAAGTCAATCAACAGTGGCTTGCATTCTGGAATTATGGGGATGGACCTAATTATTTGACTACCATAATTAAAATAGCATCGTACAACTCATGGATCAACTTGATGATTTTTGTGAGAACGCTACTATCACATACGTCGAATTCACAAGAATAACTGCGCTTCAATCGATTAATTATTGCGCTGCTCTCGTTCATTCCCAACGGATGAAAATTTTATATCACCGCTTGGACTTGTCTTTACCACAAAATATAATCGAAGTCGCAAACGCCGTTTTTGAGAAAATATCTGGTGCGTTGCAACACACAACTTTCCTTAGCTCTACGTCAATTCACTTTGTACTTGTACATGGCCTTTGAACTTGGTCAAACAACACGTCACAGCAGCAGGAAACGGTAGCGCCTACAGTTATGGAATGTATTGTGCTGCTCGTACTCATTCCAGGACCTTTATTGAGCAATTGGTACACAGATAATTAATGAGGCTGTAAACACAAATTTTTTGAAGAAGGATAGTAATTACTTTTCCAGAGTTATAGGGTAAAAACGTTTAGAAATGGTATTAAGCGAAACGGCAGTAATCGAAATTCAGGAATTTCTGGAGTAACCCCCATGCATCTCATGAGCGTTTTTAAACACTCACCCTTTAGGTATTGCATTGAACTACAATAACAATTTTTTTTTAACATTCTACTAACATTCCAGCGGAGGTTATAAGAAAAAAAGAGCGCTAAAAACGCTTTTCGTAGAAAATTTTGATAATTTATTGTGCTGCTCTCGTCATTTTCCCACGAATGGGAATTTTATTGTATAATTATCTTATTTAGAAGTATCAATATAAAAAATTTAATCAAAATCGTTGGAGCCGTTTATGAGAAAAAAATATTCTGTGTTTTGATCACTATGATAACTATAGTTAACTTTCAATGGATTTTGTTCAAACCCATATTTTTGGGTCCCATGGTAACCTGTAGGCTAGAAATCAAGTTTGAGCTGATTTGGTACGGTGGTTTTCTCTAAAAACCGCGCTAAAATCGATTTCGTCGAAAGTTTTGGTAATTTATTGTGCTGCTCTCGTCATTTTCCCATGGATGGGAATTTTATGGTATAGTTGCCATATTGGGAGCTACCAATATAAAAAATTTAATCAAAATCGTTGGAGCCGTTTTTGAGAAAAAAATATTTGGTGTTTTGATCACTATGATAACTATAGTTAACTTTCGGTGGATTTTGTTCAAACCCTTATTTTGGCGCTTCATGGTAACCTGCAGGCTAGATATCAAGTTTGAGTGGATTTGATACGGTCGTTTTCTCTAAAAACCCTTCACAGAGAGACACACACAGACCATTTTCCCAAATAGTGTTTTTCGGACTCAGGAGGGTCTGAAACGTAAAGATCTGAAGAAAACTCAAAATTTTTTTTTCAGCCGATTACATAACTTTCCTTTCTACTTCGTAGAGCCAAGGAAAGTAAAAATATCTCGCGACGCATCACACAACCTTCCTTAGCCCCGTGAGTCCAGAGATTTTTATGATATTTGTATTACCACTAATTAAATCTATTCAGAAGTCATAGCTGAACGTGGCCCAACAGTTCTACGTAGAAACTAGTGGCGCTTAATGTTCCAGAATGTATCGAGTTGCTCCTACTTATACCGCGACCGTTGTTAAGTAATTAGTGCGTACTTACTTCGATTTTTCGTGTTCACTGTTTTATAACTGTGAGAAATTGTATTAAGTCTGACGGCGGTAATTTGGATTCTCGAATTCCTGAAGATGCTCCTAACTATCTTATGATCGCTATTGAAGTTTAATCGTATAGTTAGTTTTATTGAACTACCGCCCGGATGTTTCTGAGTTAAAATCGATTTTCTTCGAAATTATTGCGCTCCCCTCGTTATTTTCCCACGAATGTGGTCCCCGAGTAATTCAAATAAAATCGTTAGAGCTGTTTGTGATAGAAAAAGGCTGTTTTTTGATCAGTATGATAGTACGGATAGTTAGTATGGGACGATTATGCTCTCACCCATATTTAATCAAGTCCTATGCTAATCTGCACGCTAAATATGAAATTTCAGTCGATTTGATTCAGCCGTTTTCTGTCAATCACGCTCACAGAGACAGTTCTGTTTCTCTATCAAAACGACTGATCGCTCATAAGAGAGCTGTATAAGCCAGAAGTCACAAAAGTTGCTGTTCCGCTGGCATACGAGAGCATTCGCACTCCCTCAGCATCCATCGAGACCTGTGGAGGTACAAGAGGTTGCCATTTAGCCAGTCTCCCAGTAGAGAGCTGATGCCGATGTGTTACCACGCAGAGGTACGACCCTGGGGAATCCATACCATCGAGGGGGAGTTTTTAATACGGTTTCCCACCAGATCATAACTATTTACTTGGATTCCACGAGTTCACGAAGACACTCATACGCACTGATCATTGTCTCAAATGATGTTTTTGTTCTCATAAATAGTTGAAGAACGCTCAAACACAAAACGCTATCACAAGATTACACAACATTCCTTCTTCCTTCGTAGATCTGAGGAAACAAACAACAAGAACGCTACAATAAGTTTTGGTTTCATTTCCAAGCACGTTGACAAAATATCGTATTAAGTATTACAAATAGTAGAATTCCGCATTAATTCAGTCTGATCGAGAAACTAAATGATAGAATTCAACGTGAAACGTAATTCTTTGGTCATAGAAATCGTAGGTATCAGACGATGGCGCAACGGTCATTCGCTCCATAACGTCGACTCGACTGCTCCTCGGACAATCGCCCATGGAAATTGAACCGGCTCATTAAACAAGGAGACGTAACGTAATGTCGTAAATGCTCGGGGAAGGTTGAGAAACGTCGCGACTGCGTAACTACTAAAATACTTGGTAATGAAAGTAATTGGTATAAATGGTCTAGATGTAGATGCGGGATACTCACAGAGGCAATGAGGAGCAGTTGGTAAAATTGCCGCTCTCCGTAGTTGAGTTTTCCTTTCAAAACGACGCTGCCGTAGAATTCTTGTTGGCTCGAATCGACCGAGACGATTTCGAAGTTTTCGCAAGCGTTTGGGAACTGAAAGGACAACGAAACGAAAATAATTAGCGTCGGTAACGCAATTCATAATCACTAGAAGGAAAATAGGCTCATGTAAACCCTAACTTGTTAAACAACGCACGTGCGTGTTCCCACGTTTACAACGTACAATTTTGAGGTTTTAACAGAGTTAGGTGCTCCGTGCACGTTTCTACCGGAGAAACATTGAGCAACTTTACATTATTTCGGGAAGTTACTAAATGTAAATTGTTTTTATTTGTTGCAGCTTTGCATTTTGAACGGTATCTCCAAAGGAAAAGTAGGCAACTCGACGAACCAAGGGGACGCATGTCGCTGAGGCACAAAAGTTGGGAGTTCATTCTAAAATTATAATTAAAAGAGCGATAACAGTTACAAACAAGTGATAAGAACACAATAGCTATGTTCAAATGAACAAACCGTGTAGGTATACAACTTATTAAAAATTGATGTTTATTGTAGCTATTGCACAATCGCCTTTTTTTAACACGTTCGTCAACCGAATACCGCCAGGACGTACTCTTTCTGAACACACTCTTCCTTTTCCTTTATTATTTCGAAGTCTTTTGCAATAAACATGCCGCAGATGCTGTTAGTAACGCGTCTGTCTCTTCTATGTTGCCGAGAGAGTCACCAGGGAGACACACAGTTAGGTGAGCTATTACCTCACCCAGATGCTATCGAGCCATGACCTGTTCTGTGTATACCTTAACCGCGCAGGGAAGGTACAAGAAGCGAGGTGCATCTACTGCGACGCAGAAAGGGGAAGATGCAGAGTATACCTTCTTCCTGAGGCTGCGTCTAACAGACTGTGTCCAAAGATAAGTCCTGACTAAAATTAGAGTGGTGGCCTAATAAACTATTTCAAAAGTTGACCCGCCGCTGTTTCACGATAATTTCAAAACCAGAAATATCGGCAGTTTTATAGACTGATCACTGAGTATTGGTCGTAACTCAATAAATTCTGGTACATTCAGCTCAGCCTGGTAGAATTGAATGGGGGTCAGATGGAATAGCCATATCACACTACTGCAGCTGATCATGAACGAATCCAAGATGCCTGCGCATTAACAGAACAGTGGTTGAGAGAGATAGGAAACTAAGTCCCCCCAGATCTAAACAGAGCATGAATGTACGAACATAGGACCGTATGCGGGAGTTCTAGCTAAGCGTGAAGAAAAGATCGCCCCATTCTGTGGAGACTTATTAGTCTTCGGACGGCCAACCTCCAAAAAACTAGGGAGCAAAGGCGTGTGAAGGAGGTGCAACTTCTGTTGTGGCTTCTGTGAGGCCATGGCAACTTCCCAAAGATAATCACAAGATCCACACAGATCCCCAAGACTCCTTTAGCCAGCATTCACGACCTTTCACGCTCAAACATCGATTCACGAACATTCACCCCCGATCCACACATGCCTAGCTGCCTTACAAATTTTTCTAGAGCGATCTGCAAGCCCTGCTTGGTACTTGCGAGCAGGACGACAGCATCCTCGAAGGCCAATGCGCCCACCCGCACATCTGGGGGGTGATCAAACCCTATTTCTTGAAGCAGCTTACCCTAGCTATGTATGAATCACAAGATTGAAGAGCATAGGAGCATAGGGTTGCAATTGCAAAAGTACCACGAGGCACGAGGCTTTCGTGGTTTTTCATGTCTCTTTGGTACACACATTTTTGAAACACGCTACTAGTGAAACACAGAGCAGCAAAAAAGTTGCTCAGTATCTCTTTGAGCCTAAGTTTAATTTCCCTCACCAACGGAGGACTCGCCTTCACCAAAATATCAAGTGCGCCGCGTCACACAACTTTCCTTAGCTCTACACCAGTTCACTTGTGTTGGCTTTTTCTACTCACTCACTTCAGCACACTTAAACATCACTTCACGGCGGAAGAAAGCGGTAGCGCTTAACAGCTCCGGAATTCACTGTGCTGCTCGTACTCATGTCCCGACCATTACTGAGTAATTGGTACACAGAGAATTAATGAGGCTGTGAACAATACTTTTTTGTAAAGGATAACAATCACTTTTCCAGAGTTATCGGGTAAAAACGTTTAGAAATGGTGGTAAGCGAAACGGCGGGAGTTGAAATTCCGGAATTTCTGGAGTAGCTCCTCTATATTTTATGAGCATTATTAAAGACTCATCGTGTAAGTATTTGATTGTACTAGAACCTCAATTTTTTTTAAATGTTCTAGTAACATCTGAACGGAGTTCATGAGAGAGAAAAACTGTGCAAAAATCGATTTTTGTCGAAATGTTTAATAATTTATTGAGCTGCTCTCGTCGTGTTTCCACGGATGAGAATTTTACGGCATTGTCTTCTCATTAGGAGCTGTCTACGTAAAAAATTTAATCAAAATCGTTAGAGTCGTTTTTGAGAAAAATTGTTTTAGTTAGTTTTAAGCAGATTTTATTCATACCCTTATTTTGGCGTCCCGTGGTGACCTGCGGGCTGGATATCAAGTTAGATCTGATTTGGTTCCGTTTTCAGTCAATCGCGTTCACTGACAGACCATTCTCATAATTTGGTTATCCCTTGTCACCAATCTGCCTGATTCCAGCAATATTTCGAGGCCCAACGTCAGTGTCCCCTAGCCCTTTACCTCGCTCTCAATACAGATCCTTCTGTGTAACCATTTTTCACTAAATCAGAGACATTGTCAGTTGCTCCTCATGTAACATCAAACTTCTATGCGCTTTTTTGTGGTAAAATGACGTTAACTCTGCTAACGCACGTCTGCGGTTATCGTAAGAATTCACTTCTTCTCGCTCTAAAGCAACTGACTGCAATCCAGACTCAAGCTCCAACACAATAATCGAGTTTTGACGGTTATACAGAATAACGTTTTCTGAATGTACATAAGATAAAACACGAGGAGTTCTGGAAATGTCGATATTCCCAATGGTTGGCGAAGGAGACCAACATTTACGGGATTGTGCCGAATTTAAACCTCACCTTTTCATAATCTTTACAAAAGACTTCTATGGTTTCTCCAGTGATATCAACATCTTCCACAACTATATTTCTAAATATCGTAGTTCCCACTTCCGTATCTTCAGTGACTAGAGCTTCGTAGGGGGTCTGGAAAAAAGAAGAAGAACAGTGAACGCTTAAACGTTTTCAGAAGAAGGAATGAAAACTCGTTGCAAAAAAAATATTATTTCGACTTTACATTTTTGAAATTTGGTGGGTTATCGTTCACATCGACGACGATGACGATCACAGGAATCGTGACGAGATTGTTGAAATCGTCTTCGATCGTCACGAAAAAACGGAGCGTGTCGTTCACCTGCGAATTAAAGAGGCCGTTAAGTGACAAAATGAAAGGAAAAGGTAATGTGGTAAACCAAATGTTTTAAACGTTTCCTGTGAAGGTTTTGACCTGGAAAAACTGATGAGTTCCAATAAAACTCAACTGGAGAGATATTGTGCGTAAATGCGCCCTACCACATAATCAATTTCCTCAAATTCTCTGCGACTGAATTGCAGTGCCCCTCGTTTTCCTGCCTACGCGAACACCTGGTTTGGCCGTATCAAAGGCGAGCGATAGTGTCCCCTATATTCACGAGCGCCTTATCAATTTGCGGATACAAAACGAACTCACCTAGCGGGTAGTGTTACACTGGTAGAATTCGATGCAATGTGTGGTTAATTTATGTAGGAAAAGCCAGCACCGTATCTTCCCTATAGCTCCCGTTACTATGACGTTACGGGTATTAATTAACCGCTTTAACATAAAAAAGGGAGGATAAACGCCCCTAAAATATCTGGAGTGACGCATCAAGCAGCTTTCCCCAGCACCAACACATTTGGCGATTTCCGTCGCTATAAAAACTAATACAACGCGTTGTCACCGATTTGATACGAACTTCGTGGAGTTTTACGTACCAGTTGTGCCTGACTGGTGGGGAGGCGGTTGGACCTGGGCCTCATAAGTGGCCCATAACAATCCATCAGCACCTCGATAGCCTTGCTCGTACATTCACGTCCTTCCTTCCTCATTCAGATTATCCAGTCGCCCCATATTCTTTCTCTTCGACTACCTTAGCAGTGGCGCTCCTTCCGACATGCCCGGGAACAGCAGGCCCTTCTGGCTTTGGTTATACCTCATTGCATGTCCAGGCTGGATCTCGTGGTGGCGCCAGGTTTTTGGATGGCTGATGCGGAGTTTTCACACCTATTAGGTTAATTATTTATTTTTGGTTTTCTTGGACAGGGCACGCAGCATCCGCCAGGGTTTGGATGGCTGATGCGGAGTTTTCACACCTATTAGGTTAATTATTTATTTTAAGTTTTCTTGGACAGGGCACGCAGTCTGTCGGGCTAGGTACTCCACTCCCTCTTTGTATGTCACGGTGCTTTCCCTTCACAGCCAGATCCTGGTGGGTTACCAGGGTTAAATACCCCCTCTTGCCTATCCCTTGTTGCCACCTGGCATGTACCTACACACCTAACACAAAATACACAAACATATACGTCCACTCTGAATAACTTAAGTTCATTACATATAAATTACATTCACACCTTAGATATTCCGCCCCAACTCCCTCCACACCTATACTACTCCTAGCCTATATTGCACTGTTTTGCCGAACCTAAACAAAGAAGCCATCCTAACTCCCAATCATGTTAAGGCCTGAGCCTCGCCTTCTGTGCCACTTTTCAGCGAATGTCTCCATCTTGCTGCCGCCATTTTGTCGCTCCACTAGCATGTTCAGCGGCCCCTCATACTGGGCGCTACCAATGAGCAACACTAACGAGACATCATTCTCTTAGGGGAGTATTACGTACCATACAGAACTGGTAGTACTAGAAGTCATAAAAACGACAGTAGTTTGGATAGGATTTGTGAGGCTGCTCCTAATCATCTTTCGGTCATTATTGAATGTCCATCTCGTAGATAGTTTATTGACCGTCCACCTTTCTTTTTTATTAGCATGCGGGATGAATACTAAAAAATTCCAATTGTTAATTGATTCTGCTGCTGTAGTCATTTCCCCACAGATAAATGCTCACATTATAATTAAGTTACGTGAACCTGCCCACCAAGAAAATTTAACCAAAATCGTCGGGGACGTTTTTGGGGGAAAAAATATTTGGCGTTTCGATGATAACTATAGTTAGTTTTGAGCCAATTATGCTCAAACCCTTAATTTGACCCTCCCTTATATTATAATCCAATCTTCACACAGTTGTCCTTCACATTTTTTGTATTGAGTAGCTGGGCAATGTTGCGAACATGTGAAAAAACCCTAGTAAATTTAAAAAGTATTAAAAGTTACCTCATGATCCAGCGGCTTAACTAGGCTCACTTGACCGGTGACTGGGTCGACTTGGAACCTGAAAATAACAACTTTGTGAGAAGAAACATCCAGTTACATGAGTAGTTTTCTCGACTGTGCAATGAGAGAGAGAGAGAGAGAGAGAGAGAGAGAGAGAGAGAGAGAGAGAGAGAGAGAGAGAAAGGATTTATTCACTGAAGACCAAAATAAGTACATCAAACAGAGTAGGAAATAATATTGTTACCAGAAGACGTTATAAGTAAAGTTAGTCTAATTGCCTACTAAAAAAACTAATGAATTCGCCGAAATAGGCTAGGCCTGTGCTTCGGCGTGAGTTGCTTATTACACTACTGTTGAATAAAAATTCTATATTACGTCAGTGTGGTAATCTACTGATTCTCTCCTTACAAACTTTATATTACAACAATAATGTAGGAACCTATAATGTCACTTCATCTAGAACAATAATGAAATAAACATGTAACTAACACATTCAGATTAAACGTAAATGCTACGTCGGAGCCTATCAAGTTCAGCAGGTTGCAATGTCAAAAGCCATTGCCCAATAACATTTTTAAATTTACACCTTGTCCAGTGTAGGGAGCGCTTAAGGTTCTGAGGGGATCGGTTATAGATCATCAACAAAGAATACCAAGGAGAACGAGACGTGAGACTCAAGCGAATTTTGGGTGGGACGATCATACCTGATATGCTAAATCGGGTGAAGTGATCGTGAGCGTGCATATCTGACTGCACCAGTGCGTGGGGGTGTTTATGGAGGTACATGAGAACTGACTTAATATACAATTGTGCTAGCGAAAACGATCGGGCAGCTCCATAGATCTCACTGGTGGAAAAGCGACGGGATTTACCCGTCATTACTTTAAGTATACTTCTTTGCATGATCTCGACCGAAGACAGCACGCTAGGGACCGTGGAGCCCCACACGATAATACCAAAGGCAAGCAAGGACTGCACGAGAGTGACGTACAGCAATCTGAGCTCCTCTAATTTAAGAATTCTCCGGAGATTGTAGAAAACGTAAATGAATTTTTTTAACTTGGCGCACAGTGCTGAGATGTGATATTTCCATCACATTTCCAATGAACGGACCAAGAGGCTTATCGCCTTCTGCAGGGGCATTTGAGCATGCCACGGCTGGGCTAAAATGTGATGCTCAACCGCCATCCTGGTCTCTTGCTTTTCAAAACGGTGTACTAAACATAGGTAACACCGAAGTAAACGTTATACTCCTTACGTAAGATGTTGGAACGCTTCGAAAATGCTAACGACTCACGCTAAGTTATTAGGGCAACTCAAGAACTCTACAGTCGCTAGGAACATGCGCAGATTCTCGCCAAGTCGTTCGAGTTCTCAACCGCCTCCAACGACTCCGCTTCCACAGGTAAAAGAACACACATCCCACAATACGAGATGCATTTATGAAATATTAACCACACAGCGAGTAGCGTTATGAAGAACTTGCCTGTCAGTGCCGGAGATGCCGAATTTGACGGGCGAACCTTCGGGATCTGTCCCAAGAAGCGTGTCGACGATCGTTCCCACAGGAACAGCCTCTGACAAGACAGTCCCGTCCATGTCGTTAGTGAACGACGGCGGCAAATTCACCTCCTCCCCTGCAGAAGAAAAATATTGGAACATCATGAGTAAAACAGAACAAAAGTTTTACCTTAAATTTCTGTTTTCACAAGTACATTAGTAAAATATTATCAACCAATCAAGCTGTTTAAGAGGTTTACATAGATCGCTGTCAGATCGTCTTCAAGGCGTTTTGTAGGGCGTCCCATTATCCTCATAGTTCACCACCATTCCAATAAACTGGAAAGATGCCAACCCACACATAGCTAAAGAGGGAATAACCACCCGCTCTTTAGGACCATCACTCATTACTAGTTACTTTCCTTAGCCCTTCAACGAGGGAAGTTACGTCTACTTGATTGGTAAACGTTTTTCAATATTCCTAAGGAAAGTTGCGCGATGTTTCGATAGAGTAGGCCTCAAAACGTGAAGATGCGAGGAAAATTGAAAAACGAATCTCATCCAATTATCTAACGTTTCTTCCTACTTTGCATAGCTAAGGACTTTCCACAAAAAATCCTTTGACAACCTAAACCACTCATAAGGGATCCTCGAAAAGCCGACTATAAAAACATTAAATATTATTCTTCATAAATGTTCCTCTGACAGTTGTTGAACGGCGATGAAACAGAAAATGTGGCAAAAAACGTGTTATTGAACGTATTCAATTTTTTCACAGTGATAGAGCAACTATTTCTGTAATCCTCCGTTAAACGGAAATATAAGATGCTGCAAGATGCATGAGAAAAAAGGATTTGTCCAAAATTGAACTATCGCGTTGTCAGGTAACTCACCAATTGTAAACCCCAGTGTTTGATCAAACCACGGGGTACTCTCAATAATTAGTTACTCTATAAACGTTTTCGAGCAAACACACTGAACGAAGATACAGCGACGAATATATTGCATATCATCGAATTGACGGGGGATGGAGAAAGTTGTGTGATGTTTCGAACCAGATATTGGCGCTATTTTATCTAAATAGTTAACATGAGTTAGTTTGAAGTAGATCGTTACTGTTGTTGTTGAGCGTGACGCTCCTTTCCAAATATACGAGGGCAAGAACTGGGGCTCAACAACAACCTTCCTGCTAATGTCTTCGGAAGATATCCGCCGTTTTCCATTTTCCATCACCTCGCACGTATAACTCGCGGTTACCTCTCGGTAGGAAGTTCAAGGGAGAGCAGCTTTTAAGGATGAAGCTGGATGGAGGTTGAAAATGAAAATTCATTTTGTGGTTTTGTGGTTTGAGAGAGGAAGCGCGGCTCTACGAACGTGCCCTTCCTTCCACAAAGTATAAATCAACTGTATCCCTTCTCGAAACCACTACTCACACTGGTTCGTAATTGGAATAACAACACCACGCATTGAGTAGCGACCGTAGAAAAAGGTGGCGACGTTCGAACGAGTCTTATAATCGATTTTTGAGGTTCCCGGTCGAAACGATAGCAGTCAACGTATTTTGCGCACTGCAGTTTGAAGTTGATACACCCAGAGCTATCGTACAGACTATTCATTCGAGTATAGTAATAAATAAGTTGCTGTGAAGCATTAACTACATCTTTTAAACATCTGGCTACATCCATTGGCTGTCATTACTTATTTTCTACACAGGCGTGCATGTATAAACACATACAGTAATACCTGAGTGACAGATTTTTTCGAGATCGCTGCAGGGGTAGTTTTGATAATCTAGGTTTGAGCTTAGGCATTGAGACGCCAGTTAGTATATCATCTGTAGAGCTCTGCAAGCGTTTGCTACCACCACGTTAATAGTTATCGAAATACCCATCTTGTGGGACCCATAACCGACACAAACTGGATTGCCCAATGACTCTGTAGTTGACAATGCTTTTCCGCTAGATAACCGCCCTTTCCAACGATGAAGATACAGAGAATAAAATAAATCTTTAAAACTATAACCTTGCCCTCCCTTGTGACGTTTTAAGAAACGAATTTGAGGTTCCCCAACAAAATGGAGTAATCAGGACCTTTTTCACTACTGCACTTGATATAACAGTTTACCAAGATTCGATTGTAACTCGGATGGTTTCTTCTAACAACGAACGAGGGTGTGAGCTATGTCGGCTAAAACTCGGGATGATGACGAACTATAGATATGGTGATCAACACTGGTTGATCAAAACTACGTCAAAAGCAACGTTTCAGAGGAACTTTCACATTTTCCATTGAACCCTTATTTTCCCTTACAAAACGAATCATTTTCCTGTTTGAAGCACTTCACAGAACCCCAGATGTTCCACCACGAATATCGGTCGTATATGTAAGTTAACAAATTATGGACAATAGACGCCTTTGACTCCTCGAACGTCGCAATTGTCACCTCCGACTCAAAGGATATCAACCTGCTGACTTCGCTGATCTCGCCAGCCTCATCAGCTTCGTCGCAGAAATGAACAATACACCCCTTGATAGCAAAACTTATATAAGCCCCCTGCGACATTAAGCAGCAGCTTCACTTCCATCCCGTCTCTTCTAACGTAACGCTGTCCGTGTTGAACTTTGATTTTGTATTAACGTAATTAAGTACTTTTTAAAAACGTTAAAATCAACCCCCTACTTATAATTTGTATGTTTTGCAGATCATGAAAATCACACTTTTAGGTATTTTGCTACTTGCACCCGAATTTTATTCATAGCATGAGTTTAACTGCGATATAGCTGAAATTGGGTTGACTTATTTGGGTTGGTTGACACTAATTCATCCTGTTTCCACTTTTGGTTTATTATTCATTCTGAATAATAACCCTATGTTTTCGGTCACGAAAAATGTTTTACAACCCCCCCTCAAAATTTGATACTTTACGTTTCAAGACATGGAGATTCCAAATTTGCAATGTCCGTCCGCCGTCCCCCGTCCGGGCCGTTTTGTGCCTTTAACGTGGTCTAAAAAATTCGTTCTTTCGCCCAAAAATCCGATTTGGTATCTAGTTGTGCCCGCCATCTCGGCAATCCGATCGGACGAAGCCCGTGGTTGTAATGGGCAAAAAACGGTTAGAAAAATTAACGAAACGCAGTACAACGCGGGAGCTACAGCGTTTTGTTGTTTGAATCCCTCCCTCCCGCCCGTCTCATTAAAAAAGCAACCGCGCTCGAGGCTCGCTTGCCTCCCAATGATGCCACCCAACTCCCCTTTCGCTTCGAGCGCCCCCGTTCCAATTTCCCCGACGTTTTGGTTTTAATACGATTCAATTTTTTTAGATTCTTTCGTTTCATTCTCATTTTGGTTTTTTCATAGATTTTTGGTTAAATTTTGATATTAGTATTTAGCGTGCATGTTTTCATATTAAAATTCAGTTTTTTCTAGATACTTTCGTTTTTTTTGTTTATTTTAATATTACGATTCAGTTCTTTTCGACCTTTTTTTGGGTTTCATTATGATATTTTTCGATGCTGAATCGAACAGGATGGGTCTCGGAGCATTAATGCTAGGTCAAGCTGATTATCCGAATAATAAACCGTTGTGTAATAATTTGCAGGGTTTTTGCTAGCAAACACCTTCCCTCCGTTGTTTCCCATCGACGCATGTCTTTGTCAACCTCCAGGTGTACAAAAGTAACTTCACATTGGATTATTGGCTCTGATTTCAATTTTAATCTAAACACTTATTTCAAAACGTCCCTGCACTTTATTGTTATTTATTGCAGTTTTGTTGTCAACACGAATAAGTGACAACAAAACTGCAAAATAGGGCAAGTTGGGGGGGGGGGGGGAGGTCCTCTTTACTCTAGACAGAAAAATTTTTCCATTTACTGATATATCGGTCGAGGAAAATAAATATAAAAATATACTTTAATATCTATCAGTAAGCGAAACACTAATCTTGGTGAATCTATAGTACAACCAAATTTGAACCTAAACACATTTTATTCCGTCGATGTGTATAGAAAGCGATACTCACAGTCTACTTCAGTCAGCAGGTTTCACATGCTCCGGCCGCCTTAAAATATTTTCCAACGCCTCAACCTACATACGTCAGGGTTGTTCAGGATTACGGGGAGCGATTGACCTACTGCTGGACTAACTACGAGTTGCAGTCGTTCCCAAGATAGATTGCTCGGCCGGCAACGGGATTATTGAAGGTAATTACACTTTCAGATGCTAACGCAATTATAAAAGTTCGTCGCAGTTTAGCGTCAACAACCCGCGTGCATCTTACACTGTCTTCCTTGCTCTCCCTGGACTCGCCTCATTTCTGACCGTACGATTTGGTACTGTATATACACTGATGCGATGAGCTATTGCGTATTGCACAAACCGTTTCCATTTTGATTACTTTCCGCTACCCGAAGAGAAGGAAAGTATAGTAATCGGGTAAAAAAAAAAAAAATTGGGTTTTCTTCAGATCTTTACGTTTTGAGGCCTACTGAGTCTAAAAAACCTAATTTCGGCGCGTGGTCCGTGTGTGTGTATGTGTGTGTGTCTAGTTCGATTTGCGGGAGAAAGGCTGATCCGATTGAGCTGGTTCTTTTTTTGTTTTGTTCGTTATTTTTTGTAGACACCATAATAAGGTTATGGACGATTTCGACCGATGGGAAGGGGGGGGGGACGAAAATGTACCAAAAACTAGGGTTTTTCGAAATTTTCTCAAAAACGGCTCTAACGATTTTGATTAAACTTTCAAATTATCTTCTACTAATCAATACCTAACTTTTCTACTCCATACATATCTCCATGAAAATACGGTGAACGGAGATATAGCCCTATGAAGCAAAAATAGGTTTTTTACGCTTTTTGGTTAAATGGCTTCAACGATTATCACCAAACTTTCAAGATGTTTTCAAACAGTTAATAACTACATATTGTTCTCAATAAATGTTCTTCTGACAGTCCATTGAACAGAGATAAAAATCAAAACGTGTCGAAAATAACGTTTTTTCTAATATTTCCGTAAATTCCAGGGTAACTTTTTCACCAGATGTGATAAATCCTAATGGGGTGTCTTTTAGTCACCCATACCAACATTTCGTTCTGTATAATTATTTCTGTATATATATATGTTGAACGGAGATACAAGCCAAGTTAACTCAGAAAAAGAGATTTGTCGAATATTAATTTATCGGTATTCCAATTTTCTCAAAAACAGCTCAAACGATTTCGATCAAACTTCCGGAGTACTCTCAGCTAACTAGTCCCTACATTTAGTTCTCCATAAATGTTCCTGTAAAAATGCGTTGAACGAAGATATATTGCCCGCCTATGTAGGTGGTGTCCGAACTTAAAGGGGTGGCGGAAAGTTGTGTGTCGCTACGCACCAGATATTTATTTTCACTAGTTACTTCGTCCCCAGTGGTTCCCTCTAATCTGGTTTATTTATCTCCGTAGCATCTCCCCAGGGCCTCTTGCTCTGTACGTTTTTTTCGTTACCTTTTTTTCTTTCTTTAGACGTTCGAGTTATTCCCCTACTGCTTGGGATGTTGAACAGCAAGTCGTAATTCCTCACGGGTGCCCTAGTGGGCCCATGATTTGGTCACTGACCTGAGTCTACGACATCCAGTGAACACACTACTCAACGGCTCACATGCAGAAAGGGGGGTACTTTCCCAGCATAAAGTGTACAACGCATTACTCCTTGCCTCAGCCCACCTCTGTGCCATTTCCTTCTTTTGATTACATTAACTGTTTTTTTTTACCTTCACCGGCTTCTTTCTTTCCCCAGTGTGCCGCAGAACAAGTCAAGTGGTGGTGCATAGAAGAAGTATCAACTCTTAGCGATTTTCAAGACACAGTAGGGACTCCAATTGCTAGATATGCCGTTCTTTTAACAGGCAGCCATCAGCTTTTGCACAAAAAGCGCTTGGCTGCTTCTTCAAATAGAATCGGAGTTCCTTTTCTTGTGTTGTTTGCACGAGAAGAAGAGAGTTGAAGATCGAAATGAAAGAAACTCAGTGAGTATGAGGAGGACTGTATTAAGGGCAATGAAGTGAGCAGAGTTTGTGTACGAAAGGGCGACAAAAGGGGACGACTCGTGAACTGGCGCAGGAAACTGTACTGGAAGGAGATGCGTGAGCACAGGGAGACGAGTGTCTTTCGCGAGAGTAGGTGAATGAATTTGGGAGGAGTTGTGTATTGTGGAGAGGAATGTGAAAAGAAGGGGAGGAAATGATATTTCGAAGAGGAAGCGGGAAATCCATAGCCGATACGGAAGTGGAATTTCCACATGTCCATGTGTGTGTTGTTTTCCCATGTCTTTGGGGAAACAATGACTTTGCCTTTAGGGGCCAGGGAGTCCCGTTAGGGCAGGTGAGAGGACACAGAGGTCAAAAAACTGGTACTTACTGATTTGTTTTTCCCATTTGGAACACTCCTAATTTAAAACGTGAACTGCAAACTCACCAGTTGGCAACTTATTAAATTTCGATTTGCTCAAGTCATCCCCTTCATTAAAGTGAGCTCGAAATGAGCCCCCCAGGTCGAGGCCAAGGGGGAGTAGGGACACGGCTCCCTCGCAATCCCCACGCACTAGCCCTGATGCGCCTCTGCCTCAGGGATTAATCAACGCCCTGGCGTAGAGGCGCTCGCTCGCAGCGCACCAACGAGCCTGTAGGCCAAGCCAGGCCTGGCTCGTTACCCCATTAGGTTTAGGGCTCGAATAGGGCTAGTTTAGGGCTCGATTAGGGCTTGTTTAGAGCTCGATTAGGGCTGGTCCATGAAGGTCAACATTTTATACGTGATAGTTCCTGTTGTTCCCACGTTCCCTAAGAAGCATCTCTCGATAACTCGTTTCTTTCCCACGAGGATTCATCGCCGCTGTTGTATATAATTCCAGTAAACTAAAGCGCATCAGTAGAATAACATAATAACAAGTGAAGCGCTGATACAAACGAACAAAACACCGTCAGCTTTGTGAACACTACAGGCTAAGTCTAAACCACGCAAATTACTTTTAGAGAGTTCTGACATTGCAGGTGGCCTACATTCAACGCTGAATAATTATCAATAGGTTGTAGCGTGAATCAAATCTTACCTCCGACAAGAAGGACTGCCAGGAAAAGACATATGGATGTTGAAAACGCCTTTTCCATAATGCATCTCCTGCAACAAAATTAATACGTAATTAGGATCAAACTAAATGAGGGACTCGCTGTTGAAAACACAGCGTGCATATTTTCTGAACAATCGAAATGAAAATAGTACAGGCCAATTTTAGATGTGACATGATGAGATGTTTCCCTCGAAGGGAGTGTAAAATTGTTGGTGTCATCGATGAATCACTTGAAGATTGGAGGTCTTGCAGCGACTTCAAGGCTCTGTCTGCCAAACGTTTCCTTTGTACCAAGAAGGACAACCTCAGACAGGATTGGTGTGCTACTATTTTGTAATGGGAGAGGTTAACAATACCTCCACGGTATTAAAGTTGTGACCATCGCGAAGCTACCAGAGATCCTCTGTCTATTGGGAACTTGACCCACGGTTCAAAGTGACCCTTTTCCAACTCCTGTTTAATCATTCAGCTCTCAACTGCTCTGCCAAACACCTCGCTTATGTCAGAAATGGTGGGCAATGGTATCCAAGAGTTGAGGCTGCAGCTGGATCATTGACTGGACCTTGACCAGTCTCACTTCTCTCTTGTGCAAAGCAGAGATGCAGTTAACGATCTTCCCCCATCACAACCCCACCCTAATTAGGAACCAATGCTTGACCAATTTCAGGTCAATAAATTTTCCCATAGCAGCATTGTTTCCTAAGGTCTGACTTCCTCATACAAAGAATCGTGTAGGCGAACGCCAAGGTCAGGAGTCACGTGAAAGTCAGACCTCCATCTTCACAATGGGGGTGCTGTAGACATCGGCCCGGATAATAGGCCGCCTTCCCAGAGGAAACAGTTTGATAACCGCTGCTGCGAAGCCAAAAACAGCCTTTCTCACGAAAAAGTGTTGCGACGGTTCTCCCCGAACCGTTTGCCCGTTGTTAAGGGCGGTGTTTAGAAAAACGGTCTTCTGAGAAGAGACAAGCGTTACGTCTCAAAAGAGCCAAGTTTGTTTACGATTTTTCTCCCGTTTTGTCATTTCGTGCGACTTACGACGGGTTCCCTCCAAAAGCCCAAAAGCCGAGTTATGTCGCAAGCCCTCATTTGTGTAACGCAGACCAGAGGCAATTTTCGCAATGTCGTTCATGTTGTAATTGTCGTGTACAAGTGGATACGTGAGAGCTTCAGTTGAGTAGGCACGTTGTCGTTGAACCGCTTCAACAAAGCGAATGGCAGCCCACAACCACATTGTCAACTGTAGACCGTTTGAGAAATTCAAAGCCGAAAGAGGCCCTTAGATTGCGACACGATGGAACCAACTTATCGGTAAAGGTATATTGAGGCCCCAGAGAATTGGCTCAGTTTATAATATTAAATCGAACGTACTTCAATTACAATCGAATCTACAACCACCTAGAACGATGTATCGTACAACTTCCCTCGCCCGCTGATGATTTCGGCGAGACGCTGTACCCCCGGTTCAACACATTTCTGCAGAACAATGTTCTCGTTTCTCAAATATCATTTCATGTGATGGATCTGTATCCTCCAACCTTGGGTGTATATTACAATTAACTAATCTTGTTTGTTGCGGTCGACGTGGAAAAACGGAGAGTCCTATGTGTGAATTAAAATAGCCGCTCAAGGCCCAACAGAAGTAGTGACTCAACACACAGGAAATGAGAACGTGAGACCCATAACCATTGAACATTCTCGATAATTCGAAAGGTTGGTTATAACTCAACACTGGGAGGTTGACATTACCAACGAGAGTTGCTATTGTATGAAATTATATGATTTGCCGGTATGGAGCTAACAACAGATCCTTCCCCTGCCCTTTCCGTAGTGCCCTCCATGGTGAGTCCCAAATTTACGCACGTGGAATCACTACCCAGCTAGGTGGAGCGAAACGACCCCACAACACAAATTTACTCTCCAACTTGACCTAATAAGATGTTAATAAGTTGTTACAATTATCAGTCAAACTAACCGTCAGTAGTGTTAATAAAGATCTTATTGCTGTAGGTTTTGATGCTCCACGACGACTTGAAAAGCCACGAGAAATGAAAATGCAACCTTCATAATCTCACACGATTGAGCACGCAAATAATGCACATTTCGATGAACTCAACCGTCTTCTTCACCTGTTCAATTCACAATTGCGCACACACAGCCGAGTTCCACAACTGGGAACAGGTTCTGGAGTGGAGCTTATGTGTATTTCATTTATGAGACCGATCCACTGCAAATGTTTCAAACAAAACATACATCTGGTCACTAATTGTGAACGCCCTCTATTTTTACTTTCCTTGGCTCTACGAAGTAGAAAGGAAGGTTATGTAATCGGCTGAAAAGAAAAAAAATTGAGCTTTCTTCAGATCTTTACGTTTCAGACCCCCCTGAGTCCGAAAAACACTATTTGGGAAAATGGTTTGTGTGTCTGTGTGTGTGTCACTAAAGTGTGTCTGTGAACGATTTTTAGAGAAAACCACCGTATCAAATCAGCACAAACTTCATATCTCGCCCGCTGGTCATCATGGGACGCCAAAATAAGGGTATGAGCGAAATCCACCGAAATTTAACTATAGTTATCATAGTGATCAAAACACAAAATATTTTTTTTCTCAAAAACGGCTCTAACGATTTTGATTAAATTTTTTATGTTGATAGCTCCCAATAATGCAACTATACCATAAAATTTCCATCTATGGGAAAATGACGAGAGCAGCACAATAAATTACCAAAACTTTCGACGTAATCGATTTTAGAGTGGTTTTTAGAGAAAACGACCTAGCCAAATCACCTCAAATTTGATCTCCAGCCTACAGGTTACTATGGGACGCAAAAATAAGGGTATGAACAAAATCCACCGAAAGTTAACTATAGTTAGCATAGTGATCAAAACACCAAATTTTTTTCTCCAAAACGGCTCTAACGATTTTGATTAAATTTTTTATATTCATATCTTTTGATAAGGCAATTATAACGTAAAATTCCCATTCTTAGGACAATGACGAAGCAGCACAATAAATTATTAAAATTTTCGACGAAAAGCGTTTTTAGCGCGGTTTTTTTCTTATAAACTCCGCTGGAATGTTGGTAGAATGTTAAATAAAATTGGTATTCTAGTCCAATTCAATACCCAGAGGGTGAGGTGTTTAAAACCGCTCATGAGATAGATGGGGCTCACTCTAGAAATTCCTGAATTTCAACTACCGCTGTTTCGCTTACTACCAGTTCTAACGGTTATTACCCAATAACTCTGCAAAAGTAACTACTATCCTTCTTTTAAAAAATCGTGTTTACAGCCTCATTAATTATCTGTGTACCAAGTGCTCAATAATGGTCCGGAAATGAGTACGAGCAGCACAATACATTCCAGAACATTAGGCGCTACCGCTTCCTGCTGCTGTGACGTGTTGTTTGACCAAGTTTAAAGGAATTGAGTGATAAATGAATTGAGTAAGTAGAATTAGCCATGTACAAAGTGAATTGACGTAGAGCTAAGGAAAGTTGTGTGTTGCAACGCACCAGATATTTTTCACAAAAATTCACCTACTTTCGGTAGGTTTACCTTCAAATATCGAATTTAAGTATCATTTAAGATCAAATAAATATCAAATGCGACGCATCACACAACATTCCTCGGCCTAACGTGCATTCAGTGATTCTCATGGCTCTAACAACTAATCAAATCTGTTTTTCGTTCTGTTCATAACAGCATTTCTGCATGACAGCGGTAGGCGCTTATATTTCTGGAAGTCATTGCGCTGCTCCTACTTGTGACAGGTGTCTACGTGGTTCTTTTGAGAAGAATGGAAGAATAATCGTGTAAAATTGTGTGAAATGGTACAGCGAAGGTTGAAATGCTGGAATTTCTGAAGTAGCTCCTAAGTATCTTACGTCGTGCGTGTACTTGATTGGCCCAATCCCAGAGAGCAGGCTCCTGTGCATAACCAAGGCTTATAAGACTGTATCTACAGAAGCAGTCCATCACTGCTCAGTTACCGCTTAACTTGGCCATTGAATGCAAGGTTGACAAGGTAGAGTGAAACGGGAACTTGGGCTGAACTCTGAACGTGCGGATTTCACCACAGAACGAAAACTTGCCAATATCGACGAATGGGCGTTAGAGAAATGGCAAGCGAGTTGGGAATGTCTTTCAAGAAAATGGGTTGAGCCATACCACTGGACGAGCCAGTTCCTCACTGGTACGGGATTCCTCAGGTGGCCACCTCCGCGCGGTAACACATGGGCAAAAGCTCTCTGCAGGAGACTAGCTAACGACCAAATACCTGCGGTACCTCCGCAGGTCTGAATTCGGTGGATGCTGCAGGGGCCAGCCTCTTGCATATTAGCGAAACCGCAACTTCTATCACTGATATAACCCTCGTCGAGGGTTTAGGTACAGTCATCAAATAAGGAAACAGACCTGTTGTCATCCGTGATGGCAAAGTCAATAACCATGTGATCGCTCTGTGTTGCACCTGGTACGACTCGCCAACCCTCCAATTTGAGCAGGTGTGAGACACAGCTGTGACGTCTATACACGACCTTCATCCCGGACCATCATAGGTCGCTTCAGTCATGGGGTCGTTGGCAACAACCAAGTTGTACCTGGTGAGCAGCTTTATATACGCCTCGCCCGCCTCATCAAGGGTTGGGGATCCCCACAATAGTGATCTGGCATTTGCATCAGCACAGACTATGCAGGGTCGTCCTGATAAGCCTGCTAGAGCCCGCTCGAGTGGTTGAAGGCTGTTGGCAACTGGTGCGCCAAATTGCCTGTAAAATGATATTACAACCAGCTCAAAGCCACCAGCTCGGATGAGCACAGCGGCCAAGTGCTGGCTGTTCAGGCGAGTGAGTGAGAGCATGTCAATGGACGGGTCAATGCAGGCTGTTCACGCGCCAAATCACTACGCAGATTTTCGTCCTGTTTGTTTTGTCTGCCCGGTTGTTGCCTCGCTGTGTTCCCTTTGGACCCGGCGCGCGCCCTCGGGAGAATCGGTTCTGCGTACTGTACCACCCCTCTTCTGTTCCGCACCTGCCTTCAGCACCGTCTTCACTTCACTTCAACCTCACTTCACTTCTGCCTTCCGTCCCGACGTGATTTGTACAGCCTTTTCCCCTTATTTGCCTTTATTAAGCACTCATTCTTCCTGTCATCGGAGAATTTCTGCCTATCGCCTTTGCTCATCCGTCGACCCTCATCGTCTTCGCAAGTGCCTCACAAAGACTTTCCGCGGTTCTTTTTTATTCTTCTTTTGTGAATAACACGCCTTTTATACGACAGACAATCAAAGTGTTTTTTCTTATATTTAAATTCCCCCTTGGTTGCCATAGGTAATTGGTTTAATTTTCTTGTAGAAATTACCCCACTTATGCGCAAACACAGGCTACTGCCGCCTTGGCTCCCGTCCTTGCTCCAGCCACCACTCGTGCCTGCGATCCCAGACCATGAGTTTTGGATCCTATGTATGGTTCCTGTATGGCGAGAACACTGCAGCGTTTCTTGAGTGCATTTTGCAGCAACTCAGCCATAACTGGGCAACTCTTATTTGTGTTGTGCTGAAGGATTCGAACTGTTTTTGACCTATTCATAGTCCACTCGTGACTCCTGGAGGGCAATCGCTCGCTGACGAATGGTACAGCGTGCGTCTCGTGTAGAGTGTGCGACCTGTTGGATTTTGCGTTCGACCTGCCTTCAGCATATTAGCGAAACCGTAACTTTCATGACTGATATAACCCTCGTCGAGGGTTTAGGAACAGTCGTCAAATAAGGAAACAGGTCGGTACTTGATTGGACTACCACGTCATTTTTTTGAAGACCCTAGTAACATTCGAGAGAACTTAGTACGAAAAGATTGCACTAAAATCGATTTTACTCGAATTGTTTGGCAATATATTGTGCTGCTCTCGTCATTATCCCACGAATGGGAATTTTATGGTAGTGTCGTGTCATTTTCGTTTTGTCTATACAAAGCATTTAATCGAAATCGTTGGAGTCATATTTGGGGGGAAAAAGGTGTTTTGATTACTAGATTACTATAATAGCTATTGTTAGTTTGGTTCAGCCGTGTTCGCTCAATCGCGTTCACACTCACACCCAAATAGTATTTTTCGGACTCAGTAGGCCTTAAGAAACGTAAAGATGTAAGAGAACTCTTACTTTCTTTTCTGCCGATTGCACAACTTTCCTTTTTACTTTCCGCTACCCGAAGGGAAGGAAAGTATAGTAATCGGCCCAAAAAAAATTTGGGTTTTCTTCAGATCTTTACGTTTTGAGGCCTACTGAGTCTAAAAAACCTAATTTCGGCGCGTGGTCCGTGTGTGTGTGTGTGTCTGTAGTTCGATTTGCGGGAGAACGGCTGATCCGGGTGGGGGGGCGAAAATGTACCAAAAAACAGTGTTTTTCGCATTTTTCTCAAAAACGGCTCTAACGATTTTGATTAAACTTTCAAATTATCTTCTACTGATCAATACCTAACTTTTCTTCTCCATACATATCTCCATGAAAATACGGTGAACGGGAAATACGGTATGAAGCAAAAATAGGTTTTTTACGCTTTTTGGTTAAATGGCTTCAACGATTATCACCAAACTTTCAAGATGTTTTCAAACAGTTAATACCTACATATTGTTCTCAATAAATGTTCTTCTGACAGTCCATTGAACAGAGATAAAAATCAAAATGTATCAAAAATAACATTTTTTTCGAACATTTCCGTAAATTCCAGGGTAACTTCTTCACCAGATGTGATAAATCCTAATGGAGTGTCTTTTAGTCACCCATACCAACATATCGTTCTGTATAATTATTTCTGTATATGTATGTTGAGCGGAGATATAAGCCAAGTTAACACAGAAAAGGAGATTTGTCGAATATTAATTTATCGGTATTCCAATTTTGTCAAAAACAGCTCTAACGATTTCGATCAAACTTACGGAGTACTCTCAGCTAACTAGTCCCTACATTATGTTCCCCATAAATGTTCCTGTAAAAATGCGTTGAACGAAGATATAGCACCCGCATATGTAGCTGGTGTTCGAACTTACGGGGGTGGCGGAAAGTTGTGTGTTGCTACGCACCAGATATTTCTTCGTAAAGCCAAGGAAAGTAGACACCTAGATACTCTGATTGATGAATTGAACGTTGACGGAGAAAATGAGACACAGACAAATCAATAAAACATACTTCAATGTTTCTTTTCATTCAACAGAAGGAAAAACAGTCACCTGCTTATGGTGAACTTGACGTATCTGCGTACGATCATACCATTTGTGTACAGTGAACTTGACAACTATGATCCTGTCAATAACCACATCGTCTGTCTATGTGAATGACTCAACTATGCTCCATAGGAACTAATCAAAGCGATGACAAGGAAGGAGCGGTTTCTTCATAGATCCGCTGGGTCTCATTCACATCGAGAGACAATCGGAGCTTGGTATTTGTCTTGTGCAATTTTGCAATTTTCGTGGGACACGGATCTATTAGGGCCCCATCGAGCTTCAATCTCCAAAATCGCGTTACTCGACGATCTCTCATGTTCATTGGGAGATAACAGGGTAATCTTTTGAGTCGCCCCGATAGAAACCCGCAGGGACTGCAATTTCGATGACTCGTCACGACTCAACAAAACGAAGAGACTAAGGGGCCCACGAAATGTCAACGCTGCCTCACAATTTCCAAGTTCATTGATCCCGCTCTTCTTAAACCGAAGCATCTGACAAAATTTGATTCCTCCCAAAAGGAGGACAATGGGCTCAATAAATAGGCGATATCCTTGAAGGCATCAGGTGCAGCCCTAACTGGAAGCAACGAGTCTAATTTATTGCGGTTTACGGATAAAAACAACGGATTTCGACTGTTTCAGTATCGTGGAAGCCATTACACAATCTATGAACCCAGATACGCATTTACAGGGGCGAAACATGAAACATCTTAGACAAGAAGTCAGAAGTTAATGCAAGAAATTTGAGAAAGAAAATGCATTGTTAGCATTGCAAAGTTGAAAGGCCTCAGAGTTAATTCCTCAAAGATCTACAGTTTCACCTGCCAACCAAGAACCCACAGCCCATAATAAACCAGATGAACGGCTGTGACTAAAGGTGAAGTATAGAAACTGAAGCTCCTCAGCTTTTGGGGCTTCACTTGTTGGGTTAGCTCGGGATATCCTTTTGCCAACATTGGCATAGGTAGGTTTGAGGCGAAGGCTGCTCACCCTACTAACCACAGAATGTTTTCTTCGTACTATAGGGAAATATTTTCCTCAGACCACCAACTCCTCTCATCTTTCACAATCTTCTCTGCTCCTCGCTTCTACAACTTGTCTTCCTTCCAATCTCCTGATGTGCTCTTCACCTCCTTCACACGCTGTTCTTTGCCTCTTCTCTTCTCACATTAGCTCAAAAGCCTCGTAGACACTCCAGCGGGGCTAGAATACTTGAATAGGTCTAAGGAACGTATGCATCCAAATCAAATACTATAACCTACATCCACTCTATCACGTTCCTCAGTACACGCAACTATCTCACCATCTCACTTCCTAAGAACTTTGATTCGTTCAGTGACGCAATAATTTACTACCTACAGTTTGTCCATCGACCTTGGTTTCAAATCATAGGCCTCACGCGATCAACCATCAACTGACTTCACATAAACACCAGTTTTTCCAGCATCAGACGAATATTGAAAGGAAGCGTAAGGGTTCACTGACAATTTATGCAGAAACATTACCTGAATTATCCAGAAATGTCTAAAAAGGTAAAATGCGAGCATATTTTTGAATTGCACAAACGTTACGTGTGAAAATAAGCCGATAGTTACTTCGTGACACATTAAGCGCACTTGGCAATAAAACGTTAGCTATAGTTATGAAGGAAAATAATCAAAACAATAACAAAGGGAAACATGATGAAAACAACCTCATTCATATCATTACGCTTTACGCGTCCATTGTCCTGAACAAAGAGTGACAACAAAAATTAAATTTCGAAGCATAACACAACTTTTGCCAGCCCCACGTACATCAAGCGATTTCGATGGCGACCAATCCAGTCTATTTTTCACTCAACGCATACGAATTACATACGTGAAACACACAATTTCACGTTTTTTTACGTACGAGGTAGCGGCAAATGAGCCATTTAGCGGGCCATCGTCGATTAATCATAGTTTCGTTTAAAATTATATTAATGTGATTGGGTAAATTAATTAAGTTACCGTACCTGTTTGGTAGGTCTCACAGCATCTCACCAGCCAGAGAAGACAGAACCACCAAACAGGTACGTTAACTTTAATGGTAACATGGTGTTTTTTGGCTGGTTCGTGATAACAATTTTAGAATAGGGGAAACACTGACAAAGAAGTAAGCCAACAAAACGAAATCAGTTTGAAATTCAAACTGATTTCGTAGGTCGCTCTAGATTAAACTCCTGTCGTATAGACAGTATACTGCATTTTATATAATATATGAACGAGATTTATAAGGACAGAGCTGCACTAAAATTGTTTTTCCTCGAAATTTAATAATTTATTGTACTGCTTTCCTGTTTGTCGAAGGACATTTTAGGGAACTATTAACTCCGTAACAAAATCCGGAGCGCCGTAACAAAAATTAAATCAAAATCCTTGGAACCGTTTTTGAAAAATATCTGATGCGTTGCAACACACAACTTTCCTTAGCTCTACGTCAATTCACTTGTGTACATGGCTTTTTCTACTTACTCAGTTCATTTGCCACTCAGTTCATTTGAATTTGGTAAAACAACACTTCGTAGCAGCAGGAAGCGGTAGCGCTTACAGTTCCGGAATTTATTGTGCTGCTCGTACTCATCCCAAGACCATTACTGAGCAAATGGTACACCGAGAATTAATGAGGCTGTAAACACGAATTTTTTGAAGAAGGATAGTAATTACTTTTGCAGAGTTATTGGGTAAAAACTTTTAGAACTGGTAGTAAGCGAAACGGCGGTAGTTGAAATTCAAGAATTTCTGGAGTAAGCCCCATGTATGTTATGAACGTTTTCAAACACTCACCCTATAGATATTGGATTGGACTACAACACCAATTTTTTAAAAACATTCTAGTGACATTCCAGCGGAGTTTATAAGGAAAAAACCGCGTTAAAAACGATTTTCGTCGAAAATTTTGATTATTTTTGTGCTGCTCTCGTCATTTTGCCACGAATGGGAATTTTATGATATAGTTGCCATATTAGGAGCTATTAATATAAAAAATTTAATCAAAATCATTAGAGCTGTTTTTGAGAAAAAAAATATTTGGTGTTTTGATCACTATGATAACTAAAGTTAACTTTCGGTGGATTTTGCTCATACCCTTACTTTGGCGTTCCATGGTAACCTTCGGGCTAGATATCATGTTTGAGCGGATTTGGTACGGTGGTTTTCTCGCAGACACACACACACACACACCATTTTCCCAAATAGTGGTTTTCGGACTCAGGGGGGGGGGGGTGAATACATAACTTTCCTTTCTACTTTGTAGGGCCAAGGAAAGTAAAAAATATACATGGTGTTTTGATCACTATGATAACTATAGTCGGTTTTGCCTTATTTTGGCGAACGAGATAGGTCTACAGGCTGAATATTTAAATAAGAGCTGTTTTGGTCAGCAGTTTTCTCTAAATTGTGTTCACAGGTTTTTTACAAATAGGGGTTTCTTACACTTCTTCAAAAGTAAATACGGGAAGAAAAAACTCAACAAAAAATTTTGATTAGGTAATTGCATGTGTTCCTTTCAGCTCCATAGAAATAAGAAATGAAAAAACCTCATCAAAATTGAGTGCGAGTTTGGGCACTCCCACACAATTTATCGTGGTGAAATTTTGGACGGAGGCATTACTTTTGTGGTAATCCGCGTAACATATGAAAATTATTTGAGAGTTGCTATAAGTCAACTATAAATACTACTCTCAAAGTTTTCATTTACGGGTCCACGATTTCCCTATAGAAATCGGCAACGAGATGTTTGTTCAGAGAACCGAAAGGCAGAATCTTAAGCTGGCGAGTGCGCGGTCGGCCACGTCCTCTTCCACCTTCACTTTTACTTTTACTGCCTTCCCATTTCGCTTGAACCTTATCTCACCCCAACAACCGAGACGAGGAGTACCAGGAGAACCACCATCGGCAAGCTGGGGGTTTGACGTCCGGCCTTCCAGCGTTGCCGGCTCTTACTAAGGTCGAAGCCTCAGAAAACTCCACCGCAGCCACCCGCATCTTCTTTTCTTTTGCCCATAAAGAAGGAATTGGTTGTTTTGTTTTTTTTAATTTAATGTTTGCCTCCTCGAACATATTTCATTCCAGCAATTAGCCGACAGACGAGTGGGTTGAAGACCACACGTGGCCTCGACTGCTCAAGCCATGTTTTTCACCGTCTTCCAAAGGTTCACGTTCAGACGGCTTTTCCACACAAAAAGAATGGAATGGCCAGCGTTCTTCTAAACTGGTTGTACATTTGAGGAAACTACAACAACCACATCAAACAGTTCAAGTTATATAATGTACAAATAGCGATGGAAATATGTCGTACAAGTTTCCTAACAAATACGTTAATTCGGAGACACGCCACAGGCTGACAGCGATATGAGTTTCGAAAGTAGCATAATCGACTGAAGTAAGCACTACTACTATTTGCTTTTGACGACTATTGAGTGTTGTTCGACTGAATTAAGGGTACAAATGTCGTTATCCTTTACAATGGTTACAGAGAGTAGTCAGCCATAGAGAATACAATCGTTCGTAGCTGATGGCCGTGACGTAGCATGTACATCGATCTGACAACACTCACTTTGTTTAATAAGCAGCTTAACACTCTTCTCCTCACCATTCTCTTTACATGGGTCTGGGTGTGTGTGAACGCGAATGAGAGAAAATGTCTGAACCAAATTAGCTCGAACTTCATATCTAGCTCGCAGGTCACCTTGGAGCGCCAAAATAAGGGTATCACCCAAATCCCCCCAAACGAACCATCATAGTGATCGAAACCCTATTTTTAATCAAAAACAGCTCCAACGATGATTAAAATTCTTGTATAGACAGCTCGAAATAACTCGACAACCGCATAAAATTCTCATCCGTGAGAAAATGAAGAGTGCAGCACAATAAATTACCAAGGATTTCGACGAAAGGCGGACAGGTGGTAGTCCAATCAAGTGCCCATACGACAAGCGTTTATTAACGACCATAAGATAAATAGGGTTTACAGTCTGGCTCATTGATTCTCTGAGTTCTAATTGTTCAGTAATGGTCAGAGCATGAGTAGGAGCACAATGATCAATTCCAGAACTGTGAGCCCTACCATTTTCTACCACCCTGAAGTTATGTACGGCCAAGTTCAAACGAACTGAGTGAAAAATAAATTGATTTAGTAGCGAAAGCCGTGAAAACCGGTGAATTTGTGTAAAGCCAAGGAAAGTTGTGTGATGCGGCGCGCCTGACATTTTTTCTATTTGCGCGAAGGGTTGTTGCACTCAACAGATTTAGTTCCGCCGTTTAGTTATTCATAGAACGTGCCAATTAGCAGATAAACTATTTGTCGTTCGTTGAAGGGAAGGAGTGGGCTCAGACCATCTGTCAGGAGGGAAAATACCACCATCTGACTCGTTAACATCGTGGTCGGAGTTGCAAAAAGCATCGACCTCACGATTTTTAGACTTCATTGGCAACTAGATTTATAATTAACATTCGCACTCGACCCCATCGACGCAGGGGTTCCAGTTAAGACCCTTCGAAACAAACACTTGGCTTGAGAGAAATCGGCTGAACCGAATTAGCTAAAATTTGATATATTTAGCCTGCACACCAACACGGGATCTTCATAAATCCAGCAAAAACCACCACGGTTTCTTTCACTAGACGAAGAAACCTTGACATAGTACCACCATAATGCAAGGAGCCAGGCTCCAGATAAGGACGGAGGTGAAATACCTTGGGGTGATACTGGACAAGCAGCTCACATGGAACTCGCATGTGAAATATGCGCTGCACAAGGCAACGACAGCCCTATGGGCATGTAGGAGGCTGTGCAGCAAATCTTGGGGCATAACTCCGACAATGATGGAGTGGCTCTATAAGGGGATAATAACATTCCGTTTCACGTATGCCTCCACTGTCTAGTGGAAGGCGACAGGCGTGCAGTGGTATATCGGTGGTTCGGTTATGAAAGGCAGAGCTGGACTGGGCATTGTAGGGCCCATGTACAGTCTCGCCAAGCCGCTGGGAGAGTACGCCACGATATTTCAAGCTGTCATCCTAGCTATAAATATCTGCAAGGAAGAGATCCTGACTAAAGGACTCAAGGGCAAGCGGATCTACATATTCTCGGACAGCCTCGGAATAGCCTTAAAGGCTATTGCAGCCTATAGTTTTTGGTCCAAGCAGGCATGAGAATGCCTTCATGCGCTCAAGCAGCTCAGCCCCCATAACAGGCTCTCCCTTATCTGGGTGCTAGCTCACAGGAGGCATGAGGGCAACGAAAAGGCTGACCGCCTTGTGAAAAGGGGTACAGAGTCCCTACCCATCAGGCCTGAACCACACGTGGGTATGACGAAGAGTCACCTGAATCGTCTGGTGGCTTGATGGGAGATTCAGAAAAACAGCGCCTATTGGCATCGCTAGTCACGATTAATACAAGCGAAAAGGCTCATTATGCCTTCCTGTCAAAGGGCAAAGGCGATGCTGACACTCTCTAGGCAGGATCTGAGAGTTCTGACAAGCTTCCTCACCGGGCACTGCCTACTCAGATATCATCACCTCAACAAGATGGGCATCTCAGAGGCAGTGGTATGCAAACTTTGCAGCGAGGAGGACGAGACAGCAGAGCACATCCTATGTGAATGCCCTGCCTTGGCAGTCAAACGCTTCGAATATTTCGCCCAAGGGACCATTGAACTCCAAATCATAGCGGAATCTGCGGTGAAGGACATACTCGGATTCCTGAGGGGGGCGGGTATGCACGACGCCTTCTATTAAGAAAGGGTCCGTGTCACAATAGGCCCAGTGGCCGCAGTGACGAAGGGACTTGTCCCGCATACCCTCGAGAGAAAAAAAAACACGGGACACCAAAATTGGTCCAAAATTAACTATAGTTATCATAGTGATCCAAAGTCCACATTTCTTTCCTCATAAACGCTTTCAAACGACACGATAATCTGAAATGTTCACCAATTGGAAACATATGAGAGCAAGTCGGAGTATTATTCCAATAAGCTACCAACATCAAGGCCGTTAGATCAGAAGCAAATTTATGTCGTTCGTTGACCAACTTTTTTCGCAGCAATGCTCCTACAATTACATAATTGCAATAACGAACTTTCCCACAAATATCACGTTGACAGTTAAAACGTTGATTTATAAAGATGACGTAAGTAAATCCCGGAACTTTAAGCGCTATGTATGTACCACTTTCTACATAAAATGTGAAGTTAGGTATAAACCAAGTTCATTCGAATTGAGTGAAAAGTAGATTGGATTTGCTGCTAGAGCGATAAAAATACGTGAGGGTAACTTAATCAAATTAGAATCTTTTGAGGTATTTTGAAACATTTTTGTTTTTCGACGCCCTAAGAACCTAAGCTACTGATAATTTTTGACTAATATCTCCGTTCAAATGTAAGATTTTCTTCTAACTTGCTTCCCACTGCCCTATCAATTCTTCATATTGACAATAGAAGCTTTTGCAACCTAATTACTTTCAGATTCCCAGAAAAGTTGTGTTTTCCTGGAATCTTTACCTTTTGAGGCCTATTGAACCGAAAAATCCTCATTTGGTATGAGAGTGTGACTAGTCAAATTTACGATATTGACAGCTTCTGGCGAAAGGACGGGGGAGGGGGGGAGGTCACCAAAACGTATCAATTAAGAAGGGTTTTCGAATTTAACTATAAAACGGCTCTAAACGGTTTCAACGATTTAAATCAAACGCGACAGGGTAAGTTAGCTAGTGTACATTTTGGTATTCCCCTCTCTTCCTCCTATCAATGGAAACAACTGATAAATTTTCGTGTTCACTATTCTGGAATTAACGAAAATGAGAAAGAGTAGTAAGTGGAACCAGCGGAGTTTCGAGGGTTCATTGGTTTGGTAAATTATTTTGCTGCCCTCCTCATTTCCCACGGACGAGAATTTTAAATGTCACGCTTTTTGGCGCTGTTCGTCAAATAATTCTATCAAAATCATTAGAGCGGTTTTTGAGGAAAGAAAACAGTATTTTGACCACAATGGTAAGTTTTCGACCAATTTCGCTCATATTTGAAGGGCAGTGGGGAAGAATATCCTACGTCCCGTCAGACGGAATTTGAAGAAAATCAAATTCAAAGTTTCCCAACTAAAACAATACTTCAGACTCATTAAAAAATACGCAAAAATCAGCATTTGATCAGAAACATGTTTATTAAAACTCGTATCAAGCAAAATAAGTTTTTGATAAGATTTTCCACAATCGTTTAAATGAAATACTTTCAAATTTTGAAAATATTCTCAGGAATACACGGACTGATGTCACTTTTCCCCGGCATTAGGCGTCAATCGGTGGATTATCAAAGTATTCGTCCTCACTTTCTTCTGGTTGGTTGATGTATGTCAAATGTCGGTAGATGTCCTTAGCTTATGGTGTTACAAGGAATGATGTAAGCGCTTGTAAATCGTCCCACTTTGTTTTCTTGATAGGTATCTGACCTGTGTACAATTTGGTTAACATCACCGCGCTGTTTGACGTCCTCCTTCTTGATGTGGTTTTTGTGGCCTTTTTCGCAAATAGCGGAGATTGTTGGTACATACCTGTGAATGATGCCTTGTGCAGAACCTTACTGGGATTTTCATTTCCGAATTTCAGTATTCTGACCGGCCGGGTAGGGAAGGGGGAACATTTTGTCCACAGTTGATTACTTGGAATGGGTTCGATTTTATACGACAGCTTTTGAATTCTTCCCTTCAGTCATCTGGCGTCTCTGTGTACGTTTTTTTTATTAATAAGACTCATGTTCCGATCGCATTCAAGGTAGGAATGGCCACGTATCGAAAATATAACTTTCTCTGTTTCGAATCCTTTCTCTTGCACAACTATATAGTGTAAAAATCGTATAACAGTGAAGTTCTTGTTTTGCCCAGAACATGAGTCACAAAAAATTGCCAGCTCCCTAACCTCCATTGGCAAAATGTGGCAAAAGAAGTGGTGCATCATTGAACAAACGTCGCCAGCTCCTTTTCGAGCAATAGATTCGTCGTAAGTGTAGAATATGGCTCAATATATAAGGACTGAAGCCGTTTTTCCCATGGCGCGCTCGGACTCATGTCGTTTTTTCCTAGCAGGGCGGATGTTCTTACGCTCATTTCTATGGACTCAAGTCACTCTTGTCATTTTTCGATTCAGTCATATTATAGTACTTCCAAAATGCTACTCGATGGCACCTCAGACTCGTTTTGACGAAAAAGTGGACTGAAGTCGTTTTTCCCCAGTGCCCTTCATTTGTTGAGCACACGAATGGGTGAGCTTGCTGCGGATCGAGCTGGTACTTGAACTTCAGGATAAGTGGACTGTAACGCGTGTAGGTTGGTGGGAACAACTGTCGATGAGCAAACTAAGAAATAATTTAATTACGCAGTAAATAACATGTTACGAACACGGAAACTTACCTAAAACGAACGAAAAACAGGAGAAAAAACCCTGCAAATTATTACACAACGGTTTATTATTCTCATGAACAGCTTGACCTGGTATTACTGTTCCGAGACCCATCCCATTCGATTCAGCATCGAAAAAACTAGTGTTCGAATACTAGTAAACCATACGAAACATGCCCTGACTACAATGGAACTACAGAAACTAAATATTCCCCCGGCGCCAGGCGCCCGTAAACGTCTGTAGGCATTTATGATCCGATGTAGGGGTGTGTGGAGGAAGTGGCCCTCACCTTCCTCCGCCAGTAATTACTGTAATTTCCCTATACGCAGTTGTACACGTCTGATACTCATTCCATTCGACCCAGGATGTAAAAATACCTTGAAAACGATACGAAACACAGCGAATTTGCGATTATACTGCGTTTTGTTAATTTTTTTAACCATTTTTCGCCTATAACAACCATGGGCTTTGTCCGATCGGATTGCCGAGATGGAAGGCACAACTAGATACCAAATGGGATTTTTGTGCGGAAGAACGAATTTGTGGACCACGTTAAAGGCACAAAACAGCCTGGAACAGCAGACGGGGGGGGGGGGGGGATGGCGGACGGACATTGCAGACTTGGAATCCTCACCCCCATGACTGAATACATAGGGTTATTATTCAGAATGAATAATAAACCAAAATACGAGAATCGATAGCGCAGTGGGAGAATGAGAATCATACAATAAACAGCTGTTGATAACAATGAGAAGCGAACTAGATTTCACAGAATTCAGCACAGCGATGATCGCAAAGGCGAAGAAATGGTGACTGACATTGTCCGCCAGGCAGCACCCCATATTGAGCACTCCTCTGATAGTCGTGTACACTGAGAAATAAATGAAAGTGGAGAGCGTGAGTGAGGACTGTATTACACTTAACAGAATAGCGACGTGAAACTGGTCGTGAGATACAAAGTGGATGGAGAGGAGCAGAGAAGGATAGGAATTTCAAATTTAGGGGTGGGAAAAGATAGTTGGGAAAGTCCACGACAGGGGCAATCTGTTGTGAATTTGAAATAACGTAGAAGTGGGACTTCCACAGGTACAAACAAAAGGGTTGAGATGGAAAGGTGTTTGGGCAAACAATGACTTTCCAGAGGTCAGGCGAATCTTGGCAGGCGCGGACATTTAGGAGGTCAAAGATCCAGCTAATTCAGCCTCCCGAACACCCTTTTTTGGTGTCCCACGGTGATCCACTAACTAAACACCCAATTTAAGCTGATTCGGTTCAGTCCTTAGAAGACATTCGTCGCCGATAGCACAGCTTATCTTTCTATTACGCAGGGCTATGGAATTGAAAACAACGAGTTTACTCGGATCAGTCGATCGCTTGAAAATTTGACTGCTCACACACGGATAAGGCGCCGATATTAGGTATTTCCATTTAAGGTGGCCACAAAATCTAAAAACCCGACGATAATTAAACTTGTTGACCGCTGACAACGCCATAATTTGACTAATTACACTACACTAATTCACGGTCATCATGAAAAACACAAATTACCTTCATAGAACCGTGAGATAAAACATGAAGATATCCTTACAATACCAATAAACAATAAGTGATAGTTTCTGAATACGTTTCGGTTTCCAATTCTTTAAGTGGGACGAACTGGAGGAAGTGGCGTTTCCTCTAGGGCTCAGACGATTTGCTCCTACCAGGAGCTCCACTTCGTTCACAAGATTAAGAATAAGGGCAAGATACTGATCGAACCTAGGTGACCCAATTGAACCGCTTCGGGAACCCGTGTCTTTCCTGCGCCATTAAAAAAAAAGAAAGCAAACTGTGAAGCGGGATCGATGATCCAGAATTTTTATTCGGTTTTTTTCTCATTGATGATATTTTATATTAGAATTAATGAAACGAAGGATTGAGCTATCGGTGCGCTGATTAGCTCATCAGTTTTCGAATGAACTCCCTACATAAATTCATCGACCATCTCGAAGATTTTAAGCATGCAGTTGCCAAAATCATTTGAGTACTCTCCACTATCCAATTCTGGTGGTTTACCAACATAGTGCTTGGAATCACAAGAGCTTTATTTGTGCCAATTGTAAATTTCCTACTCAACTCCTATCAAAATGTATCCTATCAATCCAAGCTCGCAAAATATTGAGAATATAACGTGGCTATATCAACAATATTGGGATCGACAACTCATACGTAAATTACATTTTTTAGGGGTCGAAGTGACCGCAAATGCAGGCTTGGGAGAAACGTTAAATTTCGCTATATCGTCCCGCAAGGTCCTGCAATTAGTTAGTAGGATTTTCCTTCCTATTCGAGTCAGTATCGAAAACGCAGAAAATTATTTCACAACGGTTTATTATTCTTGTGCACACCTTGACGCCTCTGAGCTGACGGATGGTTGGAGTGAGAAGAACCGATTACTTTCGCTGTATTGTCCCGCGAATTCTTTTAATTATTATAATTTGGCTCGCTATAATTACCGTAATTTCACTGTCTTCGATCTACACGCAGTCGTACACCTGTGACACTCTTTCCATTCGACCCAGCATCTAAAAATACCTTGGAAACTGTACCAAACACGGCGTATTTGCGTTATTTTGTAACTATTTTTGCCCATAACAACCCTGGACACAAACACCAAATGGGTTTTTCGTGCGAAAGAACGGATTTTTTAGTCCATGTTAAGGACATAAAACGGCTCGGACGTACATTGCAGATGACGCAATAAATCAAGAAAGTTCCCCGAAAATCGATTTTAATATCAAATTAATTGGATATTCGGTAGTTTAGTGTACGCGGAAGTATCAAGTGCGCTATGAACGTTGACACAGACTAAATAAAATGGTGGTTTCTAACATAGCGGCGATATTTTACGTTGTAACGTCAACCAGTGTCCTCACGGGGCTTTGGTACAGTTTGTACACTTCGTGAAAAACACGGTTCAACCTCGAAGGTGAATTATTACTCGTATTATAGAGGCTTTTCATGGAGCGCTCTGCGTCGTGTTGGCGGTAATCTGGCTCGGGGTACTGACCCTCTCAACAAACCAGGTAAACCTTTTTAGGGCTCATCTAGCATAATTAATTTAGCTATTCCCTGACAACTTGACAGCTCGTGAGGTCAAGTGAGAAAAAAGACGAGTGAGTGCACACCACATGACGTCAGAATGTACTTAAGAAACCAAGGTAGAAGGAGCCTGTGATGTCAGAGGTTCTGATTCCTACTGGAAGAACTCACACAATTACTTCGATGCTCAGATAAGGCTTGAAATTGAGTGTCAGCAGTTCTGAAACTGTCCCTGACGTCACAGCCCCATCTCAATTTTTACTTTAGTTTTCTCAGCAATTCACTAGTCTGTGGCACAGAAACATTCAGTCGTACTTCTCTCTTTATCACATTTGCGAGCTAAACGATCTAAAGAATAATCACATGTCTGTTGGTGGTCTTTTGTCTCGTCGGAAAATGCAGAAGTGGAGGTGGGAAGTAGTCTCACGCCATGTCTTGAAATGTCAAGTATCAAATTTTGAGAGGAGGTTGTAAAAACATTTTCCTGACCGAAAACCTAGGATTATTATTCAGAATGAGTAATAAACCAAAAGGCCTGGGAATGGATACCAAACGCGATAATGACCACATAACTGCCAAATCCCGTGGCTAAACTGTTTAAACAATTTTTGCCCATGGCAACCATGGGTTTCGTCCGATCGGACTGTCGAGTACGCAGACACGGCTAGATACCAAACGGAAGTTTTGCACCGATGAACGAATTATTTAGACCACGTTAAGGACAAAATGTGGCCTGGACGGCGGTCATTGGTCATTGTAGACGCGTGAATGCCTTGAAACGTAGCGTCAAATTTTAAATGGGGGGAGGGGGGGGGGAGTAGACAAATTATCTAGACGTTCTATCCAGAAAGAAAACATACACTAACAATATGAATGAATAATGATATATATTTCCGAAATATTTACATATATATGAAAACAAAAAAGCGAAAAAAAAACACAAAGAGAAAATCAATATTAATTTTTGTCCTGTCATGGAAACTACCCCCCTCATGGATCATTGATCCGTGCCAAGGGGGGGAGTTGCAGTAGTGAATTACTTCTCATTCTACATTATTTTATAACATTTAGTTCCTCAAATATTGACCTAAGATTTTTCATAAACAACTAGTTACTATATACCTACCTACTATGCTTAAAAGAAAAACAGAAAAATAATATGATATGTAAAAAAAAGTAATAATTTATCAAACAGTATAAATACTGCACATCATGGCATCACATTCCGAGGGAGTTGCAGCAATGAGGTACGAGAAGACTGACTCTTTGTTAACCATTCTGCTGACGGAATGAGCGTGGGCCCGAGAGCTCGATACGGTCAGCAAGACGTATGGCAGGTTGTGATACAGGTGGCGAGACGTAGATATTAAGCGGCTAGGTGGGATGGGTATCACTGCTTGGGTTGTTAATCTCACTGCACGGGTACTCTGTTCAGATGAGTTCGGCTTGTTGGTATCCAATATTTCAGGATGCTTCTGAAAGTAAAGTAGAGCGTGCTTTATATAGAGCTGCTTCATAGTAAAAACTTTGGCCTCGTCAAACAGCTCAGCACTAGGGAACCTCCGGGGTTTTTTTAGAAGTACCTTCAAAATAGCTCTTTGCAGTACATTTACTGGTTCCAGCACGCTACTGTAAGCATTACCCCACCAGAGAACGCCAAAACCAACTACTGACTGTACTAAGGCTTTGTACAATAAAATGAGAGTGCTCTTCGAGAAGTAGTTTCGGATGGTATGGAATATGTGAACAAATTTCCTGATTTTCTTCGCCAAAGCGATCACCTGGGCCTTCCAATCAAGACTCTCACCCAACACTAACCCTAGGTACTGTGCGCTTCTAACTCTCTCTATTTCCGAGCACCCACATGCCATGTACTCTGAATTACAGAAGTGCAATTTCAGGTTATAAGGATGAGATTCCTTGCCTCTGGCACGGGAAAACAATAGGTATTTTGACTTATTCACGTTTATGGTGAGAGATTGGGAGTTGAGCAATAAGCATATGTTATTCATTCCCTCATTTGCTCGAGTAAAAGCCCCTTGCCATGACTCCTGTTCAAACAGGAAGGCTGCATCATCGGCGAATAGGTACACCTTTCCGCTAATGGGTATTTTCACAATATCATTGATAAATATCCTAAATAAATCCGGACCCAGCGTACTCCCTTGAATTATTCCAAAATTTACAGGGAGTATGCCACTTTCCACCCCATCAACACTCACCAACTGCCTCCTACCAGACAGGTAGCTCTTGAACCAAGAGATCTCTTTTCCCATTACTCCATGACGTTCCAAGGCGCTGATCAATCTATTCCTGTCTATGGAATCGAAGCATTTGGCAAGGTCTATCAAGACCAAGATTCCATTCCTCTTCCTATGCATTAATTCATAAAGGTCTTTTGTAAGAGTATAATGGACCTCCTCGACTCCAACGCCAGGTGTAAAGCCGAATTGCCTAGCGGTAATCAGGTTGTTTGTTCAGATATGAATTCAATTGTTTTTTAACCCATTTCTCTAAGAACTTAGAGAGAATGCTTAGTAATGAAATAGGTCTTTAGTTGGTAAGCAAGAAATGATTAAGAGCATCAAGCGAGTGTTCTTGTGATAATAACAGCGGTCGATTGGGAATTTTCTTAGCTTGAAAGGTCACTAAGTAATACGGTTATAAAATTGGCTGACCAGTATGTTGGTAGGTCGTAGCGGAAGGAGCAGGCGGACAGAAAAAAAAGAACCGGTCCCGTGACGTAAACGCATACCTGACTAGTTGCCGAACGTTGACTGGAGCTAAAGGGATCTCCCAGAGAAACTCGGAGGGTTCTTCAGTATTGCTGGCAAATCAGTCGAGCAGAGATTGGAATCACGAGGATGTTACAAGAATACACAATTGAGTTTCGACGTCGATCATAAAACAGTACGATAGGCAACATTATTCCAAACCGACCGAATCTATAAAACACTGCTGAAGACCCATTTTCGACTCACACTCCCTTTGGAAAAGCTGCCTTCAATAACAATCAATAATAGAATGAATTTGAACATGTTTTGCGACATTTCTTCGCTTCCTATAGAACCAAGAAGTAACAAGGAGCTATGTACTCGTGGTTTTCTTCAGATCTTCACGTATAAGTTAAAAACAACGAGGATACGGTCAGCGTGTGTCAGTGTCATGCAATTCAAAGACGGTTGAACCGAATCAGCTCAAATTTAACTGCGAGCCAGAAAATGAGGTTAAAAGCAAAATTGATTGAATTATAGTTATCATCGTGATCAAAATAACGAACAATTTTTGCTCGAGACCAGCTGTAACGATTATTTTGTAGACCGCTCCGACAAACTGCAGTTCATGTAAAGCGACGAAAGCTCCAATAAATTGATTAAAATTATATTTCAGTTCACTTTTTACTTTCCTCAGCACTGCTGAGTGGGTAGGTGTGACGTGAAATCGATGGAAGCAGTTTCGGGGTTTGGGCTACGAAAAACCCTTGACCGCCCTAGCTGCTGGGAACAAGCCTGGTCAGAAATGGTTTCTGAAGGAAGGTTTTCGATTTGTCCTGGCACATGTTCCTGTCGAAATTTTCGCTATCGTCTTCTGTTCCCTGCTCCCTTCCCGCGTGAAAACGTTTTTCCTGCATCGGTTCGAACGAAGAGGAAGAAAACTCGACCTCGACTCGTCACTTTGAAGTCTGTGGCTCTTCGTTTCTTTTTCATTTCATCTTTTGGCATGCCATAGGTAGGAGAGGACGCTTCATTTTTAATTCCATTTTCATTGCTTATTAGCAAATATTTTTCTTTTTTATGGTTGTATAGGAAGCTCCATTTTTTTAATGCATAGTTCCCGTATGTCGTAATTGTTTTTTTTTTTTTTTGCTTTTCCTTCCCCTAAATTTATGGGTTCATCCTATTAATTTGATTATTTTTCCTTTTCCTTTATTTATTTTTCCGTCACAAAGGGAAGTTATGTAAATCACGTGATAGGCTGAGAACAAATTGAGTTTCCTACAAGTTTCCATCTTCACGTTTCGAGAGCTTCAAAGTTCGAGAAAATGGTCTGTGTGCCTGTGAACGCGATTTGGAGACAAAAAGTGAACCAAAGCACTAATCACCAAAGCACCCCCTCCCCCTCCACCTCTCAACGGCTCAAACAATGTCTATTAAATATTTTCTGAGGACAGTTCCAAATGACATAACGGGTAAGCAAAATATGTAAGAGCAAAATAAATAATTGGGTTAGTTCCGCCGGTCGGTAAATTAGTAAAGATGATTACGTCTCCTCTGGCTGATGAGATACTGTGGGCGAGCGCTTTCGATGTAAAGACGTCATCAGTACTGACTTAACGGCCTGACGATGACGTCTTTACATCGAAAGCCCTCGTCCACAGCATCTCATCAGCCAGAGGAGACGGACTCACCTAACAGGTACGTTAACTTTAGCAAAATAAATTATCGACGTTTCAAAGAAAATCAATTTATTGGTTCTGTCCTAATAAATCCTGCTTATATGTTCGATAATCCCATGAGTTATAGGCAGTTTAGTGACGGTTAAAAAAATATAAGGGCCGTTTCTAAGCAGAGCTTTTTGCAGTGACAGTGTGCGTACAGCACCTCCTGCGTAAGTGCCTGAAGCGGAAAAGAATATAAATTACGTCGGACAGTCAGGCTGCACTTAAGGCCCTGGCTTCCTATACCATCACGTCAGGACTGGTTTTAGGGAATGCCCGACTGGCCTGAAGACCTTGGCAAATGACAACAAGTTAATACTGTGTTGGGTGCCAGGTCTTACAGGAATGGAAGGGAACGAGGGGGCAGACAAGCTGGCGAGGACAGGATCTGCTTATCCCGGTGAGACCTGACCCCTTCATAGGGACCGCCAAGGAGATTGGTAAGTGGAAAGAGAAGTGCACGGCTGCCTATTGGCGGGATGTGTCTGGCCTAAGACAGTCAAGGCCGCTCATCAAACTCTCCAGAGAGTGCACCTTGGTCTGGAGAGAGATAGTATACGGATGGTATGTGACCTATTTAGAGGCCACTGTCCACTAAGATACCACATAGCCAAGATTGATAGGTCAGAGGTAAAGAATTGCAGATTCTACGGGGCAGAGCTGGAGTCAGCGGAGCATTTACTGTGTACGTGTAAGGGACTGGCTGTAGTGCACCTCAGAGTGCTTGGAGTTCATCAGCTGCACTCGGAGGAGTTTGCAGTGACGGACCTCATGGTTGTCTTGCGTTTTGTAGAAGAATGGTGGGGACGTATTGGCGACGCAGCATCAGAGAACGCTAGCGCTACAGGAACTTGGAACTGAGAGGACTCGAGGCGGCTCATGTTCGCCCACACAGGCGCCCAGTTGTGGCTGCAGTTGGGGAAAAAAAAGGTCGTTCCATGAAATTCCGGAACTCAAACTATAGTCGTTTCTTTTACGAACTTCCCCACGAAAACTATTCAACTATCATTAAATAACCCATCTCAAGAAAGATCGTGAAATAAATAGGAGCAATCCAATACAGTTGGAACTGCAAGGAAAACTACACAGAACGTTTCACAAACTGAGTGAAGTAAGGAGTAGATCTGTTGAGTGCGTAAAAATCTACTTTGTGCTGTGTTGTGCATCGCTCCAGATATTTCTGAACGGTTGAAAAAAAAGATCGCGCACGCGTCGAGACCATGCATTTCGGGGTTACGTGACCATCCGGCGCTCAATTTCGACTAACAGGGGAAGAAATGAAAGGACCGGCGGTCAAAAGGGACGAGACCGAGGGCACTTCCTCCGCTCAGCAATTAAAGTAATTGAAGGCGATTGAGATAACAACGTGTCGATAGCATTTAGTGGAAAACGAAACGCTCAGGTGGAGTCACCAATAAAGTGCTTTTTGTTGAAGAGAAAAGACCTTCTGTTGCTCACAGAAGGCTGCTTGAGCTGGAAGGTTTTTGCCCCAACCATTTAGTGCAATTTACTTCAAGTACGTTTATTGTTAGTGAGTTAAGAGAGATACAAAATGATGTCGTGCAAGAGAATAAGGGCAGTTGTGGATGGGCTTCGGAGAAGGTGCAGAAACTGGGGATCTGGGCTCTGAAGGCGAGTAAGCGATGAAAGACATAAATTGATAAGAGACCCCGTTTACAGATCTCTGCATAATATAATATTCTCCAGATCTGCCCTATCGTCAAGTTTGGAGACAATCGAACATGAAATAATTGGATCTTTCTTCGGTTTATTTGATCCAAATCTAAAGAGAATCGTGAAAACCGACTGAAAATTTTGAGAACGGCGAAGTTTTACTGTGCATACCGCCCTTTATTCTCCTCCTGCCAGAAATGACTAAAGTTGACGTACCTGTTTGGTGAGTCCGTCTCCTCTGGCCAGACGATGATGTCTTCACATCGAAAGGGCTCGCCCACAGAATCTCACCAGCCAGAGGAGACAGACTCACCAAACAGGTACGTTAACTTTAGTAATTTACCAACTGGCGGAACTAACCCAATTACTTCAATACCGGACATTTGAATTCCTGAGGATTGCTGGACCGGTGCACCAAAAACTGAAACGAACAAACACTAATACGTTGTTTTAAGTTCAGTGATTGGGCTGTCCCCCTACCCGCCTGGATCAATTCTATAAAAGTGTGTCTCCTATATGTTACACGAACAATAATTTCACGTTACTAATAAAATTATAACTAACCAATTATTAATTACTTCAATTATTCAACGAATATGATTAATCACAGTTATCAATTCAATTAGGCAGGGAGTGAAATGTACCCGATTTTACAGCTAATTTCTAATCGAAGTTGTATTTTTTTAGTGCCGAGTTTGACAATTTAAGATTTATTTTTTTCGGCAACCTATTAGCGTTTGAAAATATCTGGTGCGTAGCAACACACAACTCCCCGCCACCCCCGTAATTTCGAACACCACCTACATTTGCGGGCGCTATATCTTCGTTCGACGCATTTTTACAGGAACATTTATGGGGAACGAAATGTAGAGACTAGTTAGCTGAGAGTACTCCGAATGTTTGATCGAAATCGTTAGAGCCGTTTTTTAGAAAATTAGAATACCGATAAATTAATATTCGACAAATCTCCTGTTCTGTGTTAACTTGGCTTATATCACAACTTTCCGCTCAACATATATATATATATATACAGAAATAATTATGGAGAACGAAATGTTCGTATGGGTGACTGAAAGACACTCCATTAAGAGTTATCACATCTGGTGAAGCAGTTACCCTGGAATTTACGGAAATGTTCGGAAAACCGTTATTTTCGACACATTTTGATTTTTATCTCTGTTCAGTGGACTGTCAGAGGAACATTTATTGAGAACAATATGTAGGTATTAACTATCCGAAAACATTCTGAGTGTTTGGTGGAAACTGCTGTAGCCGTTTTGCGTAAAAAACCTATTTTGTCATCATAGGTCCTTATCTCCGTTCACCGTATTTTCATGGAGACATGTATAGAGAAGAAAAGTTAGATATTGATTAGTAGAAGATAATTCGAAAGTTTAATCAAAATCGTTAGAGCCATTTTTGAGAAAAATGCGAAAATCCCTAGTTTTTGGTACATTTTCGTCCCCCCCCCCTTCCCATCGGCCGAAATCGTACATAACCATATTTTGGTGTCTGCAAAAAATAACGAACAAAACAAAAAAAGAACCAGCTCAATCGGATCAGCCGTTACAACCACGCGCCGAAATAAGGTTTTTTAGACTCAGTAGGCCTCAAAACGTAAAGATCTGAAGAAAACCCAAATTTTTTTTTTTTACCCGATTACTATACTTTCCTTCCCTTCGGGTAGCGGAAAGTAAAAAGTGTAGATGTTCAAAAGTTGACAAATACTTGAAAAAAGTGGTTTTCCATCAACAAGATAGGCATTTTATGGACATTCCGACGGTATAATAGGTTTAACTTAGCTTGTAAATTAAGGTGATTACAGCTGTTTTAGTGTGATTAAGTAAATATTCAAAAAAAATCTTAAATTGTTCATAACTCGAAATGAATAACTTTTAATGAACTTTTATGAATAACTTTTTAACCGTTACCAAATTTAACGCCCTGTACAATATTGTTTACGTGCGTAAATAACAAACTGTAGAAGGCCTTGTTATTATCTACAATCAGCTGTCTTGCCCGTGCTCTTGAACCTTTGTCTGGCCGTGCTTCTCCTAATATACATCACTAGTTCTTATAATTGCGCTGACTGACTCCTATTAAAGGCACAGGGCGATCGTAGTCTAGTGGTTAAGACAATGGTTCATATCCCCGACGGAGCTCCGTGCAATAGCCGTCAGCAGTTCTTCAAGCATCTCCAAACTTTCCGCAGTACACAACAATCACTGTCATCTTTTTGTACTGTACACGGCGTTGAATGTTGTGCAGGTCACAGGTAACCCAATCTATAGCTAATTTCTGATCGAAGTTGCCCACGGATATTTTGTTTTTCTCCTCTCACAATCCGAGTTATGGACAATCCAAGATTTTTCTTCTTCATATTTTCGACTCACCCGTTTTGTCGAATAAAAAAATTGCGGTTTTTCCAATTTTAGGGTCTTTCCGACGGTGGTGCCGATTTCAATTTGCTTGTAAACTTTTCACATAACCAAAAAGTAATCAAAATCGTTAATGAGTACAAATCGGACCCATCACACAGTATTGTCACCCCGTAACACTTTTTTCGCATCGAACGTTTCACCGTCATTGAAGTTATCTTTTGATGATATCCTTAAATGGAACTTTCTAGTTTTGATAGGTTTTCCCAAAAAATCCTTAGAGTTCGATTGAAGTCGACTCGAACGTGTAACCAACAAAACTGAGACTCGTTTTCTCCTCAAAAGGCCTTCGACTGTTCCTTTCTACCGACGTATCGCTCCATTTCACATTCTTTACACTTCATTTCACGTTTTTATTTCGTGATGAAGAGATCGGGTGAGCCCCAGTTTGCGCCGATATCAAGGTCCATTGGAGCTGGAAGCTGGTGGTTCCCGTGGGAGCCGGTGTGGTCAAACGGATGAATTCGTAAGACCCAGTAGCCTATAAGTGGGATGTTCTAGTTGTGGGATAGCCAACACATGCCGCCAGTTGTAAACTAAATCAGGGTAATAAAGTGGTTTATTCAAAATCGAAATGTCGCGACTGACCACGAGAGCGAGAGCTTAAACAGCGGTACACTAATATTAGCAAACCATTGAATCTGAACTTCTTCCGATATTTCGGAAGATACTCTATTGAAATGTTTCGTTTCTTTTTATTAGTCACTTACTTGAGGAAGCCCACTTAACCACTAAAAGAGCACATGAATGCGAGAACCTAACATAAATACAAGCAAGGAAAGCAGAAGAGCAGTGACTCGGAACGTCAAAGAAGCTAAGGAAGGAACTCCAATAAGCATGAATTTGCGAGAGATCAGGAGATGAACAGGTTAGCAGGATAGCAAAGGCAACCGAGAGGACAGTGGATCGCGTGGTCCAATGAGCTACCAACATGATGAATGTTTAACAACCTGCGTTTCACGAAAATGTAGGTACGAGGGATGTTTCCAACAGATGTGACGCTTAGGTCGGAGTTGCCAACACCCCTGTCAGTCGCCCCTTTCATCGAAATTGTGAAAACTCGTGCTCCGAAAGTGCACTATTTGCCCTGAGGTCGTCTCTGACGTCTATTGTGAACCATACAGAGCGCTCATTCTGAAGACAAACCCGTAAGTGTCCAGTATAAATCAAAAATCTTGCTCTCTTATTCCTATCTCATCAGTGATTACTTCCTTAACCCAGTATTGCTGTATTAATACCATCCCCTTTGCTCTCCTACCTTCAAGACTGTTTTTTTGGGCCACAAACATCCACTCTTTCTCCGCAATTCAATGTTATCCTTATAATTGTATAACATAACAGTAAAACCGTCTCGCAAAATTCATGTTAACGATTTTATAAATAAAGGTCGGGGAATAGTAAGGGCCGCCTATAAATTCCAGGGAGACAAACACTACTTATATATAGGAAGTATATAAATCATACAAGTCACATAAATTGAGGGGAAAAGAGATTGAACTAAGTGGGCGATAAAAACCGCTGAATGTACGGGGAGTGAGGCACCATTCATTTAAAGAAGCTTCCAGCTTGAAGTTCATCACACTCTGAATAACTTCGTGAAACATAACCAATTGCTTCTATAGCTAATGGATTTAGTATTAGGATTCGGGACCTTACTCAACAAGCCCTCTTCTACAGTCCGATGAGAGATCCTCTTCAACTTAATTAGACGACTAAATCAAGCGAGCTGATTCATTAAAGCCGCGGAAAGTCCTGGAATAATGCGAATGTCGTTCTAACGACCTTTGTTGACGCCTCATTTCCTCTCACTTTGAGAACGGCTAAAAGAATATCTTGGAACCCGGTCGATGCACCCACGTTGCGCCCACATGACACCAGCTGTGCTCAGTTGACGACGACGAAATCTTAGGGCTCGCAGCCTCTTCGACCGGCTCACATAACTTGAACGAGCCGACGTGGAACAAATGTTCGTCGCGACCCACGTTTGAAGTAGGAAGAGCCGCAATGAAACCCATTTCTGTTGCCCTTCCCTTAATCCTTATTGACGCTTTTTGTGACGTGGGCGGGAATTTCGAACAAAGTGAGAGCGGAAGAGTTTGTAAAACTACCAACGCAATGAACGAACACAAACTTATTTCGAAGTAGAACCGAGTGAATAATATCTTTATTAACGCTAAATAAAATACGCGTTATAATTTTACTCAAAAACATGCCCACTTAATGTAATGGTGAAAGTGGAGATAAGACTCAATTTTCGAAAAATAAATCCTAATTGGATCAATTAGTTTAAAACGTAGTGGTAGATAGAAATACAATGGCGACAGCAGTTTATGATAACGGTTGGACATGCTCATTGGTTAACGAAAAGCTGGTTCGTTTACTGAAATCGTAAATTCTGGAGAAGACATTAAAGGACTCTTATTCAATTCTATTATTTTAGGTAAGTTAAATATTTTGTATTTTAATTTCGAGTCTTGACCTATTACCTATTGTTTTTGTAATAAAAACTATTATTTTAGCAATCGTCTGTCTTCCTTCTTAGGAGTTATATATTTTTCAGAGGATTGCGGTTCAACCGTTGAAATAGAAAGCATCAACGTCAGATTAATCGCCATCAGTCAGAGACTATAATTAACATATTTCCCTTCGATATATGTTCAAAGTTTCAATTCAATTGAAGAACTGGGCTAGAAAGAGCTCGATTTACTCGGCGTCCGCTAAGTAGGAAACGGCCTTTTGAGCGAGGTTAACTGCTGGCAATTGGAGAAGGTAAAGGTGGGCGCTCTCGACGTGACATCACGCACCTTGCTCTCGCGATTCAGTTTTCAGAACTGACGATTATTTCGAGTGCAGATGCGAAAGCGAAAAAATGGACTAAAGAAAAGAAAGTTGCTGTCAGAAAATACGGCATTACTTTCCTCAATCCAGTACCGATACCTCAATACGCTACACATTTGGGCGCTGTGACTATGTTCATCGCATTTCTTCATAAATACTTACGGTAAACAAAATGTAGTAACTAAAATGCCTACACGTACTCGTGTAACGAGCTTTTCGACGTTCGAGGAATTTCATGTTTGATGTATTTTCACTTCATTCCGCGGATGGTTCCAGAAATAGTTGCGACGAACAACACGTAGTTGCATGTATTGCTGGAAGACTCGCTTTAGGTTAATGAAATTCGGTTTGGCGTTCACTGTGAAAATATCTAAACGGTTAAAAAAACCCTGATTTTTGGCATATTTTTAGTTCTATCTCCGTTCAACGGATTAGGGGGACATCAGACGAGGCATTATACCTGCGTTTGACTTAAATTGTTCCTTAAATGTTCCACAAAAAGGCGCATACGCTTCCACTTTCTTCATAAGCCTCTATTTTTGCAGAGGTGACCGTTGAGAGAAAAAGTTAGGCATTCAGTAGTAGAAGTTACTCGTAAAGTTTCATCAAAACCATTTGAGCTGGGTTTAAGAAAAAGGTGAAAATCCTGCTATTGTTTTATTATTCGTTATGAATAATACACCCATGTTTTCGGTCAGGAAACATTTCATCGTCCGCCGTCCGGGCCATGGTGTCCTAAAAACTCTGTTCTTTTGCAATAAAATTCTATTTGGTAGACAACTGTGGCCGCCTGCTCGGCTATCCACTGGACGAAACTCATGGGTCAAAACATGGTTCACGAAACTAAAAAGAACGAAATTTTGGCCGTTTTATCGCGATTAAGTCGTGTTTAGTATAGTTTTCTAGGTATTTTTCGGTCGAATGTAACGAGTCTCAGAGGTGAACGACTGCGTTTAGACCGAAAACAGTAATTATAGTGAGCCAAAGTCTTCTACTTGGAAGAACTTGCGGACACTGAGTCATCGTTTCATTATTATTTCACTTCAACCGCTCGTCGATTCAATTGCCAAGTGAAAATGTATATTTTCGTTGTTTCATTGTAGGCAGGTCATGTTTCGTATCGTGTACTAATATGTTTCGATGCTGAATCGCATGGGATGGGTCTCGGAGCTGTGAGAATACGTCAAGGTGTGCAAAAGAATAATAATTTGCAGCGTTTTTTTCCTTCACTGGACGTTAGCTGTCAGCAACATCCATGAAGCACATTTATTAAAACTTATGTCTGTACATGCAAGGGGAAACAAATTAGTTAAAATTAATATTGGTAACGAACGGGCATGTTGCTAGGTAAACAGGATATGATTCTGATCCACCATTTGAAGGTAATGCAAGGGGTTGACAATGGTGGAGTAGTTTGCACAAATCATTAATCCTATGGCGCAGGATTTCATCCCCATGACGACAGTAGTGCGCTGCTTCACGATGTTTGGTGAGATGTGCAAGGAATCGAGAGAGATTAGAGAGGTGTTAGGGGGCGGGGTGGAGGGGATAAAAAATGACGTACTGACGACACTTAGCACGTAGGGGATATTTCGGTCCGATTCGATCAAAGTACGCTTCAAATAACCCGCGATTTGAACGGGTGCGGCCAATTACTCGGAACGACTTTCTATCCAATTCTTAAGAATATGAGCGCCAGCAGTGTTGTAAAATACTTGCCAATGATACTAAAACCTTTCGTGAGTCCGTACATAATCGTGAGTGAACAAACGCCCACCTCCAACTCATCGCCTCGTCCTACCGAGATTAGCAATGGGATCCCTTATTTTGGTACCACGCACAGGCTTTGGTCCATGCGAAATCAATGTGTCCGCGTGTTGAGGGCGTGAGGTGCATCAAGATTTGGTTGAACTTTGATAGTTTCATTAAAACAGGTCTGTTTCCTTACCAAATGACTATTCTTGAACTGGGCTGAAGTTAGCTACATATTCATAATCGAACGTTTGACCGTTCGTCCAGCCGTCCTGGATGGTCGCAGTAGTTGACACGAAACATGTTTAGAATCAGCTGAAGAATGTCTTTTTCAGATTTTCAAAATTTGGCCTAGTTCACAAATGACCATCTAATATAAGTTTTGACCGTTTGTACTGAAGTCATGGATGGTCCAAAACATGAAACATTCACTAGAACATTGAACTAGGCCAAATTTCCAAAATGACAACGAGCCATCTAGACATTTTTCTCCTTACTCTAAATATGTTTAGTGTCAACCGCTGAGACCGTCCAGGACGGCTGGTCAAACTTTCGATTATGAATATGTAGCAAAGTTCGGCCTAGTGTTCCTGAACCCTCAATAGGGCTATATCAGGCTACTGTCATGGAGGTTGCGGTTTCGCTATCATGCAAGACGCCGGCCACTTGCGCAGCTTCACCGAACCCAGACCTGCGGAGGTACCGCCATTCTCCCAGGGAAGAGCTGCACATGTTAAATTGCGCGGAGGTGTGACCACCTGAGGAATCCAATACAATCTGGTTTCCCATCTGATCTAACTATTTACTTGGGTGGCTATTTCAAAGAGCAACAGTGATCACGTGTCTTAGCCATCACCTTCTTCGCCAAATCGGCGAAACAGTTATAGGCGTGATTTTTAGTAGTCAACGCTGCTAGGTTTGTCTGCTCAATAACTGTTTCTTTGTTTCATGACTGTACCTAAACCCTCGACGAGGGTTATATCAGTCATAGAAGTTGCGGTTTCGCTAATATGCAAGAGGCCGGCCCCTGCAGCATCCACCGAACTCAGACCTGTGGAGGTACGGCAGGTATGTGGTCGTTAGCCAGTCTCACCGTAGAGAGCTGCTGCCCGTGTGTTACCGCGCGGAGGTGACCACCTGAGGAATCCCGTACCATCTGGGAGTAGTTCTTAATCTGGTTCCCTACCTGATCTTACTGTTTACTTGGGTGGCAAGTTTCAAAAGGACTGATCAACTATAACCACGTTTCTTAGCCATTACCTTCTTTGCGAACTTTGCAAAATGGTTATAGGTTTCCTTTGTAGCAGTCAAAGCTGCTAAGTTCGTTTGCCCTCTCAACAACCGTCGCTCACTGTTGTAGAAACTACAGTGGAGCAGCACATGGTTTCTTGTTTCTCCGCACTGGAGGCACAAGACGTGCATAATGGAGAGTCTTTCAGAGAAAGAAGTGGAGCCGCGCATTGAAGTCACCATGTCCGTGAGGAACTGGCTCGTCCAGTGGTCTGGCTCAACCCATTTTCTAGAAAGACGTTCACGGATGTTGGGGAAGAACTCATACGTATCACGTCCCTTTGACGAGGATTCCCATCTCGCTTGCCATTTCTCTAGAGCCCATTCATCGATGGCGGCAAGTTTCTGTTCTGTGGTGAGATCCGCACGGAGTTCAGCCCAAAGCGGGGAAGCTCCTGTTTCACTCTCCACTTGTCAATCATGCACTCAACAGCCAAATCAACTGGTAACTGACCAGTGATCACCTGGAGTGCTTCCCGTTGATACAGTCTTGTAGGCCTTGGTGATCCACAGGAGCGCGGCTCTGGGATTGGGCCAATACTCTCTTTGATTGACTGTTAGTTTGCTACCCCAGACAACAGGGCAGTAGCCAATCACACCTAAATAGATGGCCTTATACATGAGGATGGTGTCGTGGTAACACACACCCCAAGTGGCCTTAGTAATGGCACGCAGTGAGGCAAACCTTGCAATGGTAGTGCCTTTAAGGGACTGGAGGTGTTGGTTGAAACCCCACCTCTCACCTATATTCACTCCTAAATACTTGACGTGCTTTTCAAGAAGGAGCCTGTGGCCGCCAAAGCGTATTGTGGGTGGATTATTCACTTTCCTTCAAGAGGATTAGCTGGGTTTTTCCTCAGCCACCTGCATCTTGACGTGCTCGCACCATTGGTTGACAGTGCGGAGCACGTGGTGGGTTTTTCTTCTTCAATTTGGCGGACTGACTCTGCAAAGATCAGCACAGTCAAGTCATCCACATAGGCGTACGGCTCGCAGTCAGTCTCCATGAGTTTCCTGGAGAAGACCTTCGAAGAAGGCATTCCAGAGTGCTGGTCCTAGGACCGAGCCTGTGGGCACCCCTTCTCAATCTTTCTCCGGACGGAGACATGCCTACTTTCGATCGTAGCAGTTCTGTCTGTCAGGTAACTTCTGACGAGCGAATACAGGTTGCGGGGATTCCCCTACCTTTGAGTTCATTAAGGAGCGCTGGCCACCAAAGGTTGTCAAGATGTCAATCAGAACTGCTACGACGTACTTAGCCGGTGCCAGCAGGGAAACACGCCGAATCTCGACAATGACATCCTGCGTGGACCTTCCTTTGGTACACCCGTATTGCCTGCCTGTGAGGTTGCGGCCAAAGACTCCTTCGAGGGACTGCAACATCAAGATTTCTAGTGTGTTGCCTAATAGGGAAAGAAGGCTGAGTGGTCTCCATGATCGCGGGTCCGACTGATTGCGGTCGCCTCCCTTTTGAAGAGTGACAACGCGCGCAGACTTCCACTGAGTGGGGAACTGTCCGACCTGCAGACAGTCATTAAATAAATTAAGGAGACCGCTGGAGATTGTCCGCTCAGCCTTCCTTAGCATATTGCTTTCTATTTTATCTGGCCCAGGAGATTTGTTGGGCTTTAAGGTCGCAAGAGCCCTGCCGAGGTCGCCTGTTGTCCACAATGGGATGTCGGGCTCGTTCGGAGGGTCCATGATCAGCTCCCTTGCTGCCCTCTGGGCTTCAGTGTCTCGAGCTAGTTGGTCATCTGGGAACGCCTTCTCAAGGAGGGTTTCCAGTGAACGTTCGATACTGCAGGCCCAGCCTGACTCATTTTGCATCGCAGCTAAGACCTGTCGCTTAGGGTTGTACAAACTACAGCGGAGCAGCACATGGTTTCTACTTTCCTTCGCACTGAGGCGCAAGATGTGCAAGATGGAGTCTTTGAGAAAAAAGAAGTGGAGTAGAGCATTGAAGTCGCCATGTTCCGCAAGGAACTGGTTTGTCTACCCACCTTCTGCTAAGACATTCACGGACCTGTTAGGTGAGTCTGTCTCCTCTGGCTGGTCAAGCGCTTTCGATGTAAAGACATCATCGTCTGGTTGTTAAGTCAGTACTGGAGTCAGTCAGTTGGTTGTGGTCTTTATATACGAAGAGAAAGGTAAACGGGATGGTGGAGCATCGTGAAAAGGGGGGGAGGGAGGAAGGAAGCCATGTACCTCTGGGGAAACCCACTAGAGGTCAATGGAACGTCTTGAATGGTCTGTCGATTGTGGAATCAACGTCTTTTTTGTATAGGCTGGTCTGTAAATCCGTCAGTTGGTTGTTTTCGTTTGTGTAGTGTTTTGAGTGGTGTAATGTGGTGTCGCACTTTTTGTTGAATAGTTCATTTATGATCTGTCCATTGAAGTCCGCCCCCCCCCTCCCCCCCGGACTTACCTAACAAGTACGTTAACTTTAGTAATTTGCCTACTGGCGGACATAACCCATGCTTTACGACACTTACGGATGTTTGGGAAAAACTCGTACGTGCCACGTCCCTCTGACAAGGATTCTCATCTCGCTTGCCATTCCTACTAGTCCAGGAGCCGAGGGCTAAAAACGTTGACCGTTGAGTTGATTGGTTACTATTTTTTCTGATAGTTCCCTGAATGTTTGGTAAAACCTCGCAAGTCTGCTCTCTCTGAAGTATGGACTAAGAAAATCGACTTGCAGACGACATCAAAATTTGACGAAATTTTGGTCAAAAAATGACCAACGGAGTTGAAACTTGAAATTTATGTTACGAATAGGCGAAGTGGAGTACTTTAAGAATTACCTAGTCTGCTTTCCTCATTTTGAGGACTCTTTCGAGCCGACGACATCAAAATTTGATGAATTTGAAGGCTCAAAAATTGACTTATTAGTTAATACTTGCAAACGACGTGAATGAGTTCCACATCCATCAGCTTTACTATAAAATGTTATCTGCCACCCCAAAAACGTGGCATTTTCAAAGCAGAGTTGCTGAAATAGAATTATCCAGTTTTCAAAAAAACTTGACAGCTGAAAATGACGTGAATCGCATCTACAGCAACTCAGTAAACTATTAAATAGTATCTGCTACCTTCAAAATGTTGTGTTCTTACAGCAGACTCAACTTCTGGGCTAAAACTACTATTTATATATTTGAAGTGTATTCTGTCTCCATGGAGTGAAGTGGAGTACTTTAAGAATTACCTAGTCTGCTTTCTTCATTTTGAGGACGCTTTCGAACTTAAGGCCAAGCATAGGAGGTAGCAGAGGTGGAATTGGGAAACTACAAGCCAATTCCTCAACTGTGGTAAATATTGCAACTATCAACTAATAAGTCAAATTTTGAAAAATTTTGACAGTTTTAATGAGCCGTCATTTTCTTAGTCCATACTCCAGAGAGAGCAGACTTGCGAGGTTTTGCCAAACATTGGGGGAACTATCAGAAACAACGCTTTACGGCAGCAGAAAGCGGTAGCGCTTACAGTTCCGGAATTTATTGTGCTGCTCGTACTCATTACAGGACCATTATTGAGCAATTGGTACACAGATAACTAATGAGGCTGTAAACACGATTTTTGAAAAAAAAGGATAGTAATCACTTTTACAGAGTTATTGGAAAATAACTGTTAGAACTGTTAGTAAGCGAAACGGCAGTAGTTGAAATTCAGGAATTTCTGGAGTAAGCCCTATGTATCTCATGAGCGTTTTTAAACACTCACCCTTTAGGTATTGGATTGGACTACAATACCAATTTTTTTTAACATTCTACAAGAATTCCAGCAAAGTTTATATATTTTCCCCAGCATGAGAATTTTATAGTATCATTGACTCATTGAGAGCTATCAACATAAAAAATGTAATCAAAATCGTTAGAGCCGTTTTTGAGAAAAAAAATTTGGTGTTTTGATCACTATGATGACTATAGTTAACTTTTGGTGGATTTTGCCCATACCCTCATTATTGCGTCCCATGGTAACCTGTAGGCTAGACATCAAGTTTCAGCTGATTTGGTACGGTGGTTTTCTCTAAAAACCGCGCTAAAATCGATTTCGTCGAAAGTTTGGGTAACATTCTACAAGAATTCCAGCGAAGTTTATAAGGAAAAAACTGCGCGGAAAACGATTTTGGTCGAAAATTTTGATAATTTATTCTGCTGCTCTCGTCATTTTCCCCAGAATGAGAATTTTATAGTATCATTGACTCATTGAGAGCTATCAATATAAACAATTTAATCAAAATCGTTAGAGCCGTTTCTGAGAAAAAAAATATTTAGTGTTTTGATCACTATGATAACTATAGTTAACTTTCGGTGGATTTTGTTCAACCCCTTATTTTGGCGTCCCATGGTAACATGCGGGCGAGATATCAAGTTTGAGTGGATTTGGTACCATGGTTTTCTCTAAAAATCGTTCACAGACACACAGACCATTTTCCTAAATAGTGTTTTTCGGACTCAGGGGGGTCGGGTCTGAAACGTAAAGATCTGAAGAGAACTCAAAATTTTTTTTTCAGCCGATTACATAACTTTCCTTTCTACTTCGTAGAGCAAGGAAAGTAAAAATAGTAACCATCTTTCAACTCAACGGTCAACGTTTTTAGCCCTCGGCTCCCGGACTATACAACTTACTGACATTATCAACCTTTTCGTCCCAATTGCGGCGTAGGGAAGAGCTTTACTAATTGCTACTGACTCACGTGTTAACATTGATTATTGTTCCGAGAACTTGAACCACTTGCCAGACTTTGTGAGAGAACATAAAAACGTGATTCTTCTTTGGTCATTTTGCTCTGGAAGCAGTAGTTGCCAGCCTTGAGCCACAAATCATCGCACAAACCGATATCATAACTACTCAACTCATAAGTTGTAGTACAGTAGTAACATAGGAGGAAACGGAATATTGCTCGAAATTCAGGTTTTGGAAACAGAGGGCTCTTCAACTTGAATATTTGAGGATAACTCAAAACATCTTTTTCGGCCTCGTAACTGCTCCTTTTATACTTCTCAGGGCTAAGGATAGTAAGAAGTTCACATTTTATGGTTTTAGTTTTTTACTAATCAACGAAAGTACAAAGGGATCTAGTTTGACCTGTTTCGACCGGTGAACCAGACGTTAATTGGACCCTAAGAAAACTGGAAATACTCCCAGCCATCATTTTGTGAATAAAACCACAACACTCTTCGTTTCAATAAAAACAAGAAAATATTATTAGGAGTAGCAACGTTTGGAAGATAATATGTTGTTACGGCAATAAGACTATCACTCCTGAAAGGATTAACCGCAGCAGCTATTTACGAGTGGGTTGGGCAACTGGTAATCAGCGAGTAATTTCTAGTTTTCCTCGCGGATGCGAACTTTCAGCGCACTAGTTTAAGCCACAGGACCTTGACGAACCAAGCAGACAAGAATATTATTGGACTTCAGCTCTGGAGAGTTGTGGTTTTGGAGGACAAAAGAACGAGGCCCTAATTGACTCGGAGAGACGTTCGATAACCCTTGGAGTTCAGCTAAAACTGAGAAATCCCTATGAACCTTCGAGACAGTTAACGAGAGAAACGTCGTAGTATAACGCTGACCTTTGTTCGAAAGATATCCAAAATGTGCGGAACCCTTAAAACGCCCTCCTGGAAGAGAAAAGCTTGTCGGGCGATGTAAACCGCACAAATGACCTCAGAAAATACCTGGTTCAACGCGTCCCACAACTTTCCTCAGCCCCTCGTACATTCTGGCTCCTAATCCACTCAGTTCATATGAACTCGTAAAACATGACCTAAAATACGCCACCATGTGAGAAAACTGTTGCCATTATTAAACGTCTACCGTGTAGGTAGGTTATTGGAATAGCACCACAATTTTTACCTGCCTTGGCTCTACAATGTAGAAAGGAAAGTTATGTAATCGGCTGAAAACAAAATTTTGAGTTTTCTTCATCACGTTTCAGACCCTACTGAGTCCGAAAAACACTATTTGGGAAAATGGTCTGTGTGTGTTTGTGTCTGCGAACGATTTTTAGAGAAAACTATCGTATCAAATCAGCTCAAACTTGACATCTCGCTCGCAAATTACCATGGAATGTCGAAATAAGGGTATGAACAAAATCCACCGAAAGTTAACTATAGTTATCATAGTGATCAAAACACCAAATATTTTTTTTCTCAAAAACAACTCTAACGATTTTGATTACATTTTTTATATTGGTAGCGCCTAATATGGCAACTATTCCATAAAATTCCCAGTTGTGGGAAAATGACGAGAGCAGCACAATAAATTACCTACATTTTCGACGTAATCGATTTTAGAGTGGTTTTTAGAGAAAACGACCGAACCAAATCACCTCAAACTTGATATCTCGCCCGCAGATTACCATGGAACGTCAAAATAAGGGTATGAGCAAAATCCACCGAAAGTTAACTATAGTTATCATAGTGATCAAACACCAAACATTTTTTTTCTCAAAAACGGCTAGAACGATTTTGATTAAATTGTGTATATTGATGGCTCATTATAACACAATTATACCATAAAATTCCTATTTGTGGGCAAATGACGAGAGCAGCACAATAAATTACCAAAATCTTCGACGAAATCGATTTTAGAGCGGGTTTTAGATAAACGACCGTAACAAATCAAGTTCAAACTTGATATCTAGTTTCCTTTCAAACTCCGCAGAAATGTTTAAAAAAAATCAAATGAACTGAGTGATAAATGAATTGAGTAAGTAGAAAAAAGCCATATACCCGAGTGAATTGACGTAGAGCTAAGGAAAGTTGTGTGTTGTAACGCACCAGATATTTTTGTGAACGATTCGTACGAGCAAGAGTGCTTGTTCTCCATAAATTCCAAACAGTCCGCTTAATGGTAGTGTTGGGTGCAAGAATGGGGGAGCTGAGGATCGCAATGAAACTGAAACTCGGTGAGCGTGAGGAGGACTGTATTATACGTGCGTACGGAATTGAGTGGAATTGAAATCGAGGTGAAATTGAGTACAACTGGGCGACACAAGGGCAGTACTCAGACGCGTGAACTGGCGCGCGGGCAACCGTGTGAGAGAGTGAGAAGTTACTGGGGCGGTTGTTGGAAGCAGAATGATTTTGGAAGAGCTCTGTCGTCGATAGGAAAATTAAATTGGGAGGAAGAAATAAAGAAAGGGGAAAACCTAGAAAAGGGGGCTGGGGGGGGGGGCAGCTGAGGGATTCCCGCAGGTGAGGGGCAGGTATTGAAATAGTTGGAGACAATTAGGCGGTCGGAGACAATGACACGGGGGAAGTCCGAGGTCAAAGACTCTGACAACTTCGTCGCTTTGCGTCGAACAGGTAGATTAACCTCCCAAATGTTTCATAACCGTATTCAAATTTCGTACAATTAGTGCATAACAGATCAACCTGACAGTCTTCTAGCAACCTATACCCAGTTTGAACAGTGCTACGCGCCAAAATAAGTCACAAAAACGAGAGTCTACGACCATTGAATGTTCGTTTTTCAAAATCGGCTCTAACAATTACGATAAAATTAACAGGACAGCGAACAATAACTTTCGTCTTCTTTACCCGTTTCCGTAGAAATGCGTCGAATGAAGATACAGCTCTGGCCGTAGCAGCGTGTTATCAAATATACAGAGTTGCTAAGAATGTTGTTTGACGATTCTCACCAGACGTAAAAACTCGAAAGCTCTTGGTTACTGATATCACGAAGGTAGGAGTATATCACTCAAGAGGTTATGAATTATTTGAACCTCTCAACAACTCCTCTTGAAACGGATCTTCGAGTGCGGTCATATCCTTTGAGTCAGCTTTTTCACTGTACCCCACTTCCTTTCATTTATCGCCGCAACTTCCCCTCATTCCTTCAACTTACATACAGAGGGATATGAACCTACTGTGACACCCACTACGGCCACTCAAACGCATTCCATCGTAGATCCGATTCATCTTGTCTTATTTTTACTTTCCGCTACCCCAAGGGGAAAGGAAAGTATAGTAATCGTGTTGTTGGGAGGGCAAACGAACTTAGCAGCATTGACTGCTACAAAGCAAGCCTGATGGCTAAGAAACGTGGTCATAGTTGATCTGTCCTTTTGAAACTTGCCACCCAAGTAAATAGTTAGATCAGGTGGGAAACCCGATTTAGAACTCCCAGACGGTACGGGATTCCTCAGGTGGTCACCTCCGCGCGGTAACACACGGGCAACAGCTCTCTACCGAGAGACTGGCTTACAACCAAATACCTGCCGTACCTCCGCAGGTCTGAGTTCGTGTGGATGCTGCAGTGGCCGGCATCTTGCACATTAGCGAAACAGCAACTTCCATGACTGATATAACCCTCGTGGTGGGTTAAGGAACAGTCATCAAATAAGAAAACAGACCTGTGTGTCTGTAACGATTTTTAGAGAAAACGACCGTATCAAATCAGCTCAAACTTGATATCTAGCCCGCAGGCTACCATGGGACGCCAAAATAAGGGTATGAACAAAATCCACCAAAAGTTAACATATTGATCAAAACACCAAATTTTTTTTTTCTCAAAAACGGCTCTAACGATTTTGATCAAATTTGTTATATTGATGGCAACTATACCATAAAATTCCCATCTATGGGAAAATGACAAGAGCAGCACAATAAATTCCAGAACTGTAAGTGCTACCACTTCCTGCTGCCGTGAAGTGTTGCTTGATCGAGTTCAAATGAACGGAGTGATAAATGAATTGAGTGAGTAGAAAAAACCATACACGAGTGAACCGACGTACAGCTAAGGAAAGTCAACGCACCAGATATATTTTTTAAACATTCTAGTAAAGAATAAAAGTAAATAAGAATAAATTCTTATAAAGGGGGAAAATTTTGAAAACAATGGACTGGAATTCTGTTCAATGGACTATCCGGGGAACAATTATGGATACATAGGTATTCACCAATTGAAAACATCCTGTGAGTTTTATGAGAATCGAAAGTCATTTTTGGTCATAGTTGAAAGGTCCATATTTCTTCTCACCGAATTTTCACACACATGTTTATTGAGAACAAAAGGTAGTCAGTAAAAGATCATTTGAAATTTCAATAAAAAACTCAGAAACCACTAATTTATCGACTCCCAAATTTGATTTCACCTTTCAACTCGATACTTCTACAACTGAACCGAAAACTATACAAAGTTTCTTAGAAGCGGTTCCCTTACAGCTGCCAAATTGAGATATATCTTTTGCAGGCTAGTTAGAACTCACAAATAAAAGTTATTGACGTCAATTAGTAAATTAGAATTTGAAGCAAATGTTGGGTGTAGCGCAGGAGGTAGAACAAACATAACCAAAATGAACGGGTTAGAGGTTTCTCAAAACGACCACCATAGCTTTTGGCTATCAAAAACGATCAAAATTATGAGAAGTATTACCCCCAGTGATGGTAGGGTGAAGAATAGGTAAACTGGGCAGAACTTCGGTTATTCACTTACGGCTTACCAAGAATGCCTCACAAAAATTAAAACTTTCCAACGGGTTTTTCCGTTCAACAACCTCCGTCATTTCCCGGCCGCTTATAAACTTTTTGGACTTCCCTTATATAACTGTAACCTCCTCCTGTGGTTCAGTCTTCTTCTTCGTCTTTGCTGGTGTTGACCAGCACACCCAGAAGTCATCGCTTTTGGAGATGAAGCCGTCATGAGTGATTTTTAATGCTACTGATGATGACTTTATCGTTACCTTCTAACGAAGGCACAGGGAACGGAGATATTGGCCCATAGAACCGGAGGAGTTCTTGTTGTTTCAGAATCAATGATGGGTGAGTACAGCTTTCGTACAAGTACACAACCACGAGGGACATTTTATGTCTTTTTCTTTTAATATAATTTTGTTTATTTTAAATAAAAAAATATAAAATTACAACACAAAAAATAATTTTAATTTTTGTAATAGACGTTACCATGCACTTAACCCAACACAAATTTAGTGACGCTTCTCCGTTACATATCTCGCGTTACATTTTCGAGTTTATGTAGCAAAGTAAAGACATAAAATATCAACAAAGAAATAATCGTAACCCTGGTGGGACTCGAACCCACAACCTCCGGTTTGGGAGATCGATACCTTATGCATTACGCCACAGGGACTGCGGTTGAAACTAGGGTTAAAACGTTGGCTTGTCCAATCGGCCTCAAAGGTTAATTTTCGTGACGCTTTTGGTCGTTACATTTTCGAGTTTATGTAGCAAAGTAAAGACATAAAATGTCAAAAATTGCAATTTTGATTCTGTTTTCTGTTTTGGATTTCATATGGGCAGCTAATAAGTTGAGCAAATTTTATAACCTCTGCTGTAATTCGTCGTTGGATATATAGCATTTTCACGTCTAATTGGAGGTTTTACACATCAATTTGGAGGTTTTCCATTTCAAATTGGAGGTTTTACATTTCAAATTGGAGGTGTTACGTTTCAAATTGGAGGTTTTCCATCTCAAATTGGAGGTTTTACGTTTCAAATTGGAGGTTGACGGAAATGGTTCGTTTCACATTAGTTTTAAACGCCGCAACGCTAGCTCGCGTAGAAGGCGGAAACACCCGGTGATTCTGTAAATACCTACTCCGTGCAACGCAACATGACGAAGACATTCCACCCGTCCCTTCCAAATGCCATTCTTTTGAAGGTGCCAGCTGATTCGCCTCATTCTAATTGCCTCTAATTGCCGCCATTAGTTACGACTTGCTTTATTTTTGTGACATGAGTTTGAATGACGAAGAAATGAGACCGCGTTTCGTTCGCCGATCGAACCATGCGGTAAGAAGTAGTGAGTGACGAAGATGCTGAAAATGAGGGGATTCCTTCCACTACCCGACGACGTCGAGGACTATACGGTAGGTACACTATAGAACAAAGAAAAATGTTTCTTAGAATGTACGAAGAAGGACATACTACTAAACATGCGGCTTCTATAATCGGCATCATGGAGAGTACGGCTTACATGTTGTTGAAAAAGTATAAGGAAAGCGAAAATGAGCTTCTTTGCCGAAGCAAAGGAGGAAAACGGCGTGAAAAGCTTACCGCCGAAAATCCTGACAGGACTCTGAAGGAGATAAAACGTGTTCCTTTCCGTTCATTATGTTCATTCTTACTGGTTGAATGTTACGTTTCACTCGCTAATTTGTTGTTATTGCTTTCCTAGAATTAAATCATGTATTTCTGTCATCCACCAAATTGATGTGTAAAACCTCCAATTTGAAATGGAAAACCTCCAATTTAATGTGAAAATACTATAAAACCGTTTTCAGCTGTCAAATAATAAGTCGGCAATTTAATAATTTTGGACTTTTCAAACGAACCCCAGTTTGGGATGACTCTGATTTAGAATACTGGAGATTCGCATTCCTTTGTAACATCGAGGACATAAAAAGGTTTCTAACTTTCAACTACTACGTCACTTTTTAGCCTTGCCACTCGGACTAATAAATGTGCATGTTTCCAAAGTTTCGTTTAGTTCTTTTTTCTCGATCACACACCACTGTGCGACATTGTAATTCCAGCCTCCCGACCCAACATCGAAAATACCGCAGGCATTCCACTCCCATCAAACGTAATTATTCACCTTCGGTTGATACCGCCGCAGAGGGCGCCTCTCGGATCAAACCCAATGCCCGTGGAAAGTGCGGACTGGAAAGTAAATTCGAGATTTCACGGCCGAAGCGAAACGATTGCGCGACCGCCGCATTAAATTAAAAGAGTCGGTTTTCAAAGGGCGTCCTCAGGCGGCCGATTAACTGTAAAATAGTAACTCACTTTTCGAAAGGAGGGTTTTCCAGGAGAGAAAACCTTGATCCGGAGCCTATTGAGTAGCGAAGTATGGCCTCACCTGAAAGTAAAAGAAACAAAAAATTATTTTACTGCGCCTGATCGGCGAAATTATAAATGGGTACCAAATACATCGTATCCCTCACAGGGAAAGGTAGACGTGCGAATCTCAACATTTCAAGCATTCTGAATACTTTCGCCAACTACTTTCATTAGATTGCAATACGTCAGATTCAGAAATACCTACAAATTGACCTAGATCATTTTTTAAAAGTTTCAGGCGGCCACGCAGGTTTCTGATGAGCCAATGTTCATAGATGGTCGCGAACTAATCCTCCGAATTTGAATATTATAAGAATAATGGCATTTAAAAATTGTGAGGAGCACACAAGAAACGTCCAACTGCCAATATTTCCAGAGTGGTTCAAGCTATGGGACGTAGGAGTGGTCTTATTCTACTAGTTATAATATTGTTCAGGCAGCTACACCACTTATAATATCCACTTAATTACATTCAGAAGCGTTATTTTTTATTTCGTTTTGATGTGAGTGACGTCAGCCATTTTCTCCCATTCCAATTCCGACTATCCGCCTACCACCACGTGCCTCGTTAAAACTGCTTATATTAGGTATTCATTGCCATTTCCTCACTTTGCAGTGAAATTCATCATTAACGCGCAGTTATCATTCTCTTCGGGTCGCAGTATCCCGCAAGTCCTGTACTCAACGTCTACCAGCGTCATACCCGGACGACATACTTAGAAAACGTCTTCCAGCACCATACCTGGACTAATATACAGCCGGAGGCCTATTGGACAAGGTAGAAGCACGAACGTTAAACGTCGATCGAAGAAAACTTGTGCCAGGCATCAACTTATTTTTACTTTCGCTTCAGACTTTTTCACGAGCAGTTACTTTTATTTTCTATTCGTGTTATATGAGCTCAACGATAAATTTATTTCCATCATTTTTTGGTATTAAACATTTTGTGTGCAAAATCTGGTTGAATAACCATTCAACACTGTGTCACCACAAATATAAATTAAAATATTCGGTGCGTAGCAGCACACAACCTTCTGCCACCGCCGTAAATTCTGCGGTACGTTTGGGCTCTGCGCCTTCGGAAACATTTATGTAGAACAAAATGTAGTAGAAAATACACGATAATTTTTATACAAATCGTTACAGCGGGTTTTGAGAAAATTGGTAAAACGATAAATTAATGTTCGACAAATTTTCCGAGCTCTCGTGGCTTATATCTCCATTCGTCAAATAGATACAGAAATAATCACGAAGAACAAAATGTGGGTATAGGTTGCTACAAAACATCCAGTAAGATTGATCAAATCCCGTGAACAAGTTACTCTGGAAATCATGAAAATGTTCAAAACAACACTATTTTCGACACATTTTGGTTTTTATCTTTGTTCAATGGGTTGTCAGAGGAACATTTATTGAGAACAATATAAAGGTATTAACTACTTTAAAACGTTCTGTGAGTTTAGTGATAATTGTTGGAGTGGTTTTGCCCAAAAAGCACAATAAACGTATTTTTGCTTTTGTGACGTTCATCTCCGTTTGCCTTATTTTCATGGAGATATGTATCGGGGAAGAAAAGTTAGGGGCTAATTAGAAGAAGATAATCTGAAAGTTTAATCAAAATCGTTAAAGCCGTTTTCGAGAAAAATGCGAAAACCCCTAGTTTTTGGTACATTTTCATCCCCCACCCCCTTTCCCATTATACCCGGCTCAATCGATCCATCAGTTCTCCCACAAATCGAACCACGCACGGAAATTAGGTTTTTCGAACTCTGTAGGTATCAAAACGTGAAGACCGACATTTACAATTGTGCATTTGGGGATGTCTGTGGGAGTTCCGACCGGGTGGCTTCCACCTCCTCCAGACTCCACAGATGGGGTAACCCTTGGGTGTCCCTTCAGTGACTCCACGATCACCACAATATCCAGGGAGCAAGCACATTTTTCAGCATTGTCAAGCCTTGCCCTGGGTAGCCATTACCCATACTGGACTGCTGCAAGGCCGCGGGGTCAAACAACCCTTAAGGCCAGAATGGTCGCTGGCCAGCCCCATCTTTCAATGGCATTTACGGCTTTTCCTCATCCCAGGACGAGACAGTTTCGACTTACTGGCTCTGGGGTTTGGATGGACCCCCAGTCAGCTGCGGCAGAGGTCCCTCAAGCTTCCACTCACTACTCAGGGGGCAGTGAGGGAGGTCGGGCCAGCAGCTGTCTAGCGCAAGATGCTGGAAGCTGCGGACGGATTCGTCTGAACCGTGATCAGCCAAAAATGAAGAGAGGAGTCTCCACTATAGAATGATGAGAAAGCCCACGTAAGGGCACGTTATGGCTCCACCATGCGGTTATGTCGCAAAGGGGGATGCTAGGGTGGATGGAGACAGCCACAGGAAATAAAAAATAAATAAAAAGCCTACGATTGTCTACTTATAGAGCTTACACGTAATCTATATTAATATAAATTATGTAATTCCAAAAATTAGTTAGTGGAACTCTCTAGCTCACTCTTATCGAAACTTACGATGTATATCTATATCAAAAACGAACTCTTCAAGATGATAAATTATTCATTGTTGCAAATTCCATTTCCTATTTTTACTTTACAATTACTCATTTTGAGCGAATATATCCAAAATATTAAAGCAGGGAGGACAACTTGAAGAGAAGAACCTCTGAGTACAATGCTTGCGATTTTACACTGCCAAAATAGTGTTTCAATGCCTTACTAATATTACTTCAGTAACCAATATTTTATTGAGTATTATCCCTCGGGTTCCCCTTCAAATAAATACGTTCAAAATCAATAAGACGTAAGAATCGTAAAAGAATGACGAGAAATGGATGTTTACGCAAACATGTTTCAATTTTTTTGCATGATTGCATCCTTTCCCATTAAATTAGCTAAAAATATCAGGTGCGACGCATCAACTAACTTCCTTCCACCTGTAAATTCGATTCACATACAAGCGTTGTATCTTCGTTCAGCGAATGTAAGGATCTATCTGTAAGTAACATTGCGCCGTGAGTTTGATATGACCGTAACAGGCGTTTATAAAAGAGTCGGGAAATACCGGGAAGATAAGCACACGGAACGGTTGAATGATAGGGCACAGCTTGAAGAAAAGAATGCTCCTGAGTTTCGACAGTATAATTGAAACGGGAACAACACAAATAATGGTATACTGGAGGAAAAGACAAAGAAAAGAATAAACGAGTCTTAGTTGGAAAAAATAAATCCGGAGGGTTAACGCTGAGCCTAAACGGAAATCAAATGGACACGATTACGAGGAAAAAGGCTACGATCAGGTCGAGTTATATCCCGAGGAGAAACGTTACCGTCGGTGACTTCACCATTAGATTCAGAAGAAAGAAGCGGTCTGCCGCTTCGACGGCTCACGAACAAATCACCTAAACTTGGAGTTGATGCAATTTTAGATTCCAAGACCGTGAAACTGGTTTTGTGCAGCAGTTTCCTTCCTCATTCGCGCCAGCGACCGCATCTTGAAATCTCCACGAGTTCAACTGTCCTCCTGAAGAAGTGAAACTTCCCTGAACTAGTTCCAACTTGGGACGAAGTTGAATAGGCGCAGGAAAGTTGAGATGAAAAAAGTCGTTTTTGAAACGCCCTCGAAGCCCCTAAAAAGGAATTCGATTGAGCACGAGGGGTGGGAAAGGGGCAAGCAAAAGTGGAAAGTTGGCAATGAGGCATCCAATCAAACCAAGTATTAGGTATAAATATCCGGCGCAACCAACCAACCTTCTTAAGGACCGCGTAAATTTGATGATAAGCAGACCTATCTTCATTACGAAAACGCTGTTGTAAAAAATTTAGTCATCTGTAAGTACGTAGTGTTTTACGGAAACACGATAACAAGCCTGAAACATAATTATGTTGAGTATGTATGGGTTTATTTCTAGGAGTACTGGAAAGAAACTCTGCTACTGACTCAATTGCAACGCCTTCGACTATTGACGAATAAATGAACGAATCTGGTGGTAGTAAAAAACTAAAATTGATGGCACTTCCGCTAAACGAGCTGAAGAAGAGAAGTGATGAAGGTTTCACGAAACCATTTAATTCGACCGAAATGAATTCTCCGAAACCGTTTCAGTTGAAATCATTTTGAAAATATTGCACTTCACCCAGTCTGAATCTGGTTGGGAGATTCTAATAAATGGTGACGTTCATCTCCCTTCAATGGTTTGTCAGAGAACAATAGATTGAGATGTCCTGAATTTCAGACAAACGTGAGCTGATGGTTTTCAGTTTTAATATATTGTTGGGCGCACAAGAGCGACGAGAGAGGGAGCTTATGAACAGAGTTGATAAATAAAAGGGAACTCGGTGAGCGTGAGTGAGGACTGTATTGAGCTCTAACAGAATAGTGATGTGAGGTAAAGTGTATAAGGGGGCTCTGAATATGCATGAACTGGTTGCACGGGAAACTAGAGTGGAGAGAGAGCTGGTAGAGGTGTGATTGGTCTGAGAGTTAATAGAGGAATGTCTGTAGTGAGCACTGGGAGACGAGTGTCTGGGGGGAGCTGTGTGTGTTGGAGTAGGAGGTAAATTAAGGGGATGAAAGGATATTTGGTAAGACCAAAAAGAGGAAATCTGTTGCTGAGTCAGAAATTAAACCAAACTTAATCCCTTTGTTAGGAGAAGAAGCCGACTGAATGGGCAGTTGAGACTTCCTACGGCAAGTCGCATAAGTCCGAAATAGTTGGATTGAACGTACCGGTGAAAGGTCTGAGCTCAAGATCCCAACTACTTCAGCCTGTGCCAAACACGTATTTTATCAAAAGTTAAACAAAATCATTCTTTATGCCAACACTTCCGCTTGTCGTATTTTCACAAAGATTAATAAATATAATTATTAATAATGATCTGCTATAGCACTACTATGCCGGTACGATATGTTTTGTACAAGTCAAAAATTGAAAGTTTTAGTTAGTTTCGTATTTCGTGAAAACCATAACAACCCAAAAGGAAAGCTCCCAGGTTTGAGCTGCTTTGTCCACTGCCAGTCATTTGTCGTTCAGCCTCATTCCAAGCCTTGTTCCTCAACTCGCTTTCTCTTTCTCTCTCACTCTCAAACAATGCTGGATCTGTTCAGATTTCATCCTACAAGGTTTTCCTGTAATCCCCTCTCCTTATCACTTGTGTCTCACCCCTCGTCTTGACACCTCATTGCTCCTGAGCCTCCCCAGTTGGTTCACACAGTCACTTCCCTGTGGTCTACCATAAAACAACCCGCCTTTTTCATCTAGTTCGTCTACCCAATCTGGAGACATACCCACGAAGTTTGAGACAATTATTATCTTATGATGTACTCTGAACATTGTGAATCTCTTGTAATTGTCTAACCAACCATCATTGGTTTATTATTCATTCTAAATAGTGCACCTACGATTTCGATCAAGACAAATTTCTACAACCCTACCTCAAAATGTGATACTTGACATATCAAGGCAGGAGGATTCCAAATCTGCAATGTACACCCTGGACCGGCGCGTTTTATGCCCTTAACACGGTTTTAAACTCTTTCGCACAAAAATTCCATTTGGTACCGAGTTGTGCCCACACAATCGTTCAAAAAACTATGATTGTTATGGGCAAAACATGGTTCAAAAAATTAACAAAAACGGGATTTTGTCAGTTTTATCGCAATTACGTTATGTTGAGTCGAATGGAATGAGTCTCAAAGGTGGACGACTGCGTCTGCACCGAAAACAGTGAAATCACAGTAATTATAGCAAGCCAAAGTCTACTAATAAAAAGAACTCGCGGGACAATACTGCCAAAGTAATATTTTCATTATTTATACTCCCTCCCGTCTCATTAAAACCACCTGCCAACTCGAATTGCCTACTGGAATATTTAGTTTTTGTCGGTTCGTTGCAGTCAGGTCATGTTTCGTATGGTTTACTGGTATTTTTCGATGCTGAATCGAATGGGATGGGCCTTGGATGTGTGAGACTACGTCAAGCTGTGCAAGAGAATAATAAACCGTTGTGCAATAATTTGTAACGTTTTTTCCATACAATACAGTCCACTCTCGCTCGACTCATTCTTTAGCTCTTCTCATTCTTTTGTTTAAATGTCTTTAATCTCTTCCGTTTGCTCCCAATAGTTATTTATAGTTGTTGTAATTTATCAGCTTTTATTATTATAATACATCATCAGCCACAGTACTACTAAGCAAAATGGTATGTGAGATACTCAAAGGGCTCCACTACCATAATTGTGTGTTGTTCCTGAAGACAATTTTTTGAAGGTTATGTTTGTCGTAGAGAGACATTATGGACGAGAGGATTCTCTGAGCCTAATTTGTACCACATAGTTAAATAAATCTGTCAGTCAGTCTACATGAATGTACAACCTGTGGGATACCGAGTACACGAAATTGAAAAATGGGGTAATTACTTGACGTACTCATTACGGGAAATGGCTCGTAGGCCTCAATCCGGAATCCAGATCGACCGCTAACCTTCAAAACAGACTACATTTTGTAGAAGTTGAGTCACTACGAGCTCATTCAGCTTTCGCTCTCTCAGTTGGTGATAGCGTTTAAGGAAGAAGGGAGAGAGAGAAAAAAAATCTGTAAAAGGAGGAAGAAGAGTCAACGAGGCGTAATGATTTATATCTCGAACTCTGGCGCACGTCCTCCAGAGAGCACATTTCATTCTGGACTCAAAACCAGCGGAAGTCTCTCCGTCCAGATGCCGAGCGGATGGAATCAATGAGCGGCTTTATGTTCCTGTTAACCGGCTTCGCGAATGGGTTTTTTGCCACGAGCCTCTCTCCCACCATACCGTTTCGCGAGGCGTGAGTTATGATCTGATCAAACGCGCGATGTGTGTGCGGTTATTGATGGGCTGTTAGACCAGTTACACGCTCGTACCAAGACGAAATGTGCGACGAATTCGAAATTGAAGAGCCGAATGACCAGTGATATAACTCCCTGCACAATACTAGAGCACGAAGAAAGTCATTAGAGGAACATCGGATGACCAAACCGAAAATATCTGCCGGGACGCAACAAACAACTTCCCTCAACCCCGAGTACGTTCGACGATTATTATCCGCATAAATCCCAAGCACTAACCCCTCAGTTCAAAGGACGTAACTCTTGCGAACGGTCAGTATTCTGGAATTCAGGTGACCGTAACAATTTCCTACCCGCAAAATAACGGGAAACAGAACAAGAGCTGCGGTTTCGACTCACGCAAAAATTCAATTTTTTCCCCAGAGAAGCGGCCCAGCTCAACGAGTTTTGTCTCCGTCCGTAAAACCACAACTCGCGGCTGTTGGCGAGTTGTGCCGCTCGGATTTGAGGAACAGTTAGACTGATCGTGACGCAATTGACTCCTTACAGAACCGAATGAACTGATTCCAATAAACACAAACAATTCTGCACTTCATTCAAATACCGTCCTGAGCCAATTGAAGGACTAGAAAGCAGTACGTACCTAATTAAACAAACATATAACTGTTTTAGCGTATTGCGATCGAGACAAAAAAGTTAGCGTCAAGGTTCTCAAAAAATTATTTCATCAAACACCAGATTCACAGCATTCCTTAACCAATCCTATATAGGGACCTTTCATAACCGTGCACTGTACTTCATTAAAAAATGGTACTAAGTCCCTAAATGTCACATTTTAGCCATTTTTCTAGTAAACTGCACGCGCAAAAAATTTAAAAATATCTGGTGCGTAGCAACACACGACTTTCCGCCACCCCTTTAAGTTCGAACACCACCTACATAGGCGGGCGCTATATCTTCGTTCAACGCATTTTTACAGGAACATTTATGGAGAACAAAATGTAGGGACTAGTTAGCTGAGAGAACTCCGAAAGTTTGATCGAAATCGTTAGAACCGTTTTTGAGAAAATTGGAAAACCAATAAATTAATATTCGAAAAATCTCCTTTTCTGAGTTAACTTGGCTTCTATCTCCGTTCAACATACATACACAGAAATAATTATGAAGAACGGAATGTTGGTATGGGTGACTAGAAGACACTCCATCAAGATTTATTACATCTGGTGAAAAAGTTACCCTGGAATTTACGGAAATGTTAGAAAAAACGTTATTTCCGACACATTTTGATTTTTATCTCTGTTCAATGGACCGTCACCGGAACATTTATTGAGAAGAATATGTAGGTATTAACTATTTGAAAACATCCTGTGAGTTTGGTGAAAATCGCTGAAGCCGTTTTGCCAAAAAGCGTAAAAAACCTATTTTTGGTTCAGGGCCCATATCTCCGTTCACTGTATTTTCATGGAGAAATGTAAGCAGAAGTAAAGTTAGGTATTGATTAGGAGAAGATAATTTGAAAGTTTAATCAAAATCGTTAGAGCCGTTTTCGAGAAAAATGCGAAAAACCCTAGTGTTTGGTACATTTTGTCCCCCTCCCCCTTCCCATCGGTCGAAATCGTCCATAACCTTATTTTGGTGTCTACAAAAATAACGAACAAAACAAAAAAGAACCAGCTCAATCGGATCAGCCGTTCTCCGCAAATCGAACTACAGACACACACACACACAGACATACACACACACAGACATACACACAGACATACACACAGACATACACACGGACCTCTCTCCGAAATTAGGTTTTTTAGACTCAGAAGGGTCTGAAACGTAAAGATCTGAAGAAAACCCAACTTTTTTTTTTGGGCCGATTACTATACTTTCCTTCCCTTCGGGTAGCGGAAAGTAAAAATAATAGACAAAGTTGCAGCAATCGCCATCATTTGATAATTTGACCATCTGTCCAAGCTTGTAACACTTTCTGGCAAGGGTGGCCTTTCTAAAAGGGTGACTGATGCGGAGTTCGTTTGTCCTCATGTTCGGGAAGAAGGGAAGACTTATGAACGATAATTTTACAACACCTCAGAGCCGAAAAGGGTTGAGCTGACCTACAGCCAGCTTCGGCGTGTTTTGAAAAAACTATTCGACTTTGCCACCGCCATTTGATAATTAGATCATTTCAGTAAGTGGTTATTGTGTCAAATTTACAGTAATCGTAAATCCGAAAAGCGTGGCTTCCTCGTTCTTTGGAAAAGGGAAAACTCGTCCAAACTAATAGAACACATTTGCTAACGTTCACTTCGTGTCAAATTTCCGAAAGTTAACAATTTGCCAAATTGGAGAGTATTTCAAATTGGCATCTGAAATGAAAACTGTAGTGAACTTAGCTTTAAGATAATCATTGTAGTCAACTTAGTACACAACCAACAAATACTATGTTTTTATAATATTTTATATCAAACTATGGAAATACGTTGGAAATAAACCACTGACAGACTGTCATCCACCTAGGTTTCCCCTGGGCCCAGGTCAACCCCCTGAGAACACTGGGGGAATCCCCAGCGCACGAAGAAGGGCCTCGACCTGTATAAATATTGTAAGGGTCTCTAGCCACTTCAGAAAGTCCCATCCGACCTCCTGTCAGGACTACTCTCAAAAAACCTCTTTTAATTTTTAAACCTAAAAAAGAAAACGACTCTTTGCTTATTGAGTGTAGCTGTTACTTCCCTTCAGGAAGTGTACTTGCTCCCGGTAAAATTGTAGTGCAGCTGTTGATTCCCCTTCAGGGGTTCGTACTTGCTCCTACATTAAATTGGTGCAGCTGTTGGCCATCTTCAAGGACCGCACTTGCTCCCAATTTTTGTATGGATGAGCTGTCGACCCTCCTTCAGAGGATCGTACTTGCTCCCATATTTTTGGGAAATTAGTGTAGCTGTTGATTTTATCATACTTGCTCCTATTTTCCTGTGGCGTAGCTGTTACTTCCTTCAGAGGTGTACTTGCTCCCACACGAGGTGTAGCTGTTCCTCATAACGAGAGTACTTGCTCTCTCAAACTAGGGACACCTCCTTCATGGGTGGACAAGGTGGAGTCACATTTTACAAAAACTAAATATGAAAGTCGGACACGCCAAATCCAACCAAAAAAATTATTAACTTCAAAAAAGTCATAACAAAACCCTTTCAAGTTGAGGCTTTATTCAACCAACCTAAGCTAAATGAAACTGGTTGCTTAGAAACCAATAAACAACGGGTAATAATATCTCATTTTTCCCCTCTTCAGTTTATTACATAATCACTTAAATAGGCGGCTGCTTTGACGATTCTTCCTCGTTATTTAATGTTAAATTATGCACGACATCTCAAAAAAGTGTTGTAAATTTTCTGCATGGTCCAACTCATTTATTCCGCAAATAGTTAAATCGTCAAGATAAGCAGAAGTTCCTTCTTCAAGTCCTTCCTTTTGAATCAGATTCGAAATAAATTCTTGAAACGCCGGAACGCCATTTGTGACCTCAAAGGGTGGACGTGTAAATTGAAAAAGTTTACCAGCTACCTCAAAAGAAACACGATCTTCAGTAACAATTGGAACCTGATGATAGGCATATCTCTTGAGTTCTATCTGACCGAAAACCTTGTATTTAGCTACTTCTATAATGTCAGTGATTCTTGGAATGGATCCAAAGGAGGAAAGCGTCCAGCAATGTAAATGTATTTATCGTCTGTGAATAGTCAATAGTTACAACAAAGGCCTGCACTCTCCACGGAGATTTGCTCGGTTCAATTACTCCCTCTTCCAAAAGTTTTTGAACCTCTGATTCCATAAATGTTTATGGTAGAAGGGAAAGAGATGCTTTTATATACATTTGTTGAATTGTACACACTCGGGTAATATTGCAAATTCGAAATTTGACGCCGCTATTTGCAAATAATACGTGACTTCGATTCTGGAAAAAGGTTGACAGTTGTGCAGTGCCCTTCCCTAGTCCTCAGGGTAAAATGGCGTCCGAATTAAATTTCCAAAAGTTGTCGTTATTTGCAATTTTAGCATTTCAATCGCAACTTCTAAAAATTTGGCTTTTCAAATTGTAAATTATAGAAATCATTCGACTGACACTTCACTGACGCTGTACTGCAACGTCAACTACGGAAATTACATTTCCCGAAAGGGATACGCGCTTTAAAAAACGGTTGTTGACATCTACGAGCAAAGATAGACTAAACGGCCTGTGTGGGTTGAAGGCACCACGCAGGGGCGGAGGGAAACACTGACACGGGCTTCTAATTCGGGAATGGACGAGTGAGAAAGTGCATATATCGCCACGTAACTCGGTTTAACGAGAATGCAATGGCGGGGAAGTTGGAGGGAGAGGCGATGGAAATATTTCGCGGGAGAGCCAATATGAACTCTCCATCTGAGCTAAGGTTATTCGCGGGTGATTACGCATCTCCCGACGGTTTTCCCTTTCATCCGATTTATAACGAAGTCAGGTAGTCCAAACTTCGTCAGAATGCTCCTGGCGATGCTTTGGGATATTTTCAGTGTTTATTTTTCGTGAGGTCTAACGAGGTTTTGGCGTAACGGTCAAGAAATTAATTGGATTAAACCCGCATCGGGCATTTTTGATAAATTTGTTGTGGGAGTTTTAAATGCCGTCATGACATTGACGTGGGACTTCTCCTCGCCTAGATCAAGCTTTGAGCTTCAAACTGCCAAACTTAAAACACAAAAAGGTTTACTAAAAAGCTTGCTTTTGAGATTAAAGATTGTTTGGTATTGGGAGGAAGGACTCAACAATTATATTGACAACAGTTCCTTTAACTCAACTCTTTCGGATGAGAGCCCTACAACGAATCCTTAACGCGCCTTTCTTCCTCATACAAATCCCTCCCTGAACGTACGTAAACATCGGCACGTGATGTTTTGGGTCATTAAACAGGATTCCGACGACCGATGTTTCCAGGCGGCCGGAAGTAGTCGTTTGAAACAATCCGTCGAGCCAGGAACCGGAGAGCACGTAGGATTCCCAGTTCAGGGCGACTACCGGTGCGGTGCGGTGGTGGGAACGTCGTCAAACGGATGGAGTCGAAGGTGGCGGACGGCCAAGTTGCGGGGAATACCAACCAACCGACGGACGAGAGGAGAACCGTTACGTGGCCTCTCAGACCTCAACTGCCTTCTACCTCGGCTTAGTTCAGTCTCTTCGTCTTGAGAACTTTCTAAAACTGAAATTCCGATACAGCACCATTTTTCGTGTCTAGCGAATGCCATCTGCGTAAGACTGGCAATAAATTCCTTGACGAGTGCGATTCACAAGAAATGCAGATCCATTCCTACAGCCGCCAGGCGTAGTCATGACAATACGTCCATTTTTGCGATTTGCGCCAATACACAATATAATCATAGAACCGTGCTCGTAAAACGTTGACCCATTTGTTGAAAGTTGCTTACCTTTTAGCAAATTTCCGTGCTATAGGAAGTAATTGTAACCGCTCCAAAAAGCTTACATGGGCGTCCCTCATTTCCGCAATAGTCCAAAAGACGCGTGCTCACAAGCACCTGTTGAACCACATGCTAAAGAGCCCAGCTATACCGTTGCATTAACAAAAGTTGTAGTTGCCACTCATTAGACCATGACAATTATTTGGTCTTCAGCTACAGCATCCCACATCAAAAATATCTGGTGCGTTGCAACACACAACTTTCCTTAGCTCTACGTCAATTCACTCGGGTACATGGCTTTTTTTCTACTTACTCAATCAACACAACTCAGTTAATTTGAACTTGGTCGCACCAGATATTACTTTCCTTGGCTCTACGAAGTAGAAAGGAAAGTTATGTAATCGGAAGAAAAAAAAATTTTGAGTTTTCTTCAGATCTTTACGCTTCAGACCCTCCTGAGTCCGAAAAACACTGTTTGGGAAAATGGTCTGTGTGTGTGTGTATGTGTGTCTGTGAACGATTTTTTGAGAAAACCACCGTACCAAATCAGCTCAAACTTGATATCTCGCCCGCAAGTTACCATGGAACGCCAAAATAAGGGTATGAACAAAATCCACCGAAAGTTGACTATAGTTATCATAGTTATCAAAACGCCAAATTTTTTTTTTCTCAAAAACAGCTCGAACGATTTTGATTAAATTTTTTATACAGATAGCTCTCAATAAGGCAACTATACCATAAAATTCCCATTTGTGGGAAAATGACGAGAGCAGCACAATAAATTGTCAAAATTTTCGACGAAAAGCGTTTTTGCCGTGGTTTTTTCCTTTTAAACTCCGCCGGAATTTTAGTAGAACGTTAAAATAAATTGGTATTTGTAGTCCAATCTAATACCTACAGGGTGAGTGTTTAGAACCCCTCATGAGATACACGGGCTCACTCCAGAAATTCCTGAATTTCAACTACCGCCGCTTCGCTTAATACCAGTTCTAACAGTTATTACCCAATAACTCTGGAAAAGCAGTTACTATCCTCCTTCAAAAAATTTGTGTGCTGCTGCTGTGACGTGTTCTTTGACCAAGTTCAAAGGAACTGAGTGATAAATCAATTGATTAAATAGAATTAGCCATTTACAAAGTGAATTGACGTAGAGCTAAGGAAAGTTGTGTGTTGCAACGCACCAGATATTTTACTTTCCGCTACCCGAAGGGGAAGGAAAGTATAGTAATCGGCCCAAAAAAAAAATTTGGGTTTTCTTCAGATCTTTACGTTTCAGACCCTACTGAGTCTAAAAAACCTAATTTCGGCGCGAGGTCCGTGTGTGTGTATGTGTGAGAGAGAGAGAGACAGAGAGTGAGAGAGAGAGAGACAGATAAGAGTAGAGTTGAGTAGCGCGAGCTGAGAGACAAATTGTTGAGAGAACTGGGAGACGACTGACTTTCGTGAGAACTCGTAGGTGAATGAGTTGCTGTCTGTTGTGGAGAGGAACGCAAATTGAGAGGAGGGGAAAAGGATATTTGGTCCAGAAGTAGGGGAAATCCGTTGTCACTTGGAAATAACTGAGGACCGGGACTTCCCACAGGTACAAACAAGCGAGCGTTTTCGATGTAAAGAGTAATGACTTGACGGCCAGACGATGATGTCTTTACATCGAAAGCACTCGCCCACAGTATCTCATCAGCCAGAGGAGACGGACTCACCTAACAGGTACGTTAACTTTAGTAATTTACCTACTGGCGGAACTAATCCAATTGCTTTATCTAAGTTCAATTTTACGTTTTTAGAATTCCAATGAGCCCCACACCGTTCCACATTTCAACTCATTTCAATGACGCATTCCAGCAATCTGTCGCACACAGGATCATCCTGATTCCTTCTTGAAAAGAAAACCAGCTGCTCAAAATACTTCAGATGTCGTTAGAAGACTAATAGTGTTTACCTCGTATAGTCTCGGTTTTGTTGACATCTAACGATTAGGCGGAGAAAATGGACGAAAAGAAAATTGCAGGTAATTCCTTCTGTGGCTAACGACCTGGCGATAATCGAAACAGGAAGAGTTGAAAGAGCTTGTTTGTCTTTTTAACATAAAATCCGGATTCCGTGCCAAGAACTGGAGACGGAATTAATTTCATTATCTGTTAGCACCTGTTGATAGTGCCCATATATGTTCTTGTTTCATTGGGAACTACCGGGAGTATGTAGAAGGGTTTCTTAATGACCAATTTCTTGATTGTAGATTTACATTTATTATTCCACATTACGCCCGTGAAACTCAAAGTCCAAAACAATTCCAGGCACTAATAATTTTAAAAAATTCACGGCCATTAAATACCTTGGCCCAATCTCACGATAAATAAAGAAAATTCACCCGAAAATCTTGTCTGAATTGAACCGACGTGTTTTCCCTCTTGCGGTGTCCCCTGTGGGTTTTCCCTTACCCTCACGACACTTCTTAGCCCTTACATGCCAGTTCCTATGACACTCGACTCTCACCTCGCACACACGCTCTTTGCTCTCGTCCCTACACAGCTCTATCCTGTCTCGAGTGTAACAATACAGTCCTCTCTTTCATCACCTTTTCTTCGCCGGTATTAAACTCTGTACGTCTCTCCCACCCAGGTTCCTAACAATCACAATAGCAGTAGTTTTATTGGTCACCGTATAAGACACGGCAGTTAACTTGCTTCCACATGCTGTTATTGAAACAAACATTTTAATTTTCTTGCGTCCTCTTCTTACGTTCAGTACGGCATTCAAGGTAGCCATTTCCAAAAATCAATTACCGCTTCCGTAGAGCTGAATAAGCATCCACGAGAACGGGCCTGCGTTCATGGGCTGAAACCTCGAGGAGTAAGTAAAAGTATACAAACTAGCCCATGACATTGGTGTTCAAGAAATGGAATGGACAGTATAAATGTAGTAAAATCGTGCTATTCCCACAATTCTTGACAGATTTCCATTCATTGTTTTGTTCTTTTGACATTTGGCCCAAAATGAGCAACTGTTGAATTTCTGTACAAGAAGAATATTTTTAAATATCTGGTGCGTTGCAACACACAACTTTCCTTAGCTCTACGGCAATTCACTCGTGTAGATGGCTAATTCTATTTAATCAATTCATTTATCACTCAGTTAATTTGAACTTGGTCAAACAACGCTTTACGGCAGCAGAAAGCGGTAGCGCTTACAGTTCCGGAATTTATTGTGCTGCTCGTACTCATTTCAGGACCATTATTGAGCAATCGGTACACAGATAATTAATGAGGCTGTAAAAGCGATTTTTAAAAAAAAGGATAGTAATCACTTTGGCAGAGTTATTGGAAAATAACTGTTGAACTGGTAGTAAGCGCAACGGCAGTAGTTGAAATTCAGGAATTTCTGGAGTGAGCCCCATGTATCTCATGAGCGTTTTTAAACACTCACCCTTTAGGTATGGGATTGGACTACAATACCAATTTTTTTTAACATTCTACAAGAATTCCAGCGGAGTTTATAAGGAAAAAACTGCGCGAAAAACGCTTTTGGTCGAAAATGTTGATAATTTATTTTGCCGCTCTCGTCATTTTCCCACGAATGAGAATTTTATAGTATCATTGCCTGATTGAGAGCTATCAATATAAACAATTTAATCAAAATCGTTATAGCCGTTTTTGAGAAAAAAAATATTTGGTGTTTTGATCACTATGATAACTATAGTTAACTTTCGGTGGATTTTGTTCAAACCCTTATTTTGGCGTCCCATGGTGACCTGCGGGCGAGATATGAAGTTTGAGCTGATTTGGTACGATGGTTCTCTCTAAAAATCGTTCACACACACACACACACACACACACAGACCATTTTCCCAAATAGTGTTTTTCGGACTCAGGAGGGTCTGAAGCGTAAAGATCTGAAGAGAACTCAAAATTTTTTTTTCAGCCGATTACATAACTTTCCTTTCTACTTCTTAGAGCAAGGAAAGTAAAAAACGTAGGGAAGAAATTACGTAAAATTATTAAATAAATCAAAATAAGGATATTTATAATAAACATAGGTACTATAAATATAAACAATATTTAATTATTAAACGTAACAAAAATATTTTCGCAATTGCCAATCGATTTTTATTACTCTTCTTACTTCCGATTCAGTTTCCATTCTAGTTATGCAACTAACATCAGCGATTCGATGATAACTTGAGCGTGAATGAGTGAGTGTGCTCGAGGTATTAGATATTTTGAGTTAAGTTGTGCAAAAAATGTCCAAATTCATCAGTGATGGTGCGTTTTGTAGTGATGGGTTTACCAGTTAGTGCATGCACTACTCATCCGTACGTTTGAAACTCGTTTTTAAACTCAGAAAAGTAAAACTCGTGCCAACAAACAGAAGTAACTTTGTCATGAAACGGATTATTCATTATTTACTCTCTCGTTAGACACGTGTGGATGTCGTCTGCGTACAACAATCCACGTCAAACATTGGTCGCGTGTTTAGTTAGTTAGGTCGCTTGTTCTACCTTCGTTGAGTTGAAAGGGAGAAAGTCTCTCGTTTGAGCGCACTACTAATAGTCTGAGCGATAACAGACGGCGGTTCCTCTCAAGCGAGGCCATGGAATTAAGCACATTCAACAAAAGAGTTCCAAACCGATTGTGCTCATTTCACGCTTCCACCTCTACCTTCCAAGTCGTCGTTATTCATAAGGCCCTCGATCCGGAAGATGAAAGTTTCTGAAAAAGTAACTTCATGCGGTTAACAACTCTGCTGGACGAGTTACGTTGAATATTTACTGGCAGCTTGTTAAATAATTCAAGAATCAATGGATCCAAAATCAAAACAAGGCTCTCTCACTACGTTTCTCGTTTTTTTTTTTTAACCAAGTACGAACTTATCTTATCAAAACTCTTTGGTTGAGCTGTGTTGCTCTTTTTGTAGTGGGCCTATAGAAGAGTTGCATCTAGCAGGCCTTAGTTTTGAAAATGAAGAATCGGAAGTAGCGCGTAGAAAATAGAAGGTCTCTCTCTCACTTTATCTGAACCACAGCCAATTAAAGAGTTTAAATGTAATGTGAAGTAGTTATAAGAATGACTTGATTAATGAAAAATCCCAAATAATTTTGAATCGTGAAAATCGTGCTAACTGTTTTTACCGTGCAGCCCCTGAGTAAAGAGTACTGACTTGACGGCCAGACGATCATGTCTTTACATCGAAAGCGCTCGCCCACAGTATATCATCAGCCAGAGGAGACGGACTCACCGAACGGGTACGTTAACTTTAGTGACCTTAGACACTTTGCTCTTCAGTCAGCGGCTTCCTTGTCGGATTAGATCAGAGGATCTCATTCGATAGATGCAAGACACAACTTTCCTTAGCTCTACAACAATTCACTTTGTATATGGCTAATTCTACTCACTCAATTCATTTATCAGTCAGTTCCTTTGAACTTGGTCAAACAACGCTTTACGGCAGCAGGAAGTGGTAGCGCCTACAGTTATGGAATTTATTGTGCTGCTCGTACTCATTGCAGGACCATTATTGAGCAATTGGTTCACAGATAATTAATGAGGCTGTAAACACAAATTTTTTGTAAATGGATAGTAATTACTTTTGCAGAGTTATTGGGTAAAAATTTTTAGGACTGGTAGTAAGCGAAACGGCAGTTGTTGAAATTCAGGAATTTCTGGAGTGACCCCCATGTATCTCTTGAGCGTTTGTAAACACTCACCCTTTAGGTATTGGATTGGACTACAATACCAATTTTTTTTAACATTCTACAAAAATTCCAGCGGAGTTTATGAGGAAAAAACTGCGCTAAAAACGCTTTTCGACGACAATGTTGATAATTTATTGTGCTGCTCCCGTCATTTTCCCACGAATGGAAATTTTATGGTGTGATCTTTGTGGTGTGATCTATAGTTAAATTTCGGTGAATTTCGTTCATACCCTTATTTTGGCGTCCCATGATGACCTGCTGGCGAGATATGAAGTTTGAGCTGATTTGGTTCGGTGGTTTTCTCTAAAATTCGTTCACAGACACACACACACACACACACACAGAGACCATTTTCCCAAATAGTGTTTTTCGGACTCAGGGGAGTCTAAAACGTAAAGATCTGAAGAAAACTCAAAATTTTTTTTTCAGCCGATTACATAACTTTCCTTTCTACTTTGTAGAGCCAAGGAAAGTAAAAAGGCCTAACACGCGGGTACCAATTATCTAACAAACAGCCAAAAACGTACAGTAGAACGGCGTAAGGTTGGAGACAGTGATGGAATTTCTCTGGACATATCACGGCGCCACGCTTCAACGCGTAGACGGGATAGGTTGCACCCATCTCCTTAGAAAGTAAGCACCTTATCACCCTGAGAAATCTACCCGCGATAATAGGTTATTAAACTATAATTCTCCACTTCATCTACACGCTTTGCATTCTAAATCACATTTAACATTTATCAAAGGATAAAAAAAAAATTGCAAGCACTGCGGTGGTTCAAAAAAGAATATTCGAGTTTTCATCGGGTCTTGACATTGAGCAAATGTTTGGAGTGGAGAATAATTCCCTGTAAATTGGATGATACATCACAAACTTGTAGAAGCAGTACTTGGTTGAAAGCACTTCTACAGAAACGCAAATTTGGTCAAAAGTCTCGCTTGGCAAGAATTTGAATAAAATCTCACTTTCTGAAGTACTTTGGATTTGAAAAATGTGAAAAATCAACTTTTTCTTTTAAATGTCAAACAAACAACGTTATTGTTTTCACATGGTTCATGGCAAACATACGGAGAGCGTTCTAGAAACCTATACTCACATTTCTTTCATCACAACTAGTTTTTTTTTTTTTTTACAAAAACGTTTACAAACGGGCTAGGTCTACATCCTCAAATCATGCCCCCCCCCTCTCCACCCCCGCACAAAGCGGAGGATATCCGCAAGTTCTGCATTTGCCACCTCTTCGGGCTAAAGAAAGAGCCTCCCAACACACAACGGCGTGATGCAGCGAGTCCATCGCATACGCTCTGCCGTCTCTAGCCTCACCTCGCAGAACCAGCATACCTGTACCTCGCACTTGCCAATGTTGCTAGCCTGCGGACAGTGACCTGCAGGCCACATATGCATATTCTTACTCCCCAGTGCAAGTGCCTCGCCAGCCATCCCTTTGCCGGATGATATTTAGGCCGGCAGCCTGCCAATGGGCCACTCTGCACCTATCCTCCCATTTGCAAGCCTTTCTACGTAGGTGGCTCGTGGTAGTCCCAACAAAGGGCTCAGGGCCAATAGGGGTCTGCTCCGATACCTTCTCTGCCAACCCATCAGCCCGTTCGTTTCCCTCTATACCCTGATGCCCTGGCCCTAGTTGTTTCTTACTCCAGTGAACTGAGATATAATCCAAAATACACAAAGTAACATTTCCTTAGAGTAAAAAGTTCGTTTTCCCATCATTTCCGTAAGGCAGTTGAACCTAGATCGTTAACAGTAAAGAGCATTTTGTTCTTATATCCGTTTCTGTAGCAGAATGAAGATGTGTTGCTCATCATCGAATTCGCAGGGGGTAAGAAATGTTGCGTAATGAATCGCACCAGACATTTGCGACGTTGGAGCCCGCAAATTGCCACACGAAAACTCAACCCATTGGAGCTAGAGTTGACGACTTGTGTTTTTACTTTCCTTGGCTCTACGAAGTAGAGAGGAAAGTTATATAATCGGCCGAAAAAGAGAGTTTTCTTCAGATCTTTACGTTTCAGACTCCCCTGAGTCCGAAAAACAATATTTGGGAAAATGATCTGTGTGTGAACGATTTTAGAACCGTATCAAATCAGCTGAAACTTGATGTCTAGCCACAGGTTACCTGGGACGCCTCAGGATATCAGCAAATCCAGAAGTTGACTATAGTTACAGTGATCAAAACGCAATTTTGTATCTTATATCCGTTTCTCAAAAACGGTTCTAACGATTTTGATTAAATTTCTTATATTGGTAGCTCTCAATAAGGCGATGATACCATACAATTCCCAATCTTGGGAAAATGACGAATTGCCAGCACAAAACTCAACCCATTGGAGCTAGAGTTGACGACTTGTGTTTTTACTTTCCTTGGCTCTACGAAGTAGAGAGGAAAGTTATATAATCGGCCGAAAAAGAGAGTTTTCTTCAGATCTTTACGTTTCAGACTCCCCTGAGTCCGAAAAACAATATTTGGGAAAATGATCTGTGTGTGTGTGTGTGAACGATTTTTAGAGAGAACCACCGTATCAAATCCACTCAAACTTGATATCTAACCTGCAGGTCACCATGGGACGCTAAAATAAGGGTATGAACAAAATCCACTGAAAGTTAACTATAGTTATCATAGTGATCAAAACACCAAATATTTTTTTTCTCAAAAACGGCTCTAACGATTTTGATTAAATTTTTCATATTGATAGCTCCCAATATGGCAATTACACCATGAAAGTTCCATTCATGGGAAGATGACGATAGCAGCACAATAAATTATTGAAACTTTCGACGAAATCGATTTTAGCGCGGTTTTTAGAGAAAAACCCCGTACCAAATCAGCTGTAAAATGATGTCTAGCCTACAGGTTACCATGAGACGCCAAAATAAGGAAATGGGCAAAATCCACCGAAAGTTAACTATAGTTATCATAGTGATCAAAATACCAAATTTTTTTTGTCAAAAACGGCTCTAACGATTTTGATTAAATTTTTTATATAGATAGCTCTCAATAAGACAATTATACCATGAAATTTCCATTCGTGGGAAAATGACGAGAGCAGCACAATAAATTATCAAAATTTTCTACGAAAAGCGTTTTTTGCGCGATTTTTTTCTTATAACCTCCGCTGGAATGTTAGTAGAATGTTAAAAAAAATTCGTATTATAGTCCAATCCAATACCTAAAGGGTGAGTCTTTGAAAACGCTCATGAGATTCATGGTGGTCACTCCAGAAATTCCTGAATTACAACTACTGCCGTTTCGCTTACTACCAGTTCTAAACGTTTTTACCCAATAACTCTGCAAAAGTAACTACTATCCTTCTTCAAAAACTTTTTGTTATAGCCTCATTAATTATCTGTGTACCGATTGCTCAATATTGGTCGTGCAATGAGTGCGAGCAGCACAATACAATCTGGAACTGTAAGCGCTACCGCTTCCTGCTGCCGTAAAGCGTTGTTTGACCAAGTTCAAATTAACTGAGTGATAAATGAATTGATTAAATAGAATTAGCCATGTACAAAGTGAATTGTTGTAGAGCTAAGGAAAGTTGTGTGTTGCAACGCACCAGATATTTTAGAAGAATAAATAAAGATTACTTGTGTAAAACACTATTATGTGTGCTAATACAGTTTTATACTAAATATTCGACACTGGTAAGGGTGGATTACCCATTGGTAGCACGACTTTTGGAATGTAACATGTTATAAACAGATAATAATTAATAATATAATAGAGGAGTTAGTTAGTGAGTAGTCAGAAGTTAGGAGTGAGTATTGACATTGAAGATGTTCTCGGAGGTGAGTGGCAGCTGAGTTGAGTTTGTCAGGTTCATCGGGGATCATCATTTGATCAGACTGCCGCTTGAGCTTTAAAAGCCGTGTTGACCTGGCGTGTGGAAGGGCTGCAGGGATGGACCTGACAATTTCATTTGGATGGCGTACAGAAGTACATCTTTGACTGTCGGCAAGTCCAAGTCCGAGAGGAGCGTGTTTCTAACGTACCATGGGGATTATGTTATGAGTTTGGATTCGGCGGATCTGAGTCACTCTCCATATTTCGCACTCGTATTGCCACATGGGTCTTATTGTAGACAAGTTAAGTTGCCTTTTAGTTTTTAGGCAGAAGTGTTTGTTGATGAGAAGAAACTTGAGTTGACGAATGGGGTTTCGTATTGTGGACACCGTTGCCGTGATATGCGGGTCCCAAGTCAGCCTGCCATCGAGATCAACCTATCTTACGTTGGAGACGTGGTTACCACTTCATGTGTGTATACATTCTCTTGTATATTGCAGGGATAAGGCCTTTCTATACGTGAAATTAAGCAGGAGTGGAAAGCCATTACCGGAGAATTTTATGGCTTCCATTGGAAGCCCAAGCAGGACTTTGTACAGATCCAAAGGCCATTGACTGAGTAGAAGACTGACTGAACCGCCGACGCGTTTTTCAACCGCTACGTCACTAAAGGAATTTCGAAGACGGAGGAAACAATAAGCCGGGCGGCCTAACGGAAAATAGTAGGAAACGAAGCTCAGTTCCTAATTAGCCGCTTCTTGTGGCTTCTGGTTTTCACTAAGGGATTTCCCACGAGGAGCAGCCTCAAGCATTTTTTTTTTTCTGCGCTCTGATTCGATTTCCGAACAAAAGGTTTCCCAGGGAAGGCCTGCAGTTCCATCTTTTTACAGGCATTCAGCTGCTCGGATTTCTGCTCCTCGAAAGACCATTAAATGGGCCTTGAGAGACGACGGCCGCCCAAAGGGCGCCCAAGCTCCCGTAAATCAACTACGTACGAGAACCCGCGTGAGGTCCTGTCGCGATTTATTTTTATTTATCTCGCGGTTGGAGGAGGCTGGAGATAGAAAACGAGGAGCGACCTTTTCATTGTCCTGACGAGGGACATACAGACGGAGCCGCCGGGACAATGGAAAAACGATTGGAGTAGGACGAAGACGAAGGATCTCATTGTCCTGGCGGCTGCGGGGTGACGTCAAGGACCTTCTCGTCCACATTTTCACTTTTTAACTATCAACGCCGACGCGCATGATGGCGTTGAGAAAGCGTATTAGCGTGTCGTTGTCACGTAAATTTACCTAAAAAATCTCGTTCCAGACATCTCACAACTTTCGTTGGTATGCTCTTCTAAAGGAGGTCGATTTTGGTCACTGACGGTTTCTATCAATTCTACTTGTACGAACAACTTGAAGAGTCCAGGATTTCGCATGGAAAGACAAGTGGGCGTTCCTGGCCAACGATTTGACCAATTCATTTTTCCCATGTTTCGCAGAAGGCTGTAGAAATTTACATTTGAAAGGAGGGGGGGGGTTGAAGTTAATGGGTTTAAAATGGTTCCTCAGCAAAGTGGAGGAGGAATTAAAGTGATCGGGTAAATTGCGCCAGTAGATCTCACTAGCCAGAGAAGACAGACACGTTAACTTTAATAGAAAAACGAAACTTGGCCCAGAAAACCTAATGAATGATATCTGGAAAGTTGGGATGTTGAAATGTTACGGAAATTTATTCCAGTGGGGGTACCGAAAGAAAGAAAATGAATTAGTCCTTTGTAAAGTAAAATCCTAACACTCAGATCGAAATGAAAACCAAAAATAGATGAATACAAAACCAGGGAATGGACCACAAACAATTAACAGCCTTCTTCAATTCACTTTATTCATTTAGCAGCCAGAAAGAAATGGGAGAAAATGCAGCCCCAGACACTTGGCCTTAGGATGGAGTTTTTTAGTCACGAAACCAAGCGTTTTTTTTCCAATAAAACAAGCGGTGCGTAGCAACACCCAACTTTCCGCCTCCCGTACAATATCTTCGTTCAGCGCATTTCTACAGGAACATTTATCCAGAACAAAATGTAGGGACTAGTTAGCTGAGAGTACTCCGTACGTTTGACCGAAATCGTTAGAGCCGTTTTTGAGAAAATTGGAATACTGATAAATTAATACTGGACAAATCTCCTTTTCTGAGTTAACTTGGTTTATATCTCCGTTCAAAAGATGGATACCGAGATAGTTGGGGAGAACAAAATGTGGGTTTAGAATGCTAGAAGACACTCCATAAGATTTATCACATCTGGTGAAGAAGTTACCCTGGACTTTACGGAAATGTTCGAAAAAACGTTATTTTCTACACATTTTGGTTTTTATCTCTGTACAATGGACTGTCAAAGGAACGTGTATCAAGAACAATATGTTGGTATTAACTATTCGAAAACACCCTGAGAGTTTGGTGAAAATCTTTGAAGCCGTTTTTTCAAAAAGCGTAAAAAAACCTATTTTTGCTTTAAAGGCCTATATCTTCGTTTACCGTACTTTCATGGAGATATGTATACAGAATAAAAGTTAGGTATTGATTAGTAGAAGATAATTTGAAAGTTTTTAATCATCATCGTTTGAGTCGTTTTTGAGAAAAGTGCGAAAAACCCTAGTGTTTGGTACATTTTCGTCCCCCACCCTCCGTCCCATTGACCAAAATCGCCCATAACCTTATTTTAGTGTCTACAAAAAATAGCGAACAAAACAAAAAAGAACCAGCTCAATCGGATCAGCCGTTCTCCCGCAAATCGAACTACAGACACACACACAAACGGACCACGCGCCGAAATTAGGTTTTTTAGACTCAGTAGGCCTCAAAACGTAAAGATTTGAAGATAACGCAAATTTTTTTTTATAAAATCACTGTACTTTCCTTTCTCTTTGGGGTAGCTGGAAGTAAAAAGGAATAGTGATGTGAGCATATAAGGGCGACACAAGGGGAATCGGAATATGAGTGAACTGGGGCAACAAACTGTAGCGGAGGGAAAGAGTGGCAAGAGCTGTGATTGGGCCAAGAGTTGCTAGAGGAATGTAGTGAGCACTGGGAGACGAATATATCTGGGAAGAGCAGTGCGTGCTGGGGATGGAGGTAAATCGAGGTTAAGGAAGGACATTCTGGGAAGTGCAAAAGGGGAAATCCGTTGTTGGAAGTTAAACCGCATTTTATCCATTTGTCCGGAGGGGAAGCCGACTTTCTCGGACTTCCCGGCAGTATAACATGAAATATCTGGTGCGCTGCAACACACAACATTCCTCAGCTCTACAACAATTCGCTATGCACATGGCTAATTCTATTTAATCAATTCATTTATCACTCAGTTAATTTGAACTTGGTCAAACAACGCTTTACGGCAGCAGGAAGCGGTAGTGCTTACAGTTCCAGATTTTATTGTGCTTCTCGTACTCATTGCAGGACCATTATTGAGCCATTGGTACACAGATCATTAATGGGGCCGTAAACAATAATTTTTAGAAGAAGGATAGTAATTACTTTTGCAGAGTTATTGGGTAAAAACGTTTAGAACTGGTAGTAAGCGAAGCGGCGGTAGTTGAAACTCAGGAATTTCTGGAGTGAGCCCCATGTATCTCATGAGAGTTTTTAAACACTCACCCTTTAGGTATTGGATCGGACTACAATACCAATTTTGTTTTACTGGGTTTAACATTCTAACTGGGGTTTTAACATTCTACTAACATTCCAGCGGAGTTTATAAGGAAAAAACTGCGTTAAATCGCTTTTCGTCGAAATGTGTGATAATTTATTGTGCTGCTCTCGTCATTTTCCCACAAATGGGAATTTTATGGTATAATTATCTTATTAAGAGCCATCAATATAAGAAATCTAACCAAAATTGTTCGAGTCGTTTTTGAGAAAAAAAATATTTGGTGCTTTGACCACTATGATAACTATAGTTAACTTTCGGTGGATTTTGCTCATACCCTTATTTTGGCGTCCCATGGTAACTTTCGGGCGAGATATCAAGTTTGAGCAGTTTTGGTACGGTGGTTTTCTCTAAAAATAGTTCACAGACACACAGACCATTTTCCCAAATAGTGTTTTTCGGACTCATGGGCGTCTGAAACGTAAAGATCTGAAGAGAACTCAAAATTTTTTTCCAGCCGATTACATAACTTTCCTTTCTACTTCGTAGAGCAAGGAAAGTAAAAAGGCCCAAACAGTTGGACCGAACGCACCTGGGGAAAGGCTCAAGCTCAAGCCTCCCCTGCGTGGAGGCAGCAGAATAACCTTAGGAATGAGGTTAGTTACTCAATTGGCAGGTGGTAGATAAGCTAGATAAGGATGCTAGAGCACGAAGATGTGTGGCAGAGCTGAGCGGATGCAAGGGCTAGAGAACAGAGCGCTGAAACAAGAAGGGTAGGTGTTCAGAGGCTAATGATTGGGTGTTGAGTTGAGTATGACAACGAAGTACTTCAGGTGAGGTGAAAGAGTGAGCACAAGGGGAATGTGGTGGAGGAGGGGGGGTGAGCAAAGAGAATGAAAGGATAGTGAGACAACACAGGCATCAAAGTGAGAAACATTAAGGTGAGGTCAAATAGGAGAAGGCACACAGGGGTGGAGCAAAATGGCAAGCACACTTAATCCCTTAGTGTGGAGGAGAACATAACATAACTTGAATAACGCCGAAACGCACCAGGGAAAAGGCCCAAGCTCAAGAGCCCGACTACTTTGGCCTGTGCCAAACACCACTCTTCTCGGAGGCGGATTGGCGGAGAAATCAGCACAATCTGTGGGGTCATTAGAAGATGCGTCTGCACTAAACAGTTCCTCACATTTCACTATAGAGTTGGTAACTACAAAACAAGTATCAACGAAGTCTTACGTGATTAACCTCTCTGTACGTAAATTTCACACACAAACCATAACATTTGGAGCGACTTTCATAATGGGTGAAGGATATGGAGGTCAATCCAGCCACTGTTACGTTCCTTTATAACTTCACCCACAAATCGATTCAATCGTTTTTATTGCAAGTAGTTTGTCTTGCATTACAGTTATATAAAGATAATATAATAACTTATTAACTGTAAATTAAGATATGGCTAAATAAACATCTAACGCGTAATAAATATTAATATTTGAATTCTAATTATTTGTGTTTAGCTTTATTATTATATTTCTGGGCAACATCTTGTGGAATTTATGGTTAGCACAATAAACGCTTCTTCCTCATTACAAAAAAGAATAAATTAGTAGAAATACTGAATTAGATAGACCTCTATTTTAAGCGCAACTCATTGAGTGTTTTACGAACAAGGTGGCATTCTATTCCATACCAGAAGTGCTATCGCAACTCGATATTTCTCATACACGTGTGCACATTTTTGGAGGAAAACGAGGTTTGTAAAAGCGGTGTCTAGTTCTGCGGTATGTCGCCTCACTCTGCACATGACGAAACCACGGAGTCACATAACGACTTCCTTCGCGATATGTGGAAATATCTCGTTGAGGCGTCAAGCGGAGCAACAGCCTTAAAGGCTCATCAACTTATCGCGTCATCAGCCCATAAACATCGTTTCCTACTCATTCCCGCCACAGTTTGCGATGATTTCACAGCGGCGGTGCGTCAGATTATTTTTACGGATCGTTAAGTTCGGACCAACGTTTCGCTCTTCCCTCGTCTCGCATTAGCTGCTTCGAGTAACTTGCCGGGGAATATGTAAAACCACGAAGCGATAGTCATTCCATGCCCTTGCTATACTAGTAGTTGAGCAGACGAATAAGAGACGAGACGCTTGGGAATTGGGACTGACACGATGAATGGCCGTTTTACTGATTTGTCCCTCCTTCAGCCGTACTTAACTCCTTCGATGTTTGCACTTACTCCTGAGCGCCATTTCGTCATTGTAATTGGCAATCATGGGGACTGTTATGTTAGGTGTTTTCAGTACATTGGGCTCTCAAATGCTCAAAAAAGTAGGAGCAGATACTGCAGAGAGAATCAGTTTGCTACCTGCCACAGATGAGCGTGCAACAAGCTGGTAACAAGGGAAGTTACTGAAAAGAAGAATGTTGGATGAGGTGGTGTTATTCCTGACTGCTGCCAACGCACTCAAGGACAACAAGGGGATTCCTGGAAGAGTGTAAAAAGGACGGGATACAGTTCATATCAGGCAAAACGTGTGCCCAAAGAGGCACACGCAGAGCTGCAGTCGGAACTGCCCAAATATGCGACACCTCACATTCGTTTTGAACAAAACAAAAGGAAGAATGGAATTACGCGAATTGCCTTACGATCTAGTGCTTTTTTGGGCCTCACGTTCCAAATCAAAAAGTATTCGAAAATTTGCACCAGGGATGCTCTGTTTAGAATCATCATACGCTTCGTTCGAATTACCGGGAGGGGTCCTAGTTTTTCTCCTTGTAATCGTTAGTTACCCCTCAATTCCCCCTCCCTCTTAAAGAAATTCAACTCACGTGATGCCTGTTGCTCTACTTTTCTAACACCCTTTGGCTGATTCCACCCTAGAATCGTCTCAAGGCCGTAACGTAGAATAGGGAGAACGAATTTATCAGCAGTAAAACCCTACAGGGAACCGTGAGACAGAACTGTGGCAAACGCGCGTTAAAAAGCTATTTACAAGAGGCGCACATGAGACATCACTGTTGAGCGCAAAAAATAAATGTGAGGAGAGTTTCGCAAGCACGAAATAGAGCCGAGCGCAGAGTAAAATATCTGGTGCGTTGCAACACACAACGTCCCTTAGCTCTACGTCAATTCACTTTGTACATGGCTAATTCTATTTAATCAATTCATTTATCACTCAGTTAATTTGAACTTGGTCAAACAACACTTTGCGGCAGCAGGAAGCGGTAGCGCTTACAGTTCCAGATTTTATTGTGCTACTCGTACTCATTGCAGGACCATTATTGAGAAATTGGTACTCAGATAATTAATGAGGCTGTATAGACAAATTCTTTGAAGAAGGATAGTAATTACTTTTGCAGAGTTATTGGATAAACACTTTTAGAACTGGTAGTAAGCGAAACGGCGGTAGTTGAAACTCAGGAATTTCTGGAGTGAGCCCTTTGTATCTGATGAGCGTTTATAACACTCACCCTTTAGGTATTGGATCGGACTACAATACCAATTTTTGTTTAACACTCTACTAACATTCCAGCGGAGTTTATAAGGAAAAAACTGCGATAAAAACGCTTTTCGTCGAAAATTTTGGTAATTTATTGTGCTGCTCTCGTCATTTTCCCACAAATGGGAATTTTATGGTATAGTTGCCATATTGAGAGCTACCAATATTCAAAATTTAATCAAAATCGTTAGAGCCGTTTTTGAGAAAAAAAAAATATTTGGTGCTTCGACCACTATGATAACTATAGTTAACTTTCGGTGGATTTTGCTCATACCCTTATTTTGGCATCCCATGGTAATCTGCGGGCGAGATATCAAGTTTGAGCTGTTCTAAAAATCGCTCACAGACACACAGACCATTTTCCTAAATAGTGGTTTTCGGACTCAGGGGGGTCTGAAACGTAAAGATCTGAAGAGAACTCAAAATTTTTTTTTTCAGCCGATTACATAACTTTCCTTTCTACTTCGTAGAGCCAGGAAAGTAAAAATGTGTATACAACTTCTGAACTTGGGCGGGTATCGTCTCTGAGTTGGCTAAAGAGAATAAAAGTGAGAGCTCAACTAGACTGTTGAGAGCTGAGAGTGTAGTACGTGGAAAAAAATGGGAGTTATACGACCGATAGACCGAGAAAGAATATTATATCCAACGACTTTACCCAATAACCGTAAAATGAGCGATAAACTAGGAGAAATCCAGGGGGCTGGGTAGCAACGGACCTCACTGGTGAAAATGGTTTTGACAGGCGTGTACATCCTCTCAAGAGTTCACGTAGCCTTCTAAAAACATATCCTAATCTGTAACACCTAGCCAGGTGTACCGAAACAACTAACGATCTTAAATCCAGGTACAAACTTTGTAAACAATTTAGTTTTAGTGTGTTTCGGCTAAAAACTGTGACTACCCCAGGGTAGGTAGGGTAGGGTAGGGGGATAGGGTCCTATTTATAAAGAGTGCTTTTCTTCAATACACTAATTACGGTATGACTCGAATTTAGTTGTAGTAAAACTATAGTGACCACGAGGTACTTCGAAGTCTGCCCTTTGTTGGGTGCACAAAAGGGAGAGTTTGAAACTGAGAAATAAATGGACGTGTTGAGCGTGAATGAGGGCGCTATCAGTCACAATAGCGTTATCAGTTTGAGTGTAAGTATATAAACGCGAACAAGGGACTCTAAATACATGTAAACTGGTTGTGAGGCACTAAGTGGAGAGAGAGAGATAGTTGAGTTGTGAATAGGGCAAGCTGAGAGATGGATCGTTGGGAGACCTCAGAGACAACTGTCCTTCCTGAGTGCTGAAGGATGACTAGCTGTTGGGAGAAGCTGTGTGCTGTGGAGAGGAATCTAAAATTGAGTGGTAGGAAAAGATACTGGAGAAAGTCCAGAAAACGGGGAAATCCGTTGTCACTTTGAAATAACTGAGCAGGACTTCCACAGGTACAAACAAAAGGGTTGAGATAGAAAGGTGTTTGGGGAAACAACGTTCTGAGATAGAAACACCCTGTTTGACGTAGTCCAACTAGAGACAATCGCTCGTCGCTGTAGTTGGCCAAAGACGAGCCCTGCCCAAGCTCGACAACCCAATGTTTGGAGGAGTAAATTTCGGTCGTTAATAGGCAGAATAAACGCAATATCTCAGTAGCTCGCCAGCGATTAAATGAAAAGATTACGCTGACTAGGTCGACAATTAAGACAAGTCAATTTCTCCTCGCGCCATTTCCAGAGCATCTCGCCTCATCTCCTCAGCGCTCGTGGTTCTTACCGATAGTTTCTTCACGTCTCGTGTGACGGTAATTCCGTACACCCTTGGAAATCAACTCGCGAGCCTTTCTCTTTCGGCACTGCCTCTCCCTGACAGGACGAACATCATCGTAACGCCGGAGAGAGGCTCATCTGTTGTGTAACTCGTCTGAAGACTAAAATGCCCGGATCTAAAAAGGATTATGATGAAATAAAAAGGAGGAAACTTGCTGTCAAAGTTGAGCCGATCGCTTCCGAGGTCGAAGGCGGCGGAAATAGCATGTTGTTTGGCAGTTTCAACATCCGCCTCAGTACCTCAATCCCTGACTAAAACGTAAACTTCCGATGCAAACTATTATTATAACAAGAATAATAATGTATTATTATGATAACGCTAAACATTTATAAAATAGGATTAATAAATATAACGAATTAAATAATGTTGAATTTTGCCTTCATCGCCTCACGGACGAAGCTGTAGATCGAACTCCGTCCTCGTTACACGGCTCGAAAGTTCTTAGAATTCCGTGCAGCTCCCCCTTCCAAAAGACGTGGAAATATGTGAATTGCCTGAGTCACTTGCCGATGGTTGGCTCGTCAATAAAGGTTTCTTGGTCAAGATTACCATATCAACGCTCAACTCTTCCCCTTCGAAACGGCTTGCAAAGTCCCCCACTCGCGGGAGCGCTATGAGCCGGTTTTTGACTCATTTGCTCGTACTTAGTACTTGTGAGACCTCAGCCTCGCCTTTGAATGCCTTAGCTTTAGCTTCGATTGCCAAAAAGGTTAAGTTGAACGTAATCTTTGCTAAGATCTAGTCTGCAGTCACGAGTGACACATTATGCTACAATTTCCAACGTTAACACAATGACATTTAGTTACATTGACTTTAGCCGTAAAATTAGGAATAATCGAGATTAGGCAGTATAATTGTATATTATGTACATTAGGCAGTGGACACTGCCAGTCTTATTGTATGGTCGACATTTTTCCCCCAGTGCTCCGGGAAATTAGATATTTAAAAATTTTAAGTAACCTCACAAATTTCTAACGGAGACCGCAGCAATAAATCAGGGAAACAATTAAAACGCATTTTTAATTCGAATATTGACTCAGCTGTTTTCTTTTATAGCGACCGTTTCTGAATCCCCTCACAGGAATCTTGCGACTGGTCAAGAAGTTCATCAATTGCATACATCTTCTATCAACTTCATGTGGATGGAGTTTGTGCAGCAATCGGAAGCCTATTGGACCAAACTCAAACACATGCAGGCACTGCAGGTAGCGTCATTTAGCTAATCCTCCAGTAGAGGAGACCCTGGGAAATCCCTTACCTTTGCCTTAACATGTGGGGCTTAATCTGGTTTCCCACCGGGCCCAATCATTTGCGTGGGAGGCACATGTCAAAAGGAGAGTTCAAATGTGACCGTGTATTATGGAAAAACCTTCAATTGCTCTGGAAACACAAAAATCACCAGTAAAATGCTTAATCATAAGTGTCTGGTGCGTTGCAACACACAACTTTCCTTAGCTCTACGTCAATTCACTTTTTACATGGCTAATTCTATTTAATCAATTCATTTATCACTCAGTTCCTTTGAACTTGGTCAAAACTTCACAGCAGCTGGAAGCTGTAGCGCCTACAGTTATGGAATTTATTGTGCTGCTCGTACTCATTGCAGGACCATTATTGAGAATTGGTATACAGAAAATTAATGAGGCTGTAAACACAAATTTTTTGAAGAAGGATAGTAATTACTTTTGCAGAGTTATTGGGTAAAAAGTTTAGAACTGGTAGTAAGCGAAACGGCGGTAGTTGAAATTCAGGAATTTCTGGAGTGAGCCCCATGTATCTCATGAGCGTTTTTAAACACTCGCCCTTTGGGTATTGGATTGGACTACAAATACCAATTTCTTTTAACATTCTACAAAAATTCCAGCGGAGTTTATAAGGAAAAAACTGCGCTAAAAACGCTTTTCGTCGAAACTTTTGATAATTTATTGTGCTGCTGTCGTCATTTTCCGACAAATAGGAATTTTATGGTATAATTATCTTATTAAGAGCTATCTATATAAAAAATTTAATCCAAATCGTTGGAGCCGTTTTTGAGAAAAAAAATTTGGTGTTTTGATCACTATGATAACTATAGTTAACTTTCGGTAGATTTTGTCCATACCCTTATTTTAGCGTCCCATGGTAACCTGCGGGCTAGACATCAAGTTTCAGCTGATTTGGTGCAGTTGTTTCCTCTAAAAACCGCGTTAAGATGGATTTCGTCGAAAGTTTTGGTAATTTATTGTGCTGCTCTCGTCATTTTCCCACGAATGAGAATTTTATAGTATCATTGCCTGATTGAGAGCTACCAACATAAAAAATTTAATCAAAATCGTTAGAGCCATTTTTGAGAAAAAAAAAAATTTGGTGTTTTGATCACTATGATAACTATAGTTAACTTTCGGTGGATTTTGTTCAAACCCTTATTTTGGCGTCCCATGGTAACCAGCAAGCGAGATATCAAGTTTGAATGGACTCGGTACGATGGTTCTCTCTAAAAATCGTTCACATACACACAGACCATTTTCCCAAATAGTGTTTTTTGGACTCAACGGGGGTCTGAAACGTGAAGATCTGAAGAGAACTGAAAATTTTTTTTTCAGCCGATTACATAACTTTCCTTTCTACTTCGTAGAGCCAAGGAAAGTAAAAATGTAGCTGTTGGGTGTAAGAGAGGGAGATATGTGAAGTTTATTACGGATGAAGAAATGTCGATGAAGAATGTATATGAGATAGAGGACTGTATTGATACACCTGAGTAGCATTGAAGTAGAGTACAGACTACAGCACGTGACAGAGTTTGTGGGGCACTGGGAGGATACTCAACTGAATGAGTCTAACTGGGTGTGAGCTTAAAAGTCGAGTGTCATAAGACATGGCAAGTAACGGTTGAGAAGTGAATAGAAAACACCTGTCACAAGGTATGAGCCGAACCAAGACTGATGCCAATATTGTGAAATGTCAAACAAAGAAGTTAGTTGTAACAGGGGGCTCTGAGTTAGCCGGATTAGCTGATACAGATGACACTGTGAGTCCAAGGACACTGGACTGATTCAGCTCTAGCTGAGCCAAACAGTAACATTTTCCCAATACTTTGAACGATAGTTTTCTGCAAGGGAAGTAGTAGTATCTAAGGAAACGCTTATATAGAACCAAATGTACGCAGCAGTTGTCTAAAAGAATCGGCAAATTTGAATAAAATCAATTACAGGATATTTGAAAACATACCTTGTGCCACGCATCACACAACTATCCTCGTCCTTTCATCACTCTAAACTACTTTTCCACTCCGTTTGCGTCAAACTTTGTAGAACATAACTCAACATTCTATTTTTGTATAGTGTGCGGAAATCATTGGGCGATCATACGACCTAATTGTATAATCTGCTCATCGGTGATTCATAGGACTGTCAACAAGTTTTATTTTGGAAAATAACGTGTTTGATTATAGGGGGGAAACTGTCAAAAGTTATCCAATCAAACAGCATTAGTTTAGATTTCCAAATTACTCGGGCTGCTCTTAATTACTAAGCCTAATGACACTAACATCATATAGGTAACTTGTTCGTGCATGCTGAATAAGGTGGGTGGTTGACCTCGATAAGGTCCGCACTTGCCCTAAGGAGACTCACTGACCCTAAGTCATAGTTTCCCCAAGCACCTACCTATTTGTTTGTACCTGTAGGAAACCTCCTTTTCCCCTCCCCTCAATTTACATTCCTCTCCACAAAAGACGCCTCCTCACAAACTCATTCACCTATTAGTTCTCGCGAAAGTTGGTCATCTCCTAGTTCTCCCAACACTCAGTCATCCATCAACACTCAAGTATAATACAGTCCTCACTCATGGTCAGTGTCAAGCTTCCCCATTCGTGCGCCCAATATAACTTACTGAATGCTAGTTTTATATGAGAAGAATATATGAAGAAAAATTGTAATGAAATAATTTTTTGTGGACACTTTTTATAATTCCTGTGCTGCTCTCGTAATTTTTCTACAAATGAACATTTTACATTCCGTTACGCAAAGATCTGAAGAAATTTCAGAAAATTACGTAGCTACTTCCTATTTCGTAGGGTCAAAGGAAAGTAAAAATAACTGGTTTGACGCATCACACAACCTTCCTCACGAGCATTCAGTGATTTTCATCTCACTAGCGACTAATCAAATCGATTCTTGATTCAGTTTACGCGAGCTGGATAGAACTTAGCTCCACGTCCTATAGAGAAACTAGTATGGCTTCTGGACTTTATTGAGGTACTCCTACCTCCGGTACGATCATTTTACCATTGCACTGTCAATGTGGTAGTTTTAGAAACATTCATATTTTCAGTTCTAGATTTGTACGGAAAACACTGAAACACGTCAGAAAAACGACAGTTTGAATTCCGAAATTTCATGCGTCACTAATTATTTTTTAATCGCGAGTTACCTTTGTGCAGATAACTTATTGCACGTGTAGTAAAACTTTTAATGCTCGTCGAATCTCGTTTTCTGGCGTATTTTGGCGCATATCTACGTTCGACGGGTCGCAATGGACATTATTGAGAAGTAAAAAATGTGTTTTATAGAGTTGTATAAGACACACCGTCAGGTTGAACTAATATAGTTGTTGTAGTACGCGACGTGTCGTTCGTTTAAGCAAAATCCTTAGAGCTCTCGAGAAAAATACTGAAAGCTCTCATTCCTAGTACGTTGTGGTCCTCCGTCAAGCATTGGAAACTGGTTACAATCTCCTTTTCAGGAAGCTCAATCAGTTTGGTTCTTTCAGATCACGAACCCAAATGAGTATTTTCAGATTCAGTAGGCCTTTGAACGTTAAATTCTAATAAAAATTCTACTCCCCCGCTGATCACGATATTTCCCTATTTCTTCAGGTTGAGGAAAGTAAAAACGGAACTCGGTAAAGGTATATCGGAGGATTCTCTGAGCCTCTTCCTCCGCAATGTACCGCTTCAGGATCCTTCCGCTCTTTATAATCGAACTGGTTCGGGAAACGGGAGCGTGTGAACGGAATAATAGCCGCTTTTGCTTCTTTTTATAGTTACAGGCTTAGGCTATTATGAGACTTTTTAAGGTCAATTCTTTGGATGTATAAACTTAAAAGTACATTTTACACAACAGCCCCAAATGGTCCCAAAAAACGTTTTCATTTTTCAAGAGGTGCCTCAGGAATATTATGGGCGAAGCATCTTGCAACTTTCCTCAACCCCCGTAAACTCGAAGATACGCTATTTATACTTGTCACTGCATCTTCGTTCAACTGAATTCTACAGTTTGATCAAAACTGTTGAGTCGCTTTCGAGAAACTTTCAAAAACGAACTTCTTATGTTGGCAAAACAGTTCTTCCCGGTCCATTTTGGTTTATACATAAGTTTAACTTTTGGTTAAAGGAATAGCGTAGGTGGCGACTTTTTATCTCAACTCACCATATTTTCACAAAAATGTTTATCGAGCAAATAACGAAGTGAAGAAGAGATTCGTTGATAATTTACGCTTAATCATTAAATGAAGTTTCTTACGCACCATCTCACATCATTTCCAGGAATCTGATTACAAGCACAAAGAAAAAATTAAAGTTTCTCGAAGGATTACAATAATTCATACCCTTTAGGTTGAGGAAAGTAAAAATCAACACCATTACTGGGTGCAGTGCCTTTGTAAGAATGGTGTTTCTCATCGGCATTGTCAACAGCCCTATTATGCGCACGCACGAAGGCAAAGAAGCTCGCAATGGTCGATTTTGCCTGTCCAGGCAACGTACAGTGAAACAACACACCAATACAACGTTCTTCATCCTCTTCAAAACCCTCAACCAACTAATCAGTAAATACTTTTTAAGTTCAATCAAAAACTCAATTCTACCTATCAGTACTCAACTTTCGTTCTCGATAAACATCTCCGAAAAAATGCAGCAGCAGAAAGCAGTAGCGCTCGTGGTTCCGGAATTTATTGAGCTGCTCGTACTCATTCCCGGACTATTATTGAGCAATTGGTACACAGAGAATTAATGAAGCGGTGAACGCGGTTTATTTGAAGGAGGATAGTAATTACTTTTGCAGAGTTATTGGGTGAAAACTTTTATAACTGGTAGTAAGCGAAACAGAGGTAGTTGAAATTCAGGAATTTCTGGGCTGAGCCCCATGTATCTCATAAGCGTATTTAAACACTCACCCTATAGTCTACATCAACATTCTAGTATCATTTCAGCGAAGTTCATAAAGAAAATATCTGGTGCGTTGCAACACACAACTTTCCTTAGCTCTACAACAATTCACTTTGTACATGACTGATTCTATTTAATCGATTCATTTATCACTCAGTTCCTTTGAACTTGGTCAAACAACGCTGTACGGCAGCTGGAAGCGGTAGCGCTCACAGTTCTGGAATTTATTGTGCTGCTCGTACTCATTGCAGGACCTTTATTGAGCAATTGGTACACAGAGAATTAATGAGGCTGTAAATAAAAAATTTTTGAAGAAGGAACACAATCAGAACACTTTTAGAACTAGTAGTAAGCGAAACGGCAGTAGTTGAAATTCAGGAATTTCTAGAGTGACCCCCATGCGTCTCATGAGGGTTTTTAAACACTCACCCTTTAGGTATTGGATTGGACTACAATACCAATTTTCTTTAACTTTCTACTAACATCCCAGCGGAGTTTATAAGGAAAAAACTGCGCTAAAAACGCTTTTGCCCGAAAATTGTGATAATTTATTGTGCTGCTCTCGTCATTTTCCCACGAATGGGAATTTTATGGTATAATTGCCTTATCAAGAGCTACCAATATAAACAATTTAATCAAAATCGTTAGAGCCGATTTTGAGACAATAAATATTTGGTGTTTTGATCACTATGATAACTATAGTTAACTTTCGGTGGATTTTGTTCAAACCCTTATTTTGGCGTCCCATGGTAACCTGCGGGCGAGATATCAAGTTTGAGCTGATTTGGTACGGTGGTTTTCTCTAAAAATCGTTCACAGACACACATACCATTTACGTAAATAGTGTTTTTCGGACTCAGGAGGTTCTGAAACGTAAAGATCTGAAGAAAACTCGAAATTTTTTTTTCAGCCGATTACATAACTTTCCTTTCTACTTCGTAGAGCCAAAGAAAGTAAAAATGCAGCAGCAGGAAGCGGTAGCGCTTGTGGTTCCGGAATTTATTGTGCTGCTCGTACTCATTCCCGGACTATTATTGAGCAATTGGTACACAGAGAATGAATGAAGCGGTGAACGCGGTTTATTTTAAAGAGGATAGTAATTACTTTTGCAGAGTTATTGGGTAAAAACCTTTAGAACTGGTAGTAAGCGAAACGGCGGTAGTTGAAATTCAGGAATTTCTGGAGTCCCATGTATCTCATGAGCGTTTTTAAACACTCACCCTATAGTCTACATCAACATTCTAGTATCATTTCAGCGATGTCCATAAAGAAAATATCTGGTGCGTTGCAACACACAACTTTCCTTAGCTCTACGTCAATTCACTTGTGTACATGGCTAATTCTATTTGATCAATTCATTTATCACTCAGTTAATTTGAACTTGGTCAAACAACGCTTTACGGCAGCAGGAAGCGGTAGCGCTTACAGTTCCGGAATTTATTGTGCTGCTCGTACTCATTCCAGGACCATTATTGAGCAATTGGTACACAGATAATTAATGAGGCTGTAAACACAAATTTTTTGAAGAAGGATAGTAATCACTTTTGCAGAGTTATTGGAAAATAACTGTTAGAACTGGTAGTAAGCAAAACAGTGGTAGTTGAAATTCAGGAATTTCTGGAGTGAGCCCCATGTATCTCATGACCGTTTTCAAACACTCACCCTTTAGGTATTGGATTGGACTACAATACCAATTTTTTTAACATTCTACAAGAATTCCAGCGGAGTTCATAAGGAAAAAACCGTGCTAAAAACGCTTTTGGTCGAAAATTTTGATAATTTATGCGCAGCTCTCGTCATTTTCCCACAAGTGGGAATTTTATTGTAAAATTATCTTATTAAGAGCTACCAATATAAAAAATTTAATCAAAATCGTTAGAGCCGTTTTTGAGAAAAAAAATTTGGTGTTTTGATCACTATGATGACTATAGTTAACTTTCGGTGGATTTTGCCCATACCCTCACTATTGCGTCCCATGGTAACTCGTTGGCTAGACATCAAGTTTCAGCTGATTTGGTACGGTGGTTTGCTAAAAACTGCGCTAAAATAGATTTTGTCGAAAGTTTAGGTAATTTATCTCCGTTCACTCGTCATTTTCATGGAGATATGTATGGTATAATTAGGTATTGAGTAGAAGATCAATATTCAAAATTTCATCAAAATCGTTAGAGCCGTTTTTGAGAAAAAAAATATTTGGTGTTTTGATCACTATGATAACTATAGTTAACTTTCGGTGGATTTTGTTCATACCCTTATTTTGGCGTCCCAAGGTGACCCTCGGACGAGATATCAAGTTTGAGCTGATTTGGTACGGGGGTTTTCTCTAAAAATCGTTCACAGACACACAGACCATTTTCCCAAATAGTGTTTTTCGGACTCAGGGGGGTCTGAAACGTAAAGATCTGAAGAGAACTCAAAAATTTTTTTTCAGCCGATTACATAACTTTCCTTTCTACTTCGTAGAGCAAGGAAAGTAAAAATAGCGCTGAAATCGATTTTCGCCGAACATTTTGATAATTTATTGAGCTGCTCTCGTCATTCTTCCACAAATGGGAATTTTATGGTATAGTTGCCTTATTGAGAGCTATCAATATAAAAAATTTAATCAAAATCGTTACAGCCGTTTTTGAGAAAAAAATTGGTGTTTTGATCACTATGATAACTATAGTTAACTTTCGATGGATTTTGCTCATATCAAGTTCGAGCTGATTTGGTACGGTCGTTTTCTCTAAAAGTCGTTCACAGACACACACACGCAGAACATTTTACCAAATTGTGTTTTTCGGGCCAGTAGGGTCTGAAACGTGAAGATCTGAAGAAAACTTTGAAGAGCTGGGATGTAAAACTAAATGAAAATGAAGCGATTTTGTCCAAATTTTGAAAATTGTGTAGGATGGTTTTGATTACTCACAATAAGTCTTCCAACTAGTCAAAACCTATATATTATTCTTCATAAATATACCTCTGGCGTTGTTGAACGGAGAAAACGACCGAAATGTGGCAAACCCCTGTTTTGGACGTTTTCTGAATTGGATCAGCGTGACTGATGGTCTTCAGGCAACCTACAACCACATTTTGTACTCATCAACCATTTCTGTTACACCAGAAGATAAAAGTTCGTTTTTCAGCACGTGTTCAATCTTAACTTTAATTCAGAATACCGTTCTACGGCGGAAGATTTAAATATTATGAAACAAAATGGAGGGTTTTCTTAGATCTTACAGGGTGTCTTTTAGTGGTCAACATGCACATATCTTCTTCTGACAGTCCGTTTAGCGTTGAGAAAATCCAAAATGTGCACATTAAAGTGTTTGTGTGCGCTTTTCCAAATTGTCTCGGTGGTCGACTGAATTGAATCAGCCTGATGGAGCGTGAACATTTTCTACTCCGTAACTATTCTGGTGACTATCCTTAGAACAGATGCACACCCAAGAAAATGATGTTCTTGGGTTTTATTTTAATTTCCTCAAGATCGGCTGAGATCAAATTCGCATAGTACGGTCTGGTAAGTATCTAAACGTTGGTTTCCGTGGTAATGAGTTGAAAGAGGATGCACATCATCAGAGGATCATTCAATTTACAGGGGCTGAGAGAAGGTGTGAAATATTTCAAAAGTCGCAACGTTGGCGAAGGTGGAAGCGGTTCAAGAAGAAAGTCGTGAACGGAGGTGAGGTCGAGGCTCCCGACTCCTGAGGACACGGCAAATCCGCGAAGGACAATTTATAACGGGCTACGAACCTTTTAGAAGAAATCGCATGCGGCAGCTGAGCTTCGTCGACGATTTATTCAGATGCGTGACAACATCGCGCACAACATGTCACGAGGCTAATTCAAATTGTCGACGGCAAAAAAAACGAAGAGCGCGAACTTGTCCAGGGCACACAGGTGGTTTCGAAAAATCCAAACGAGTCGCCGGAAAACTGTCACGAACTCCGATGATTCCGCTCCGATGCCGAACGCTCGACTGACCAAGTCTTTGGAAGGCGGAGGACAGTTTCTTCGTCGAGAGAGGGAGAGCTGCCACGGCGGAGTGGGGAACGGTCCTGGTCCTGATGGTTCGGCAACTCGCGGCTCTCAGCTCCTGAGTCCACCTTCTCAGCCTCCAAACCAACTCAGCTTTCGAAATTGATTGTGTCGCCGCGATGTTCATTTACACATTTATAAGCTTATAATAGGAGTTTCAAAGTACTAGTCAGAAACTAGTTATCTTCTAACTTTCCACCGCCCAAATGATAAAATAAACATCTGTCCGACGAATCACACAACTTTTAAAAGCCCTTCAAAAATTCAACTTTTTTATCGCTCTACAACTGTTGGGCGCACGAGAAGGCGAAAGTTGAAGGTCGAAATAAAAGAAACTTGGTGAGCGTAAGGAGGACTGTATTAAATGCAATGAAAAGAGTAGAGTTTGTGTACAAAAGGGCGACACAAGGAGACGACTCATAATATGCGTGAACTGGCGCGGGTAACTATCGAAAGCAGATAGCAAACTGTGTGGGCGGAGAATAGATAGAGGAATGTGTCTGAGTGAGTACAGGGAGACGAGTCTTTCGTGAGAGTTCGTAGGTGAATGAATGTTGTGAAGAGGAATGTGAAGAGGAGGGGAGAAAATGATATTTCGTGCCGAGTATATAGTATGTTTCGAGTGCCAGCTGAAGCGGGAAATCCGCAGGTATGAAGGTCTGAGGGAAAACAGTGACATTGCCATTAAGTTCCGGGGAGTCCCATTAGGGAAGATGCGGGAACTCCGGGGTCAAAAAACTGATTCTTACTGATTCAACATTTGTGTCGAACAATTACTTATGCATTATATTTTTTCACTTAGTTGGTATGAACCCGATAGAACTTGAATATAGAAACTGTTCTCGAATTACTTGGGTTGGTCCCACTTCCATCACACCCTGTCTTCAGCAACCAGCTGGACAGGTAATTTATAAAGCTGTCAACACCATCTTTTTCGGAAGATCGTATATAACGTTCTGTAATTGTAGAGAAAATGGCAAAAAAGGTTCATGTTGACCTCAACGGAGCATGGCACGAAAAAATATCTGGTGCTTAGCAAAACACACCTTTCCTCAACCCCTGTAAATTCGCCAACCTGCCGTATATACGGTCTCTGCACCTTCGTTCAACGCATTTCGACAGAAACATTTATGGAGAACAAAATGTAGGTACTTCTAAGTTTGATTGAAATAGTTAGTTACTGATAAATTAATATTCACAAATCTCGTTTTCCGAGCTATCATGGTGTGGTAACTTTGCCGAGACAGTTATGATTGAAACAACCACCACAGAAGTTTTACGTATTCCTTTATAATGTTTTAGAACCTTCTTAAAAGATAACAATAAAGAGTTCAGTTGTGATATCGTCATCCAAAAGACCGACCACACTGTCTTTCTTAAAAGCTTCCTGTGTATTACCCATTTCAACATATTTACCGCTCAAATTAGCGCAAAATACTGCACATGGCTTATGTCTCCATTCAGTAGATAGATACAGAAACAATCACGGGGAACCAAATGCGGGTTATAGGTTGCTGGAAGACACTCAGTAAGATTGATCAAATCCTGTGAAGCAGTTACTCTGGAAATCATGAAAATGTATTTAAAAAACACTATTTTCGACACATTTGGGTTTTTATTTCTGTTCAATGGGTTGTCGTTTATTTATAACGATACATACGTATTAACTATTTAAAATCATTCTGTGAGTTTGGCGAAAATCATTGGAGCGGTTTGGCCAAAAAGCGGAAAACCCCTATCGGTTTATTATTCATACTGAATAATAACCTTATGTTTTCGGTCAACAAAAATTTTTTACAACCCCCCCCCCCTCATCCACCATAATTTGACGATTAACGTTTCAAGACATCGGGATTCTAAATCTGCAATGTCCGTCCACCATCCGGGTCGTTTTGTGTCTATAACGTGGTATAAAAAACTCGTTCTTTCGCACAAAAATCCCATTTGGTATCTAGTTATGTCTGACTGTTCGGCCAACCGATCGGACGAAGCCCATGGTTGTTATGAAAAATAAAAAACCGTTAAATAAATTAACAAAAACGCAATTTTGGCAGTTTTATCGCAAATACGCCGTGTTTGGAATCGTGTTAAAGGTATTTGCTTCTTAGTCCTACATCTACGTTCACCATATTGTCGTGGGGATATTTATGGAGAAAAACGTTAGGTGATAACTAAGAGAAGATAATTTGAAAGTTTAATCAAAATCGTTAGAACTGTTTTTGAGAAAAATGCGAAAAACCCTCGTTTTTGGTACATTTTCGTCCCCTCCCCCCTTTCCAATCTACCGAAATCGCCTATATTCTCATTTTCATGTCCACTAAAAATCGACGTCCAAACAAAAATATCTGGTGCGTAGCAACACACAACTTTCCGCCACCCCCGTAATTTCGAACACCACCTACATAGGCGGGCGCTATATCTTCGTTCAACGCATTTTTACAGGAACATTTATGGAGAACAAAATGTACGTACTAGTTAGCTGAGAGTACTCCGCAAGTTTGGTCGAAATCGTCTGAGCCGTTTTTGAGAAAATTGGAATACCGATAAATTAATATTCGACAAATCTCCTTTTCTGTGTTAACTTGGCTTATATCTCCGTTCAACATATATATACAGAAATAATTATGGAGAACGAAATGTTCGTATGGGTGAATATAAGACACTCCATTAGAATTTATCACATCTGGTGAAGAATTTACCCAGGACTTTACGGAAGTGTTCAAAAAAACGTTATTTTCGACACATTTTGATTTTTATCTCTGTTCAATGGACTGTCAGAGGAACATTTATTGAGAACAATATGTAGGTATCAACTATTTGAAAACACCCTGAGAGTTTGGTGAAAATCTTTGAAGCCGTTTTTTCAAAAAGCGTAAAAAAACCTATTTTTGCTTCAAAGGCCTATATCTCCGTTTACCGTACTTTCATGGAGATACGTATGGAGAAGAAAAGTTAGGTATTGATTAGGAAAAGATAATTTGAAAGTTTAATCAAAATCGTTATGGCCGTTTTCGAGAAAAATGCGAAAAACCCTAGTTTTTGGTACATTTTCGTCCCCCACCCCCCCTTCCCATCGGCCGAAATCGTCCATAACCTTATTTTGGTGTCTACAAAAAATAACGAACAAAACAAAAAAACCAGCTCAATCGGATCAGCCGTTCTTGCGGGAACTACAGACACACACACACATACACACGGACCACGCGCCGAAATTAGGTTTTTTAGACTCAGTAGGGTCTGAAACGTAAAGATCTGAAGAAAACCCAAATTTTTTTTTTGGGCCGATTACTATACTTTCCTTCCCTTCGGGTAGCGGAAAGTAAAAAGGACGATCTCAATCGGGTCAACTTCAAAACGCGAAGATCTGAAGAAAACTAATCTTTTTTTCGACACGATCACTATACACTCCTTTGAGTAGCGGAAATCAAAAAGGTTGTGCGACGATCGGCGAATCGCAGAAGTTTCGTAGGCCCCGCGTGCATTCGGCGGTTTTCTGAACTCTAGCAACTAATTAAATCAATTGGGTTATGTCCGCCAGTAGGCAAGTTTACTAAAGTTGACGTACCAAGTACTGACTTAACGGCCAGACGATGATGTCTTTACATCGAAAGCGCTTGCCCACAGTAACTCACCAGCCAGAGAAGACGGACTCACCTAACAGGTACGTTAACTTTAGTAACTAATTAAACCTCTCCTTATTCAGTTTATAACAACGTTCTAGGTTAAATGTAGCAACCTTTAAGGCTCAGGAATTGATCGCGTAGCTTCTACTTGTGTCAGCAGTCAGTGCGCAGGAGATTCATGAGACTGTCCACACGATTTTTTGGACAAAGATCTTGGAAATGAGCGCAGGCCAGGAAGAAACGATAACTTTCGCTATATTGTCCTTCATGTAGTAAAATTCACCTCACTATGTTTATTGTAATTTCACTGTTTTCCATCTCGACCGAGTTGTACACCCAGCACCGAAAAATACCTAAGAAACGATACCAAACATGACGCAATAACAGCGCCACATTATCGTTTTTCCCTAATTTTTTTAAAACCATTTTTTGCCCTTAACAACCATAGGTTTCATCCAATCGGACTGCCGAGCAGGCGCTCATAACTATACCCCAAATAGAATTTTTGTGCGAAAGAACAGATTTTTACTTTCCTTGGGTCTACAAAGTAGAAAGGAAAGTTATGTAATCGGCTGAAAAAACATTTTGAGTTTTCTTCAGATCTTTACGTTTCAGACCCTCCTGAGTCCGAAAAACACTATTTGGGAAAATAGTCTGTGTGTATGTGTGTGTGTGTGTGTGTGTGTCTGTGAACGATTTTTAGGGAAAACGACCGAACCAAATCAGCTCAAACTTCATATCTCGCCCGCAGGTTATCATGGGACGCCAAAATAAGGGACTGAAGAAAATTCACCGAAATTTAACTATAGTTATCATAGTGATCAAAACACCAAATTTTTTTCTCAAAAACAGCTCTAACGATTTTGATTAAATTTTTTATATTGATAGCTCTCAATGAGGCAATTATACCATAGAATTTCCATTCGTGGGAAAATAACGAGAGCAGCACAATAAATTATCAAAATTTTCGACCAAAAGCAATTTTAGCGCCGTTTTTTCCTTATAAACTCCGCTGGGATGTTAGTAGAATGTTTAAAAAAATTGGTATTGTAGTCCAATCCAATACCTAACGGGTGAGTGTTTAAAAACACTCATGAGATACATGGTGCTCACTCCAGAAATTCCTGAATTTCAACTACTGCCGTTTCGCTTACTACCAGTTCTAAACGTTTTTACCCAATAACTCTGCAAAAGTGATTACTATCCTCCTTCAAAAACTCCGTGTTTACAGCCTCATTAATTATCTGTGTACCAATTGCTCAATAATGGTCCTGCAAAGAGTACAAGCAGCACAATAAATTCCGGAACTGTAAGCGCTACCGCTTCCTGCTGCCGTAAAGCGTTGTTTGACCAAGTTCAAATGAAGTGAGCGATAAATGAATTGATTAAACAGAATTAGCCTTGTAAAAAGTGAATTGACGTAGAGCTAAGGAAAGTTGTGTGTTGCAACGCACCACAGGTTACCATGGGACGCAATAATGAGGGTATTGGCAGAATCCACCGAAAGTTAATATAGTCATCATGGTGATCAAAACACCAAATTTGTTTTCTCAAAAACGGCTGTAACGATTTTAATTACATTTTTTATGTTGATAGCTCTCAATAAGGCAATGATACTATAAAATTCTCACTCGTGGGAAAATGACGAGAGCAGCACAATAAATTATCAAACTTTTCGACCAAAAGCGTTTTTCGCGCAGTTTTTTCCGTATAAACTCCGCTGGAATTCTTGTAGAATGATAAAAAAATTGGTATTGTAGTTCAATCCAATACCTAAAGGGTGAGTGTTCAAAAACGCTCATGAGATACATGGGGCTCACTCCAGAAATTCCTGAATTTCAACTACTGCCGTTTCGCTTACTACCAGTTCTAAACGTTTTTACCCAATAACTCTGCAAAAGTGATTACTATCCTTTCTATAAAAAATCGTGTTTACAGCGTCATTAGTTCTCTGTGTACCAATTGACCAATAATGGTCCTGCAATGAGTACGAGCAGCACAATAAATTCCGGAACTGTAAGCGCTACCGCTTTCTGCTGTCTGACCAAGTTCGAATTAACTGAGTGATAAATGAATTGATTAAATAGAATTAGCCATGTACAAAGTGAATTGTTGTAGAGCTAAGGAAAGTTGTGTGTTGCAACGCACCAGATATTTTATAGAAAATATGGCCTGGACGGCCGGCGGATTGCAGATTTGGAATCCCCGGTGTCAAAATTTGAGAGAGAGTAGTAAACAAATTTTCCTGACCGAAAACAGTTGTCTTTTTCATAATGAACAATAAACCAAATTAAGTAGAAAATCGGCTTTCATCGAAATGTTTGATAATTTATTGTGCTGGTCTCGTTATTTTTCCTTGGCTGAGAATTTGGTGGTACCATTGTGTTATTTAGAGCTGTTTGTACGAAAAATCGTCTGTCAAAGTGGTTTTACTTTCCGCTACCCGAAGGGAAGGAAAGTATAGTAATCGGCCCAAAAAAAAATTTGAGTTTTCTCCAGATCTTTACGTTTCAGACCCTACTGAGTCTAAAAAACCTAATTTCGGCGCGTGGTCCGTGTGTGTGTGTCTGTAGTTCGATTTGCGGGAGAACGGCTGATCCGATTGAGCTGGTTCTTTTTTTGTTTTGTTCGTTATTTTTTGTAGACACCAAAATAAGGTTATGGACGATTTCGGCCGATGGGAAGGGGGGTGGGGGACGAAAATGTACCAAAAACTAGGGTTTTTCGCATTTTTCTCGAAAACGGCTCTAACGATTTTGATTAAACTTTCAAATTATCTTCTCCTAATCAATACCTAACTTTTCTTCTCCATACATATCTCCATGAAAATACGGTGAACGGAGATATGGGCCCCTGAAGCAAAAATAGGTTTTTTACGCTTTTTGGCAAAATGACTTCAACGATTATCATCAAACTCTCAGGATATTTTCGAATAGTTAATACCTACATATTGTTCTCAATAAATGTTCCTCTGAAAGTCCATTGAGCAGAGATAAAAATGAAAATGTGTTGAAAATAACGTTTTTTCGAACATTTCCGAAAGTTCCAGGGTAATTTTTTCACCAGATGTGATAAATCCTAATGAAGTGTCTTTTAGTCACCCATACCAACATTTTGTTCTCCATAACTATTTCTGTATATATATGTTGAACGGAGATATAAGCCACGTTAACTCAGAAAAGGAGATTTGTCGAATATTAATTTATCGGTATTCCAATTTTCTCAAAAACGGCTCCAACGATTTCGATCAAACTTTCGGAGTGCTCTCAGCTAACTAGTCCCTACATTTTGTTCCCCATAAATGTTCCTGTAAAAATGCGTTGAACGAAGATATAGCGCCCGCCTATGTAGGTGGTGTTCGAACTTAAAGGGGTGGCGGAAAGTAGTGTGTTGCTACGCACCAGATATTTTTAAAAAGGAAAGGTTTGCTTTTATCGCCTTGAAGTTGCGGTGAACGCCGTGAACAAATTTAGTTAATAAAACTCGGGCAGTTTGAATTCCGAAACTTTCCGGGTTTGTTGTTATGGGAAATGTAGCAAATTGGACTAATAGCAAGCGAAGAATTGTCAAAAATTCTATTAGCTCTCTTGACTTAACGCGCCAAAATAAATTTTAAAGGTCAACTATTTGGTTTACACCCCTTCACTTTTCATCGCCGATAACCAATCCTAACTTAAGCTTCTTTGCTTCTTATTCATCCAAGTTACGATGGGACGAGAGCTGATCAAATTATTACGAAATAGAAAAAGGTAGTTGATTCTCACTTCCTTTAGCTCCCAGGACCTCGCTCGTTGGAGTTCAGTATTCGGCCAGCCTTTTTCGGCTTAACTGATTCGCTCCAAACAAATTTCTTATATTTATTGGGAATTAAAAAGCAAATTAAGCCCGATAGACTAATCCGAAGCCAAGCGTTGAGATTCAGGATAAGATTACAGAAATGAGGAAGTCGAATTAGATGTAAATTCCAGAATAGAAGGGGCATCATCCTGGAAAACCTGGAGTGCCTATGATGTTTCCTGGGCCTTAGAATTAAACCCCTACGCAATGTGGAATAGCCTTCTGCTAAAAAACATCAACTCGGAATCCACACAATACATTGATCGCAACTAAGCTGAAATACCTTCCTGCCAACGCATTCTAGTTTGGTGTTAATGCATCTCTCTGTAAAATTCAGAAATATTTCTTATGTATCTTTAAAATCTAGGACAAGGTGGGGCCTTACTACCAACGCAGGTAACTAAATACTTGCAAAGCCTCTGAAAAATATCTAGTGCGTTGCAACGTACAACTTTCCTCAGCTCTGCGTCAATTCACTCGGGTATATGGCTTTTTCTACTTAATTCATTTGTCATTCAGTTCATTTGAACTTGGTCAAACAACACTTCACGGCAGCAGAAAGCGGTAGCGCTTACAGTTCCGAAATTTATAGTGCTCCTCGTACCATATGTGGAGTGGAGGTAAATCTAACAAGACCTCCAGTGCTGCATGGGTATAGGGCCCTGCGTAGCAGTTTATTCAAATGCATCTGCACTTTTTTCCACCCTAGTCTACGGCTCCATAGGTGACCACAGGCCTAACAACCTCAGTGTACAGCCACCAGGTCATCCCAGGCCTTGGCACCATGTCTTCCCCACCATTTTATGAGCTGCCCACATCACCACTGATGCCTGCTGTAGGGCTTTTTTTACACGTGTGGCCCAAGTGAGCTTCCCATCAAGGGTACTTGATCTCATGCTGGACCTTCACCACCTTACCACCCAGCCTGAGTTCCTGCAGCACAAGGCTACACCTTCTAGTGAATGGGACCAGGCTCGTTTTGTCTGGGTTGACTAACAGTCCTTGCTCATTACACCATCTTTGTAGGGTATTCAGTGCATGCATTCTCTGATTACACTCGCGACTTTACTCCTCACTACTATTATCAGGTCATCCGCGAATCCTATTACCTTGTAGCCCTCCTCCTCCAGCAGCTCAAGAAGGGTATAAGCTACCAGCAACCAAAGGAGAGGGGAAGCACCACAGAGTGCCCCCCCCCCCCACAACTACTAAAAGACCACCCTGTTACTCAACATCTCTTTGGTCCAAGAAATTACGTAAGGATCTACACCCTTCCTACAAACCACAGCCATAATTGAGGCATATGACGTATTGTCAAAAGCCATGACTGGTTCAAGGCTCTTCACGCCAGGTACCTTCACATGTCTACACCAGGAGAGGGAGACGGACTCCACGTCTTAGGCCCATGCCTGTGCAAATGCGTGAAACTGGCGAGCCGCCGCTTTGGTAGCGATGAAGGGACAGCGCTCTGAGGGAGGGAAAGCTGCACCCTCTCCTGCACATTTCCGTAGATAAGACGTTCTCATTGACCCCCCTGCCGCACTGACAGTCCTGAAATGACTGCCGCTGGAAGAAATGGAGCCATTCGTTGAACGCTCCATGTCCAGAGAGGAGTTGTACCTCTGGAAACGACAGCCACCACCGCCCCTTGTCCAGGCTATCATGCACAAGGGGGATGATGCTGCGGAGGTGCCTGCATTCCATCTAGCCTGTCACAGCTCCGTGAGTTTGTCCAATGCCATTCAATACTCATTAGTCACACAGCTTTGGTATAAAGACCACCTTCCTCCACATACTAGGAATGTACCCAAGGACGTAACTCGCCCTGAAAAGCTTAACCAGTCTCGAACCCAGACTCCTTACCATGCTGCAACATTGTCGGGAAGATCCCATCTGCACCTGGCGCCTAGTAAGGTTTGAAAAACCAATTGCCCACTTAACCTTATTGAACATGAACATTTCCCTAGAGGCAGAGTGGGTTCCTTGATTGCCTGTGGCAGAATGCTGATGGTTATCTCCCAGCTGCGAGCTATGAGACCCTGGGAAGTGAGCTGCCAGTAGCTCCTCCTAGGTCCCCCTGCTGCCCGTTGTGTATGTTCCCTCTGCCTTTACCAAACAGCAAATCTGCAGTCTCTCTTCCCTAGTGAGGATCTTCTGTACCTTGGACATGGTAGACAAGTCTTTCATGCCCCCACAGAAGCCTCTCCAGGATTTCCTTTTTGAGAGCTTATACACTGTGAGGGAACCCTTGTACTCATCCCACTCGCCCTGTTTAAGCCTCCTCGTTTCCTTCCGAAGCCTATCCAGTTCCTTGTTCCACCAAGGGATCTCCCTATTGGATCTTCAGGTTTTCAACTAACAGCTTTCTTCACACGCCTCAACCATAGCTGCGCAGAGCTAATCTGTCGCCCTTTCCACACCTTCGACCAGCTATAGCTCTCCAAACTGGAGGCCAAAACACAGCTGTACAGAACCCAATCCGCGTTCTTGGGGTTCCGATATGTAACATCACACTCCATCTTGAAGGTGGGGAAACAAAAAGGAACTCTTACCGAAAAGAAATAGTACAAAATTATTTTATTGAACTTTGCACAAGGCTAATACTTTTAGAAAAGTACATTACAACAACAAAGAATTTACAGTCATTAATCACGTGCCAGGAAATTTGAATGTTTGAAGACCACATAACTTGGCTCAGCGATCACACACAATACAACACTGACTCAACTTATAATTGTGAGAAAAAGGAAACTACCAAAAGAAGAAAAAACACTTTTCAGCTAGTCAATTGAAAATTGTATTTGCCAAAACGCAAAATAAAAATTGGCTGAAAAGACTGTTGTCTTCAATTGAACTAATTCAACTATTAAGTAGGAATAAATCACTCAAGATCGAATGATGGAAGGGCCTAAGACATGAGCCCCACTGATTTCTGCTGCTTCTGACACAAGAACCGTTGAACACGTACCAATGGCAACATTAATGATGGTTTTGCCAAACTGAACCATTTTCCAAAAACGCCAATTTACGACGTTTCGTCGTGAAAGTCATGAAAAAAAGTTAAATTTGAGACAACTGTACAAAGTCATGAAGGTACTGGATGCCAATCGACAAAACCCCCCCAACGTTCAGAACCAAAATATAATAAACAAGGGCTCGGGGTCAAATTGTAAAATAGGCCCTGGTTCACATTCGACTTCTCCATTCAACCGCTTTCCTTGGCAGCTTGTCAATTCTTATAATTAAAATCCTTTGTACAAATTTGTAGACGAGCTTTCTCAAAAACTGACGAAGCTCATAATTATACAGGCTTTTGCGATCCTTTCTTCCCGATGAGAGACTTGTGAATGTGGGGAATGACACCTGAAACATGGGGAAACACCGGGTTAGCACACATTACACGACAGTTGGTAAATTTTTGGAAATGCAGGGGTAATGTTACCAGACTTTACGCCACACTGGACATTCCACGGGTTCATCCCAACACCCCCCAACAGTAACATGAACTATACACCTACTTAACAGTGGTGGGAACCAAAAATCTGGGAAAAGTTGCGCTGGAAACTATAGCTTAAAACCCGAGCAAAATGACAGTAAGTGAAACGGCAGTGCTGGTTGGAATTCCAACATTCCTCGGGTTGTATCCCAATCATCTTATAAGCGCGATCAAACTCTCATTGTATACGTCGTTTATCAGACTACCACGCAAATTTTCTAGAAAAGACTAGTAACATTTGAGCAGATGTTAAAAGAGAAAAGCCGCACTTAAATCATTACTTCTAAACGATTGGCTACTCTTAGCTAATCATTAACATTTATATATTCACAAAGAAAAGTTGGCGTTTTGATAGATATACCTACCTAATAAGTAATTCAATGTAATTAAAAACAACTATTTTAATTAAAAAACACTTTATCCACCCCCTCCTAGGCGTTGATATTATTCTCCATGAAAATACGGTGAACGGAGATATAGGCCCATGAAGCAAAAATATGTTTTTTACGCTTTGCGGCAAAACGGCTCCAGCGATTTTCACCAAACTCACAGGATGTTTTCAAATAGTTAATACCTACATATTGTTCTTAATAAATGTTCCTCTGGAAGTCCGTTGAGCAGAGATAAAAATGAAAATGTGTCGAAAATAACGTTTTTTCAGACATTTCCGTAAATTCCAGGGTAACTTCTTCACCAGATGTGATAAATCCTAATGGAGTGTCTTATATTCACCCAAACCAACATTTCGTTCTCTATAATTATTTCTGTACATATATGTTGAACGGAGATATAAGCCAAGTTAACACAGAAAAGGAGATTTGTCGAATATTAATTTATCGGTATTCTAATTTTCTAAAAAATGCCTGTAACGATTTCGATCAAACTTACGGAGTATTCTCAGCTAACTAGTCCCTACATTTTGTACTGCATAAATGTTCCTGTAAAAATGCGTTGAACGAAGATATAGCGCCCGCCTATGTAGGTGGTGTTCGAAATTACGGGGGTGGCGGAAAGTTGTGTGTTGCTACGCACCAGATATTTTATTGTTGAGCTTTCTACCAATCATTACGTTTTAACGGCTACTCAATCAGAGACACGTCATTTGGGAAAATGATTACAATAAAATTCTCATCTGTGCGCGAATGACGAGAGCAGCACAATAAATGAAACATTCCCTTATAAACAATACCAGCGCGGTAGTCCTATTGGCAATTTGCAGTCAGAGCAACACCAGAAATTCCTGATTTCAAGTCACTGTCGTTTCACTTACTAACATCTTTCAGTTTTTATAATTCTCAAACAGTTCTTCAAAAAGTATCATGTTGACAGTCTCAGAAGTGGCATATGTATCGATTACTTAATAGGTTCCAAAATCATTAGCGTCGCCAGTTTCAATTAGTTGCTACAATAAAGAAAATACTGAATACACTCGGGGCTGTGGAAGTTTGCGTGATGCGCCGCACCAAATACTTACATTATACATTGTTTTGAATACTAATTTTGATTAATCGTGTTGTGCTGCATTTGTTGGGTATGTACCCAATTTTGTTGAATTTAATGTTTTCATATATTTAAATAACCTTATAATAATAGACAATTTTCATTTGTGTGGGAATTAAATAGACGATTTTCATTATTATACGTAAAGGGGGGGCGTTGCATTTATCTTTCATGTTAAGGGAGGAATAGAACATAAAAGCTTGGGCACTTGTGAGTCAGATCATGGCAAATTTGAACAATACAGCCACTTCTTTCATTATGGGCAATATAAGACACCCACTAAAGCTTCTAGTAGCTGTGATAACTCATCTGCAAGTAACCTCCCACAAGTGTCCCATTTCAGTGCAACCCAATTCGCGACGCGTGGCGCAAGTATTGAGAAGTCAACAGGAACACCTACTTTTCGCTAAAAAGCTCACAAATTTTTTAATAAATCCGACACGCATCAAGTAAGTCCACTTACCGCCGCCAGCAATGGTCGCTTTGATTAGACTGTCAAGTTCCTCGTCTCCTCGAATGGCAAGCTGCAAGTGACGGGGCGTGATACGTTTTACCTTCAAATCCTTGGAGGCATTTCCAGCCAACTCAAGCACCTGCGACGTCGAAAAGAATTAACATACACGTCGTAACGCATCAACAAAAATTGCAATAAGATTTCATCGTACGATCCTGACGCGAATTTACTGTCTTAAAACGCTACAAGGGTCATTTTCACCAAAACAGAACTGAGCTGCCGGAAAAAGCCAAATTAGTCCGGCAGAATGCTGTGGTTGAACAGCAAAAATTGAAAGCGGTACAAGAAAATGAGAGCTGAGCAAGGACAAAACAAAATTTTTACTTTCCTTGGCTCTACGAAGTAGAAAGGAAAGTTATGTAATCGGCTGAAATTTTTTTTTGAGTTTTCTTCAGATCTTTACGTTTCAGACCCCCCTGAGTCCGAAAAACACTATTTGGGAAAATGGTCTGTGTGTCTGTGAACGATTTTTAGAGAAAACCACTGAACCAAATCAGCTCAAACTTCATATACCGCCCGCAGGGCATCATGGGACGCCAAAATATGGGGTATGAACTAAATTAAAAAAATTGGTATTGTAGTCCAATCCAATACCTAAAGGGTAAGGGTTTAAAAACGCTCATGGGGCTCACTCCAGAAATTCCTGAATTTCAACTACTGCCGTTTCGCTTACTACCAGTTCTAACAGTTATTACCCAATAACTCTGCAAAAGTGATTACTATCCTTCTTTAAAAAATTCAATTTTCTGTGTACCAATTGCTCAATAATGGTCCTATAATGAGTATGAGCAGCACAATAAATTCCGGAACTGTAGGCGCTACCGCTTCCTGCTGCTGTGTCCTGTTGTTTGACCAAGTTCAAAGGAACTGAGTGATAAATGAATTGGGTAAGTAGAATTAGCCATGTACAAAGTGAATTGTTGTAGAGCTAAGGAAAGTTGTGTTGCAACGCACCAGATATTTTTTTTTTGAGGTTACACCTTTTAGATGCTTAAGCTTGAAGGAAAGGAGAATGATTAGTTGAATAAACTACCGTGTATGCATGTGTTATTATTTAACATTTCCTACCGATCTACTTTTCAATTCACCCAGTTGGGCCATTTGCGTTTGGTTTTTCTAACACGGCGATATGATTGCTTGAGTTTTCCCCAAAACTGCTCAACCAATGAATTTCACACGAACAAAAATTTGTAAAAATTAAATTTCATACATCTCGAGACCATCAGAACGTTCTAATAAACATCGGGGGAGGGGGGGATAACGTTATATGTTAGATTATCATCGTAGTCGACAAGCAACTGCAATAACTGCGTACGTGTAGACACCTCAAAGACAAATCATTCACAAGAATAGAAGAAAATAATTGACAGAGTACAGTAATGGAGAACTGATATGCGGATATGACAACAGCTAACCACCCAACGCTTCATCAGGGCTCAGGAAACACGTTTTTGTGGAGTGGAACTAAGGTACTGCTAGCCAAATCTAAACAGGATCTACACAGTTGGTGAAAATGTCCCTAACCAACACCCACAATGCGACCGCTATGACAATATGCTCACTCAACACACGTCCCGATGAACTCAAGGCGTATTTCAGGATTGCACAAAGAAATAGTCGATTCTCGTGCTTGAGTGTTGATTATTTTCGAATTAATCGCCATCTCTGAAGGGTGTTCAATTGCCTTGTGAAAACCCACACGAAGGGGTGTCCTAGCAGTCGGGTAAAGGAGAACAAACACTACAAACAATAGGCTTTCAGGATTTACCCTAACAAGGGTTCGAGATTTTATATACAAACTTATTAGTGAAGCAGTGGATTTGACATTTAACCCGAGAATTTTCATTTGTTTTACCCCCCCCCCTGTCTAGCCCTCGATTCAGATTGTTCGTTGGGAATTTGTAGAAAGCCATTATCAAACAGAGAAATACACAATACCACTAAGGGTCTGCCAGTTAAGAAGCAATGAAGCTATAATAAATTTTGTTAGTCGTACTGATGACGGCGTAATCGTTGAAGTATATCCCCAATGAAAGATTCGATTAGATCATTAATCTTCTTAGTTTTTATTTCCAATTGCTACTGACCCTCTCTAAAAACACGGTTCACGAGGGAATTATACCACCTACAATCAGTTCAATACGCTAAGCAAGCTGAAATTATCGTGTCAAAAAATGTATTCTTGAGATTAGTTGGAGAAGTTTTACTTAGTTTTTAATGATTAAATAGTAGGGAAACGCTGTTAGTAGAAATATGGCCAATGGAGAGCTGTTATTACATACAAAACGTATGTCGTCTCACCATGATTCAACATCCAGCTTGCTCAGTCTTTTCGTCATTATTTACCTTCGCCTAAACTGTTACACAACTATCTACAAATTTCAAGTAGCACTTTTTTCCCCTGGTTGAATCCCAATTTTAGGGCTGGGACATCACGCGTAGACAAGGCTTAGCTAATCCTGGTCTGCTAGTTACAACTGCACTCTGGCGATTTTCCGTTGTAACCCAAATATCATGGCAATTTACATGTTACTGCCAAAGAGGCAAGCTAATACCTCGATTGTAACGGGAAGGTTCATTACTTTCCTTGGCTCTACGAAGTAGAAAGGAAAGTTATGTAATCGGCAGAATTTTTTTTGAGGTTTCTTCAGATCTTTACGTTTCAGACCCTCCTGAGTCCGAAAAACACTATTTGGGAAAATGGTCTGTGTGTATGTGTGTCTGTGAACGATTTTTAGAGAAAACCACCGAACCAATTCAGCTCAAACTTCATATCTCGCCCGTAGGTTACCATGGAACGCCAAAATAAGGGTATGAACAAAATCCACCGAAATTTAACTATAGTTATCATAGTGATCAAAACACCAAACATTATTTTTCTCAAAAACGGCTCTAACGATTTTGATTAAATTTTTTATATTGATAGCTCTTAATAAGGCAACTATACCATAAAATTCCCATTAATGGGAAAATGACGAGAGCAGCACAATAAAGTCTCAAAACTTTCGACGAAATCGAATTTAGCGCGGTGTTTAGCGAAAACAACCGTACCAAATCAGCTGAAACATGATGTCTAGCCTACAGGTTACCATGGGACGCAAAAATAAGGGTATGAACGAAATCCACCGAAATTCAACTATAGTTATCATAGTGATCAAAACACCAAATTTTTTTCTCAAAAACGGCTCCAACAATTTTGATTATATATTTTATATTGATAGCTCTCAATAAGGCAATTATACCATAAAATTCCCATTCGTGGGAAAATGACGAGAGCAGCACAATAAATTATTACAACTTTCGACGAATTAGATTTTAGCGCCATTTTTAGAGAAAACCACCGTACAAAATCAGCTGAAACATGATGTCTAGCCTACAGGTTACCATGGGACGCAAAAATAAAGGTATGAACAAAATCCACCGAAAGTTAACTATAGTTATCATAGTGATCAAACCACCAAATTTTTTTTCTCAAAAACGGCTCTGACGATTTTGATTAAATTTTTTAGATTGGTAGCTCTTAATAAGATAATTTTACTATAAAATTCCCATTTGTGGGAAAATGACGAGAGCAGCACAATAAATTACCAAACATTTCGACGAAAAGCGTTTTTAGCGCGGTTTTTTCCTTATAAACTCCGCTGGAATGTTAGTAGAATGTTAAAAAAACTGGTATTATAGTCCAATCTAATACCTAAAGGGTGAGTGTTTAAAAACGCTGATGAGATAGATGGGGCTCACTCCAGAAATTCCGGAATTTCATCTACCGCCGTTTCCCTTACTACCAGTTCTAACAGTTATTACCCAATAACTCTGCTAAAGTGATTATCCTTCTTCAAAAAATCGTGTTTACAGCCTCATCAATTATCTGTGTACCAATTACTCAATAATGGTCCTGCAATGAGTACGAGCAGCACATTAAATCCCAGAACTGTAAGCGCTACCGCTTCGTGCTGCTGTAATGTGTTGTTTGACCAGGTTCAAAGGAACTGAGTGATAAATGAATTGATTAAATAGAATTAGCCATGTACAAAGTGAATGGACGTAGAGCTAAGGAAAGTTGTGTGTTGCAACGCACCAGATATTTTTTTAACCATTCTAGTGACATTTCAGCGGAGTTTATCGGTTTTCGTCGAAACTCTTGGTAATTTATCGTGCTGCTCTCGTCCTTTTCCCACAAATTGGAATTGTGTGGTATAATTGTCTTATTCCGAGCTATCAATATACATTTTTTACTCAAAATAGTTAGATCCGTTTTAGAGAAAAAAAAGTTTGATGTTTTGATCACTATGACAACTATTGTTAACTTTCGGCGGATTTTGCTAATACCCTTATTCTGGCGCCCCGTGGTAACCTGCATGCTAGATATCAAGTTATAACTGATGTGGTACGGTCGTTTCCTCTAAAAATCGTTCAGACACTGTCCCAAATAGTGATTTTCGGGCTCAGTAGGGTCTGAAACCTAAAGATCTGAAATAAACTCCTTTTTTTTTTCTCAGCCGAATACATAACTTTTATTTCTACTTCGTAGAGCCAAGGAATGTAAAAACAGGCTGGTTTGCAAGATGAGTTTGAACGGAGTCGAAAGGAGAGCAGAAAACAAATTTGTGAAGGGCCATTTAGCGGGGGTTTAGCTAAAGCCGCCGAACTTGAGAGGCGATCAATACTTTCAATTATTATAGTATTTCGACTCACATTCAAGTTCATACCTGTAGCCCGTCGAATTTCACGCGTTCACATTTCCTTTCAGTGAAAGTCACCGAATTTCCCCGCATTCTCATATTCGTTCCCCCTCGTTTGTTTACGTACACATTCTACAGCTACCTCAACTTTAACCGCTAAACGCTTTCTCTTCTCATTCAGCAAGGCCCGGTCAAATGGATTTTAACAAATTCAGTTACGCGTTCTAATCGATACCCCTGACGTACCTAATAGTACTAGTTTATTGAAATTCTAATAACCACTTACCAAATTCCAGAAAACCGTTTCAACCAGAGCAAACGCCATGTTTCGTCACGATTGCGTCATTTGTGCAAACAACCAACTCCCTAACTCAATCACTAATCCCTACGCAATTCAAGTTTGAATAAAACCACGATAAATACTATCAAATGCCCAAGAGCTCGAATATAATACGATATTATAGCAACCACAAATGTTTACTTCCCTAGGCGCTACAAAGTAGAAAGGAAAGTAAAGTAAAGTAATTTTTGAGTTCTTTACGTTTCAGACCCTACTGAGCCCGAAAAGCACTATTCAGGACAATGTTCTGTGCGTCTGTGAACGATTTTTAGAGGTAACGACCGTATCAAATCAGCTCAAACTTGATCTCTAGCCCGCAGGTTACCGTGGGACGCCAAAATTAGGGTATGAGCGAAATCCACCGCAAGTTGACTGTTGTTATAGTGATCAAAACACCAAATTGTTTCTCTCTCAAAAACGGCTAATACGATTTTGATCAAATTTTTTATATTGATAACTCGTAATAAGACGATTATACCATAAAATTTCCGACTGACCGTTGAAATATATTTGAACACACATTGTCAATTTTCCGTTGTAACCGAATTACCGTCCTTCACTTGTCGAGTTGCTGCCGTTACAGCATGCGTAACTATTTCTTTCCGTTTGTCGTCTATCAATTTTCTTTCGGGCCCGGCCGACCGGCTTCTGCTTCAGTGGGGACTGCCCTCTTCGCGTTCATTTGTTTGCTGTATTTCGACTAGCCATGGATAAGCAAATTAATACGACTTCGGACTTTGTTTCACAGATTCAGAGGAATATCTGGTGCGTTGCAACACACAACTTTCCTTAGCTCTACGTCAGTTCACTTTGTACATGGCTAATTCTATTTAATCGATTCATTTATCACTCAGTTCCTTTGAACTTGGTCAAACAACACTTCACAGCAGCAGGAAGCGGTAGCGCTTACAGTTCCGGAATTTATTGTGCTGCTCGTACTCATTGCAGGACCATTATTGAGCAATTGGTACACAGATAATTAATGAGGCTGTAAACACGAATTTTTTGAAGGATGGTAATCACATTGGCAGAGTTATTGGGTAATAACTTTTAGAACTGCTAGTAAGCGAAACGGCGGTAGTTGGAATTCAGGGATTTCTGGAGTAACCCCCATGAGCGTTTTTAAACACTAACCCTTTAGGTATTGGATTGGACCGCAATACCAATGTTTTTAACATTCTACTAACACACCAGCGGAGTTCATAAGGAAAAACCGCACTAAAAACGCTTTTCGTCGAAAACTTTGATAATTCATTGTGCTGCTTTCGCCATTTTCCTACGAATGGCAATAGTATGGTGTAACTGCCTTATCAAGAGCTATAAGTATGAACAATTTGATCAAAATCGCTAGAGCAGTTTTTGAGAAAACAAATTTGGTGTTTTAATCACTATGCCAACTATAGTTATTTTTCGGTGGATTTGGTTCATAATCTTATTTTAGCGTCCCATGGTAACCTGTAGGCTAGACACCAAATTTGAGGTGATTTGGCTCAGTCGTTCTCTCTAAAAACGATTATGTCGAAAGTTTTGGTAATTTATTGTGCTGCTCTCGTCATTTTCCCATTAATGGGAATTTCATGGTATAATTGCCATATTGGGAGCTTTCAATATAAAAAATTTATTCGAAATCGTTAGAGCCGTTTTTGAGAAAAAAAATATTTGGGGTTTTGATCACTATGATAACTATAGTTAAATTTCGGTGGATTTTGTTCATACCCCCATTTCGGCGTCCCATGATAACCTGCAAGCGAGATAATAAGTTTGAGCTCATTTGATACGGCGGTAATTCTCTAAAAATCGTTCACAGTCCATTTTCCCAAATAGTGTTTTTCGGACTCAGGGGAGTCTGAAACGTAAAGATCTGAAGAGAACTCTACTTTCTTTTCTGCCGATTGCACAACTTTCCTTTCTACGTAGAGCCAAGGAAAGTAAAAAGGCTTGCGAAGTGTTGTGGATTGGTGTATGAGTGTCGGTTTCACCTCTGGCGCGTGTGTGTCCTGAATGGGGTCCATGAAAGAATGAATGACAGAGTAATTTGAAACCATCAAAGCAGCTATCTCCCCCCAAAATTAGATGCGTAACTTGAGAGGTGAGTGATATTTCAATTTATTTTTGTGGTCGGCAATGTCTGTTCGGTTGCATTACGCGTGATACCTATTAATTTTGAGGCCGTCGATTAGTGTTACACTAAGCGTGCACTGTTTGTTCACATTGACTCAGTTTCGCGCGCGTTGTTTACATTCACTTTTACGACAAAACTTAGCTCAACTCTAACCGCTACTGTTAGGTTCACCAGTATCAGTGATGCTAGTAAAACGTTCCGAATCTCGTACCAAGCTCCCTTTTGTGGGAAAATGACGAGAACAGCACAATAAATTATCAAAAAGTTTCGACAAAAACCGATTTTTTTTCTTATAAACTCCGCTGAAATGTCCCTAGAATGCTAGTCTTAAAAAGTTTCCCCTCAATAACTCAGCTAAAACGATTACTATCCTCTCCAAAAAATTCGTGTATACAGTCTTATTAATTATCTGCGTACCAATTGCTCAATAGTGGTACGGGAATGCGTACGAGAAGCACCATAAATTCCGGAACTATACGCGCTAACGCTTTCTGTTGCCGGGAAGTGGTTCGACAAGTTAAAATGAATTAAGTAGAAAAAGCGAAAAAATTGACGTAGGGCTGAGGAAAGTTGTGTGTTGCAACGCACCAGATTCTTATTATGTTCAGCCCTTCCATGAGTTTAGTAACGTCTTCACGCCAAAACAAACTCTTCCTCGATCGGACATCGTTCGCAGTCTAATTTCAAGAGTTCGAGTTCTAACAAACGCTAGTCACCGTTTCGAAGTTGGTAAACAAAAAGGGTAAGGGGGTGGAGGGGGGGATGGGCGAGGAAATGGCGGCAAAACAGCGCGCGTCTGACGCGGCCGTCGTGAAACCCCCCTTTCACGAGACAAGAGGAAATTGGGGTAAAAAAACAACTAACCTCGGCGGTCAAATATTCCAGAATTGCGGCCGAATAGACGGCGGCGGTGGCTCCGACTCGTCCGTGGCTCGTCGTTCTGTTCTTCAAATGCCGGTGTATTCTGCCAACGGGAAACTGAAACGTCAATAACAATTGTCGTTAAAATTCGTCGTTAGTCGAAAATTGAGGAGTGGGAGAAGTTTTGAATGCGGAGCGGGCGCACGCGGGAGACGCCGCGACGAGCTTAAATTATTCGAAACTGCCAAGATTTTTAAACATTCGGTATCAAAATTTCATCCGCGAATAACCAAACAAAATAAAAGGGGACGCTCGACGAGAAAAAGTACGAACCTGCAGTCCAGCGCGAGCTGAGCGCGATACCGCTTTGGCCTTCGCCTTACCGCTGTCTTTACCAGCTTTGCCACCGGCCTGTTGAAATCAAAGAAAAACGGGTTAAAATCCGTCGCAGAGCGTTCAAATTTCGTCAGTCGACGGAGGAAGCGCCGAACTATCGAAAACGACGAAAAAATTGTCAAAAAGGGGAAACGATTCGAGAAAAACTCGTCGGGACTCACCATAATCGAAGAGGACGAGAGAGTGACGAACACGGTACAGAAATAATGGCGGAGGAGAAAAGTTGAAACCCGCCAAACGTCGGTGCGTTGTCCGTTCCGAGTCACGTGACTTGAATCGACCAATCGGAAGCGGCCGTCGACGACGCGATGGGCGGTATCGATTTATCGTCGCCGTTACTTCCTCAATTCAACGCCCCCCCTCCAAAACTCCGACGGATCAACACTGTTTTCACGACTCGAGCTCAATAGACAAAAATCACTTAAAACGCGCCTTAATAACCGAAACACCTCACAATTAACATTGTAATTGACGCCAATTAACAAATATGGTACGAAATGAATAGTTTTATTCGAGCTTGCGTTCAGTGGAAGGCTCTTAACAGAGACACCTAGCGGTCACAATGCGAACCACTCAACGGTCATCCACTGAAGACAAGCTGTAACGGCTCTAATATCTTTATCGACGCATCACACAACTTTACTCAGCCTCACCTACTCTCAGACATTTAGCAACTAATCAAATCTGTGTATGAATTGCGACACTCAACATTCTACATTGACACTGGCGATTAAAGTGTCGGAATTTATCGAGATGCTCCCACTTATGCCACGTTCGCTTTAGAGGCCGTCAACGCGATGTTTACGAGAATGTTATCGTGTTTTTCCATTTTGAAATTATCAAATGAAACCTGCGAGGAATGGTAGAAAGGGCAACGACGATGGTTTGAATTCCGAAATTTCTGATTAATATAATAATATTACTCATAGTGCATTGGACTATCGCCCCAATTTTTATGTGAATAAATAAAAATCTTCTATGGATATCAGGTGTGCCGCATCACGTCAATTCACTTTGTACATGGCTAATTCTATTTAATCAATTCATTTATCACTCAGTTCCTTTGAACTTGGTCAAACAACAGGACACAGCAGCAGGAAGCGGTAGCGCCTACAGTTCTGGAATTTATTGTGCTGCTCGTACTCATTGCAGGACCATTATTGAGCAACTGGTACACAGATAATTAATGAGGCTGTAAACAACAATTTTTTGAAGAAGGGTGGTAATTACTTTTGCAGAGCTATTGGGTAATAACTGTTAGAACTGGTATTAAGCGAAACGGCGGTAGTTGAAACGCAGGAATTTCTGGAGTGAGCCCCATGTATCTCATGAGCGTTTTTAAACACTCATCCTATAGATATTGGATTGTACTACAATAACAATTTTTTTTAACATTCTACTGACATTCCAGCGGAGTTTATAAGGAAAACACTGCGCTAAAAACGCTTTTCGTCGAAAGTTTTGGTAATTTATTGTGCTGCTCTCGTCATTTTCCCATTGATGGGAATTTTATGGTATAGTTGCCATATTTGGAGCTACCAGTATAAAAAGTTTAATCAAAATCGTTAGAGCCGTTTTTGAGAAAAAAAATTTGGTGTTTTGATCACGATGATAACTATAGTTAACTTTCGGTGGATTTTGCCCATACCCTTATTTTGGCGTCCCATAGTGACTTCCGGGCTAGATATCATGTTTGAGCTGATTTGATACGGTGGTTTTCTCTAAAAATCGTTCACATACACACAGACCATTTTCCCAAATAGAGTTTTTCGGACTCAGGGGGGTCTGAAACGTAAGGATCTGAAGAGAACTCAAAATTTTATTTTCAGCCGATTACATAACTTTTCTTTCTACTTCGTAGAGCAAGGCAAGTAAAAAGGGATGATAATCCCAGTATCACATATAATGATTTAGTATATAACGATGCGCTAACTAAGATTTAAGACCAAGTGATGGCTATATCTGGGAAGACATCACGTTTGGGAATGAACCGGCCACAAGGAATCGGAGAAGTCAGAAGTTATTTTATAAGATAACTGGACTAGAATGTCTCTTCTTTACAGCAACAAATATCAGTCTGTTCCTCGATTGAACACGGAACAAAAATTAGTCTTTGATATTGTTGTGCAAAGAATCGATGATGGTGAGGGCGGATTGTTTTTCTTAGATGCGCCAGGAGGCACTGGGAAAACTTTTTTATTATATTTACTCATAGCCCAAATCCGCAAAGATAAAGGAATAGCTGTTGCCGTAGCTTCCTCTGGAATTGCGACGACGCTGCTCGATGGAGACCGCATGGCACATCAGTACTTAAACTCTCATCAAATTTACCTCATGAGGAGTTTGTAACATTACAAAAATATCTGGTGCGTAGCAACACACAACTTTCCGCCACCCCTGTAACTTCGAACACCAGCTACATATGCGGGCGCTATATCTTCGTTCAACGCATTTCTATCGAAACATTTATGGAGAACAAAATGTACAGAATAGTTAGCTGAGAGTACTCCATAAGTTTGATCGAAATCGTTAGAGCCGTTTTTGAGAAAATTGTAATACCGATAAATTAATATTCGACAAATCTCCTCTTCTGAGTTAACTTGGCTTATATCTCCGTTCAACATATATATACAGAAATAATTATACAGAACGAAATGTTAGTATGGGTGACTAAAAGACACTCCATTAGGATTTATCACATCTGGTGAAGAAGGGACCCTGGAATTTACGGAAATATTCGAAAAAACGTTATTTTCGACACATTTTGATTTTTATCTATGTTCAATGGACCGTCAGAGGAACATTTATTGAGAACAATATGTAGGTATTAACTATTTGACAACTTCCTGTGAGTTTGGTGATAATCGTTCGAGCCGTTTTGCCAAAAAGCGTAAAAAACCTATTTTTGCTTCAGGGGCCTATATCTCCGTTCACCGTATTTTCATGGAGATATGTATAGAGAAGAAAAGTTAGGTATTGATTAGTAGAAGATAATATGAAAGTTTAATCAAAATCGTTTAAGCCGTTTTCGATAAAAATGCGAAAACCCTTGTTTTTGGTACATTTTCGTCCCCCCACCCTCCCTTCCCATCGACGGAAATCGCCCATAACCTTATTTTGGTGTTTACAAAGCATAACGAACAAAACAAAATATCTGGTGCGTAACAACACACAACTTTCCGCCACCCCTTTCAGTTCGAACACCACCTACATAGGCGGGCGCTATATCTTCGTTTAATGCATTTCTACAGAAACATTTATAGAGAACAAAATGTAGGGACTAGTTAGTTGAGAGTACTCGGTAAGTTTGATCGAAATCGTTGGAGACATTTTTGAGAAAATTGGAAAACCAATAAATTAATATTCGACAAATCTCCTTTTCTGAGTTAACTTGGCTTATATCTCCGTTCAACATATATATACAGAAATAATTATAAAGAACGAAATGTTGGTATGGGTGAATAAAAGACACTCCATTAGAATTTATGACATCTGGTGAAGAGGTTACCGTGGAATTTACGGAAATGTTCGAAAAAGCGTTATTTTTTCGTGGGAAAATGACGAGAGCAGCACAATAAATTATCAAAATTTTCGACGAAATTGAATTTAGCGCGGTTCCTAGAGAAAACAACCGTACCAAATCAGTTGAATCTTGATGTCTAGCCTACAGGTTACCATGGGACGCAAAAGTAAGGGTATGGGCAAAATCCACCGAAAGTTAACTATAGTTATCATAGTGATCAAACCACCAAATTTTTTTTCTCAAAAACGGCTCTGACGATTTTGATTAAATTTTTTAGATTGGTAGCTCTTAATAAGATAATTTTACTATAAAATTCCCATTTGTGAGAAAATGACGAGAGCAGCACAATAAATTATCTAAATGTTCGACGAAAAGCGTTTTTGCCGTGGTTTTTTTCTTATACACTCCGCTGGAATGTTAGTAGAATGTTAAAACAAATTGGTAGTGCAGTCCAATTCAATACCTAAAGGGTGAGTGTTTAAAAACGCTCATGAGATAAATGGGGCTCACTCCAGAAATTCCTGAGTTTTATCTACCGCCGTTTCCCTTACTACCAGTTCTAACAGTTTTTACCCAATAACTCTGCTAAAGTGATTATCCTTCTTCAAAAAATCGTGTTTACAGCCTCATTAATTATCTGTGTACCAATTACTCAATAATGGTCCTGCAATGAGTACGAGCAGCACAATAAATCCCAAACTGTAAGCGCTACCGCTTCGTGCTGCTGTAATGTGTTGTTTGACCAAGTTCAAATTAACTGAGTGATAAATTAATTGAATAACACTTTCGCTGCTAACGACCGAACCCCTGTGTAAGACCACGGCTACACAAGAAATGGCGGAGCGCGGTAAACCCGCGCTTTAGGGCGTAGCCACTCGCAAGGGACAAAACGTTATTTTTCTTTCCTACTACTACCGTGCGGTAAAACCGCGCCCGCTGTCCTTCAGGGCTCGAGCAAAGATTTTTCGTTTATCGTCTTACTTTCACTTGTATCAAATATGCTCTGCCGTGAATGGTAGGTACCTAGCATTAGCTGGATATTAGGTATCGAAAACGGCCTAGACATAATATGTGATGAGATTATTATTCTGGATATTTGAACCAAAAAGGAAAAGATATTTTAAATAGAATTAGCCATGTACAAAGTGAATTGACGTAGAGCTAAGGAAAGTTGTGTGTTGCAACGTACCAGATATTTTATACTCAATAGGCCTCAAAACTTAAAGATCTGAAGAAAACCCAAATTTTTTTTTGGGCCGATTACTATACTTTCCTTCTCTTCGGGTTGCGGAAATTAATATCGTCAAACTCGTTAAAGCTCTTTTAGAGAAAGAAATTTTTTATCGCTATTATACGTTGTTTCCCTGGAGCACTTATTTTTCGGTTTCCGCATAATTCAATATATAACCCATCCGGAATGAAATCTTTGTCGCCTCATTTTCTTTATCGTTGTACTGAGTCTTAGCCACCAGTGCGAATGAAAAATTTATTTCTTTTATCTCGAGGTTCAACAAATGATATTTGGAATGACGTGCGTGGATAGTTATGGGAGGGGGAGAGGGGAATTACATCTTTTTAATAATACTGAAAATGGCGCTATGGTTTATGGTTATGATTTATTATTACTGCAGCCTGACATCATCGCCATTGGTCTCGACCTGTCTGCAGTCATCCGTGATGTCCTGGTAATATCTGGCCGCCGGGATCTTGAGGTAGCTTGTCAAGTCAATAGGCGCAAATATGACGGATTTTGTTGTACTATTCCTCTACGAGATAGATCTTTTCCGCACTTAAGTTAAAACTTTGGGAGGACACCTAAACATGGAGGCTGTACACACTTGGCATTGTGTTACGTAGTCTGTAGTTTTTTTTCTTCAGGATTGACAGATAACCTAGCTTAACTAAGGCGCTGAGAATAGGGCACTAGTTTGTTTGTTTCTTTGTTCATGGAGTCAGCAGGTCGGTGATATGCCTTGGACAAGTGAGTCGACAGTGTGATGGGGGTGGAACGCTTCGTTGACTGGAGAATGATGATGGACACGGTTGTGAGATATAAAGCTGGCGAGGTGTTGAGTCAGGATAATGTAGGATGGGTCAATATGCAGGTCGTTGTAAAGGATCTCATTGCGTGCCAACGGTGGAGCGTGAACTATTCTTTTTACTTTCCTTGCTCTACGAAGTAGAAAGGAAAGTTATGTAATCGGCTGAAAAAAAAATTTTGAGTTCTCTTCAGATCTTTACGTTTCAGACCCCCCCTGAGTCCGAAAAACACTATTTGGGAAAATGGTCTGTGTGTCTGTGAGTGTGTATGTGTGTCTGTGAACGATTTTTAGAGAAAACCACCGTACCAAATCCACTCAAACTTCATATCTCGCCCGCAGGTTACCATGGAACGCCAAAATAAGGGTTTGAACAAAATCCACCGAAAGTTAACTATAGTTATCATAGTGATGAAAACACCAAATATTTTTTTTCTCAAAAACGGCTCTAACGATTTTTATTAAATTTTTTATATTGATAGCTCTCAATAAGGCAATTATACCATAAAATTCCCATTTGTGGGAAAATGACGAGAGCAGCACAATAAATTACCAAAACTTTCGATGACATCGATTTTAGCGCAGTTTTTAGAGAAAACCACCGTACCAAATCAGCTGAAACTCGATGTCTAGCCTACAGGTTACCATGGGACGCAATAATGAGGGTATGGGCCAAATCCACCGAAAGTTAACTATAGTTATCATAGTGATCAAAACACCAAATATTTTTTTTTCTCAAAAACGGCGATAACAATTTTGATTGAATTTTTTATATTGATAGCTCTTAATCAGGCAATGATACTATAAAATTCTCATTCGTTGGAAAATGACGAGAGCAGCACAAAAAATTATCAAAATTTTCGACCAAAAGCGTTTTTAGCGCAGTTTTTTCCTTATAAACTCCGCTGGAATTCTCGTAGAATGTTAAAAAAATTGGTATTGTAGTCCAATCCAATACCTAAAGGGCGAGTGTTTAAAAACGCTCATGAGATACATGGGGCTCACTCCACAAATTCCTGGATTTCAACTACTGCCGTTGCGCTTACTACCAGTTCTAATAGTTATTTTCCAATAACTCTGCAAAAGTGATTACTATCCTTTTTTTTTAAAATCGTGTTTACAGCCTTATTAATTATCTGTGTACCAATTGCTCAATAATGGTCCTGCAATGAGTACGAGCAGCACAATAAATCCCGGAACTGTAAGCGCTACTGCTTTCTGCTGCCGTAAAGCGTTGTTTGACCAAGTTCAAATTAACTGAGTGATAAATGAATTGATTAAATAGAATTAGCCATGTACAAAGTTGATTGTTGTAGAGCTAAGGAAAGTTGTGTGTTGCAACGCACCAGATATTTGCAAGGTGTTGTTTTGCTGCTGTTTTATGCGACCCGAACTGTGAGTTTGCCAGATCCCAGATCGGATGGATGAGGGTTTTATATATAGAGTGACATGTATCTATTAAGTAACGATTTTAGCTGATTGGTTCTGCTACCTAGGCGATTAAGTTAAAGAGTTATGGGAGCGTTGAAAGTTAGACGGCGATCAAATATGGTACCCAGATGTGTGTAGGTTTGCATAGTAGCAACGATGTGTGTCTAGTAGAATAGTGGTTGATCATATGTCGGTCTATCATAGGCCACTTATTGCAGCATTGTCCGAATGCTGTCAGAATCAGCTGCAGCGTGTCTGTTGCTGCTGCCAGGTCTGGCGCTCGAACAGTGTAAAGTAAATTGTTACGGGGGGGGAATAATATCGAAGCGATATCGCACTAAGAGAGTTGGGAAGTTAGTACGATACCATGCCGAATGCAATTGCAACAGAGAGTTTTATTAGTGAATTACATTCGGAGAAGTTTTACCACCACAGACAGGGGGGAACTGAGTGGGAGCGAACGTAGCCGCAGGCAACACGGCGACGAGGGAACCGGCTCAGATTCACCTGACAGCAGGGAAATCCCCGGACGAGCCTGCGCTGAATCGAAGGGTTTGGTTCGTCCCCTTTCAAAATCATCAGCCTAAAGTGCTGAGAAATGAGAAGAGGAGGGTAATGGTAGGTCGTGGCAGTAAATGAAGTAAAGATATGAGGCCCATACACTGCCCTGGGGAACTCCATCTCGAATGATCCTCGTTGTTGACGACTCTCCTTGTATTTGTCCGGACTAATAACAGGCCTGGAGTGAGTAAAGGTTGACGGTGACGGTGTCAGAAGCTCATAACGTGTTGGCAGGTAACATCAGAGTTTGCAGCTTTGACAGTGTTCTGGTGCAAGATACACGATGAGATGTTTTCACTGAGTATGTCATCAGGGCTTCACAGTATCCCCCTACCACTCCACGTCTTTAAATAATTAATACCTATACATTTTCGTCTATAAGTGTTCCTTTGACAATCCAGTGAACAGGGATAAAAACCAAAATGTGTTGACAATAATGGGGTTTTCATTAATTTTACAATTTCCGTATCAACTGCTCCACTGGATTTGATCAATCTTACAGTGTCTTCTAGCAACCTGTACCTGTATTTTGTTCTCCGCAATTATTTATGTATCTATCTAACCCTAAGCCATGATAGCTCGAAAAACCTTCTCAAGAACGGCTACGATTTCGATCAAATGTACACATAAAACAGTAGTCACGAAGAAAAAAAATCATGTTGACCATCACATGATGTCACTTACTCAATAGTGGTCGTGACATAAGAAGGGGCAACTCAATAAAGTCTGGAATCATGAACCACATGTAAAGGACGTCAAATGTATGACACCAGCGCCTCAGCAGTCTGCAGAAGCCAATGACTGAGGCGCCTTCGGTCCCTTCTAGATAAGGCTTGAAGTAGGTTTGTAGATAATGAATATTAGTTTTAACTGTAAAATTGAACACATGAGGTTTATTTGCACCTTAATTTACCAAAGTGTAACTATATATTGAGCCTAGGAAAATACAAAAACTTACCAACAAACGGTTAAAGATAGCAACCGACACATAACAAAAAATGCCACCTGAAATTATAACCAAAGTAACTAATTACTTAAAATTTCTTAAAGCTTACCGTTAAAATACAACCACGCATTCAGCTCCAATACATTTTTAAAATTTCTTTAATTCAATTACCTTTTTTTAAATAGTAAATACCCAAAGTGATTCCCAAACATTTCCCAAAAGAACTTTACCAGATCGAAGTGGACGATTGTTAGGTATAACTAATTTTTGATTACCAGCTAATTCAAAACAGTCTCAATTTCTCAAGAAAATTCTTCAGTTCTTCCAGCTTAGTGAACCTCTTGATTCTATTTTAGCACTATTTGCTCGGCAAAACCACATTTTGTGAACTATTGGCGTTTTATGCCAAGTATAATAACGAATATATTTTTTTTATGATTAGGGGGATCGGTGCAGCGAGGAGTCTACTCCTCATCCGACGTGTGAACTGAGGTTTCGCCAGAGGATGAGGCATCCGACTGTACGGAGAGAGTTCTGGAGTTACGGCGTCTGAACGAGCGGATCACTCGTCGTCCCATTTTGGTCGAGACTGTTACCACGGTATGAGCCGCGTGAGACACTTTATCTTCGCATTCGGACGCCGGATGAGCTGTAGAACAGAAAATGGATCGTTCGTTATTTATTTGATAAGGAACGGGTAAGACGAAGCTTAAACGAAAGAAGAGCTCGGCTGGTCTAAGAAGAGCAGCAAATCCGACGATACGCTACGTATACTCGCGCTCTATCTTCGTTCAACACATTTCTACGAAGTCATTCAGTACTAGTTAGTTGAATTCTCGCCATAACTTCGTTCAAAATCGTTAGGGACATTTTTGGGAAAATTAGAAAAGCCATCATTTAATGCTCAGCAAACCTCATTTTCAGATCCATCTTGGCTTATATATCCGTTCAATGTATCGCTACAAGAATAGCTGTGAGCATCAACATGCGGTTATAGATCACTAGAAGACACTCTGCCAGGTGATCACATTCAATTATGTATTTACTGTCGGAAGTTTGAAAAAGAAAAATATCTGGTCCGTTGCAACACACAACTTTCCTTAGCTCTACGTCAATTCACTTTGTACATGGCTAATTCTATTTAATCAATTCATTTATCACTCAGTTCCTTTGAACTTGGTCAAACAACACGTCACAGCAGCAGGAAGCGGTAGCGCCTACAGTTGTGGAATTTATTGTGCTGCTCGTACTGCAGGACCATTATTGAGCAATTGGTACACAGAAAATTAATGAGGCTGTAAACACGAATTTCGTGAAGGAGGATAGTAATCACTTTAGCAGAGTTATTGGGTAATAACTGTTAGAACTGGTAGTAAGCGAAACGGCGGTAGTTGAAACTCAGGAATTTCTGGAGTGAGCCCCATTTATCTCATGAGCGTTTTTAAACACTCACCCTTTAGGTATTGAATTGGACTGCACTACCAATTTGTTTTAACATTCTACTATCATTCCAGCGGAGTTTAAAAGGAAAAAACCACGGTAAAAACGCTTTTCGTCGAAAATTTTGATGATTTATTGTGCTGCTCTCGTCATTTTCCCAAGAATGGGAATTTTATGGTATAATTGCCTTATTGAGACCTATCAATATAAAAAATGTAATCAAAACCGTTAGAGCCGTTTTTGAGAAAAAAAATTTGGTGTTTTGATCACTATGATAACTATAGTTAACTTTCGGTGGATTTTGCCCATACCCTTATTTTTGCGTCCCATGGTAATCTGTAGCCTAGACGTGAAGTCTCAGCTGATTTGGTACGGCTGTTTTCTCTAAAAACCGCGCTAAAATCAATTTCGTCGAAAATTTTGATAATTTATTGTGCTGCTCTCGTCATTTTCCCACGAATGAGAATTTTACGGTATAGTTGCCATATTTGGAGCTATCAATATAAAACATTTAATCAAAATCGTTAGAGCCGTTTTTGAGAAAAAAAATATTTTGGGTTTTGATCACTATGATAACTATAGTTAAATTTCGGTGGATTTTGTTCATACCCTTATTTTGGCGTCTCATGGTTACCCGCGGGCGGTTTTCTCTAAAAATCTTTCACAGACACACAGACCATTTTCCCAAATAGTGTTTTTCGGACTCAAGGGGGTCTGAAACGTAAAGATCTGAAGAGAACTCATAATTTTTTTTCAGCCGATTACATAACTTTCCTTTCTACTTTGTAGAGCCAAGGAAAGTAAATAAAAAGGTTTCATACACATCTTGGTTGGTATATCTGTTCAACGATACATCAACAACGATGTTTATATAGAACAATATATCGGCATTGAACAGTAAAAGACGTCCTGTGAGTTTTATGAAAATCTTTGTAGCCGCTTTTTCAAAAGGTCAAAAAACAGAAAAACACTTTCTCGCTAGGGCCATATCTCCGCAAAAATTCGGTGAATCCTATGCCTCCATACACCATGTCCTCTCAGATATAAGATTAGTTAGGTACTGATTTATAAAATTGTGAATGGTTATTTGAAAGTTTAATCATAACCTTTAAAGCCTTTTTACTTTCCTTGGTTCTACAAAGTAGAAAGGAAAGTTATGTAATTGGCTGAAAAATTGTTTTTGAGTTTTCTTCAGACGTTTCAGACCCTCTTGAGTCCGACAAACACTATTTCGGAAAATGGTCTGCGTGTGTATGAGTACGATTTTTAGAGAGGACCACCGTACCAAATTCACTCAAACTTGATATCTAGCCCGCAGGTTACAACGGGACGCCAAAATAAGGGTATGGGTAAAATCCACCGAAAGCTAACCATAGTTATCATAGTGATCAAAACGCCAAATATTTTTTTTCTCAAAAATGGCTCTAACGATTTAGATTAAATTTTTTATATTGATAGCTCCCAATATGGCAACTATACCATAAAATTCCCATCCATGGGAAAATGACGAGAGTAACACACTAAATTATCAAAAGTTTCGACGAAAAGCCTTTTTAGCCCGGTTTTCTCCTTATTAACTCCGCTGGAATGTTAGTAGAATGTTAAAAAAATTGGTATTGTAGTCCTATCCTATCCTATTGGGTGAGTGCGTAAAAACGATCATGAGATGCATGGGGCTCACTCCAGGAATTCCTGAGTTTCAACTACCGCCGTTTCGCTTGCTACCAGTTCTAAACGTTTATACCCAATAACTCTGCAAACGTAATTACTATCCATCTTCAAAAAATTGTTGTTTACAACCTCATTAATTCTCTGTGTACCAATTGCTCAATAAAGGTGCTGAAATGAGTACGAGCAGCACAATAAAATCTGGAACTGTAAGCGCTACCGCTTCCTGCTGCTGTGAAGTGTTGTTTGGCCAAGTTCAAATGAACTGAGTGGTATGAATTGGTTAAGTACAGTTCTAAGCCATGTAGAAAGTGAATTGACGAAGAGCCAAATTCGTTTTTAGTACATTCCCCGCATGGTAATAAAAATACCTCATAACCTTTTTTAATCTTTAAAAAAATCAACGAACAAAACGAAAAAGAACAAGCTCAATCGGTGTAGCTGTTCTCCCGCAAATTGAACTACAGGCAAACTCATAAAGCGTGCCAAAATTAGGTTTTTTTGGACTCAGTACATCTCAAAACGTAAAGCAATAATGCCCTCAATTAATTTCTGCAACACGATTCCCCCTTTGGGTTGCAGAAAGTAGAAATCGTTAATCACCCGTTACTTTTGATGTTCCTGTGTGCAGTGCCGTCGTTTTACTCGATATTTCCTGGTTTGGGGATACAGTGCTAGAGCATTGAGATCATGTTCTATCAACTAGGAGGTTTATTAGATTTGGAAAGAAATTAATAAATCCCGAGGGGCGTGTTTCATGTGTACTTATTTCGTTCCCTCTTGCGACTACGTAAAGGCCAAAGTATGCTCTTCGCAAAAAGAAAAATTATGAAACGAGCTCGTTTAGATGTTAAAGAAGGTAGAGGAAGAAAACCCTAGATTTTTAACTTATTCTTAGGGAAAGATAATAAACTAAAACACCTATTCTTCCATAGTTATGACACTTTGGCCATCAGGGGGTGTCAGGAAACATTGAGAGCTAGTTCGGGTGGCATGGCTGCTGCACATTACACTAACCCTAATTGTTTCTCCCTTGAGGTTTTTATAATTATTCCCCTTTGAAGAAGCTCATTTACTGTCAGCGCTCAGAATTCCTACGGCAAATGACCAGCTCATCAGGGATAGGGAATTCAGTGTGGAAATAGAGATCGAATCAACGACCTAATTGATTTACCAACTCGCTTATTTCATTTAGAGAGAGTCATTCATGTTGAAGTTACGAGTTTGACGTGCCTCATCAGCGAAAAACGTCCAGATAACTGTCTGCTAAATCGAGGTGATTAATTCGTCAACTCTTTCTAATTAAACAGACAATTACGCGTCAACTTACGGTGCACGTTGTCTTCATCATCACCGGCAGGCAAATACAAATCGATAACTTGGTCGGCAATCAGCATAGTCTTATCAAGACTTGCCAGGGTAGCACTGCCAACTGATGTTGTTGTCAAAACCTCGTTAGCCTTTTTCATTCCAGCGCTTTTGATGTGCTGCACTTTTTCAACAGTTGAGCTGCTGACGTACTGAGAGGCGTTCACTAGGATCTAGAACAACAGCGGCATTATCAGTTGACGTTGAGCACAGTACAATGCTGACATGGTCAGATTGGGATATATGTAGGAGAAAAATCGGCCAAAAACTAACTATAGTTATCATAGTGATGAAAACATTCAATATTTCATTTCTAAAAAATGTTTTAATAAGTTTGACTACATGTTTTGTATGAACAGCTGGAAATAACACAATGTTACATTCTTACCCGTCGGAAAATGACAAAGCAGCGCAAGAAATGATCGAAAATCGATTAAAGCGAAGTTTTTTCCCCTAAATTCTGCTCAAATGATGCGAGCGTTCTCAGAAAAATTAATGTGGTATTCCAATACATTACCTATACGATGTTAGGTTGGTTACGCCCATAGTATAATCGGGAGCAACTCCAGGAATTCGACTTTCCGCAATCCCTCTAAGTTCGAACACCGAACACATATGCGGGTGCTAGTTATTCGCTCACCGCATTTTTACAGAAACATTTATTGAGAACAAAATGTAGGGACTAGTTCGCTGAGAGTACTCCGAAAGTTTGATCGAAATCGTCTGAGCCGTTTTTGAGAAAAGTAAAATACCGATAAATTAATATTCGACAAATCTCCATTTCTGAGTTAACTTGGCTTATATCTCCGTTCAACATATATATATACAGAAATAATTATGGTGTACGAAATGTTGGTATGGGTGACTAAAAGACACTCCATTAGGATTTATCACATCTGGTGAAGAAGTTACCCTCGAATTTACGGGAATGTTCGAAAAAACGTTATTTTCGACACATTTTGATTTTTAGCTCTGTTCAATGGAGAACAATATGTAGGTATTAACTATTTGAAAACATCTTGGAAGTTTGGTGATCATCGTTGAAGCCGTTTTGCCAAAAAGCGTAAAAAACCTATTTTTGGTCTATATCTCCGTTCACCGTATTTTCATGGAGATATGTATAAAGAAGAAAAGTTAGGTATTGATTAGTAGCAGATAATTTGAAAGTTTAATCAAAATCGTTAAAGCCGTTTTAGAGAAAAAGGCGAAAAACCCCACCCCTCCTTCCCATCGGCCGAAATCGCCTATAACCTTGTTTTGTTGTAAAAAAAAACAAAACGAAAAACCCTGCAAATTATTACACAACGGTTTATTATTCGGATAATCAGCTTGACCTAGCATTAATGCTCCGAGACCCATCCTGTTCGATTCAGCATCGAAAAATATCATAATGAAACCCAAAAAAAGGTCGAAAAGAACTGAATCGTAATATTAAAATAAACAAAAAAAAAACGAAAGTATCTAGAAAAAACTGAATTTTAATATGAGAACACGCACGCTAAATACTAATATCAAAATTTAACCAAAAATCTATGAAAAAAACCAAACTGAGAATGAAACGAAAGAATCTAAAAAAATTGAATCGTATTAAAACCAAAACGTCGGGGAAATTGGAACGGGGAGCGAAAGGGGAGGTGGCGTTGTTTAGCCACCCGCCCGCCAGGTGAGGACGGGGCGGGGCGCCACCAGTTGTTTTTTATTCAGACGGGAGGGAGGGAGGGACGCTGTAGCTCCCGCGTATTACTGCGTTTCGTTAATTTTTTTAACCGTTTTTTGCCCATTACAACCACGGGCTTCTCTGGGAAAGCCTGGCTGGGTGGATTCCACCTCTCTGAGACCCCGCAGTTGAAAAACGATATTTGGGTTGGGATAACTACCCTCCAGCGACTCCACAACCACCGCGATGTATGCAGAAGCATTTTCAGGTCTTGACCTCATCGGTAGGAGTTGGATTGCTTCGGTCTACCTACCTTGCCCTGTGGAGGCAGCCACCTGTCGTGGCCCTAACAGGCTGTGCATTCTCGTGGTACCATGTTTGGGTCAAACAATCCTTAAGGGCAAGGCAGTTTGGACGTAGTGTCCTCCCAGACGCTCGTAAGGACCTCAGTAAGCCGCAGCAGAGGTTCTCCAAGCTTCCGCCCACTCCTCAGGGGCTCATCTGCCGCGCATTTGGATATAAAAGGACATAAATTCCCTGTTCACTGATTGTTCAATAATGTTCGTTTAATAAGTAAAAGCAACGCAATAGATTCCAGAACCTTAAGCACCACCACTTATAATGTAGAACGTTGTTGTAAACTGAATGAAAAATTGAGTTGATCAGTTGCTAGAGCGAAGGAAAGGGTATGCATCACGTTCTTTTTTCAGTTTCCTTCAGGCCTTCAAGTTTCGAAATTATCTGAGTTCATGAATCGCCATTTAACAAAACGATCAGGGATCAAGATTGAGAGAGAATGATAGTACCAGATTAGCAAAAATTTGGCGCTAAGTCTACACTTCAACATAAGACAAAAATGAGCTTAAAACCCAATTCATGGTCCATGGTGGTCAAACACCCAATTTAATTTTTAATGGCTTGGCAAACGATTCGTACTCAAAATATCTGGTGCGTAGCAACACACAACTTTCCGCCACCCCCGTAAGTTCGAAGACCAGCTACATAGGGGGGCGCTATATCTTCGTTCAACGCATTTCTACAGAAACATTTATACAGAACAAAATGTAGGGACTAGTTAGTTGAGAGTACTCCGTAAGTTTGATCGAAATCGTTACAGCCGTTTCTGAGAAAATTGGAATACCAATAAATTAATATTCGACAAATCTCCTTTTCTGTGTTAACTTGGCTTATATCTCCGTTCAACATATATATACAGAAATAATTATGGAGAACGAAATGTTGGTATGGGTGAATATAAGACTCTCCATTAGAATTTATCACATCTGGTGAAGAAGTTACCCTGGAATTTACGGAAATGTTCGAAAAAACGTTATTTTCGACACATTTTGATTTTTATCTCTGTTCAATGGACCGTCACGGGAACATTTATTGAGAACAATATGTAGGTATTAACTATTTAAAAACATCCTGTGAGAGTTTGGTGAAAATCACTGAAGTCGTTTTGCCAAAAAGCGTAAAAAACCTATTTTTGCTTCATAGGCCTATATCTCCGTTCACCGTATTTTCATGGAGATATGTATAGAGAAGAAACGTTAGGTATTAATTAGTAGAAGATAATTTGAAAGTTTAATCAAAATCGTTAGAGCCGTTTTCGAGAAAAATGCGAAAAACCCTAGTTTTTGGTACATTTTCGTCCCCCACCCCCCTTCCCATCGACCGAAATCGTCCATAACCTTATTTTGGTGTCTACAAAAAATAACGAACAAAACAAAAAAAGAACCACCTCAATCCCCAATCACCACCGCAAATCGAACTACAGACACACACACACGGACCACGCGCTGAAATTAGGTTTTTTTGGACCGATTGCTATACTTTCCTTCCCTTCGGGTAGCGGAAAGTAAAAATGAAGAACGACCGCAGTATGACATTATAACATTTCTATTGATTGGCAAATGAAGAAAGCAGCACAATTAACTGTCAAACGTTTCGACGAAAATTTATATTAGAGCAATAATTCCTTATAAATTCAGCTCACATTAAACTAGAGTTCTGAAAAAATCACGTTGAAAGTTAACTACGGACATCCCAAACATTTCTTTGAATATTTTTTTATTTTCTTTATAATTCTGCACCCGTATAAACATGAATTTTCCCACAAAAAATGACGTTGACGGTCCCTTCAATTACTTACACACTGAGCACGCAACGAAGCCTGTGGCATAAATAGTGACGAATCAATAAATTCCGGAACCTAACGCTTATGCCATTTTCCTGCAGTTGAGCTATGTTCAACCAGCTTCGTATAAAATGGGAGAAAAACGAATTGGTAGCTAACGTGCTAAAAATGCAGGTGGGGCTGAGGACAGTTGTTTGATAAATATCAAATGGTTTTCTGACTCTGATGCCTTTGAAACGTTAAGTTTTCAATGGGGTATCGTCAGCGTTCATGTTGTCAAGATTCGTTAAGGCTGGAAGTTAAAAAGTCACCCAACTCATCAACAACAATCCTTATTTCACAAAATGACACAAAACGATCTTTACCTCTTGAGGTGGCTTGTTGATAATGGGCACTTTGTCCTGCACAACATCCAACCCTTTGCACAGAGCCGAATCAACGTACTGCAGAGGGCCCTGAAGTTTGCAAGCCACCGGAGTAACGGCGCTCAACCCGAGAGTCGCTGCTCCTTCGGCGCATCCCAAAGTCCACCCGAGGAATCTGTTACTGCCCTTCACGTTTCTGTAAACTCCGGCGCCGGTGTTGTAAGCGCAGCTGAACATCGGGATTTCGAAAAGCTTGTCAATTACTTGAAGGTGAGGGGAGCACACGCTGGTTGCCCTGAAATAGCGAGAAGATGAGAAAATTATTGGCGTACAGTTAGAAATATCTGGCGCGACGCACCACGCCATTGTCCTCAGCCCCACGCACTTCTTTAGCAACTTATAAGAATCTACAACTTTATGTTTTACGTAGAATGTTGAAGCGCTTAAAGTTCCGCAATTTATTGAGTTACTCCTACTCACGCCACGATAATTATTGAGTAATGACTGCGTAGATCATTCATTAAATCGTTGACACGATTTTTTTGAAAAGGATAGTGGTCAGAGTTTTGTAATTATCGAGTGAACACAGTGAGACGTGGTATTAAGAGAGTTCTGAAATTTATAGGGTTGCTCCTAATTAGCTTATGGTTTATTTGACTACCACCCTGATTTTTCTGAGAATGCTACTACCATTTGATTGGAGTTTAAAAGGAAAAGAATGCTAGCAAGATCGTTTTTCATAGAAATGTTTGATCATTTATTGTGTTGCTCTCGTAATTTTTTTTTGACTGTGGAGATGTACGGGGTAAATATAACATTTGAGCCGATTTGGTTAAACTGTTTTCTCTTAATTGCGTGGTCAGCACACACACACACACACACCATCACCATTTCCTCAAATTGTGTTTTTCGGGCTCAGAAGCACTTGAAACGTGAAGATTTGAAGACAAACAAACTAAGATAAAATTCAGCCAATATAACTTTGCTTTATACACAGTCGCACCTGTATTTTCTCGGAAACGCCTCAAAATATTTCGGTTTTATTTTTTATATGGAGGGCTGCGTATAACGCGACAGTACCATCAAATGCACAACTGTGGGGAAATGACTAGAGAAGCACGATAAATTATCGAGAGAAAAAGCATCTTTGGTTTGTTTTCAGTTGTTGTCATCACGTGTCCAAAGATTAGACGCTGGGACCGTACAATCATTCATGTTCGGAACCATACAATCATTCGATAGTTTGTTTGGACCATTTTGTGTGAACAGGTAATATTCTCGACAAAAAAAAAATACCCAGATGTTTGGAAAAAGAAGAATTTCCATTTCCATGAAATCAATTCATTAAAGGAAAACCCTGCAAATTATTACACAATGGTTTATTATTCTCATAAACAGCTTGACGGAGTCTGACAGACCCGTCCGATTCGATTTAGCACCAAAAATACGAGTAAACCTACCCAATTACTTAAATAGCCCCTCTTCTTTAATGTCCACCCAAGGAAAAGTAGCTCCCAAGACCAGAAATTGCTCCCTCTCAAATCTCCCCATCTGTGCCACACCAGTAGACGAACCGAGTCCGGTCAGATGGTCAGCCCTCTCATTTCCGATGATCTTTTTATGCTCAAGAATCCAATACACGTTAATTAAATTCCTGTTTGCTAAGAAGTTTAGTCACATCCTGCACTCCCGCGCCAGTTTTCACGTTGTGCTTCAGCGTTGTTATGCGAATAGTTATTTAATACTGCAACCCGAAGTGTTGAGGGTAGTTATAAAACGTTGGGGGGGGGGGGGTTCAATCAATGTCTTGGAACGAGTAGGAGCACCACAATAAATTCTGGGACATGGAGGGATAGCAGTTTCTATGTAGAATGTTGTTATAGTAAATATTAACTGAAATATCTGGTGCGTTGCAACACACAACTTTCCTAAGCTCTACGTCAATTCACTTTGTACATGGCTAATTCTATTTAATCAATTCATTTATCACTCAGTTAATTTGAACTTGGTCAAACAACGCTTTACGACAGCAGAAAGCGGTAGCGCTTACAGTTCCGGACTTAATTGTGCTGCTCGTGCTCATTGCAGGACCATTATTGAGCAATTGGTACACAGATAATTAATGAGGCTGTAAACACGATTTTTAAAAAAAAGGATAGTAATCACTTTTGCAGAGTTATTGGAAAATAACTGTTAGAACTGGTAGTAAGCGAAACGGCAGTAGTTGAAATTCAGGAATTTCTGGAGTGAGCCCCATGTATCTCATGAGCGTTTTTAAACACTCACCCTTTAGGTATTGGATTGGACTACAATACCGAATTTTGTTAACATTCTACAAGAATTCCAACGGAGTTCATAAGGAAAAAACTGCTAGAAAAACGCTTTTGGTCGAATATTTTGATAATTTATTGTGCTGCTCTCGTCATTTTCCCACGAATGAGAATTTTATAGTATCATTGCCTCATTGAGAGCTATCAACATAAAAAATGTAATTAAAATCGTTATTGCCGTTTTTGAGAAAAAAAAATTGGTGTTTTGATCACTATGATAACTATAGTTAACTTTCGGTGGATTCTGCCAATACCCTCATTTTTGCGTCCCATGGTAACCAGTAGGCTAGACATCAAGCTTCAGCTGATTTGGTACGGTGGTTTTCTCTAAAAACTGCACTAAAATCGATTTTGTCGAAAGTTTTGGTAATTTATTGTGCTGCTCTCGTCATTTTCCCAGAAATGGGAATTCTATGGTATAATTGCCATATTGAGAGCTATCAATATAAAAAATTTAATCAAAATCGTTAGAGCCGTTTTTGAGAAAAAAAATAGTTGGTGTTTTGATCACTATGATAGCTATAGTTAAATTTCGGTGGATTTTGTTCAAACCCTTATTTTGGCGTCCCATTGTGACCAGCGGGCGAGATATGAAGTTTGAGCTGATTTGGTACGGTGGTTTTCTCTAAAAATCGTTCACAGACACACAGACCGTTTTCCCAAATAGTGTTTTTCGGACTCAGGAGTGTCTGAAACGTAAAGATCTGAAGAAAAATCAAAATTTTTTCTTCATCCGATTACATAACTTTCCTTTCTACTTCGAAGAGCCAAGGAAAGTAAAAAGCATCTTTGGTTTGTTTTCAGTTGTTGTCATCACGTGTCCAAAGATTAGATGCTGGGACCGTACAATCATTCATGTTCGGAACCATCACAATCATTCGATAGTTTGCTTGGACCATTTTGTGTGGACAGTTAATATTCTCGCAAAAAAAAAAAAAAATACCCAGATGTTTGAAAAAAGAAGAATTTCCACTTCTATGAAATCATTAAAGGAAAACCCAGCAAATTATTACAAAATGGTTTATTATTCTCGTGAACAGCTTGACGGAGTCTGACAGACCCGTCCGATTCGATTTAGCACCGAAAATACGAGTAAACCTACCCAATTACTTAAAATTTAGCTGAAAATAGTGTATTGGTAGCGTGAATGTAAGTCAGGCTGAGGATGGTTGTGTGATTCGTGGAAGTGAGGTGAAAAAATACCCCCCCCCCCTCCATAACAGCGGAAATACGTACGGTACTTCACGTTGAGCGAGTTGCTGTTGAACGTCGACAACTATACTCGTCACTTGTTCTTCCGACGACGGAATTTCGATGATTTGCGCGTCATTTTCAAATCTAACGGCTTTACGACCGCATTTGGTACTAACGTCTCCGTTTCGACTCGTACCTTCGAAAGCCGCCCGACACTTTTTGACGATTTCCACGGAATTTTCGAGTTTGGTGAATTTGACGCCTAAAAACCAAATTTGTCTCGAATTGAGAGCAGATTTCGCGCGAAGCTCCTTCAACCGCTCGACTTCTCTTTTTAATTCGTCGTTTTGTTTCAAAGTTTTGAGGAATTGTTGGCGAAACATTTTATTTTCTCGCTCCATTCGATCGTCGATCAGTCGAACTTTCGCTTCGACCCTTTCGAATTGAGTTTTTATCGAGTCGTCGACGTCGTTTTTGAATTCCCTCAAAAGCTGTTCGACTCTCGAAATTTCACATCCCGAAGTCGGCGTGACGCGGTCCGAGATTTTGGTTTTGGAACAGCTCGAGTGGTAAAAGACGTCGCAATTGGCGCATTTAACGATATATTTGACGTTCGAAAACGGTACTCGACATTTGTCGCATATCAACATTCCGAAATTTCGAGGCGGAAGTTTCGAAGTCAACTGTCGACTTTCTGGTCGTAAGACGTTCGAGTCGAGTCGATTACGCGACCGAAACGTCAAATCGGATTCGCAGTGACCAGGAATGGGGTGGGGGTGGGGGGAAGTCGAACAAGTGACCAGACACGTAACGGTAGCCGTTCGAACTTTAGATAAAATGTCAATCTAACGAGGGAGGGATCCCAACTCTCACAAGAGTGGATGTACAAGTATTATACGACGGTTTATGATTTTAGTGCACAGCATGCTCGGCTGCATCGACAATTCGGGAAACGACAGCTCATACACAAACGACAATTTTAGTAGAGTACCACAGAGACCCATCCTATTCCATTCACCTTCGAAAAACTATCTGGTGCATTGCAACACACAACAAGAGATGAATGTGAGCAACTTAATAAATTCCGGAACCTTTAGCTCCGTCAGTGTTTTTATAGAACATTACGCCAAGTTAACATAAATTGAACGAAAGGCAGATTCGATTAGTTGCTAAGTGCACCGTGGGGCTGAGGAATGCTGTGTGATGCGTCATATAGGATATTTGAGGGTTTTCCTGTATCGTATTCAAGATAATTTGTTGTACATAGCATTCATAATTCGTAGCTCCTAATTTAGAGGACATATAAATCTATTTTATCACGTTTTTACGTAGTTTGTTTAAGATTTTTGTCTATTGGTGAGGTTCGATGCAGTCGAACGGATTACGTAACACGTCTCTTCCATAGGTTAGAAGTTATTTAAAACGCAGTAATCTTCGTGAGACTTTCTCGTCAGTTGTTCAGTTACGAAACGGTTTTATCGACGGACTCAAGTCAGCTATCAAGTGAGAGTTTCTGAAATAGGAAGTCCTTTTCTATCTCCATCAAGTTGCTCCGCAGGGTCGTTAAAACGGATGTAATCAGTTGAGAGGCTGTTTGGGATTTCAGAGATCCAACGCCTCAGCTGAACGTTCGAGAGGAGACTCAAAACCAAACGTTTACTCCGAAGCAGCGAAACATACAGTGGCATCTCACAACATTCAGCAACACAACGAGCTCGAACGACACCTGCGCATTATTACACAACGGTTTATTATTCTCTCGAACAGCTTGACCTAGTCTCACACCTCCGATACCCATCCCATTCGATTCATCATCGAAAAATACCGGTTAACCATACGAAACATGACCTGGCTTCAATGGAACGACGAGAACTAAATATTCCAGGCGCCCGTAGGCAATTGGCACGACACGACGAGCAGTGCTGGCGGGTGGTTTTAATGAGATGGGAGGGAGTACAAATGAAGAAACGATTACTTTCGCTGTACTGGACCGCGAATTCTTTCAATTAGCATATTTTAGCTCACTATTTGCGATTTAAACGCTGCCGTAAACCTCTGAAAATTGTTCCATTCGACCCAGCATCTAAAAATACCGAGAAAACTATACCGAACACGGCGTATTTGCAATAAAACTGCCAAAATTGCGTTTTTAATAGTTTTCTTATCCATTTTTTACCCATAACAACTATGGGCGTCGTCCGATCGGATTGCCAAGCAGACGGCCACAACTAGGTACCAAATGGGATTTTTGTGGGTTTTTTAGACGCCACAAAACGGCCCGGACAGCGGACGGACATTGCAGATTTTGAATCCTGATGTCTTGAAACGAAAAGGGGGGGGGGGGTTATAGAAACACTTTCCTGACCGAAAACATAGTGTTACAGCCAAAATGGAGAGAATGCCCTACGCTACATCAATTTCCGATCAGATCTAATAACGTCGAAATGTTTGGTAATTTATTGTGTCATTTTCTCACGGATGATTATTTTATAGTAAAGTTGTGTTCTTTTGAGCTGTCTTTACAAGAAATTTAATTCAAATCGTTAGAGCCGGTTTTGAGAAAAAAATAGTGCGTTGATCACTACGATAACTACAGCTAGTTTCGGTTGGACTTTGCGCGTACCATTATTTTAGCGCCCCAAAGTGACCTGCAAGCTATACGTTAAATGTGAGCCAATTCGGTTCGAACGTTACTTCTCCATCTCATCCACAGAACATCGTCTCATGTGTTTTTGCACTCAGTGTAACATAAACGTAAATATCTGAAGGAAAACGAGTGGTGCGTAGCAACACACAACTTTCCGCATTCCCTTTAATTCGAACACCACCTACATAGGCGGGCGCTATATCTTCGTTCAACGCATTTTTACAGGAACATTTATGGGGAACAAAATGTACGTACTAGTTAGCTGAGAGTACTCCGCAAGTTTGGTCGAAATCGTCTGAGCCGTTTTTGAGAAAATTGGAATACCGATAAATTAATATTCGACAAATCTCCATTTCTGAGTTAACTTGGCTTATATCTCCGTTCAACATATATATACAGAAATAATTATGGAGAACAAAATGTGGCTATGGGTGACTTAAAGACACTCCATTAGGATTTATCGCATCTGGTGAAGAAGGGACCCTGGAATTTACGGAAATATTAGAAAAAACGTTATTTTCGACACATTTTGATTTTTATCTCTGTTCAATGGATTGTCAGAGGAACATTTATCGAGAACATTATGTAGGTATTAACTATTCAAAAACATCTTGAAAGTTTGGTTATAATCGTTGAAGCCGTTTTGCCAAAAAGCGTAAACAACCTATAATTGCTTCATAGGCCTATATCTCCGTTCACCGTATTTTCATGGAGATATGTATAGAGAAGAAAAGTTTGGTATTAATTAGTAGAAGATAGTTTGAAAAATTAATCAAAATCGTTAGAGCCGTTTCGAGAAAAGTGCGAAAACCCCTAGTTGTTGGTACATTTTCGTCCCCCACCCCCCTTTCCATCGGCCGAAATCGCCCATAACCTTATTTTGGTGTCTACAGAAAATAACGATTGAAAGAAAAAAAGAACCAGCTCAATCGGATCAGCCGTTCTCCCGCAAATCGAACTACACAGACACACACGGACCACGCGCCGAAATTAGGTTTTTTAGACTCAGTAGGGTCTGAAACGTAAAGATCTGAAGAAAACCCAATTTTTTTTTTGGGCCGATTACTATACTTTCCTTCCCTTAAGGTAGCGGAAAGTAAAGAATAGTCGGCCGATTAAATAACTGCGAGTAACGAATGTTGACAGTAATGTGTACTTCGTACTCTGTTCCGTCCGGAAGTAAGCGACTAAAGAACGAATTCGGTGTAAAACGTGCGTGGGAATGGTGTGGCCGTTGTGGGGTTGTTTTAGAAAACGCGTAATATTACGTCATTTTAAAAAAGTCATAACTGGTTTAACAAATGGTTTTAGAGAAATCGCTTTTGGGTTAAAAGATGTTCGATTGCTACAAATTCATCGGCGCGGTCGTCAACACGACGAATGGGAAATGTCCGACACGTCGAATCGCGTCGTGTCTGACTCAGCACATCGTTTTTCGTCATTCGACCAAATTGCGCAACGCGAGAAAGAAACAGAATTCGAGTTTACGAGCTAATTTGGACGAAATTGGGTCGAATTGAAAGGGTTTTACTTACATTTTGAGTTGAGCCGAGAGAATTGAAATGGATCCGAGAGATAACTCGATTCGTCGTAACTTGAGAGTGAGTCGTCGAGAAGAGCCGCTGGTCTGAGGGACTCCCCTCTACTTCCTTATCCCTTCCACTGGCAACGCGCTATCGCTCAGGATCCTCTCGCCTAATCGCTCGTAAGAAGAAAGTATTGTCATCCCCGATACGTTGACGTCAGTGCACCGACACAAATCTAATCGCCTATTCAGGCACAATTGTTCCGTACTTTCATTACAAACAAAATGATACACAATTGTGTCAATAAAACTGACTTTTCACAACATCATGGCGAATCAAAACAAAATATCTGCTGCTCCTTCAACTCGCACCTCTCCTCACAATTTTCGTCACTTGCAACTAATAAAACCGTGTAAAAAGCACGATGCTGTCGTATTCAGCACTTCCTGTTTCAATAATTTCGGCGTTATTCAGTTTGACATAGACTCGCAAGTCCGAGACCTATCTCGTTCGATTCAGCATCGACAAATACTATTCAACGACACGAAACATGGCCTGACTTCAAAATTGACGTTTTCTAGGCGACGCTAGGCAACTTGGGTGACGACTCGAAATGACGGGAGGCCTGGGAGAATCAATAAGTTTCGCTATATTGTCCCACCAGTTCTTTTTTTGTCGATTAAGTCGCGTTTGAGCAATTTCTCAGAGTTTATAGACGAGAATAACGCGTTTGATGTATATCAATCTGGCCTTCGAACTAATTACAGCACTCAGACTGCACTGATCAAGGCGACTCTAGCCATTCTGAGACCTATCGGCAGTCAGGATATACAGTGCAAAGCTTTCAATAACAATAAAGAACTTTTTAATTTAAACCTGAAAATTCATCTGTTTAAAGTTAAATAAAAAATAATGCACGTGTCTCCTGCAGGTTGAACTAGGGTTAAAAGTGTTTTTTTTTTTAAATTTTATTTCAGTCAGAAGATTTACATTATTTTGTAAAAAGAGGTATATTATTTCGTAGAATCTTATCCAGAGAAAGTGGAAGGGAGGGCCCGCTTAATTGATTAATAAAGCCCTGCACACTATTACACAACGGTTTATTATTCTCTTGAATAGCTTGACCTAGTCTCACACCTCTGAGAATCGTTTCATTCAACCCAGCATCTACAAATACCTAGAAAACGATACCGAACACGGCGTATTTGCCTTTTTGTTAATTTTTTTAACCATTTTTTAACCACTCTCTCGTTGCACTCCTTACCTTTCACATGAGGGCTTCCTTGCGTATGGTTTTTTTTGGATATTAAGATAGCTTTTGATTCAGTTAATCATACAAAATTACTTACACTGTATTAGACCCAATTTTATTTTTAATTTACGTTAATAAACTATCGAATATGGAAATAGATGGCGTTATTAAAGTTAACGTACCTGTTAGGTGAGTCCGTCTCCTCTGGCTGGTGAGTTACTGTGGGCCCACAGTAACTCACCAGCCAGAGGAGACGGACTCACCTAACAGGTACGTTAACTTTAGTAATTTGCCTACTGGCGGACACAACCCAATTTCTTTAATACCTAGATGGCGTTATGTTGGGTTTTGCTGATGACACAGCAATTTTATTTTTTGGTAAAGCATACTGAGTTGCGAAATACAATTAATTATAATTTGTTTCTGGTCCAACATTCGTTGAGAGTCGATTGCTTTGCCCTGAATGTTGATAAAACCTCTCTAATTATGTTTTCCTTTTCTAATGGGAGTAGTTCCGTCTTTTCACCAGTGCCTGTTCATCGTTTCTCGTGTTTCCGTAGTAGGGAAATTTGCAATTGCACTTTCTTACTTTGGGCTACAAAATGTAAATACGTCGGGGTCATATTTGATGATAAGGTGAAATTTAATTAGCAAATTTATTCTTTGGTTTCCAAATTAAGAAATTATTTTACGTTTTCAAGGAAGCTAGACATTTTTGGAGGTATTTAAGGGAGCTAGTGCTGTTTGAGATCTATTTACTTTGGTACTCTTCTTTATTAAAATGTAATTAAAATGTAAATTAATGTAAACGAAGTTTTCATACCTTAATCAGAAAAGTCCTTAAGTTTTTATTTTTTACCTTAAATTATCTAATTTTTCTTTTTAATTCTAATTTGAACCTCTTCAAGGTAATTAACGGTACCTGGTCTACAAACATTTGCTCATTAAAAGCCGTTTTCTGTCCTTCTAGGAATCTCCACTTGTATTTTGTCTGCCAATATGGTAATACTTTTATTTATTTTAATTTTTCCTGCTAGCAATTGTTTATAAATAATAGCTATTGTAGATTTTTTAAAGAGTTTTTTTAAATATTTTAGTTTCCTTAAATAAATCTTTTGATGGATACCTTTGAGGTTCATTAAATAAATTTTTTATTAATAATTTTTGTGTGGTCTGTACACTCTTTATTTTATTAGAGTATGCATTACCCCGCGCTACAATTCCGTTATTTAACTGAGATAGCACCAATGCGTTCTAAACTGTTAATTTTGTTTTATTGTCATGATGTTTCTAATTTCAAAAAAGGTATGTGTTAGCTTTCTAATTCTTTTATTTACAATTTCGGCTTGGAGTTCCCATGAAATAGTTTGGTCCATTTGAACTCGTGGATCACTAGGGCAATCACAATTTGGGTTACAATCAGTTTTGTTATGACAAACCAATCCGTCAATTGTGGGAATACCTTTTTTTCTGAGGGAGAAAGCAATATATTTAGTTTTGTCAATTCAATATTAGATTTAGTTTAGTGAAATTTAAATTTAGCTTTCTCAGGTCCTTTTCTGCTTTCTTTACGACAACCACCCAGGAGTTACCGGTAATTATCAAGGCGGAATCATCAGCGTACGACACCAACTCTCCCCCAATTTGAACGTCTAAAATGTCCTTCGCAAAAATTAGGAACAACTATTAGGTTTAACATTCTCGTAGATTTATAAGGTTGTGGTTGTAGAGATCAGCTCCATCAGCTGCCAAAAGTTCATATGAACTTGATGGGTTGGTGGACGGAAAAAATTTCTTTTTCGTTTTTGTAAACAACTTTGATGCTCTTTTCTTTCGGTATTATTACCTTTTCTGCTTTAATATTAATGCCTCGGTAAAAACGTAGTATTTATAGTCGACTATTTTTCGTAAATTATTATTGTGTTAGTGTGTGTCAATTATTATTATTGCTCGTACTATTAGTATCTTCTGGCGTGATAAGTATTTCAGCTAATAAATTCACTCGAAGAAGGGGAGGAATATCCCAGTACAGTCTCTTCGCTACATGTGCATGTAAATTGAAGATTGTAAATGCAAATTATAGAGGATGATTGTGAAACCTGTATCCTGGGGAATGGACGGGGGGGCCTAATTCCCCTAGGTGGTTAAATAAAGCAATCTCTCACTCTTTTAATGTTTTTCTTTTCAATAAAAAATTGTTTAGTTTCTCAATTGCCTCAGACGAAACAGGGAGTCAAGTAAATAATTGTCGGGAGGTACGGAATAAAAATACAATTTAATCCAGAAATGGAATGATACGACTACAAGTGAATGAACAAATCATGATTTTGTCATGTCCTTACGCCTTATAAATACGAATATACACGTCGATTAAAGCTATAAAAATAAGCAACACACGTTATAAACATTACGCTCATCAAATGAGTTATAAATTAACGTAAAATTAACGACTATTTACGTTTGTTGTAGTCAGGCGTTCATTTAGGAGTTTTCAGTCCTCCCTAGACTCGTCGGCAGAAGTCACTATATTCTGCCACTAGGCGTATTTTAGCACTTTTCAACGTGTAAAACTTAAAATTTAAAGTCAACTTAAGGCGGTGTTAGTTATTGAGTGAAATAACCGTTTTGAAAAAAGATATCAAAATATGTTACAAATATATTTCACTGTCATTCGTGCAGAAGAAAAAAAATTACGCCTAAAGGTGGAAACAATTAGAAACAGCGTTTGCCAACTGGTTTCACGAGGGGCAGTAGAGATGCTGCTGTACAGAGTGGAAGAGTGCGCTGACACTTGGCACACACAACAGTACGTGGAGAGGGGCGCTGAGAATGACCTGCTTTTACCACACAGTCTCAGAGCTAGAGGTTGCAGGCATTACCCTCATCAATGGCTGCCCCTAGAAAGAGGGAGGAGTGCCTTTTAACGTTCTAAGAGTGGCAGGATCAATGGGAGGCTGAGACATGAAAGAGGTGGGCAGAGAGCCCCTTAACTGAGTCACAAAATGTGCGAGGAGGGACCCTACTGCAAGTATTGCGGGCTGGTTACTGTGGACAGTGTGGAACATGTCATCTTCACCTGCCGCCTCCTGCAGGAGGTAGAGTTCTGGCCATACATGATCACAGGTGAGATAATGAAGAATGACGGTGGTTGGGGGGCATAACAGACTCTGGTAAGGCTATGATAAAAATGGTCTGGAGTTAGAACCACGATGGATCATTAGCAACTTCTTAGCTGATTAGGAAACCACCTCCCAAAGGAGCCTCCAAATGAGGACCGCTTGGTGGAAAGAACTTCCATTTCACATCATTGTTACCACTATTTTGAAATATTTGATCCCACTGGCCCTAAAACATTACTATCTCACTATTTATCATGGAAGGCACTCGAAAACATTGGTCGTAACTCAAAAACTTTCCGGACGATTCCATTTGCACTGCGAAGAAACGAAAATTTGTCTCCACGAGTGAAATCCCACTGCCGTAGTGTAAACATTATCTCAATAACATATTTTTCAACTGAATGTATAACACTTATTCTAATGCATTTAATGCTACGTTATAAGGCCAACGCTTCTTCTAATAGGCACAAATAGTACTTAATTAACTTCATAAAAATGTCCTGCAACGAGATCAACAATTTTCATTCACTGCCTCCAGAACCATCAATTTATTTGTGCTACGTTTGTCCCTACAAAACGTGCACGTTTCTGTTTAAATCATTAAGCAAAAATGTAAAATACCCTACAAAATGTGAAGGGGACAACCAAAAGTTCGATTGAAAAATCACTGCGTAGTAACTCAATGGTCAATTATCAATGACAATAAATACTTGAATGTACGTCGAAGGAATAAAACGGAATTTGACGTAGGCAGGAGTATGACCAGGGCACTTTGGTTGTAATTGCAATGTGACACAATCTATGAGACCTATAAGGGATACGATAGCTCGGAAAATAAGATTTGTCGAACATTAAATAATAATTTTTCTCGTGTAAACAGAAACTGCTCCAACGATTTTGATTGAAACGATGGGAGGCTTTCACTTAACTAGTACCTACATTTCATTTTCCATACGTGTTTCTGTACAAATGCGTTTAACGAAGACACAGAGCCCATAATCATGTAACGCAAGCAGGTTGCAGGTGGATTGTCATCTGAGGGCTAGGGAGAGGACACTACTGGGTTGTCTTTGGAAAATGACAGACGCCTGAAATCGTTGCCACAGGCCCAGACTAGTCTGCTGTGATCCTATGTGTCCAGGTAGTATCTGGATCTTCTTGCCTTGCGAAAAGAGCATAACTAAACACGACTGATGTTCGTATGGCAGTGGAAGAAGCTTGTGGAGCAGAGACAGGTGTAACATTGGGGTTGCTGCATTGACAGTGATATGCAAGAAGTGTTGAGGAGATTGCATCAGTAGGCGTTCTCTGAGGTATCACCCCCCCCCCCCCCATGATGCAGGGTTGAATTGGTGGTCGTTTTATCGTGGTCTTCCTGTAATCCTTCTCTCCTTGTCCCTCCCAATCCTAGTTGGATAAAAGAGATGATTTATTTTTATATTTGCCAACTCTTTTTGCTTTCCACAATTTTGTGACGCAAAAGTGGTACTGGAGTGTGCATAAAATGATCTGCGAGGCTGAGTTGGAGTCAGATGGGCATGCATTGTGTAAAGGGGCTGAGAGTGCTTGCAAACTTGCAAAGATGAACCTCAAGGCTGAATAGTGGGGACCAATCAGCATCAGGGAACACTAGATCCATGGAGCCCGAAGGTGGAACCGAGAGGACATAAGACTGCTCATGGGCGCCACAAAATAGGCCCATTTGAGGCTGCAGCGGGGTTCTTTCTCAGTTGCCACCAGATTATAGAAACTGAAGAGCGTGTATTCACAATCTGCGCAGTATGAGTTGTGTGTCAATGACAAGAATAATTCAATAACGCGATCGTTCGTAATTGGCCATATTTGCTCTGATTTTTCCTTCTCTCTGCTGCAGTACAATACAAAGGAGGAGAGTCGTGTTTTGTCGAGGAATCGTTTTGACACAAATTGTGCGTTTAACAAATCGTATTCCACCCTCAGGGTTTCAATTTATTGTTAACAAAGAACTAGATCAAGGGGGGGGGGGATGAGACAATGTGTGTACCAGTGATACAGACAGAAAATTGATGGGAGCGAATTTGAGTCTTCAATATCCGCCAGTAAGACACCAAGGATATGGACACTGGAGAGGGCTTCCCAATGAGCCTGTTCTAGAGGAGCTGGGAAATGGGCCTGATGTGGCCACTGCGCATGCTACTGTTCCATCAGTTTGGGCTGACTCCCTGCTCACACTCCCTCTCCTTCATAGAGGATCTAGTTCCATTTTCTCAGTTCTTCAGACCAGTAGCCCGAATTTGATTTAGGAAATTTCTTTAAATACGACCTTATCGTCGCGTGGGGTGTTGTTTTTGGCATATTTTCCAATAGAAAATTGACCTCTAGAACTTGGACCGTTCTTGAGACGATGCAGGTTTTTTTACATTTTGAAAAATTATTACATACCTTGATGGGGGATGTGCACACTGTTTGGGTGGAACCCAACAGATATCTCCAGATTTTGAAGCTTTTGGGAAGGCTGTGTGTTGAGCCATGAGGAAATTGGGTGAATTTGAAATGATGCAAAGAATTGAGAAGGCTGGGCGCACTTTCCATTTTAATACCTTACCTCTGGTTTTGAGATTCAAGGTATGTTATATGCGAGATGTGAGGTATATTCAGGTAAAAGTTGGCTCCCCACCAGAACTCGGTTGATATGTGATCCAACCTCATTTTCCACTGCTGTTCCCCTAACTATGTATTCTTTTCAGTTTAATGGGAGCGAATCTGAGTCTTCAATATCACACTTGAAGGCATGTTTGATTGGGACAGTGGCAACGAATTCACGTCTTACGTCCTTCCTTCGAGACTCGGGTGTGCAGTTGAATAAAAAAAGCCGCGAGTAACCTGTTTTCTCGTTCACTTACAGACCGTTCAATGGCACAGAAAACACTTGAAACCTTTTCGTTGGGTGTTTTGTTACAGGACAGACACATCACATTAAGTCATCACGGGTGATGTGAAGAGATTATGACTGACAAGTTCAAACTCTTAGAATGAATAGCAAAGCTTTTTGAAGCATGAGCTCACTATTCCCGTTATCTAATACTGGTTACAACTCACAAACAATTCTAAAATGTACAAATACAACATTTTTCAAGTTATAGTATTAGTTCTGGTTAAGAGAGAAGTGTAAAGGGTGACTCCAGTTATGAGGTAACAACTGGAGTCAGAGCGTTTTATTTTTTCGTTACAATTTATCCAACTTGACCGTCTGATAGTCGACACGAAATAAATAACTCCTTTCCCTCCATTCTACAGACAAAAGCCCTTCGACAATAAAAAATGGCCGCTCGGTAGAAAAAGTAAGCACTCGCTAATAACTACTCTTTGTCAATATGGCAACTAGCAGTATAAATTTGTTACTGTGAGGCTTTTTCCATTCGAATCTGATCTCTCTTTTGAGTGTCAAGTTAATTCAAATAACATCCAAACGCCAATGGTAACCACACTTACTCAACTAATTAATTGAAAAGCAACCTGTTATACAGTGTTACCTTTACAAATCACGCCAACATGATGCAAACAGTATGTACAACTTGTTTTACAAGAAGATAACAAAGTAAAACCTTCCTCGGCTCTACGAGGTGACAAATACTGCCTTTTAATTGCACTAGATAGATTAAGTGATAGCACCGAGCAATCAGCTGTCATCTCAATGAGCGATAGACTTCGCATTGTAACAAATACAGAATTCGAAAGCGAATTACAATCCGTAGGTAACGTAACAATAACAAATTACTAAAATTAATAGGTGGAAACTACTGAATAATGAAGAGGCGGAGCATCGAGAGTCTGGAAACATTTGAGCTTTGTCCATGATCCAGTAGAAACCTTTCATGTGCGTTTGCTTCTTCAGCTCAGCTCCAACCTCTTCACGTATCCTGCGGTTGTATTCATTTAGCCAAGCAATCTGAAAAGTGTAGATACATATTTATTGCTTTTAGTTAGACATCCAAAGCAGAGACAGTTCGAACAATTGACTGAAAGGAGTCGCGTAGCCTATTAGGATCACACTGTCATATTGCCACATTCCACACAGTCGGCCCAAGGATTGATTCATGGGCTGTGCCTGTAATTAGAAGGTTGGAGTGAGTACTGCGATGGGCTGTTCCTCACCTTGCAGAAGATTAAGTTATAACGGCAATTCTATTCTCATCTGTGTGGAGACCAGTGAGCTAGAAACGAAAGATGCCGTTTGTGACGGTTGTCTTCTGGTTTCCACATCTGGCAAGCAGCGTATAACAAGATGATATTGACCCTTGGGAGGTTGGGGAAATGAGTAGAACGCAGGCCTGAAGGGGAGGTTGACCTGGCAAGTGATTTCTGCACTTGGTCAATGGCTCGAGTAGCGGATATTTCTACGTTACATAGAGCATTTAGGCGTACCTGTACTGATGATAGGGTGGATCATGCTTGCCATACGATCTTCTCGTAGGAAAGGTACGCTTGTGGCGCATGTCAATGGACACAGTTGGCTGACTCACACCATGTTGGATCTGAAGAAAACTGGAGGTGCCGAGCAGTCCACAGCCAGAACAGGATGGAGCTTGCTATTCTGGTGCCGATATCTTACAGTAATGGAGAATGAAGAAAAGGTCGCTCCTAGACCTCTCAAACTGCTGTGCAGTTGGGAGGATGTATGCGAAGTAGAATTCTTGTGAGGGTGGAGAAGATAAGAGCTTCGATCATAGAGAGCAATATGCTAAACTGTTCCAGTTTGGTATCTAATATGCAGGAATAAACTCACGAGTCCATTGGAAGTCAATCCTCCCTATATGCGTGTTAGATGTCCATCTTAGGGGCCTACAATCAGCAATTGCATCTCCCTGGATCAACCCCCTTTAAGAGGTTACACCTCACTACGCGTTCCTACTGCGATTTATTTCACTACGAATACTTTCAGTGTTTGACCTTAACCTTCCGTTAGTCGCGCGCACTTCACAGGTGCATGTTTTTCTTATTTTTGGTGCCACCATCATAGGCAGTGGTTTGGCGCCCCTCCCTCTCGTCTGGCCTCCTAACTTCCATCACTCTAGAGGTCAGTAATCCTGCAGCCGCGCTCCCTACCACATCAGAGGCGGTGCAGACCAAATCACCTCACAGGTGCAATGGAACTATTCATGTAAGTTTTGCAAATGTGTGATTTTCAATTTTTTCTTCTTCATTTTATGTTTTATTTCCTTGTGTGTATATGAATGAGTTCATTTTACTTTATATAAAAATTAGGCGTTTCAAAACAAAGATTCACCTTATAGGTCCAGCGTGACTATACGTGTCACTTTGGTTCTAATGTTTCAGTTTTCGTCAGTACATCCCATCCAAACCAGCGAAATATGGTGTTAAAATATTTGCGCTTGCTGACTCAAAAATTTACTACACTTATCACATGGAAATTTATGCTGGCAAATAACCAGAGGGGCCGTATTGTGTCAGTAATCAATGTGCTGACGTTGTTCGGAGAATAGTAACTCCAATAGTAAATACTGGCCGCAACCTTACCATCGATAACTGGTTCAGTGATGTCCCCCTGATGAGTGAACTGGCTGGTAAAAAAGTTTCACTCGTTGGCACCTTGAAGAAAAATAAATGGCAGATACCAGCTGAGTTCAAAAATGTGTCAAGAAGATGTGAAAATTCCAGTGTATTTGGTTTCAGGAAAGAAGGAACGATGGTATCGTATGTTCCTCGCAAAAACAAAAATGTTATTCTCATATCCAGCCTTCACTTCGACGATGCAATTGATGCTGAGACTGGAGTTTTGCAAAAACCGGAAATCATCACATTTTATAATGAAATTAAAGGTGGTGTCGACACAGTTGACAAGTTGTGTGCAACCTATAATGTGGCTAGAAATGTTCGTCGTTGGCCAATGGTAATTTTTTTTCTGCTCTCAACGTGGCTGGAATAAATGCGCAGGTAACATACACTGGAAACGGATGTATTCAATTGACAGCAGAAGGGCTTTTTTTGCGTGAGTTAGCCAAAAGTTTGATTATGGAGGAAATGGTTCGACGAAACAACGAAGAGAAGAATCTAACCATGGCCCTACGCTTCAGATTGGTGTAGGTAACGAAGCAGCCCTTACACCGCATTGCACTAATACTACCCCAGGAAGACTCAAGTAAAAAAAGAAAATTGTGTGACCCCTGTCACCTCAACAAGGAGAGAAAAAACACCAAATATTCTTGTGCTAGTTGCGGGAAGTACTTGTACTTAGGCCACGTAATTCCAATTTGCAATGACTGTCACGCTAGTCAAAGTGATGATCAGGTAATGGACGTAGACCAAGACAGTTCCTGAAAGGTTACCTCACTAAGATTGTGACATCTTAATTTTTCCATTATGGTATAGTTTAATCTAAGTCGTTAGCTATTGCTTTTCTTTCAGTATGGAAGTTGTGAGATCTCATAATATTAGTGCAAATAAAACTGAATTTTCGTCCTGTTTGGAAGTTACCTACCTATTCTTAGTCAATTACCAATTTTTACATTTTCAAATGCAATACAGTTTATTATTTACGTATATTTTGTTGTTTCCTACTTGATACATGGGCTTTTAATGAACCCAGGCGCTTAAGAGTTTTGTTTACTGGTAAAAATTGAGAACGCACCTCACAGGTGCAGTGCGACTATAGATGGGAGGAAAGAGGGCGCGACTAACGGAAGGTTAAACGTACAAATTCCACAAGATGCTTTCAAATTGTTCTTACATGTTTAGGGCTCAGCAACTTTTTGTCGATTAGCTTCGGTTCAAAAGGCACCAGAGTGGCAGAACGAAACGTCAAAAGGCGAAGGCTCTCATTCTGAAACTGCTACAAAAAGAGAATTATGACAATTTTGACGAACGATGTACAAACACGACACTAGATGTCGAGGATGCAAAACTACTCAAATACATGAATTCACGAGCTCAGTAACTCACAACGAGAGACCATACCCTGTGTATGGGTCTAGAATCGAGCTCAACATTTAAGTATGCTTTCTCACACCCAGAAATGGAAGATGCTACAGTGTCTCATCCACATGGCCCATGGGAACCGAAATACCGGAAAATCGATTGTTTATAATTTTTATTTTTGGTGTTTTAAATTTGATGTGTCCTTAGCTCATACGGGTAGGTTGATTCTGAATGTGAATTTGGGTTGAGACCATCACCTCAACAAGTTTTTTCACAAAATTAAAACAACCTCGTGAGATACTTTGTACTAGAGCAAATAGTACCTTATTGATATTCCCTGAATTGCATTAAAATTACTAAAGTTAACATACCTGTTAGGTGAGTCTGTCCCTTCTGGCTGGTGAGATACTGTGGGTGAGCGCTTTTGATGTAAAGACATCATCGTCTGACAGTCAAGTCAGGACTAGAGTCAGTCAGTTGGTCGTGGTCTTTATATACGAAGAGAAAGGTGAACGGGATGGTGGAGCGTCAGTGAAGGCGGGGGAGGTAAGGAGGTCATGTACCTCTGGGGAAACCCGCTAGAGGTGAAGGGAAGATAATGTAAGTAAAGTGCGTCTTAAATAGCCTGTTGATGGTGGATTCTAAGTCTTTTTGGTGATCTGTAAATTCGTCAGTTGGTTGTTTTCGTTTGTGTAGTGTTTTGAGGAGTGTGAATACAGTGCTACATTTTGTGTTGATTTGTTCATTTATGATCTGTCCATTGAAGTGTTTTTGTTTATAGATTTCCATGTTTTCTAATATGTTCAGTTTTTGTCTTTCGTATTGTTAATGTAGTAAGGTGGTGCTGTCTTGTATTTTGGTAGATTCATGTCCAGTTGTCTTGAGGCAAAGTTTGAATCATCGTTTTTCTACTAAGAGATTTAATGTGTTCTGAATATCTGGTCCGTATTTTTCGTCCTGTATGTCCTATGTATGCGTTTGTACAAGTACAAGTTATTTTATATACCCCGCTTTGGTCGAGTGAGTCTGTCAAACACCTGTCTGGCCCAAAAATGGTTCTTTTGCCTCCCCTGATTTCAATAAACAAGGTGCTCCTTTAAATACCTGCGCGACAAATTGCCTGCACTTTCTGAAGCTAAACTTTAAGAAGGAGTTGTCATAGGCCTACTGGCAAATGCGAACCTTAGAATCGAACTGATTGTTCCTGAATACAATGTTGCAGGATGATCTGAAGCACGGAGTTCATTAAAAAAACAGAATAATAAATTGAAAAAACTATAAAATTTTTAGAAGATTATAATTGTAAACTCCTGAATTTAGATCCAACTGATAATTATCAAAAATTAATCCGTAAAATAGTTACCAAGTCAGATAATATTCTTAAAAATATGTACAAACCAAGCTTTGTAGAAATGAATCCTCATGCGCCTAGGTTATCCTGTCTTCCAAAAATCCATAAAGTAGGAGTACCAATGAGACCAGTTGTGTCATATATTGGTGCCCCAGCTTACAAATTGGCTAAAAAATTGAATATTTTGTTTAGGAGTAAAATCAACTTTCGGCCACAAAACCGTCCTAAATTCACAAGATTTGGTATCAAAAATTAAAGATATACAAGCACCTCCAAATGCCAAACTTGCTTCATTTGATGTGGTGAGCTTGTTTACCAATATCGATGTAGCTACCTGCAAAGATGTGGTTAATGGGCTTATCCATAATTCGAACCTCGATATTTTTGAAAAGAATGAATTGTCTAGTTTAATATCTGTTTGTATGGATCAGAATTATTTCATGTTTGAGGGTAAATATTATACTCAGCCGGGGGTTGCGATGGGTTCTCCACTGTCTTCTTTACTGGCGGACATTTATATGGATTATATTGAAAAACAAATTTTTGGAAAATTTAAATCAAACAGCCTATTGTATTGGTGTAGATATGTGGATGATATCATAATCTTATGGACAGGGACCGAAAGACAATTAAATTCCTTTCATGAAAAAATTAATAAACTAGATCCGTTCATTCAATTCACCCTTGAATTGGGCGGAGATAAGTTGAATTTTCTAGATTTGTCTATTTCACTGATCAACAAAAAACATAATTTTTCAATTTATAGAAAAGATACGTATAGTGACATCACTATTCATAATACCTCAAATCATCCTCTGGTTCATAAACATGCGGCCTTCCATAGTATGATCAATAAGGCACTGTCTATACCAATGAATAGTCAAAATTTATTAAAAGAAAAATCAGTCATTAAAAGCATAGCAGCGAGTAATGGATATGGCGGAGAGCTCATCGACTTTATTTGGAATAGGGTTCTTAGGAAAAAAAGTAGGGAAGGGGTCTCAAATTTAGTGAGGGAAAATGTGGTAGAAGAGAAAAAATGGATAGGAATACCTTACTATGGGAAAATTTCGGATAAACTTGGCAAAATTCTATCAAAGTAGGTTTTAGAAATAAAAATAGTCTTAAATCTTTATTGGGTTCTGTTAAGGATAAAATTAACGTCCAGGATAAAAGTGGGGTCTATAAACTAAAATGTTCATGTGGACTTGAGTATTGTGGTCAAACTGGTAGGAAATTTAGGGAACGAATAAAAGAGCATGAAAAGGATTTTAGGGATAACAAAGGTGATTCTGCGTTTGCAAGTCATCTGAGGGAATCCAATCATGACTTTAGTTTTGATTTAACAAATAAGCAGTATATAGAATTTCTTCACTTTTGCCCAAAAGGAGGTATGTTAGATGTTCTGGAAAAGTTCGAAATTATTAAAAGTGATAGGTGTGGGAAGTCTCTAAATGAAGTAATCCTTCAAAACATTTCACCACTAATAGGTTCATTTTTGCAATAGCTTGGGTTTTCCCTCCACCATTGTCTTGAGTTGATTGACATCGGGTTTTCCGATGTTACTGCTCTGGACCAATAGGACTCAATATCTCCGTTCACCTGACTATATAAGATGTCCTTTCTATGAGGTACCTTCAATTCATGTTGTTACTGTTGATGACCTAACCGTCGAAATCGATTTAACAATTGTGCTCATTATTTCTGTGGAAATATAGACAATTTATTGTTTATTCTGTTTTTTGGGTTTCCACAATATCCTTGCGAATGATTTAGTTCATATGCACGGAGTTCTTTGCTAGAAGTCACTACTAGTTTCCAAACTACGTAGCGATTGTAGCCAACGTGGTCGCAAATCATAATGCACTACGAGCGTCAAACTTCATTTTCTGGATTCCCCTATTGATTCTTTTCCTGGAAATCTTGGAGCTGTCAGCGAGGAACAGAGAGAGAGGTTCCATCAAGACATGAAGGACATGGAGAAACGTTACCAAGAAACAAGGGATATTATGCATGGCTGACTACTGCTGGACCTCAATGAGAGACTCGCTAACAAAAATCCATAAAAAGAAAACTACAAAAACGCAGTTTTCAGGTGAAAAGAGAAAGATTTTCTTTTTTCTTAAACAACGTACATTATATTGCTTTTTTTTAAACAAAACTCAATAATGCTGAGTAATTTTCTAATATAGTTTCAATAAATATTTTCTCAGTGTTTTTGGCAGTTTCTATGAAAACATTTCAAATATACTGCCTTGAAAACCTGACGTGTTGGGAAAATCCTAAGCACAGATTAGCACGCCCCCGTTTAAGATAGTTATTAAACTTGCAACACATTTCCACGAAAAAAAATTGTAGGCTTGTGTTATTGATTGAAATTTTTCTTAAAGATCAATATCGTTTCAAATGATGTAAAAACTCAAACAAACAAAAAATGATCAGTTTCCACGCTTAGTGCAAATCAAATTTTCACTCCATAAACAAAGTCTAAATGCAAAATATGTCACAATGTAACGCACACTTCTTGAACTGTCAGAAAACGTATTTTGTCATGCAAGTTTCCATACAGCAACACCACAATAATTGAGACGTATGGACAACTCTGTAGAATTTCAAGTCAATCAACAAATAGTTATCTTATGGACAATACTAGTCTCAAGGGACAGATTGGGATATCGATAGTCCAACCTAAATTAAAACAGTTATATCCTTGTGTCAATTTAAGCTAAAACAACCTATTCTTCGGTATTTCGGTTTCCAGGGGACACAAGTGATGAGATACTGTCGCTTCTTCCATTTTTAGAAGTGTGAAAATTTTCACTCTTTTTTTTCAGCCGATTACATAACCTTTCTCGCTATTCCCTGGAGATAAGAAGTATAAAAATATTCGGTGTTCAGTTCACTAAGATAACTGTAGTTAGTTTCATACCAGTTCCGCCTAAATACCAGTTTTAGCCCAAAAGGTTCATTGACGATACGCTGCTCTGTGGCTAGAACAAAATAATCAGCAGTCGAGAGACAGATCTGCACTTCTTTCAGTGAGTCCAAAGCCCTTCCTAGGGACCGACTAAGAACCACTTAAATGAGGAGGTTGGGAAGTGGGAGGAGAAGTGCAGAGCTGCCTATTGGTGGCATGTGCCCGGCCGAAGGCAGTCAAGGTTATTTATTAGACTCTCAAGGGAGTGAACAACGCGATTCCCATTCTGGAGAGAGAAATTATACAGATGGTATGTGGTCTGTCCACTAAGGTACCACCTCGTCAACATTGGTAAGGCAGAGGTACAGATTGTGTGAGGCGGAACTGGAGTCAGCGAAGCATGTGCTGTGTACTGTGTACTTGCGCTGTGCCTTAGGCTCACATCAAGGGTGTCTTGTGTTTTATGCGAGAATAGAGGGGACGTCGCATCAAGTCGCTCCATAGAAACTGGCGGTTTACCTGAGAGGTCTTAAGGCCGCTCATATACACCACCAAACAGGTCCAGATGGAGCCGCATTGGCGTTCTCTCAGAAAAACAAGATCTCCCCTTGTCAGTTCATTAGATAATAATACTCACTATGGAAGATAACCCTTAATTAGCATTGGAGTTCTATAAAAGTATTTACCTTGTTACTAGGTACTACTTCCAGCACGTTTTTAAGTCTTATCCCAAACCGACCTTCCTCGTAGTGTGCTGGACCTGCAACAGTAAAGTGTCTGAAGTGTATCACACAGCAGTTTAATAGTCACAAAATTTCTTGTGAATTATGGTTAATATAGTTTGTAGCTTGAATAATTCGTAGTCTCGCCACTTTCATATTTTGCGGTTCTCGGCGTCACCCGTTCCAGTCTTCCGCCAGATGGCAGTAAATGCGTACGGGAAAATTATGTTTATTTCTTTTCCAGCCATTGTTTCCAATTAAGAAGTGGGACAGTTATTTTCTGTAAAATATATTCTTCAGAAGAAAAAAAAGAGAAACATTGATAGATTCAGAATTCGTTGACGAATTTGGAGACAATCTGTTGAATCCATCGTGTGCTGCAACCTGCAGGCGATTTGGGAGAACAGGCCCGGCACCACGTTTCGGAGATTCTATTGTTCTTTTTCCGCCGTCCAGCATTGACGTATCTACCTACAGCTCATCAGCATTTCCCGTCTCTTCCAAAATTTCACCCTTGTTGGGATCGAAAGACTATTTATTCACCGACTGCGTGGCTTCTGCCAAGATATCCACTCATCACGTACCGGTAGGTGGTACTAATATTCGTACACCTCTCAGGCTCTTCTCAAACCACATCTCGGAAACAGCATAATGAGGAGGTCCCTGTCTTTTGCTCAGTTTCAGGTCGGAGCTCAAAAGCTAGATCACCGACTGTTCCAAACCCGAAGAATACATCCAGTACTACGTTCGTTTCCCGTTCCACTAGTTAGTAAACTTATAATATACTCCACGGCCGTTGGAAGTAGTGAGTACCCGCTTAATTTCAGAAGTCTATCGTACCTACCATGTATATCTGTGACAGAGATCTACCCTGAGTTGTTTACTTGAAGATAAAGTTAATTTTTATTTTTTTTTTTGATTTGCTTAAATAAAGCGACACCTATCCTAATCAAGTTTATTTTGTTGTTTTCCACTTACCTATATTATATTAACCCTTGATTTACCTTGGGTTCATCCCCACAAGATTTCAATTTGTTTATTTCGTCACAAGTTATGCCACTCCTTTTTGGACAAACTTCCTATGTTCAGCTGACAAGGAACTACAAGAATTTCTCCAGACTGAAGGAGTGGCCACTTCCATGTCGAGGCCTTACAATCCCACAGGAAGCGGCCCAATCGAACGAGCAAATGGTCGATCCTCCTCCTCTCGATCCCTCAGATTGGAAATCAGTGCTAGCAGGTGCACTCAATGCTATTTGATCCCTGCACAGCAACCAATAAACGCGTAACTAGAGCATGTTTCGACATCGGAGGAGATCTGCTGACAGTATTTGGTTTTCACGTTCAAATACAGCTGTAATGAATGAACATGCACGAACAAACTCGCATGAGCTTCTAGTAGAGGAAGTCGAAATCGTTGGTGTCAACCCACCACCAAACGTCTAGGACTTTTCACGAAGGGGGATGTTTGAGCCAGAACTAGAGGACACTGAGTCAGAGAATAGGAACAACAAGACACCGAACCAGACTTACAAAGAAGATCCACAACCTCAGGATAGTATTCAACAAATGAAATTGTTCTGCAACGTTCTACTTCGGCTCATTTTAATTTTAATGGTAGACACGCACGTTATGATTCATTCAGTTTCATTATTACCATAATCACAAGTTCCCTTTATCATTGCTATATGTTTCATTCTTCACATTTCTGTTACGCCCTAACGTGTTCAATTCAACTGATAAGTAATAAAACCTAAACTGCAACGGTTTTTTACACTTTTTGCTACTTGTCAATGGCAAGCCGAGGGACGAGGGAGTTTTTTTTCTACTTTATGGAGCCCGCACTCATAGAAGGAACCGGTACAAGCCCTTTCAGCCTCTTAAAAGAGCCCGCTTAAAATCTCCCTCAATATTTCCCCGTAGCAGACATTTGTTTTTTGTCGTACGATCTAAACAATCACAATTGAAGTATTCTGACTTGATCTGTTCGAAGAGCAACGAATAATATTTTATTTGCAGTTTCATCCAACTGCTCCTGACAAGAGCTGGTAACGTGAACGCACGATAGTAACAACCAGACACAGCATCTTAAGGCGGCCACTGACGATCGTTCCAAGTGGAGTGGCGCGGCGCGAAGTCAGGCGATATTGGAATGACGGAAAGAAGAGTCGAAAGTGGGGTTCATTCACGATCACTCCACTCCACTCCAATCCACCGTTCTGTATTTTGAAGAGGAAGTGGTGTATCAAAATTGCCTATTACCCGTATTATCATTTGATTTATTAATGATAGTTTGAAAAAGCGTCTTGCCGCAAGATGGACGGAGAAGAATCTCTTCTTTTGGCTACAGTTGTATGCTTGTACGCCAAACAAAGAAGACCCAAACGGAAGTGGGTGAAACAATGGTTTCTCAACAGAAGAAAATAAAAAATTACGGAAATTACTTTAAGAGCAGCGGTTAGAACCATCTGACTGGAGAAATTACTTGCGAATGAATGAAGAGGCCTACTTTCAATTACTCCATTTGGTTACACCAATGATTAAAAAAGAAGACACCGTCATGAGACAGTGCATTACTCCCCGTGAGAGGCTCGCTTGTACATTACGATTTCTGGCAACTGGGATGAATTTTGAAGAGCTGAAATCTGGGTCACTCGTTATCCACAAGCAGCTATGTTCCTTGTATAAATCAATTACGGAAATTACGAAATCCTTGTTGGAAACACTCATTTCGCGGCGAAAAAACGTATATTGGGGAAAGAGCTGACTGATTAAACACAGGGAAAAAGGCGATAAGTGAGTTCGATTTTGAATCACAGGAAAGTGCCCGGTTCCCCCACTCACGTTCATTCCATCGCGCCATCTGTCCGTATTGCCGGGTCGCGTTTCCCCATTCACGAGCAGTTGGAGTGATGATGTTTTGGCGCGGCGCGATGGCTTTTGGACTGGTTGGAATTCCATCACGTCCCGTCACTCCACTCCATACCCGACGAGTTTCGCCATTCACGTCGTTCCATTGGAGCGCTACCGCGCCATTTGGCTTGTTGGAACGATCGTCAGTGGGCCACCTTTAACAGAGTGCATATAGGAGGAACCGGGTTGATGCTTAGCGCCCTGGTTTCAATTGTTTTTCTGCTTCTAAATATGACAAGTTTCAGACGAAATCTGTTCCTCCTGATATTCATTTTGTCTGCCTCGACAACACATGATCTCAGGGAACCAGACGCTTTAATTATTTCCCCACGACGCCCTAAACGAATGGTCTACTACTTGGAGGGGTGCCAGGAGTGACGTTCGAAGTCTCCGGCCATGCCATTTCTGATTATTATGGCATTATTATTCTCCTTCATTTCTTGAATTATCGAAATTTCCCCTCTTAGTCAACTGCTGGTCAGTTACAAGGAGTAAACAAGGGTAGTCTCGTAAGTTTTCCCCTAAAGGAACTTGTCACAGGCCACCATTTGCATCTGATTTTGACAAATATCTCGCGCCTGCCATTTGGCTCAATCATAGTTTCACTTTTGAAGTGCGATGGCCTTTGAACATATTCATTGAGTCTACACGAGTCAACCTATATCCCGATAAACCCGTACGTTTCAGAAAAACAACCACTAGTTCAGTGCAGTACTGAACGCAATTATTACTTCATTTTATGTAACTCCGCGTTTGGCTTTTCGACTAACGACATTGGCAAGGGCCGTGAAGTTTACGTTGAAAAAGGTTTTACGTGTTACTTTAATAATACATTGAGGGGAAATGGTACCAAAACCTGAAAAATTCACCAATAACCTGAAAATGTGTGTTCTTGGCTTGATGCGTCTAATAGGAGTTTTGCTACTTCAAGATCTTCCCAACAAAGGCTAAAGTAGCGAACTACGTGATTAGGGCGTTCAAGTGTCAGTACTATTTACCTGCTGAAATAAAGTAGCCGTCTTGGAACTTCTGCTTCGGGTGGTCATCTTGACCAATTATCAGAGGACCTGGAACAGGAAAAATCAAACAACCTTTCACTCTCTTTGGTCGATTCGACTCACTGTTTTTACTGTCCTTGGCACAACGAAGAAAGAAATGTTACGTAATCGGCTGAAAAAATATCTGGTGCGTTGCAACACACAACTTTCCTTAGCTCTACGTCAATTCACTTTGTACATGGCTAATTCTATTTAATCAATTCATTTATCATTCAGTTAATTTGAACTTGGTCAAACAACGCTTTACGGCAGCAGGAAGCGGTAGCGCTTACAGTTCCAGATTTTATTGTGCTGCTCGTACTAATTGCAGGACCATTATTGAGCAATACGTACACAGATCATTAATGAGGCTGTAAACACAAATTTTTGGAAGAACGATAGTAATTACTTTTGCAGAGTTATTGGGTAAAAACTTTTAGAACTGGTAGTAAGCGAAACGGCAGTAGTTGAAATTCAGGAATTTCTGGAGTGAGCCCCATGTATCTCATGAGCGTTTTTAAACACTCAATCTTTAGGTATTGGATTGGACTACAATACCAATTTTTTTTCAACATTCTACAAAAATTCCAACGGAGTTTATAAGGAAAAACCTGCGCTAAAAACGCTTTTCTTCGAAAATTATGATAATTTATTGTGCTGCTCTCACCATTTTCCCACTAATCGGAATTTTATGGTATGGTTGGCATATTAAGAACTATCAATATAAAAAATTTAATCAAAATCGTTAGAGCCGTTTTAGAGAAAAAAAATATTTGGTGTTTTGATCACTGTGATAACTATAGTTAACTTTCGGTAGATTTTGTCCATACCCTTATTTTGGTATTCCATGGTAACCTGTAGGCTAGACATTATGTTTCAGCTGATTTGGTACGGTTGTTTTCTCTAAAAACCGAGCAAAAACCGATTTCGTCGAAATGTTTGATAATTTATTGTGCTGCTCTCGTCATGTTCCCACAAATGGGAATTTCATGGTATGGTTGGCATGTCAAGAACTATCAATATAAAAAATATAATCAAAATCGTTAGTGCCGTTTTTGAGAAAAAAATATTTGGTGTTTTGATCACTGTGATAACTATAGTTAACTTTCGGTAGATTTTGTCCATACCCTTATTTTGGCATTCCATGGTAACCTGTAGGCTAGACATCATGTTTCAGCTGATTTGGTACGGTTGTTTTCTCTAAAAACCGCGCAAAAACCGATTTCGTCGAAATGTTTGATAATTTATTGTGCTGCTCTCGTCATGTTCCCACAAATGGGAATTTCATGGTATGGTTGGCATGTCAAGAACTATCAATATAAAAAATATAATCAAAATCGTTAGTGCCGTTTTTGAGAAAAAAATAATTTGGTGTTTTGATCACTATGATAACTATAGTAAACTTTCGATGGATTTTGTTCATACCCTTATTTTGGCGTCCCATGGTAACCTGCGGGCGAGATATCAAGTTTGAGCTGATTTGGTACGGTGGTATTCTCTAAAAATCGTTCACATACACACAGACCATTTTCCCAAATAGTGTTTTTCGGACTCAAAGGAGTCTGAAACGTAAAGATCTGAAGAAAACTCAAAAAAAAAAATTTCAGCCGATTACATAACTTTCGGGTATTAAAGAAATTGGGTTATATCCGCCAGTAGGCAAATTACTAAAGTTAACGTACCTGTTAGGTGAGTCCGTCTCCTCTGGCCCACAGTAACTCACAAGCCAGAGGAGACGGACTCACCTAACAGGTACGTTAACTTTAGTACATAACTTTCCTTTCTACTTCATAGAGCCAAGGAAAGTAAAAATTGTTGAGTTCATAGTTGTATGTGTGTCTATGAACATGATGCTGTAAACACGATTTCTTTGAGAAGGATAATAATCACTTTTTCACAGTTATTGGATAAAAACGTTTAGAAATGGGAATAAGTGAAAAGAAATTCCGTAATTTCTGGAGTAGTACAGTTACGCTTATCGTATAGGTATTCGATTTTATGATTCTAGTATCATTTGAGCGAAATTTATAAAGAAAAACTGCGCTAAAAACGATTTTCGTCGATATTTTCGGTAACTTATTGTGCTGCTCTTGTCATTTTCCCGCTGATTGTTGTCTCATTAGTAGCTGTCCACGTAAACAATGTAATCAAAATCGTTAGAGCCGTTTGCGAGAAAACAAATATTTAGTGTTTTGATTACTGTGATAACTATAGTTAGTTTTGGTTGGATTTTGCTCATACCCTTATTTTGGCGTCCCTTGGTGACCTGTGGACTAGATGTCAAGTTTGCGCTGATTTGGTTCAGCCGTTTTCTCACAATCACGTTTACAGACGCACACAGACCATTTTCCCGAATAGGATTTTCCTTCGTAGAGCCAAAGAAAGTAAAAACACTTTTGAGTTCTCCAATTAATACTAACAAGGTGTTATTAATTATTGCGCATTTTCGTCGTCTGTTCATACAGACACACACACACAATGTTAGTCAGTGAACAATCTCCTCTAATTTGTACCAACATTACCTTCTTCAACGGACATATAAGAGCCAATTCCGTGGCCTGTTGGATGATTATAGTGAAGTCCGTCGTCCCACAACGAATTTCTCGCCAGCACGTCGGCCTCTTGGAGGGTCATTGAGTCGGGAAATGTGGCAGAGGCGAGGTCTATGAGGCCCATCAGAACCTTCGTGTGGACGAAAATTTCTTCGTCGGTCGGTTTGCCGAAATGATAAGTTCGAGTGAGGTCCGTCGTTCCGTCTGTTGAATAAAACAAAACGTTAGTGAAAGTTGTTCTTTATCCGAAGTTTCAAATGAGGGAGTGACCTCTTCAAATCTAGCGACTGATGGTATCAGTGCGTTGAAACAGATCGGTTTTATTTGTTAGTGTTCAGGCAATCTAATATTGTAGGCGATCTCGTCTGTATTCCCCCCTGCCATAACCTTAGAGGGGCTCTCATGGCCACCGGCTCAGTTTTAGCGTTTTGTGTCGGATCTAAAAGGAACCTCGTCTCCTCATCACAACTCCATCCCTGTTCAAAACTCTTTCCGGTTAATTGCTCCTACTGAAATCGACCTCGCAGTCCCTGAAATCCGGGGCTTCCTGCTCGAAGTAGCACTCGAACTGTAATTGAGAGTGCAAAAGTTGCGAACTACGGACTAAACGACGGTTTGGTGCGGTTTGGACGCCTTTGGACTATAATTCGGGTTTTCCTTCCGCGTTGGGAGGCTTTATTTTGTCTTGTGACGATGTCATCTTTATTTAATTTATTTTTCTTATCTTATAGTTTATGTCCGTTCTGTTAGTATTTAAGCCTTTTTTGTTCACTCTCTTATGCACATGAACCACTTTTTCAGACTGAGTTAGTTGGTGCACCCTTTCATTTTGTTCACCCTGACTCAGTCTAACAGTTCGCACCCCAGTTGTTCCCGCCTTGATGCAATTGGGAAAACCCCATATTGCGGACACAGATTGTGTAGTTCGAGCGTAGATGAGCCACCTCATGTCCATCCCCTGCTCTTGTGGAGCTGGTGTTCTCTGATGCGGTGTTCTTACTATTCTCGCTCCCAGCAACCTTTTCCGGCAGCAGCCGAGGGACCCCAAGGGCTCTGAGGCGCATTGCAGCCAGCCCTTCACACGTACACAGAACATGCTTCGCATAATCTGGAAATCTGCAACTCCAACTTACCAATCTTTGCCAGGTGGTACCTTAGTGGACAGTGGCCTGTGAACAATGAGTATACATTCTCTCTGAGGTTCTCTCGTGTTCGCTCTCTGGAGAGTTTGATAAACAGCCTTGACTGCATTTGGCCTAGCACATCCCGCCAATAAGCAGCCCTGCACTGCTCCCCGACAAGTGGCTCTTGGTGGTCGCTACGAAGGAAGAAACGTAGATTCTTTTCTCGCCAAATTTGTTGGCGTACTCATTTCCTTCTATCCGTGTATGACCTGGCACCCAACACATTATTTATGTCGTTTTTCCTTTGCTAAGGTCTTCAGGCCAGTCAGGCATTCCCAATCCACCCCCAATGAGTTGGTATACCCCCCCCCCGTCCCTGACTGTGATCTCAGGCTCTCTCGGCCGACCTTTCAATTATCTCGCTCTACACGCTCTCCGCTCCGACATCGATGAAGCACATTCTCGAACCTGTCAGTCTTTCGCTGAACTCTCGTCCTTTAAACTGGGTAATCAGTATCCAACGTTTTCCCCAATTTGCGTATACCTCATTTACTCACTCTAATACTCTCTCTCGCTCTCTCTCTCTCTCTCACACAGTGAGAGAGAGAGAGAGAGAGAGAGAGAGAGAGAGAGAGAGAGAGATCCTTTGTGGTACAGGCATCCAAATTGTATAAAGATCACATCCATATGTTTGACTTGAGTAAAAAGGTTGACTCTTTCAAAGAAAAATTTAAAGAAATGTTAATTAAGGAATATTGAAGAATTTATATGTATTGTGAAGTTATATGTAGAAGAAAATTACTTTAATTTAATTTGTTAATGAACGCAACTGATTATTATTTGTGAAATTGTTCAGGGATGGTGGAAGAGAGGGCCTAATGGCCCTAATCATCCCTGATTGTTAAATAAAAGATTTCGATCAATCAATCAATCTCTTTCTCTCTCTCTTTCCTTCTCTCTCTCTCTCTCGCTCTCTCTCTCTTTCTCTCACTCTCTTTCTCTCTCGCTCTCTCTCTCTCACACTCTCACACTCTTTATCTCTCTCTCTCTCGCTCTCTCTCTCTCTCTCTCTCTTTCTCTCTCTTTCTCTCTCTCGCTCTCTCTCTCTCTCTCTTTCTCTCTCTCTCTCTCTCTCTCTCTCTCTCTCGCTCTCTTTCTCTCTCTTTCTCTCTCTCTCGCTCTCTATTGGATCCCTTCATCAGCTAACGAATATCTACAGCCTCATTTATTCTTCTACTTCTCGGAAAGCCTTTTCTTCCGTCCGTCTCGAGGATCCCCCCCGACGTCGCTCTCATCCTTCGTCTGCCATCTTCTCTTCATCTTTCTATTTCGCCGTCACCTGGTCAGAACGTTTTTTATTTCATCATAAATTAATTTCAAAGAATTTATTCATTAGTTCAACATTTTCTCCTTTTAATATAAATCTGTTATTGTTGTCTAAGTAGAGAAAACAGGTCTCATCGCTTTTTGTTTCAGTACAACATATATTCCTTAACTCGTAGCTTCACTTATACTCCTCTATAGTCTAAACTTATATTCCTCTACTCGCCTTTCATATGTTCCTGTATCGACTTCGCATATATTTCTCAATGAGCTTCACACATATTCCACTACGCGCTTCGTGTATATATCCTTCCTTCTTCCACTGTCTAATAATTTATTGACGTACATATTCAATGCAAGTTAAAACTGAATAAAATGGTCGTTTGTTTCGGAATATAGTTGCATCATTACACTTTACTATTGATAAAGGGCCATTGGTAAAGGAACTCACACTCCTGACACGAACAATTGCTCAAAATTCCCAACACTGCTTTTTAAGTTTTACTTAATATTAAGAAATAATATACTTATTTATTGTGTGTATGTACTTAATGTGTCTATTTTAAATGGAAATAACACTTATTTAAAATTGAGGGTATAATTAGAATCGTTAGAGCTGTTTGGACGAAAAACATGCGTTTTTGCTATATTTTGACCAAGATTCGAGTAATGCACAAAATAAACTTTTTTAAGACCTCTAAGCCTGACTCATAATCATCGAGCTTTGTTATTAATTGTAACAATACCTAGATATTGTCCCCCTGAGCTGATCAACAAGAGGCTGGACGCGTCCATTTTGATGCTGGTCATATTTTGCGTGTTGTGATGAGGAGACGCTGAATGAGCGCCAAAAGCGACAACCGTTTTAAAGCTGATGCCTTGGCTCAGAGGCTGTTCTCTTCTGAACTGATCCAACGTCATCGCTGCTTTGTGCTCGTCCCACTCTTCTCCTGCTTTCATCTGCGAATAAATTATACCTACGTGTTATTCGACATTTATCGTTCAAAAGACAGATGGAACTGTGGAGTTCAACTTGTAAGAAGACGAGAACGTTAAAAAAAGACTCTACTGAGGTTGATCGCCAGAGCGATACTTTCTATGGCACTTAATGTGTCACAGAGATTAGTGATAAAGTGAGTTGACAATAATGTTTTGAACCAGCTGTAGTGCGACCAGAATGATTCGTCAGGGGTCAAGATGACCATTGCAATATCGAAAAGGGTAACAGTTCCCAAAATCGCCCTACCGAACAAATATATCGCAGCGTTCAGAATTACCTTACTCTCGACGTAGGCCATGAATTCGCAAAACGCTATAGCGTCTCTAAGGTGAGCGTTGCTCATACCTTTTCTTTCCTCCGAGTTCTTCACTGATTTCAACGTCGCTATAGGAGACACTTTGACTAATTTGTCCGTATGAATCTGTAACAACGTTCAAAACTCAATTACCGAGACGAAAATTTCGATTGAGTGGTGCAAATATAGTCACATTTTGTGACTTATTCGTTCATGATATCTACTTTTTTGTGGTTATTAGTCTCCGTATCATATGCCAGAATGCATTTAGTTTATGTTGTTATAAAACAATGGATACACTAAAAAAACAGTAAACAAATTGTTGAGACAATACGATTCTAAACAAGAGGTTCCAAAATCACAAAATATTACACAAACGGAAATGACCAACTGGCGGATTTACAACCTATTCAAAAAAGACACAGAATCGACAATCAACAGACTAATTAAAGCTAAACAAAACTGCCCCCACACTCGTTTCCTTTCATTTCCAACGGATTTTGCAGGAATCGAATGAACAGTCACCTTCCTCAACCCCCGAACACATCGTAATCCAGTTCTCCTTTCCCTTTCCATAGTAAGACCACGACTAACTGATTGACTTCAGTACTGACGTAACGGCGAGACAATGATGTTTTTACATCAAAAACACTCGCCCACAGCTGTCTACCAGCCAGAGAAGACAGGTACGTTAACTTAAATGAAATATTTACTGATGGAACTAACCCAATTACATTAGTATAGATAATTCGTGGGACTGTCAACATAATTTGTATAACCATGGTTTTCGTAACCATTTGAGAAAACCAGTTTGTATGCGATATTCTGCCTGTGGGTCAACACGGGGTGCCAAAATAAAGCGTATGGATAGAACCCGTTTAAAACTGACTATAGTTATCATAGTGATCAGAAATTCCTTTTTTTTCTCAAAGACTCTAACGATTTTGATTGAATTTATGTGTGCACAGGCCAAGGTAACATAACGGCACCTGGTTCTGGGTTATCTTCTCAGGAGCATGCCCATGCTACCAGGCGCGACCACGGGTTGTGGATAGTGGAACGGCCACAGCATTGTCCCCAGGGGCATGTCTGCGGCCAGCTGTGAATAAGGTCAGCATGCTGACTGAATAAGCAGCCGCGAACAATGGGCAAAACCCAAGAGATCGCAGAAGAGATCCTGAACAAAGGACTCAAGGGCAAGCGGATCTACATTTTCTCAGACAGCCAGGCGGCCTTAAAGGCCATCGCAGCCTGTAGTTTTAGGTCTAAGCTGGCATGGGAATGCCTCCATGCGCTCAAGCAGCTCGGCGCCCGTAACAGGCTCTCCCTCATTTGGGTGCCGGCTCACAGGGGGCATGAGGGCAATGAAAAGGCTGACCGCCTCGCGAAAAGGGGTACAGAATCCCTACCCATCGGGCCTGAACCACACGTGGGTCTGATGAAAAGTCACCTGAACCGTCTGGTTGCTCGATGGGAGATACAGGAAAATGGCACCCATTGGCATCGCCAGCCACGACTACGACAGGCGAAAAGGCTTGTCAGGCCTTCCTGTCAAAGGGCGAAGGCGATGCTGACACTCTCTAGACAAGATCTGAGAGTACTGATAAGCTTCCTCACCGGGCACTGCCCACTCAGATACCACCTCAGCAAAATGGGCATCTCAGAGGCAGTGGAGTGCAGACTGTGTGGCGAGGAGGATAGCAGAAAATCGCTTTGAATACTTCGGTCAGGGGACCACTGAACCCCAAACTGTAGCGGACTCTGCGGTGAAGAACATACTCGGCTTCCTAAGGGGGGCGGGTATGTACGACAACTTCTACTAAGAAAGGCCCAGCGTCACAATAGGCCCATATGCGGCCGCAGTGACAAAGGGACTTGTCCCACACGCCCTCGGGTCAGAAAAAAAAACAAACAAAAAAAACATAACGGCGAATTGTGAGGATTTTTCTTAGTGAATTCCGTTCATACGACATTAACGTTCCCACAAAAATCTTGTTCGTAGTCCAATGCAACGTGGTGGCCATTCAATGGCGGTCATGAAATAATTAGTTTGAGGCAGCTGTGCATCATGTTGTGAAACTATGAACTATGCCCTTGAAGGATCTTGTGAGGATTGTCGAACTAATCGCCTGTAACGTCCCACAAGGATGATGTTATGCTTGACGTTCTTATACCACAAGTTTACTTTATTCTTCAACGATTCATTTGTAGCCTAGTGGATAGAGCACACAACTATTGGACGAGAGGAGCTGTGTTCGATTCCAGGGAAGTAAATGATTTTAAAAACTATCATCATCCCAGATGACTGGTTGTTTCAGTTGATTGACTATATTACATTCGCTAGGAGTCTTGCGGGAGAAGGAAAAGGGAGGAAGGAAAAGGGGAGAGTGGAGAAAAATGGCCTACTATAATGTAATTGGTTACTGGGTGGGAAAGATGGAAGAGCGATGGTCAACTTCTGGAAAATGGGGCAGCTGGTGGGGGTAAAAGAGGTGCACTGCAATAAGATTGGTTAATAATTGTGGGGAAGTGGGAAAAGCAGTGGGGTAGAAGGGATATGATATGAATGAGGTAATACCAAGGATTGGTTGAGGAGCACCGACATTTCCAGCTTTCCAACCCCATTTCTCCTCTACTGGAGAATTTATTCTTTGACTGACTTTTTTTGTTTTCCTTATTGTTGGGCGCACGAGAGGGCGAGAGTTTAAGGTCGAAAATAAAAGAACTCGGTGAGCGTGAGAAGGACTGTATTAAATGCAATGAAGAGCGTAGACTTTGTGTACAAAAGGGCGACACAGGTGGACGACTCTGAAATATGCGTGAACTGGCGGGAAACTGCTTTGGAAGGAGATAACGAACTGTAACTGGGCTGAGAATTGATAGAGGAAAGTGTCTGAGGGGGCACAGAGAGACGAGTGTGACTTTTGTGAGAGTTCGTAGCTGAATGTATTTTGGGAAGAGGTGTTTCTTGTGGAGAGGAATCTGAAATTGAGGAAAGGGAAAATAAAGAAAGGAAAAAACCCACTTCAGGGAAATCCGTTGCTGTTAGAAATAACAGCAACGCGGGGGTGGAATTTCCGCAGTACAATGACTGGCATTAAGGGACAGTTAGTCCCGGTGCGGGGAAGTCCGAGGTCAAAAGACTCGGGCTGATGTGACTTGCGTCGAACACTTATAATTCCAGAAAAGTAAACACAAACCTCTCCGAAAAAGTCGTATAGACAGTAACATGAATTAGCTATAGGGCGGTTTTTCAATGAAGATGTTGGCATAAGTGGCAATGAATTCCAAACGGTCAAGTACTGCAGTTTCTCGTAGAACGTTGAGCTAAGTCCTAATAGGTTAGCGTAAACTAGATAAATTAGTTGCTTGAGCGCTCAAACAAGTTGTGAGATGCGTCACGCCATATTTTATTTTCAATAATAGGTCCAACGATTTTGATTAACACATTCAATACGGCTTGACGCACATTCGAGTCATCGTTCTCTCTCTTCTAAATACGGCACTGAAAACTGACGGGTTGCGAGATTGTCTCACTACTTTCAAAACACCTTCCTCGGATGGGTAGCTTTCAGAAAGCAAAGTTCGTTTTTGAGTTGTCCTCCACAAGTTTTTGAATTATTGTTACGTGAACGTCTGTCTGCCGCCAAACCTCCCTCAAGCATTCTAAACGAATATTCTTGGTTGGGTGAGGTTTTTTTTGTTGGTTTCTTCTTCCAGAAATGGATTCATCTAGAAGGGTAAGTTTGACTTCGTACTTTATTCTTCATTTGGATTATTTTTTTAACGTGTGACTGTCGTCAATCATGCAATGTTGCTCGCATCATTTGGTACTGGCAGGTGTTCACGAACGAAGAGATTCGTTCTCTCGGGGCGATTTGTGTTCAGCCAATGAGGACAGTATTATGTATGTGGACGATATGGATATGGCAGTCGACGCGCTGGATACTTCTCGACAAATTATTATAACCCCGATTGTACTAAGCAACCTATGCCTACAGTGGTTCAGGGGTACCATTCGTACTAACTAATACTTCCGGTTCTACATCAGTGGTATAAATAACGTTGTGTTTAATTCTCGATCGTTTATTTTTCTTACCTTGAAATAATGTTTTCCTCCAACTTAGTAATTCATACGTATAATTTTGTAATTTTTTCCAATTTTCTTTGTAGTTACTAACTTTGTAGTTCTTACTTTGTTACGACGCCTTTATGTTTATCGAATGTCAAATAAATTACTTCCCCGTCCTGTGTTTTACTTACGAAGGCTTGCCAAAAAAAACCCGCATGACGCAGATTCGCGTCATTACTTTTCGAAACAACGGCATGACTCGAATGTGCGTCATTTATTAATTGTTATATAATTAACTTTCTATAATTTCTATAATCTATTCTTTTCACATTTTACATATTCTCGCATCTTCCCCTCACAGAAAATAGAAAAAAGTAAATTCCGGTTTCCTGGAATTTTTTGGGACAAACAATGCGTTAAATTCGGTGAAGATAACGAACAACTGAACCTGCAATCGGAATCAGATTGTCATTAAGACCCATTCGCAGTACGTTCAGACAACTTACTATGTCGAAAATGGCTCTGCTACTTCCTGGAATGTAAGGGGCTTCGCCGGGAACCCAAACTCTCGACCAAACTTGTGTAGACATGGTTTTCAGGTCTCCCCAAAGATTTTCGTACGGGACCACCCTGAAACAAACATAATTCTCTCAAATTTACCTTCGATTTTTTTTTTTGTGGAAGATGATCGGTTGGTACAAGAATAAAGGGGAAAAGTCGAAGGGATACGACTCAACTGAGCCCACGATTTGGTAGAAAAGGAAGAGGCGTAATTTATCGCTTGGAAATAAGGGTAACAGAAGGGGATTCAACCTGCTCAGGATCAATTCACGCGCAATTCCCAAAAACGTTTTCGTCGATACCCCAGTTTTTCTGGGTACCAAAAGTTCGTATCTAACATTTTTCCGCTTATATTGGAAATAATGACGAAGTTTACTCATTTCCCCGACAACAAATTTTTACTCCTCTTTCCGCACGATCGATTCCACTACCGTTTTAAATACAGTTTCTCTATTTGTGTACCAACCAATGTGACCTATACTCTAAAATCAAATTTATATTCGAAATGTCTCTAGTAAGTCCATTTAACGAAAGAAAATGGGGTTTAGGACAACAGGTCTTTTGACAAGATCTTAGGGGAGACAGGCTGGTTATTTATTTTTACTTTTTAAAGTTCCAGCCACTGGGAATTTATTCCGTGAATCCAGCGTCTATATGCAAACGGGTGAAGTCATCAAGGGCGGAATGGTGTACCGGGACGAACCAAACCCTTCGATTCAGCGGAGGCTCGTCTGGGGCATTTATGCTGACTGGGCACCTCAAATGCCCCGATTCGCCCAGGCCTTCGCTGCCATCAGTTGTAAACGAGCCGGTTTCCTCGTCGCTGTGTCGTCCGTGCTCGCGTTCGCTTCCACCCAGTTCCTGGTTTGTGGTGGTGAAACTTCCTGGAATGTCAAACTTTCCCTACATTACTTCGAGAAGCCAGCCACACAGAAAAACTTGAAGGTTCTTCTAATGCGATGAGAATTTTTGATCCCCCACCTTCAACTTTTCTGCCCTACTGCTGTGACCTACTCTCTCGCCCGCCATTATGTTCGAACGTTGTCAGTTCTTGACGAACAGTTGAACACACCTTTGAACACACGTGCTTCGAGGAAAGCAGGACAGATGTAATGGAGCTTCTGATCTACCAGCATCTCGCGCACATCTACATAGAAAGGTCAATGCTTATCTAGCATCGCAGTAGCATAAACCTACTAGTCAGGGGAACATATTCCCGCGTGTCTGTCCCTGAACGACCTCTCAAACAACGAGTCCGGGGAAACTACACGTCTTCAAAAAGGCCTGGTGAAGACAAAACTCCATCGCCAGAGCCACATCCCTGCCCTATCTGTGGCAAGCATCATGGGGTAAAATAAGTGCCCACGTTTCCCCAACTCCAGCCAGGAGGCTGGAAGAACCTGCATGAAAGTGCACATTCTGTGTACGAATTGTCTGGCAGCCTCTTACACGCTCAAGAGCTGCCACTCAACGAAAAGGTCTGTTTCCTTATTTGATGACTGTACCTAAGCCCTCGGCGAGGGAGTTATATCAGTCATGGAAGGTGCGGTTTCGATAATATGCGAGAGCCCCTGCAGCATCCACCGAACTCAGACCTGTGGAGGTACGGCAGGTATTTGGTCGTTAGCCAGTCTCCCGATAGAGAGCTGTTGCCCGTGTTTGACTGCACGGAGGTGACCACCTGAGGAATCCCCTACCATCTGGTAGGAGTTCATAATCTGGTTTCCCACCTGATCTAACTGTGTACTTGAGTGGCAACTTTCAAAAGGACAGGTGTGAATGCTGTCAACACAGGCAGCACACTCTGCCCCACCCCATGAGCCAGGACGCCGCACTTGTTCCCAAAAGTACAAGTGTCCTCTGAGGAGGAGGGAAACTCCAACTCCCCTTACTCAGAGAATCGTCTTTCGCCAAGAGATGGACCGATTCTCTGAACCATGGATGTCGCAGCTGCGAGGGACGAAGACGTACGGTTCCCTCTAGATGTGTACGTCCGAGACATTGTGAGTGACTGTTTATTTGCATTTATTCAATACTCCAACCACAAACATGAGCATCCTTTTGGAACTTTAATCAAAATTATCTCTCGCTCGCCATGCTCAAGATTAGGTTCCCCTTTGTTGGGTGGACAGCAACGCTGTGAACTGCAGTGTTCATGAGTGCCTGAGGACAGGCACTTCATCTAGGGCCGAGTGGTGTAACGGGACAAACCAAGCCCTTCGATTCAGCGGAGGCTCGTCCGGGGCATTTATGCTGACTGGGCACCTCAAATGCCCCGATTCGCTCGAGACATCGCTGTCATCAGTTGTAACCAAGCCGGTTCCCTCATCGCTGTGTCGCCCACGCTCGCGTTCGCTTCCACCCAGTTCCCGGTTTGTGGTGGTAAAACATCTTCGAATGTAATTCACGAATAAAACTCCTTGTTCGAATTGCATTCGGCTTCTATTGTACTACTTCCCGTCTCACCTAGTGCGGTACCGCTTTCAATATTAATCTCCCTAGTAACAGTTTATTCGTCGTAATAGTTTAATGTTTTTGATGTTACACGGGTAATACCTGAGGCCATGAGAATTATGTCTCATTCGAGCAACTTTAAACACTGGCCTGAAGTTAGCTACATATTGTATTGTGAGTATGCCCCGCAGTTCTGAGTGGTCGTAGTGGTTCAAACGAATTACATTTAGAATCAGAACAGAAATATCTAGGTTGGTCCTTTTTGGTTTTTCTTCATATGACTTCAGGGCAAACGGTCCAAGCTTATATTAGGTGGCCAATTTTGAACTAGGCTAAATTTCGAAAAACTGAAAAAAGACCAACCTTCTGATTCTAAATATGTTTTGTTTCAATTGCTGCGACCATCCAGGGCGGCTGAGCAAATGGTCAAACGAATATGTAGCTAACTTCAGCCCAATACTTTAAACAAATCGAAACTACAGCTACTCAGCCGTTTGTCATAATTATTCCAAAAACTCAATAATTAGTACGAACTTGACGCAATTGGCGTTATAACATCCGTCAACTTTGAGCGTTCCGTTGACCGTTTGACTCAATTTCGATGCATCTGTGTACATATAAATAACCGTCGCCGTGATGATCAAGTAGGCTCTTACGGCGGGGAAATACTCAGTTTCTCGACTTCTGATGTTCAAAACCCAACTGATTTCGTCCAACGCGGTGACAATTAAAGTGTCGCAGCTTTCGTTCGTCAAAGCCCGCCGAACGTCCGTCACTTTTTCAATCCACGGTTTACCTGAAACGACGTACGCAATTTGTTAGCGAAATGTGTACGAAAGGATTGATTTGTTGACTGGATAAAAGGGCATTTAGATATATATCAGGTGTGTGCGGAGATAAAATTACATGGCAGATCTTATTTCTTGTTCTCTTCACCCTCACTAGAATCTTGCCATTCCCATACAGCCCAGTAGTTTGGGAGATTCAGGAGCGGTTTTTCCTACATGTCTTCACTCTTGATCCTTGCGAGATACTGGTCCTGGATCAGCAAGCTCCATCCTCTTCTGGCCGAGTGCTACCCTGGCGAATTGAGCAATGCACCTCCAGCTTTGCACTGAACGCCGCATGTAGCGGACGAATACCCCTGGTGTGAGGTGATAAACCTGTGTCTTCCACTGTGCGCCACCAGCCTGCCCACGCCCGGACCAAGAAGATGGCATGGAAAGCATCATCCACCACAGCCATTGTACCGCCTGATTACCACTCCTCCAGTACTCCAGTTGTCATAGTGTAGTGAGTAGAGATGGCGGTTCATAATCCGACGAAAGTTGGGCAAGGGATCGGAGCGAGTGATCCTTGTAATTATTGCCTGAGTCAGCGGCTCTCCAAACATTTACACCCCCCCCCCCTCATAACACCCATAAGTGCAGGCAGTTTGTGCTTGCAGCCTTTCCAATTCGATGCAAGTAAGCCCTAAAATGCTCCAGGTCCTGTTGGCAACTGACACTCACTGTGGCGTCGCCCGAGCCATGAATCAAGTGCTGGACCCGGCCAGCTGGTTTGCCGCGTGTGTCCCACCCATCTTGCCACCTCCCAAGGGTCAGAGGCCCTTCTTCCTCTCTTCTGGAGGCTGTACTTTGTAACGGATCGCGGCGGACTACAGTAAGTGGCACCACGCTCTGCTACCAATTTGTAACGTACTTAGGGAATTGTCTCACAATTCACGCGTACAGAACACGCGTGAAAGTCGTGTCTGGGCCCAAAAGAAAATAACAAATCAAATACGCTCAATAATACTCACTTGATGAAATAAATAAAATAATGACTCTCAAGAAAGTAATGGGAAATGAAATTATAAAGCAATTAAGACCCTCTTGAATTTAATCAGCAAAAACTCGAAATGAATGAAACGAACTCCTTTTAGAATGAAATAAATAACCTAGGCTCGGATTGTATTAATAACAATAAAGGGACAATGGGGAAAATGAAACACCAAGCTCTGATCGCTTATCTTACTTCACACAATCTAAAGGGGAATTTAAACACTGGCTTAAAACAGAGAATGATTCGTCGACGAAGCCGGCAGCCATTCTGATTCAGAAACGTGGCCCCGTCGCTAATATAAACAGCGACAGCCTGCACGGGTGGCAGTCAGTGTTGCCACTTCCTGCAGTCCACCGCGATCCGTTACAACTTTGGTCGCCCTCTTGAAAAGCCGTTAAGTGACATCAAAAGATGGGTTGGGGGAGCCATTCTGGCCTAGAGGGTTTGACCCAAACATGTACCCTGGGAATGCACAGCCCACAGCCTAGCGCTGGTGCGTTACGGGTTACGGTGACAATAGGTGGTTGCCTCTGCATGGTAAGGTAGGTAGAACAGAGCAATCCGATTCCTACCCAGGGAAAGGCCTGAAAAAGTTGGAAAATGCGCTTGCCCTGCGGACATTGTGGTGGTCGTGGGGTCGCTGGATCCCAATTTATTTTTAACCTGTGGGGTCTAAGGGAGGTGGGGGCCACCCCGTTGGTACTGCTCCAGACATCCCTAAAACAACTGCCCCCAACTGCCCTCTCGATGCAGCTCCTTCCACTCGGCTGCCAAAAGGTGAATTGGGTTAACACCACTAGCACCGCCTCCTGAGAAACTGTGCAGTACGATCAAGCAACGTAGAGGGCACACCTTCTCTTCACTGCTGCCATCCGCTTCCTGTGGTAGTCAATGCTCAGCGTGTGAGCCCATATCTTCAGAATAGAGTGTACAACGCTTAGAAGCACCCACCTTGGTGAACCTTGGTGCTTGGTGGCGGCCCTCTGGTGTTGGCCATCAATTGAGAAAGAGCCATTATTGTGGCAGCTTTACCTGATGTTTGCCCGATTTGGAAACCAAACGACAACCTGGTACCCACCATTACCCCCAAATATCGAACTGCCTCCCTTGTTTGAAGAGTTTGAAGAAACGGTCAGAGGTAGATTCAAAAATACACTACGAATCTAGCGGATGGGATGCCTCTCTACAAATTTGTTTAAAAAAGTCAGCCAGAAGTTGAGGCCACATTTTGATTAAGAGGAAACCGATGTCGACCAAGGCGAATTTTCGTTTTGTTTTTTGAACTCTATAGTATAATAGGCAATCGTGGTCTAGTGGTTACGACAATGGTAAATAACTCTTGACGAAAGTCGGGAATTATGGATCAGAGCTCCGCGCGATTGCTGTTAATTTTTGTTTGCTTCAAACGTCTCCAAACTTACCTCAGTACAATTGGCGCCCAATTAGTGTTCGAACTTCTTCATTCAACGAAAAAGAAGAGGCCCAGAGAGAAAAATTCAGAAACTAAAAGAGAAATAATGAGACTTGTTCTCGGGTCTGAGATTCGCTGACGCTGGGTAAGTTCCAGCGCTAAGGGAAAAATGTGCAACGCGCCTACTACAATGTGAAACAAAAGGCTTGCCTTTTCGTTTCTCGAATCAAAGATCGGATTTTCCAGGGATTCGCTCGCTCAACTCTCATAAATTCGTTCCTTAAAAGAGTCTGCTCCAGGAGCAGCAGCTGAAGGCGAGGGGGGTAATGTACTGACTGACTCCTATTAAAGGCACCAGGCGATCGTGGTCTAGTGGTTAAGACAATGGTAAATAACTCTTGACGAAAGTCGGGAATTATGGATCGGAGCTCCGAGCGATTGCTCTTAATTTTTGCCTGAGTCAGCAGCTCATTAAATGCATCTCCGAACTACCTCAGTACAGGTACTTTTAACGTAACAAGGAGAACTAAACAAAGGAAATTTGTTGCTCTAAGACCAACTTCAAAACGAACCCCATTCAAAGGGCAACCTTTCCAACAAAACAGACAATTACAATCAACGACAAAATACTGATTAGCTACAAACCGTTATATTGAGACGAGTGAACTGTTACGTGGTGCTCCGTGTACGAGGGTCTGAAAAAAGAAGCTGCCCAAATGTGGTCCACTATGTTGTTCCTGACTGGAATCAAAGTTATTCTTTTGCTCAACGCCTCCCACTGGGCCTGAGATATTAACGTCGCGTCAACACCAATTCGACTTCTCGCTCTAAGGTTCACTTGAACCCACTGCGGTATCGATACCTGTAACGAAAAATGTTCATTAATGAGAATAAACAGTCGTTGTAGAATTTTCTTCCTATTTGCGATATTATTGTTTGCATAAAACGGATTAGTACCCCATATTCTGCAAACGTCTGTTGAACGGAGATAAAAACCAAAATACATCGCAACGCGAGATTCGCTGAACAAACGTCTAACGGGACTTTTATCGAAACTGCTTACTCTCAGCTAACTGAACCAGAAAGTAAAATATCTGGTGCTTCGTTCAACGCATTTCTTCGGAAATATTTACTGAGAACAAAATGTAGCGACTAGTTTACTGAAAGTACTCCGTGAGTTAGATTGAAATCGTTAGAGCCGTTATTGAGAAAATTAAGCTGATAAATTAATGTTCGACAAATCTCGCTTTCCGAGCTATCATGGCTTGTATCTCCGTCAGATAGATGCACAAATAATTACGGAGAGCGACGTAGACGACACTCCATACGATTGATGAGATCCAGTGACGCAATCACTCAGGAAATGAAAAACTGTTCGAAAAAACCTTATTTTCGACACATTTGCATTTTTACTTTCCGCTACCTTAAGGGTTAGTAATCGTGTAAAAAAAAAATTTGGGTTTTCTTCAGATCTTTACGTTTTGAGGCCTACTGGGTCTAAAAAACCTAATTTCGGCGCGTGGCCCGTGTGTGTGTGTCGGTAGTTCGATTTGCGGGAGAACGGCTCATCCGATTGAGCTGGTTCTTTTTTTTGTTTTGTTCGTTATTTTTTGTAGACACCAAAATAAGGTTATGGACGATTTCGGCTGCTGGGAAGGGGGGGGGGACGAAAATGTACCAAAAACTAGGGTTTTTCGCATTTTTCTCGGAAACGGCTTTAACGATTTTGATTAAACTTTCGAATTATCTTCTCCCAATCAATACCTAACTTTTCTTCTCTATACATATCTCCATGAAAATATGGTGAACGGAGATATGGGCCCATGAAGCAAAAGTAGGTTTTTTATGCTTTTTGGCAAAACGGCTTCAGCGATTTCCACCAAACTCACAGGATGTTTTCAAATAGTTGATACCTACATATTCTTTTCAATAAATGTTACTGTGACGGTCCATTGAACAGAGATAAAAATCAAAATGTGTCGAAAATAACGTTTTTCCTAACATTTCCGTAAATTCCAGGGTAACTTCTTCACCAGATGTGATAAATCCTGATGGAGTGTCTTTTAGTCACCCATACCAACATTTCGCACTACATAATTATTTCTGTATATATATATATATATATATGTTGAACGGAGATATAAGCCAAGTTAACTCAGAAAAGGAGATTTGTCGAATATTAATTCATCGGTATTCCAATTTTGTCAAAAACGGCTCTAACGATTTCGATCAAACTTACGGAGTAGTCTCAGCTAACTAGTCCCTACATTTTGTTCCCCATAAATGTTTCTGTAAAAATGCGTTGAACGAAGATATACCGCCCGCTTATGTAGGTGGTGTTCGAAATTATGGGGGTGGCGGAAAGTTGTGTGTTGCTACGCACCAGATATTTATTTTAGTCCAATGAACAGTCAGAGGAACAGGTATCATATACTTAACAACATTCTGTGAGTTTGTTGATAATCGTTGAAGTGGTTTTGCCAAAAAACCCCATTTTTGCTTTTTAGGCCTATATCTCCATTCACCGTAGTTTCACAGAGATGTTTATGGAGAAGGAAAGTTGGATGCAAAATAGTAAAAGATAATATGAAGGTTTAATAAAAATTGTTAGTGCCGTATTCGAGAAAACCCGTAGTTTTTGGTACTCTTTCGTTCTCCAACCTCATTTTCCATCGATGGAAATCGCCCATAACCTTATTTTCTCGTCTACGAAAAATCACAAACAAAACAAATAAATAATCAGATCAATCGGTTCAACCATTCTCCCGCAAATCGAACTACAGGCTGTAATGGCTTGCGGCAGACTGCCGAAGGTGGCAACACTGTTGCTGCCACCCATGCAGTTCGCCGCTGTTTATATTAGCGGAGGAGCCACATTTTTCGAGATAACGGCTACCGACATAGCTGACGAATCTTCCCCTTTTTTAAGCCAGTGATCAAGTATTTAAATTCCCTTTAGATTGTGTGAAGTAAGGTAAGCGATCAGAGCTTGGTGTTTCATTTTCCCCACTATCCCTTTATTGTCATTTAATACAATCCGAGCATAGGTTTTTTGTTTCATTCTAAAAGAAGTTCATTTCATTTCGAGTTTTCCTGATTAAATTGAATTGGAAGACGAGAAAAGAAATTAATTTAATTGAAATTGGCTCCTCAAAACTGAAGTTTATCGACTTGAAATGAAAATTGGACCTCGAGAATGTTGGCGGAACGGCGTTGGAAAAACGAAAGACGTAGTTGAAAACGAAGGTGAGGGACCGGTAGAGTGGGGAAGTGCGAGGCAAGAATGTGAGAGCGAAGCTTTTATCTTTTATTCATTCAAAAAAGAAACGTAATTCATAGAAAAGAATGAAAATTCAGTGAAAGGGAAAAAATTACGAAACGGTTTATTATTCTCTTGAACAGCTTGACAGAGTCCCAGCTCCGTCACCCATCCCATTCGATTCAGCATCGAAAAGTACCAGTAAATCATGTAAAACATGACCTGACTACAATGGAACTGCGAAAACTAAATATTCCACTCGCCTGTAGGCGACTGTATGAGACGGGGAGGAGGAAGTACAAATTATGAAACGATTACTTTCACTGTAGTTATTGTCCCGCGAGTTCTTTCAAATAGTAGACTTTGGCTTCACATTATTTACTGTGGTTACACTACTATCGGGCACAAATGGATAAAATTAATTGACGTAAGAGGACTGTATTTAGAGTGGTGATTGCGGAAATATTTACAAAGTACTTGTAATGGAAATTCGTGAACACTGAGAATATATCAACGTTAGACTGGAGAACACTGCCGAACTTAGTCTGCTTACGACATTATGAATGAGACCATATTTACATAAGGGTTTGGGCGTTGGGAGATCTTTACAGGGCGATGGATATGAGAGGAAAGGAGAAGCGCGCAAGGGCTATCGAGTAAAACGGTACTGGACGTAAAAGGAAGGGAGAAGGGTCTTATAACAAGACGGACGGGGGATGAGCTGTCTCTGACGGAGAGGTACCTGAAATTAAGGCGAGGAAAACAAAGTAGGAAAAAAACCCCAGCTCAGGGAAGAGAAGAAGCGATAACCTTGTCATCAAGTGTCCTGGGAGCCTCAAACAACTACTGTAGACCTCCACGAATTGTTTCATTCGATCCAGCATATAAAATACCTAGAAAACGATCCCGAACACGGCGTATTGGCGATAAACTGCCAAAATTGCGTTTTTGTTAATTTTTTAAAACCATTTTCCACAACCGTGGGCCGGATCGAATTGTCAGCAGGCGGGCACAACTAGATACCAAATGAGATTTTCGGGCGAAAGAACGAATTTTTTAGAATACGTTAAAGGCACAAAAGACGGCGGACGGCCATTGTAGATTTGGAATTCCGATGTCTTGAAATGTGGAAAAGTACCAAATTTTGAGGGGAGAACGTAAAAAAATGTTGCTGACCGATAACATTCATACTCCATATATTCAGAATGAATAATAAACCAAAATGACAGTGATCCCGAGGTTTGAATCTATTCCTCGTTTTTTTCTTGCAGGCCACCACATATTAAAGTTAATCGACATCACGGGTTTGGAGTCCAGAAATGTTACTGGAAGCGTAAAGCGTCAATCAAACGAACGTTTACTGAAAGAAAATTAAAACGGAAATAAATATTACGCGTTAACTTACGTCATTTTTAGAGTTGGTGTATATGACCCAATGGCAATGGATTTCTTCGTCCGCTTGAGCGGCGTCCATCGGGTCGACCCATATGGCGGCTTTGTCGATGGTGATGATCGCTACGGCCTTCCTTCCAGTAAATCCGGATAGAAACTGAACCCTCTTGTCTCTTTCAGCAAGTACTGGGCTCTGAAATGTAGATCTTTGAATTCAGTTGATGGAGTTTCGGTGTTGGTCTCGAGAATACGCCATTGAAAAGCAACAATTGTTTCCACTTTCGTGATATTAACCATTTTTGGCTCAAGAATTAAAACGTGTCACGTACATTTTGTGCTACACGTCTTTCTGAGCTAATTTTTTTCGTGTTAGTCTGTCCATGTTTTTACTTTCCGTAGCACACGTTTAAAAAAACGAAAAATTGTATGTGTGTCTGTGGTGAATACAATGATGGATTGACAACCCCCGTATGACTGTTGGGTGACCCCCAATCAAATACAAGTAGTCTCTCGATTTACTGTGCAACATATGAGTTGGGGGTGCGGGGTATTCGTGAAACAAGGTATATCCGCTGTTTCGACCAGGATAGACGTACTTGTAATTCGAAGAGTTGGTATATCACAAGATTTGAAGACTTAGATGTGCAAAGAAGAGGTGACTTTAACGGGGTATGATTTTAGTATATGAGCGCGAACAAAGGGGGACTCTGGAGGCGTGGAACTGGTTGTACAGGGAAGGAAGAAGAAATTCGAATTAGATGTCGAAGACAGGTAAAAAAAGTGTCCATTGGGAGAATTGGGAGACGACTGTATCACGAGAGGTGTTACAGAGGTGTAGACGAATGAGTTGGGAAAGCTGGGAAACGGCCGAATTTTGCAAGACTTTGTAGGAGAATGAGTTTGGGAGGAGCTGTCTGTTGTGGAGAGGAATGTGAAAACAAAGGAAGAAATGATATTTCGGATCCGTCATCAATTGGAAATAACGGAAGAGGTGGAATTTCCATAGGTAACAATAAAGGGGTTAAGAACGAAGGTCTTTAGGGAAACAATAACTTTGTCGTCAAGGACCAGGGAGTCCTGTTAGGGCAGGTGCGGGAATACTGAAGTAAAAACAAACCCATACTGATTCGGCGTTTTGCGCCGAACATCCGCTGAGAAGGAAAATACCATGCTTAAACGAGTACACATTTAATCCGTATACATACATCATATACGTTACTACGGGAGGGATTTACAACGCTTTCGGCAGCACTGTCTAGGTGTTTATCAGCCGAAGTGACAAAAGAAAGTTGGTAGAAAGAAAACTGAAAGCTTTCACACCAGATTTCACCTTTTATAACACCTCTCTGATCACTGATCAATCTCGCAGCTAGGACTGTGTATCTTCTCACAGAAAAGAAAAAAGAAATAACATGCACAGTATATCCGCTGCCTGGTCAATCTTTCATATTAGGAGATAGGGTCAGGCGTTAGTTTTCAGCAGTTTTGAGACCAAATGACTGGTTCTTTCTCCTCTGCCCGCTCACTCACTTTACCTGACCCTCCTCTACATTAGGTTCTTGGCAGGACCTGTGTGGGGGGCATTGCCCCACACCAGAGACGTAGTACTACCCACATGGTGGATTATTCTGCTGGCAGTTCCCCCAGGGTATCGCACCACCTCCCACTTGGTCCTGCAGGTTCTCCCTGGCACACCCCTCTTGGACCTGCAGCTGATGGTGACAATCCACATCAGAAAGAGCATGTTGGTAGAGTACACGGGAGCCATGTATGCAAGGGCCCTAGAGCTCCTGTAGCTGGCAATGAACGAGTTCAAACTCAGGTGGACCCCGCCAGTGGGTGGTTGCCAAGTGGCAGAGGAGGAAGGACCTGGGTTCTGCACGCACTTTTGCTCTCAATGTGCCATCTACGTTCCATTCCCCACAACGCAACTCCTTTCAGGCCATAAACCATTTAATGCCCACCTTTATTTGTTTCAGCAGAGAACTTTTCGTGAGTGTCCTTGTGGCGGTGGTGTGGGGGGAGCTCTTTGGAAGACGTGAGGGCTCACGATGAGGGCTGCCACCAGTTTGCTGCTAGCACTAGATCGGGCATCCAGCAGTTCACCATCTCAGGCAGTAAGGGTACCTCTCGCCCAAGTCGTCACATCCCGTTCTGCGCTCATGGCCCACCTGAGTTTGAACTCGTTCTTTGCCAGCTGCAGAAGCTCAGGGACCCCACACATACATGAATCCTCTGTACGTTACCAACATGCTCTTTCTGGTGTGGATTGCCACCACCAGCTGCAGGTCCAAGAGAGGTGTGCCAGGGAGAACCTGCAGGGCCTAGTGGGACGTGGTGCGATACGCTCGGGGAACTGCCAGCTGAATGTCCCTCTGTCCATCATGGCGCTCTGGAGCTCTGAGCTGGAGTTAAAGTCCACACTGAGGCATAAATTGGCCAGTGAGCCGGTCAGCCGAATATCAGCCTGGCCTGCTTCCCCTTTTGGGTGAATGCTCAGCAGTCAGAGCAGCTTGACCGTGGGGGTTTCAGAGAGCAATGGCCTGTGTAAAATACGGAAGAACCAACTAATGCCCCCAAATGTGACTTGTACAAAACAGCATCTCCTTCCAGCAAGCTTATCTTTATATAATTTTCGACTGTCAGATTAAATACTAAATGGCTACGTCAAACATCCAGTTTCGTTCACGGCAAAAGTGATATATTCCAAATTCACCACAAGATTCACATCACTATCACCCCCTCGGCAAACTTTGTACATATAACCTAAACATATTTCGGGGCTGCTCCTTAGTCGCAATAGTCTCGGGTTTTCCGCTTTCCCTTCATTCCCAGATAACACAACTCCCTTGGAAAATAGGGAAAATAGATTTGTGGGCGGATAGTGTCGTTCAATTATATCTTCACAGAAGGAAACTTTTTTTTCTTTAATTCTAGTCTTAACGCAGTCGATAATTATCATTTTTTTCAATCTCTTCATTCCTCCATTGTACTTCACTATCTTTTTGTATTTTGGGCTCGTCTTGTATTCACACTAAATAAAGAAAAGGTCATATTGCTTCACTTTTGGCTACTGGGTTATCTCATTCCCTTCAACGTCCTAATTTGATTTCACTCAGAAAAAAAAACCGGAACTACTCCTTGACTATGCAGTTAGGAGTGCTGAAAGTGCAGGACGACGATTTGAAGGCGGGATCAAATTTTAAATTGATTTGGCCACGTTTCGAGAGTCGGTTACAATAAAGCATCGAGAGCCTCAACACTATTAATCGATGTTCGTTCGTCAAAAACATTGAGAAGCTCTTGACAGAAAAATCGCTAGGTTCCTCACAGCCCAGGGATTGGTGACACAGTATGAGCCGTCCAAGTGAAACAAGTATGAGTGGTGGATCCGATAGGTGATTTAGAATTAATATTAAAAGGCGATCAATTCACCTGATGAGCGTCGCTGTCTGGCACTAGGTGAGCGTCAAACTTGTCAGCTCGGTTCGCTCGCATGCTCATTTCTGATCTCAACCTGGTGAGCACGTCCGACGTATCGTTTCTTAACGTTGGTGGTGGATTGAGCTCGTCGCCGGGACAGCCGGTCCTCGGGTACCCGCGCATTTTGGCGGACACGATCACGTTCTCCGCACGGCTGGGACTCGCGAAGAGGAACACTGCAAAAAAAAAAGAAACGAATAAAAGATTAGAATTATTTTCAAGTGCACAAAATTAGAGTTACGTTTCTGGGGGTAAGAAAATGCAGTCCTCTCCGCTGCGACCCGTAAATTCCTTTAGTCAATGACGCGCCGAATAAGTCCAGGTTCTTCACCTCGGAATTTCCGCCCTTGCCTAATGGGACTTACCAATGGCAAACTCATTGTTTCTTTTTACCCCCTCATACCTGCGGGAATTCCACCGCCGCGGTTGGTTATTTCTAACAGCCCTTTCTTTATTTTCCCTCTTTTCAATTTCACATTCCTCTCCACGACAGAGCTCTTCAAAATCATTCCGCTTCCAACTCTTGTCCTAGTAACTTCTCGCTCTCTCGTCCCATACAGTTTCCCGCACCAGTTCAGGCATTCCGAGTGCTAGCCTTGTATCGCCTTTTTGTACACGAACTCAGCTCATTTCTAACTCGACACAGTTCATTGCTCACATAATACAATCCTCTTCACACTCAATGAATTTCTTCATTTCGAACTTCAACTCCCCCCTCCCCCCTCATACTTACCAAAAACTGCACATGACGGTGTGCCTACATTATGTTGTTCTTTAAATCTGATTTTATTACTTATCTATTTCTTGAAGTACACTCGATTCTGCGGTAATAATCCGTCTAGCGAAAGGAGGCTGAGACCTGTTGGTAGTAGGAAACAAAGATGGGAATGTGCTGGACTAGGAATGTGTGTGGAAAATTAACGGAACTGATTTTGAAGGGATGTTAACGACCTTGAGGTCCATCCCTGCAAACTCCTTTGACTGCAGCTGCGGGGCCATGAGCACTCTAGACACAAGATGCATGCCCTGCTGACTCCCGCTCCGCCTCGCAGAGTCTGCAACTCTGTACCTCTGGCTTACCAATCTTGGCCAGGTGTTAACTTAGTGGACAGTGTTCTGTGAACAGGCCACATGCCATCCGTATAATTTCTCTCATGTCCGCTCCCTTGACTGCCTTTAGCCTGGCACATTCCGCCAATAGGCAGCCCTGCACTTCTCCTCCCCGACCAAGTGGATCTTAGTGGTCCCTCTGTGCACCAGAGAAGCACAGATCCTTTTCTCGACAGTTTGTTGGCCTCTTCATTCCATTCTATTCCTGCATGACCTGGTACCCAACACTGTGTCAATGTGCTCTCCCTCCAGGTCAGTCAGGCATTCCCAAACCAGCCTCGATGAGATCATATAGGAAACCAGGGTCTTATGCAGACTGTTCATTCTTTTCCATTTCAGGCCCCTGCGCAGGAGGTGCTGCACACGCACCATCACAGCAAAGAGCTCTGCCTTGAAAACTAAAGCCAGCGGACCCCGTGGTATTGCTGTCAGGATCCCTCGCCCATCAATTCCTGCATCTGCTAGGCAACCCCTTACTGATCCGTTTGTACTATATACCGTTGCCCCAACCTCAAGAGTGGGGCCACTCCCGTACTTTGAACGGAAGCTCGAAATTAAACATCATCCGTACTGTGTCCTTGATATGCAAGGGAGCCCCCCCCCCCCAATACCAGGTGGTGCGGAGCTCGTCTACCCCGCCTGACAATACCTAGTTCCAATGGCTGTAAGTAGGCAGATCCCTCCACGTGTTCAATCATGAATATCTTGGGTAGGGAAAATTGAGATTGACTTTTCCACAGTTTCGACAGTCGCGCTGCATTATCCTCCAAAGTGTTTATTTTGTCAGCGAACCAATTTAGTTTCGAGCGCTGTCCAACAATAATCGAATGAGCCGTTGCGGAATATCTGGTTGACCTCGTGGAAATAAAAGGCATGGGCCGCGTGATACTACGTCGAAAGCCACGAGAGGTTGACAGTAAAACCTGGGGAAAGTTGTGAAAATGATTACGACCCTTCGGCTTTTAAATATTGTGAAGGGCGTGGCTCCACCGCCTTCCGCTTTTTGGCCCATCATTTTCCTTCGTCTTCTTCCGACCGGAGGGAACGAATAATCAGTTTGAAGGACCATTAGCCAGATTGTGGTTTTAAGGCCGAGGAGCCGACAACCGACTGACCCAGCGGTGGTCTGAACGCAAGTCATCGTTTGGAGGCAGGCAATTCATTTCCTGAGAGAGGAAACCCTCCGCGTCTTCCAGGTCAGGTAGCGCCGGGTTGTTTCCAGGGGCATCTCAATACCCGCTGACGTCAACTTCTAAAATCTCATTTGTTTGACGACACCAGACTACTGCGTTTTTCAATCAAATCGACACGCAATCGACGAAACGCCCCGTCGTTCAATTATTACGAGATGAAGACCGCACAGCCAAACAAGTTTACTCTCTTTTTCCATTTGTCCACTAAGATCTTTCGATTTTGATTGCGTTCAGAAACACTACACAACTTTTGCGTTTCTGTTACCTGTTACGATAATGTTCTATGGAAGTTACTATTTATTTCCGACTATTTATCGTCGTCGCGAGAACAAAAGTCGATCGTTTTTATTTGTTGCTCGTTGCTCAATTTTGAACTGTATTTTCAAAGGAAAAATAGACAACTCGACGAAACTGAAACAAGTGTCCGCAGGTCGCAGGGGACAGAGGAATAAAGGGAGGAGTCAGTATGTGCAGTGAAGTGAATCCAGGATAGTTTACTACTGCAACGAACAAATAGCATGATTTCAGTTCTTCATTTTCTAACTGTTCGAAGCAAGTCAAATCATTCTGAGTCTTTTGACCTCAAACTTCCCCAGTCATTGTCTCCTTTTACCCCCTCGTAAACGCAGAAATTCTTATTTCTAACGGCTACTGGATTTCCCTGAAGCGGGTTTTTTCCTTTCTTTATTTTCCATCTCCTCAATTTCAGATTCCTCTCCACAAGAGACAGCTCCTTCCAAAATTCATTCAGCTACGAACTCTCGCAAAAGTCACACTCGTCTCTCTATGCCCACTAAGACACTTTCCTATACAGTTTGCTGTCTCCTTCCGATACAGTTTGCCGCCAGTTAACGTATTTATCTTTTGTAACAAACCCCACGCTCTTCATTGCATTTAATACATTCCTCCTCACGCTCATCGAGTTTCTTTTATTTCCGATTTTCAACTCTCGCCCTCTTGTGCGCCCAATACTAACCTTAACATGACGTTCAACAGTTATATTTAAGAAATTACTGTACTTATAATGTTTTACTTTCTTTCGCCGTACGAAGCAACAAAGTGAGTTACTTATTAAAGTAATTGGGTTAGTTCGGCCAGTAGGTGGTGTCTGACTTACCAGCCAGATGATGATGTCTGTACATCGAAAGCGCTCGCCCACAGTAACTCACCAGCCCGAGGAGACGGACTCACCCGGACAGGTACACATGTCAAGATGCAGATGGCTGAGGAAAAAACCCAGCTAATCCTCTTGAAAGGGAAAGTGAATAATCCACCCACAATACGCTTTGGCGGCCACAGGCTCCTTCTTGAAAAGCACGTCAAGTATTTAGGAGTGAATATAGGTGAGAGGTGGGGTTTCAACCAACACCTCCAGTCCCTTAAAGGCACTACCATTGCAAGGTTTGCCTCACTGCGTGCCATTACTAAGGCCACTTGGGGTGTGTGTTACCACGACACTATCCTCATGTATAATAAGGCCATCTATCTAGGTGTGATTGGCTACTGCCCCGTTGTCTGGGGTAGCAAACTAACAGTCAATCAAAAGAGAGTATTGGAGAGCTGCGCTACTGTGGATCACCAAGCCCTACAAGACTGTATTAACAGAAGCACTCCAGGTGATCACTGGTCAGTGACCAGTTGATTTGGCCGTTGAGTGCATGGTTGACAAGTGGAGAGTGAAACGGGAGCTTCCCCCGCTTTGGGCTGAACTCCGTGCGGATCTCCCCACAGAACAGAAACTTGCCGCCATCGATGAATGGGCGTTAGAGAAATGGCAAGCGAGAGGGGAAGCCTCGTCAAAGGGACGTGACACGTATGAGTCCTTCCCCAACATCCGTGAATGTCTTTCTAGAAAATGGGTTGAGCGAGACCACTGGACGAGCCAGTTCCTCATGCGACATGGTGACTTCAATGCGCGGCTCCACTCCTTTTCTCTGAAAGACTCTCCATTATGCACGTCATGTGCCTCCAGTGCGGAGGAAACAAGAAACCATGTGCTGCTCCACTGTAGTTTCTACAACAGTGAGCGACGGTTGTTGGGAGGGCAAGACCAGATGGTACGGGATTCCTCAGGTGGTTACCTCCGCGCGGTAACACACGGGCAACAGCTCTCTACGGTGAGACTGGCTAAGACCAAATACCTGCCGTACCTCCACAGGTCTGAGTTCGGTGGATGCTGCAGGGGCCGGCCTCTTGCATATTAGCGAAACCGCAACTTCTATGACTGATATAACCCTCGTCGAGGGTTTAGTTACAGTCATCAAATAAGGAAACAGACCTGTTGTAGCGTGAGTTACTCCCAAGTCCCGCCACGTTCGTAATTGCGCGGTTCTCGGTGCGAATTTTCCCCGTCTTCCGCCAGATAGTCAATGCTCCGTGCTATTATTATTTTATTTGGGGTTTTTATGCCAGCTCTAATAAAGAAGCATTGTAGAAAATTATTGGTATATTGATATTGCATTTCGGGAGAAGATACCGAGCTACCTCAATAATTCATCGAAATTTGGTGTCAGTCGCTGCTGCCTGTACTACAGGGCCTGTAGGCGGCGGGAGAAAGATAACCCACTCCACGTTGTTCGGTTTCCTTTGTCTTCCGACATTGCCTGCCGTATTGTCGTGTCCTATCGTTCTACCGTGCCCTTAATTACTTTGTTAAAAGTAGTAGGCAGCGAATACGTCCGTCGAGACGAGTTGTTGGAGAGAATTCACGCCGAAAGGAAATCCTCACCCCGAATTCGCTTCTCGGAGGTGTCCGGCTCGTCCGTTCTGTTCAACTGGAGGTGTTGTATATGCAACAAGGGTTTTCGCGGTGGAAGTCAACTACGAGAGACCTACCCTTCTCGTTTGGTTCGGAGCCAAAAGACTTCGAAGTTCCTGTTGTCATACAAAATTCTAGAGAAGTACCATCTTGCTAATTTGTTTAGAAACAAGAAATATTTACTTTACCCTATTTTACCGATTTAGATACATCTGTGACAGAACCCTGAGTCGACATGTCCCAATTTTTGCAGTTTAAATTTTATTTTAATTATTTTCTTAATAAAACAGTTTAATTTTCGAATCAGTTTTAGATATTTGCTTTACCACTTTACCAATATAGCCATTATAATTTTCTTGGGTTCATTCCCACTTTCAATTTCAATTTACCGTTTGTACCGTCAAAGTGTCTGAAGAGAATAGAGCGATTTAATAAAATAAGCTCGAAACAGATATTTGGCTTTTGGTATGTCAAAATAAGGATATGAGCAAAGTCGGCCCTATGCTAACTATAGTTATCATAGTGTTCAAAACACCAATTTTTTTCTCAAAAGCAACTTCAACGAATTCGATTACACGTTTCTGTGTGGACAGCTACAAATGACGTAGTGGTAAAACGACGAGAGCAGCACAATAAATTATTGCACATTTGACAGAAATCTATTTTATTACAGTCGTCTCGCACAAATTGAACTACAGGCACAGGGGTCTGTTTTCTTATCAATTGACTGTTCCACGAAGAGGGTTTTATCAGCCAATTGTCATGGAAGTTGCAGTTTCGCTATCACCCAGCCCTGTGGAGGTACGGCAGTTCCTTGCTCCAGTGCTATAAGAACGGGAAATGTAATGGGATGATTATTGACATTTTATGTCTTTACTTTGCTACATAAACTAGAAAAGTGTAACGGCCAAGCGTCACGAAATTTAACCTTGAGGCCGAGTGGACAAGGCAACGTTTTAAACAGAGCTGCAACCATGGCCCCTGTGGCGTAATGCATAAGGCATCGTTCTCCTAAACCGGAGATTGTGGGTTCGAGTCACCAGGGTTACGATTATTTTTTTGACTTTTTTTGATGTCTTTATTTTGCTACATAAACTCGAAAATGTAACGCGGGATATGTAACAGAGAAGCGTCACTAAATTTGTGTTGGGTTAAGTGCATGGTAACGTCTGTTACAAAATCTAACGCTTGGTAACATCACACGTTTTAATGACCTAAGTGACTAAGTGATGATGTCAATTGCAATTGACGCGGCGATTATATCGAAACCATCAACGAGCACAATCAAACGTAGTTATCATTGCATAAAAACAAAAATAAAAGAGATAAAATGTTCCTAGTGGTTGCGTACTTGTACGAAAGCTGTACCCACCGTTTGTGTTTTCACTTGCCCTGCAGTAACGGATGGAGGAAAACTTGATTTTGAAACATATTTCGAATCAGTAGGTGAATTATTAAAATGATCGCATGTATTGAATTGTTAGGTTCACCATGGCGTAACCAACGTCTTTGGTAAACTGTTGCTAAATAAATCTGTGCGAGTCTTGCGTATAACTCATTCTCTTTTCAAATGCCAGAAGAAGGCAAAAGATGTTTATTATTATTTTCTCTGCTATCTTGTCCCTTTTTGCTTTCCTCTACGAAGTAGGAAGGAAAGTTATGTGACCACTCAACACATTTTTTTGCCGATTTTTCTCCTGAGTGCACCTATACAACTGAAGGAGAGAAGACTTCATCCCCAGAATTAATCATGCGTACAGTTATTATGTGTAGCCTCGAATTCTCCTGGATCTGTTCAATTACGCGGTTCGCACGCGTGGGACGACTTTTGCGTGTGAACTAGTGAAGGCAGCCCATCATTTCCACCGAGTAAATCACTTCGAATGAAATAGGCCGAAGACCAGCTGACACAGTCGGCCGGTGAATCAGATGAAGACATTAGCTTTGAAAAGCGACTAACAGCGAGTGGACGCCTCGTAACCGTCAGCGAGCGACAAGCAGCGGGCTCTGAGCCAAAACAAACTTCAACCGAAGTTCGCATCAATTTGATTTAACGGAGTTTTTTTTGAGGTCGCATAATCGCTCTTCTCAATTTGGTAGCGGTCGAGACTCATCTGTCACTCTGACAACATTTTGGCTTCAGGCTCTTCGAACTACATCTGGTGAGACGCAGAACTTTCCACTCCGGTAAATTCGACAAGCTGCGATACACACGATCCATTCGTTCAACGAATTTCTGCAGAAACATTTATGGAGAATAAAACGTAGGTACTAGTATTGGGCGCAGGAAAGGAGAAGCTTGAGGTGGAGTTAAGGATGAGCGCGAGAGAGGAATGCATTAACATTTCGCATGATAGAATGTCGATCTGAGTTGAAATGAGTATTTAAGCGCGAACGCATGGGTCTCTGAATAGGTGAACTGGTTGCTGAGAGCTGTGAGACGACGTGTTATTTGTGATGTACTTGGGGAATTGTCTCACAATTCCCGCGTACAGAACACTCGTGAAAGTCGTGTCTGGGCCCAAAAGAAAAGAATAAATCAAATAAGCTCAATAATACTCACTCGATCAAATAAATAAAATAATAACTCTCAAGAAGGTAATGGGAAATGAAATTTTAAAGCAATTAAGACCCACTTGAATTTAATCGGCAAAACTCGAAATGAATGAAATGAAACAAACTTTTTTGAGAATGAAATAAATAACCTATGCTCGGATTGTATTAAATGACAATAAAGGGACAATGGGGAAAATGAAACACAAAGCTCTGATCGCTTACCTTACTTCACACAATTAAAAGGGGAATTTAAACACTGACTTATAACAGGAATATTATTCGCTGACGAGCCGATAGCCGTTCTGATCTCGAAATGCAGCACCGACGCTAATATAAACAGCAGCGGCCTGCACGGGTGGCGGTCAGTGTTGCCACTTCGCATAGTCGGTCGCGAAAACCATTACAGTGTGTATAGCGAGAACTAAGATACTTGATCTGAGATAAGGAGAGGAGGTAAACTGAGTGATGGGAAGTGGGAAAACACAAGGGACGGAAAGTTCCTTAACCTCAGCAGATTAACAGACTGGCTTAGGGATGTGAAAACGCTGAGCGTTGACCTGAGCTCTGTAAGGTTTTCAGGGGTGAGTTCGCCATTCCCCGAACAACCAATTAGTTGAGAAGCACTTCCAGCCATTTTTGAGTAAACCAGAAATTTCCAATCTACTTTGGCTCATATCACAGTTCTACGGAGCCTCAGAAACAAAATGTGGGCTGCTAGAAAATAATGCGTCTGTTGGAAATTTCGAAACTGTTACGACACGATTTTTACCACATTTTGTTTATCTCTTTTTAGTGGACTGTCTGAGGGAGATTAATGGGGAATGTTTCGACCAGGATAGACTTGAATGAACCTTGGAGACGCGTTTTAGTAGAGCACGAACTTGTAATTGAAGAGAGATGTGCGAAGACTTGAACAGGATGAGTATATTAGCACGAACAAGGAGGGCTCTGAAAGGCTGGAACTGGTTGTACGGGGAAGGAAGGAGAAATCCGAATTAGATGTCGATGAGAGGTGAATCGTCTGTTGGGAGAATTGGAGACGACCGACATTCGCGAGAAATCGCAGGTGAATGAGTTTCGAAGGAGAAACCACTCTCCACTCCACTCCACTCTCAATCCACTCTCTTGTGGAGAAGAATGTGAAATTGAGGAGAGGAAAAATAAAGATAGGGAAACCAGAAGGAAATGCGTTGCCGTTGGTAATAACCGCGGAGGTGGAGTTTCTGCAGGTAACAACGGGACTTCGGAGAAACAATGGCTTTGCCATTAGGGCAGATGCGAGCCTTCCGAGGTCAATAAACCCATACGAATTCGGCGTTTTGCGACGTATGAGTATTGACTAGTTGAACCATGTCAGCTTTAGAAAAAGCGTAGCAACACTTATCCAAAAAGTTAAAAACCTTTTGTGAGTTTTCCGCAGGTCTTCGAGAAATTACATCGAAAACTTTTCGTCTGGTGTTTCTAGTCTTAGTCACTCAGTAGTTTCAAGGGCGACTGAGCACAAAACGCAGAAATTTGGGCGAAATGGTTCGTGTGAAATTGACAGAAAATGACCGAACCAAATCGACTCAAATTTGATATTTTGACTGCAACGTCGGGCGGAAAATAAGGGTTTGAGCAAATCGGAGCAAATTTGCCTACCACACTGTTAGCCACTGTCAGAGCTTTCGCTCAATGGACTGTACTTCAAAGATTATTCAGAATTTTTTCGAACCGTAATTTACTTGTGCACGCACCAACGTCGAAGCTCTAGTAGTCAATATTTTGGCTCCTTTCACAGAGAGAGAGTTAAAAGCAGACTTAGAGAAAGCTGATTTTATTACAGTTTCTCTAGATTCGTCCAACCACAAAGCAATAAAGATATTTCCAACATTAGTCAGGCTTTTTGATGCTAAAACAGGAGTGAATGTTAAATTTTTAGAGCTGCAAGGACTTCCTGGGGAAACGTCAGAAGTTACACGCAACCATTTACTTGCTATTCTGAAAAATGCAAACCTTATTGATAAAGTTGTTGGATTCTCTGCTGACAATACTAACACGAATTTTGGCTGTGCAGCTCGCTTAGGAAAGACACTAGTATTAACGGTGTTCGCCTTCGTTATTTGGGTGACGAGTGCAGATCCCATTATGTTGCGGGAACAGAGTATTAATTTCCGCGTGTCAAAATAAAAATTGGGGTTTCTTCATATCTTTACTTTTTGAGGCCTACTGAGTCCGAAAAACCTAATTTCGGCGCGTGGTCCCTGTAGTTCGATTTGCAGAGAACCGCTAAACCGATTGAGCTGGTTCTTTTTCTCGTTTCGTTATTTTTGGTTGACGCGAATATATTTTAATGAACGATTTCCATCGATTGGAAAGGGGGACGGGGGACAAAAATCTACCATAAAATAGGGTTTTTCGCTTTTTTCTCGAAAACAGTTCCAACGATTTTCACCAAACTCACAGCATGTTTTTAAATAGTTAATATCAATATATTATTCTCAATAAGTGTTCCTCGGATAGTCCATTGAACAGAGATAACAATGAAAATGTGTCGAAAATGATGTTTTTTTGAACATTTTTGTAATTTCCCGAGAAACTACGTCGCTGGATTTCATCACTCTTATGAAGTGTCTTCTAAATACCTACACCCACATTTTGTTTTTCACATTTATCTCTGTATCTATGCGTTGAACAGAGATATACGCCGTGATATCTCGGAAAACGAGAGTTGTCGAATATTAATTTACCGGTATTACAATTTTCTCAAAATCAGCACTATTTGATCAAACTCACGAAGTGCTCTCAACTAACGCGTTGAACGAAGATACGTAGTAGGCCATGTTGTGGCAGGTTTTGTAGGTGTTACGGGGTGAGGAGATGGTGATGCTTCACAAGAGGGTTTTTTCCTTTTCAATCCTTAAGTCTTTCATTTTTAACCGATTTCAGTTGTTACTAAAATGCGTTCACGCGTCGCCGACGTTTAATAACGAACTAGCTCCCGGAAGTTTGAAAACAATATTTTTTGCTACTTTGTTCATAACAATTTGGCACAAACAGAATCCTATTTCTCTAAAACGAGCGGGAGGAAGACGACATCGTTGGCATTTAATTCTCGTCCGACGGGACCTTTCCACCTTCCACGTGGTTGACATTTGGGGGAAAGGGCCCTTGAAAATGCTACCGACAGCCCTCGTTTTCTAGTCGTTTAGCTTAGTTCTGACATTGAGGTGAAACTGACGTCAACAAAAAGGTGGAGAAACGTCAATAAGAGCGATGCATCATACGACATCCGCTTAAAACTGTCCCCGATTATCCGGTTCGTGTACAGCAGGCGCCCCATTCTACAGTTGTTCTGTCGTTTCATCAGTAGCATCGCGTTGTGAAGACTAAAGTTGATCGATTGATTTGTCATACATCCAAAGGATGTTAGGACTATGGCGTCCCCTCTTCAATTTAACAGCAGATTTTGCTTACAAATAGCGACATGATCTGGTTTTACACTCAAAATAATAGTTTTGGTAGTCCAATAAGTCACCTGCACAACAGTAGTTTGACGACAGTTATAAAATAATAAGCAACGCCCCACGAAATCCCGTAAAATGTCGTAACCACTTTAAAACTTCCACGAATGACCTATGCGACGAACACACAACAAAGGCAGTGACGTTAGTAGGAGCATGGCTTTTCTTGGAGCCGCGACCCTCACCGCTTGGCTAGAACGAACACACAAATCATTCACTTCACACAACTCATTCGTTCGAAATGCAATCAGTGTAGGGAAAATATTTAGGGCTGACCTCAACAAAACCCGAGGCTTACCCTCTGATTGAGGAGTAATTTCGAGAAAGTCTTGAACGAGCAAAGAGATACTACTTGACACACTCATTAAGCTAGCCACACAAATCTAGGTCTCTTTTCAAGAGCCCGGAATTCGAAAACAGAGTGAACGAAGCTGAAAAAGAGCTTGCTTTTCGTTAAGAAACGCGACAATGAACAATTTCGGGCCAATAAAAGAGTTACATATTACAAAATAATCGCCGAAGAACTGCTTTATGGGAATTCTGTACTTGTTTACTTGACTCTAGTTTCAGATGAACACGGAGACCGGTTTCACCAAGATGTTGCGCAAATGGCGGTAAAGGCCATGACTAACAAACAAGGGCTATTTAATTTGAACTCTTGCGCATTGAATGCTCAATAACTCAAGTAACTCAACCATCTTTGTGTTGGAGCGTCACACTGCCTTGTTCGTTCGCTCTCCTACGCATTGTAATATGTCGTTTATATCCGTTCTCTTAATGTAATTTCGTTCCCGACCCTTTTTATTCATTCCGCCGACTGCGTTTAAACTTCTGCTTTAAACTTTGGCTCAACGACATCCTGCGGAAAACGTGAAGTTAAATTGGACTAGTAGCTAAAGAAATGAAAACCGTCGAATGTGAGTGGAGTTAAGGAAAGATGTGTGATGCGACGCACCAAATGTTTCTAAGAACATTAACCGCTACCGTTTTCTCAAAAGTAACCCGATAACTTTTTTTTCAGTTCAAATTTGGACTCGGTAACTTCGAAAATATTTAAATTAGTATATTTTCAGAGAATTTTAAATGTTTTTAGAACAATGTAATTCCAGGGGGAGGTTGCCCGGATTCTGAAAGGCGTCAGACGTTATCTGGTAAAGACCGTTGACCTCAGAGGCCATGATTTTGCTCGGTTGTGGTCTGAAGACAAGAAGTACCTTGTCGTCTCCCGTCTTCACATCGTGCAATTGAATTAGCGAACATTTCAAGAACGGACACAACCACTTTTGGAGGGGCCAGTCGAGGAAAATGTGCGCATTTAACTAGCGGTTTCTCTCGATCGCGAAGCAATCAACGTCTCCAGGTGATCGCGGGGAGGACCAAATTTATAGCCGCCGTGTCCCCGTTATCGCTTTCCACTTGCCCTTTCATTGCGGCCCTGCCCTATCTCCTTTGAGAGGTCTCCGCCTTCCCTCGTTTCCGCTTTTGAGAGAAAAGACGGCGCCTGATAAGCCCAAAAGACGGAATCGGATTTGAGTTAATTCTGTGCGATTAGCCGCAATGAAATAGCGTGACGTGAGCCGCTACTTTCCCACTCTGATTCTACTCTTCATTTTTGGCCCCTGGCCACCCTCAATTCACATTTCTCTCTTGGAACCGGGGAAATGGCCTTCGACAGACCCACGACTTCAAGGACGGGACGGGGCGATATTACGCTTGTTCTTCACCAACCATTGGACTAGTTCTCAATTAACAATTTCGTGTAAGGGGACCAAATCGCGACACTCGTAAGTAAAATATCTGGTGCGTAGCAACACACCACTTTCCGCCACCCCCGTAATTTCGAACACCACCTACATAGGCGGGCGCTATATCTTCGTTCAACGCATTTTTACAGCAACATTTATACAGAACAAAATGTAGAGACTAGTTAGCTGAGAGTACTCCGAATGTTTGATCGAAATCGTTAGAGCCGTTTTTGAGAAAATTGGAATACCGATAAATTAATATTCGACAAATCTGCTTTTCTGAGTTAACTTGGCTTATATCTCCGTTCAACATATATATACAGAAATAATTATGGAGAACGAAATGTTGGTATGTGTGACTTAAAGACACTCCATTAGGATTTATCACATCTGGTGAGAAAGTTACCCTGGAATTTACGGAAATGTTCAAAAAAACATTATTTTTTACACATTTTGATTTTTATCTCTGTTCAATGGACTGTCACAGGAACATTTATTGAGAACAATATGTAGGTATTAACTATTTGAAAACATCCTGTGAGTTTGGAGACAATCGCTGAAGCCGTTTTGCCAGAAAGCGTGAAAAACCTATTTTTGCTTCAGGGGCCCATATCTCCGTTCACCGTATTTTCATGGAGATATGTATGCAGAAGAAAAGTTTGGTATTGATTCGGAGAAGATAATTTGAAAGTTTAATCAAAATCGTTAGAGCCGTTTTTGAGAAAAATGCGAAAAACACTGGTTTTTGGTACATTTTCGTCCCCCCCCCTTCCCACCGGCCGAAATCGTCCATAACCTTATTTTGGTGTCTACAAAAAATAACGAACAAATCAAAAAAAGAACCAGCTCAATCGGATCAGCCGTTCTCCCGCAAACAGAACTACAGACACACACACACACGCACACCCACACCCACACGCACACACACGGACCACGCGCCGAAATTAGGTTTTTTAGACTCAGTAGGGTCTGAAACGTAAAGATCTGAAGAAAACCCACTTTTTTTTTTTTTTTGCCGATTACTATACTTTCCTTCCCTTTGAGTAGCGGAAAGTAAAAATATTGTCACGTATACAATCACAGGTCTGTTCCTTATCAAACGACTGTTCGTGAACCGGTTATATCAGTCTACTGTCGTGAAGTTGCGGCTTCGTTACATACGCGCAGCATCCCCCGAACCCAGACCCGCGGAGGTACGGCAGGTATTTGCTGTCCGACTGAGGAATCTCGTACAATCGAGGAGGAGTTCTTCATCTCATTTCCCAACTGATTACTTGGGTGGCAAGTTTCAAAGGGACAGATCAACTGTGATCACGTTTCTTGGCCATCGCCATTACGAATCTGTCTGGGAGTGTTGCCTTCAACCCCAATCAATGCCCTTATGACCGTTACATCTGAAACGGTGGTGCAATGGTGGTGCCTTTAAGGGACTGGAGGTGTTGGTTGAAGCCCCACCTCTCGCCTATACTCACTCCTAAGTACTTGACGTGCTTTTCAAAAAGGAGCCTGTGGCCGCCTAAGCGTATTGAGGTTTGGCTATGTAATTTTCCTTTCAAGAGGATTAGCTGGGTTTTTTCTTCAACCACCTGCACCTTGACTGCTCGCACCATCGGGTGACAGTGCGGAGCAGTGGGTTTTGCTTCTATTTGACGGATTGATTGTGCAGATCCACATAGGCGTACCACTCACAGCTAATGAGCCTCTATTTCCCTCAGCCACTTCTCTACTGATATTTTTATCGCTCAATCATTCTGGCTTTCACTTGGTTTACATGAGCACCGTAGAACAGAGTATTACGTGTCTTTGAGGCTAAGGTAAGGTGTTGTGAATTTTCTACACGTCTGTCACACAGTATTTTGTACACACGAGGAATGCGATGTTATGAATCTTTTTATGTGGTCGTGACAAAACCCGCCTGCACAAAGTTACTAATTGACAATAAGTCAAGTGGTAGATTTCATGGGTTTCCTGAGTTGCTCAGTTAGTGTAACTTAGGCCGTTAGTTAGGAGAGTTCCTAACCTTGTAGCAATTATTGAGGAAGATCAGTTAATCACGTGAGCAGTTGTGGGATGATATCAGCTCAACCTACGAATGTCAAGTTCGAAAGGGTAAACTGTCGAGAATTACGAAGCCTGTCGGATGAGTGCGCGGCTGCATTATTTTCGGCGTCAGACGTCACAGTAGTTGCCTCTATATCCGGCAAGTCTCGAGCTCATCTCGTCGAGCGAACAGAAAACGGAAACCAGATGTTCCCGGACCGGAGCTTTAGCTCCCGAGCGGTTTCAGATGCTTTTCTCGTTGGCGCATTGGAAAAATAAACCGGGGAAAAAAAAGGGCCGGAGGAATCCGAATGGCGAAATCAACAAAACGGGGCTTTCGAAAAGCGTTCGATTATTTAGACTCGAGGTTATTTTCGGAGAAAGGCCCAGGAGCACGTTTGGTACGAAACAGCCTAGTGAACAGTCTTCGTTAATGGGCACCACGTGCAGCACCGCCTGTAGTCAAGTTGCTGAGATCAACAGGTTTGAACAGACGAAAAACGAGCCTCCGACGTCATAATATTCCGTGCTTTACTTACGTTGCGTCCTTTGGCTCTACAAAGAAATAAAAAGAAGAAAAACTCGCGCTGTCGGATGGTTCCGGGATTCTAAAAGTAGCTTTTTTAGTTGTGTTCTGCGACTTAATGGGCGCAGTGGATCAAGCCAAGTTCTGGCCTACCCCCTTATTCTGAACTGAGGGCACTGGTTGGTGTGCGTTCCACCTGTTCTGTGTCATAGGACGCCAGGAATAGGAATAGGAAGCCAGTGGGACATGACTATGGTTAGGAATCAGGGAAGCTTTATTTGGTGGAAGTGGTTTGGAGAAAAGGTGTTGAACGATAGGGAAGAAACTAGATTAGGGAATGTGCGCAGGGCCTTAGGAGTAGGTGTTTAGAGTGTGTGTTTGTGTTTGTGTCTGTGTTATGTGTTAGTGTGTGGTTTTGAGTTGGTGGTGCCAGGGATGGTCGAATATCAAGTAGCCCATCCCTGGACCGCCGGTATGATTGTATTTAAGGGCTGAGTGTAAATATGAGTGAATGAGTGTGAATGTATGTGTTGTGTATATGTGTGTTAGGATTTAGTAGAGTAGATTAGGTATTGTAGGGATGGATCCAGGGGGGATGAATATCGAGTAGTCCGCCCCTGGACCATCGGGAAATGTGTGGATGTATTTAAGGGTTGAATGGATGTGTGAATGTGTTAGTTAGGGATAGGTGTAGAGTGAGTTGGGTGGGTCGCGGGCGAGGGCGGCCGAATATAGAGTAGTCCGCCCTCGCCACAGCGGAATGGGGATCGCAGTTCAGGCCGTAAAAGACGGCCTGACACCCTTCTCCATGGCTGGTGCGGGGGCAAGTCCAATCCCCTTACCCCCATGGAGATAAAGCGTAGGTGCCGGCAGAACGCCTCTTGGCAATTCCGGCACCGGGGCCTGCCACCCATTCAGGTCCATAGGCTGCTCAAGGTGCAGCCAAATAGAATGGGTACCACGGGGGCTTCAGCCCGCGGCCGGCACCGTGGAGCCATTGAAAGCGTGGCGCTGCCACGTGTGAAGCCATGGGATTGGCCTCGTGGGAACCGTGGTTTCGCTGGAAATCCTCCCTAGAGAAGTGATAGGTGCTGGCTGGAGAGGGGTAAAGGCCGTGAGGCTAGGTTACCTCTCCAACGCCACGGGCAATGCCCCAAATCACGACTTACCATTGTCCTGTGTCACAGTGTTGTCCCAACACTTGCTTATGACTCATGCTGCACTGCATCCTATTGCCGAGCTACACAAGGATGAGGAGTTAATTACCTCTCAGTGTGTTAATTACTACGAGTAATTAATCCAACGGTCGAAGTTTCAATTTCCTTGCCCGGTTTTGCCAAGCCTCTGAAAAGATAGTAAAGAGCAGTCCTTAGCACTGGCTGAAATTCAAATCACGGTCAAGTGATGAAGTTTTGCAACGGGCAATGTAACCATAAGTGCTGCGTTAATACGAACTTTCTGAACACCATCAGTGTTTGTGAATTTAATATTTAGAAAGCGCGTCGTTATTTTAGAATTTGCAAAAGTGCTACCCGAAGTGCTATTTTTACTAAAGTTAACGTACCTGTTAGGTGAGTCCGTCTCCTCTGGCTAGTGAGTTACTGTGGGCAAACGCTTTCGATGTAAAGACATCATCGTCTGGCTGAAGTCAGTCAGTTGGTCGTGGTCTTTATATACGAAGAGAAAGGTAAACGGGATGATGGAGCGTCGGGAAGGGGGGGGGAAGGAGGTCATGTACCTCTGGGGAAACCCACTAGAGGTGAATGGAACGTCTTGAATGATCTGTCAATTGTGGAACTAAGTCTTTTTTGTATAGGGTGGTTTGTTAATAAGTTGTTAATGTTAAAAAAGTTTGTTAAAGTTAGTTTGGTTCTAAGTGTGTTGTCTGTACGTACGATTTGTGCCTTCCTTTCGGAGGATGTTTTGTTTTCGGCAACGTACGTGTCCAGTAACTCACCAGGCAGAGAAGACGGACTCACTCCGGAATTTTAATAATTTGCCTACTGTGCGGACATAACTCAATTGCTTTAATACCTGCTCTTTTTACATTCCTCAGCTGTTATGTAATTTTATTATTGTTATTCTGGTGAACGGTTTGTTGGAAAATCGAATCGACTACGTAGCGTGATGCTATACGTGACGCATAGGCTGGCAGGAAGAATTATAATAAATTGATTTAATCGGAAAATATTAAGAGCGGCTTGAGCCAGAACAATAAAGTACGTGGGGGACTTTTCGAAATCGATATCGTGAAAATAAAATAAACTTCTGACCAGTTCGTCGTGGTTGTATAAATCGAAGCAGACAGAAAAGACCACGTCGCGTCGAAGTCAAGTCGGATCGTAGTCGTGAGGCAAATGGTCGGAAGTCAGAGAGTTTGAGACGGTGATTAGCTCCTGACTGCGTTTGTAAACAGCCCCAACAATTGACGCTCCGTGGCAACTGACAATGTTACTCTCGGCTTGAACGGCTGATCCCATCATGCGACGTCGAGGTTTAACACAAAACTAGATGTTCATTGGCTGCGCTCTACTGGATGAATATGTACACAGCATTAGCCCTATTAAGTATGGAGGGAAGTAATGTGTCCGGCCGACAAAAAACAAAATGAGTTTTCTTCAGATCTTCAGGGCTACCGAGTCCACGTCCGAAAAATAACAACTGGGAAGATAGTCTGCGCGCGAATGTGTCTGTGAACACGTTTGAGAGAAACGGCTGAACCAAATAGCCTCAAATTTGACATTGGCCCCCATTGGACTCAAAAATAACATTATACGAGCAAAATAGGTCCAAAACACCATGAACACATTCGTCGCATCAGATGTTTTGTTTTCTACACCTCGTACGGTTTTCCGAACATCTCTGTATTCAAGTTACTTCGAATTAAATCCTATGACGACCCATGACCTATCGATAGATTCGCTTAAGAGCACATTTTTATCGGTAAAATCTGTCAGAGATGGGAGAAATGGGCGTGGACGTGCTAACGGAAGTTTATAAAGTTTGGCATATCGTTTGCTGGAAGCATTTCCTTAGAGACATCTACCCCTGGCATCATTAACTATTTGCCTGGACGGTAGGCGACTCTTTTGCCCGCTGTTGTACAAATCTTATTGTAAATTTCGTCACTAAGAGCTCACTGAGGCAGGTAGCGTTTGATTCATGCCACGTATTATGTACTGGTATAATTTGTTTATGGCTGTTAGCGCCAATCGCGCCTACGGAGCGTAAATCCTTGTGGTTGTTTACCGCAGCTGTCAAGTGTTCCACCTTGGGCCCCCTACTCTTTTTGCTCCAGGTCGACCAGGTTCTGAAGTTGAAGATACCTGCGAGTGTCTATCTCTTTGCGGATGATGCGGTCGTTCTTGCGTCGGGGTCAGAGTGGAGTGAGTTGTTTGAGCGAGCGGAGTGCGTCTTAAATCAAATTAATGAATGGTACACCGACAACATGCTAACCCTTAACACGAGCAAAACGAAGTACATGGTTGTGTCCAGCATAAAAAATAAGGAATCTCTCTCGGGAATGAGAATCACTATCCATGAAGACGGGCAGAGATGCAATGGGCCCTGCTTGTGTATGCCTATACAACGAGTGAGCCAGCACAAATACCTGGGTATCATCATGGATGAAAAGTTGAGCTGGCAACCGCACACTGACTTCCTCTACAACAAACTTAAAAAATTCACTAGGATATTCTTTCGGATTCGCGGTGTGATGGACATTCGGACTCTTAAAATTATTTACCTGGCTCTCGTTCAGTCGATTCTCCAATATGGCATCATTGTATGGGGCGGCGCACTGGAGGCATTACTGGAGAAACTGAATGTTCTACAGCGATCGATCCTCAAAATTATTCACCACAAACCCCGCCATTTCCCCACCCAATAGCTTTTCGACTCAGCGCAAGTATTGAGCATTAAGCAACTCCTTGCAAAAAACATTCTTCTTCTCTACCACAAACATCCGCATCTAATCGTCCCGCAGCCCCATGGATATGAAACCAGATTTCAACTACTTGGCAACGTAGTCAACCCAAAACTCCGTATTTCATTGACAACGCGGAGTACGCTCTACATGATGAATCTACTCCACAAACAATTACCACCAGAAATGAGAGATCCATCGAAATATAAACGTTGCTTGTATAAAAAGAAAATTTTGTCTTGGCTGATCGTGAGTGGTCCTGAGGTTATTCTGAGTTTTTTTTAGAAGTGTGTACACTCAGTGATATCTGGTGCAGCTTCGGCTGATATTCCTTATCAATTTCATTATTTTGTCATACCGACCATGTCATTCGCAGGAGAAGTTATCATGCTGGTCCCTACATACTACTACTATAAATTGTAAATTACAACTACTATAAATTACTTAAGTAAGTCCTACATATCAACGTTCAGCGACACTTGCCCAACAATACAGGCTCTGCCTACCGTTGGGCAATATTATTCAAAGGAAGAAGAATTGTTTGATTGTTTATTTTTATTTTGAATTATACGTTACTCTCTCTTACTCTCAAGACAGCTGTTAGCGACTCAACGTCCAAGCAAACTGACCTAATCGGTACGCTTCTGAGCCAAACGCCAATCGCTTGTTTTCTTCGACTCAACGATTCTTAGTACCGCTTGATTTCCGTGTTATGAATCGTTTATTTGGTTTTGTTTTAGAACAGCAAACGAGAATGCGAAAGTGACCTGGAGGCATCGCGTCCTGGAAGACGGTTGAAAAACACGGACAGTCATCAAGTGCGCAGCGCACGAAAAAGTACATGAGCGAGGGAGCAATGGTGGGAAAGTTGAGCGCTACTAGACAAGTCGCAGACAGTTGCTCACTGAGGGCGAAAATGTGGAAAATTCCCCAGTAACTTGAATAACTGAATTTGATGAACCGGAGTGCTAACCCGTGTCTAAAATCCCTTCACCCCAAGTATTTCTGTGGGAGTGCACACGAACGAAGGTATCAGGCTTCCAATCGCCGTAACTAATAACATCAGCGCGTGGCAGTAACTTTAAACTCTCGCGGTACACTCATTATTTGATTGATTTCGTACAGAAGGTACGAAACTCGGTCTGACCGTTTGACTGTGGCTCCAGTTTAAATGATGATATCCTCAGAAAAACTACCGAGAGAATGAAATTCGCGGATTAATTGCTTTTATCGCTCGTTTGAATCTCCACTTTCTCAAACTACAACCCGCGAAGGTCTCGCCAAACTAATGAGGGCCCCCCCAAGTAGTTGAGCTGATGTGTTTTCTTAGGCTGAGGGACGTCAAGAGTCTACCAAGTCGTTCATTATTCAACGCGTCGCAGGCGAATAGGGAAATAGCGGGGTCTCGTGTTCAAACGCTGTTATGTTTCGGACCGAAGAAGCCAATTGCGCGCGAATGAATTAATTGGAAAACGAGACGAAATGGAAATTCTTCTTTCTCGCCGTACGACCCGCGAAATACTCGGAAAAAGAAAAAGAAAGGCGCTTATAAGTGGACTCATTATTGGACGTTACTAATCTCACGTTAGCTGTGTGACTGCCACCAAATAAATCTCCATAAACCTGTTATACTTTCTTACACAGCGTACGCTGCAAATCTATAAAAATTTCCAGTTGCCCGAACCTCAGGATGAACGATTTTCCTGCATTTGCCATTGTCGTTGTCGTCAGTTGAAAATATCTGGTGCGTTGCAGCACACAACTTTCCTTAGCTCTACAACAATTCACTTTGTACATGGCTAATTCTATTTAATCGATTCATTTATCACTCAGTTCCTTTGAAATTGGTCAAACAACACTTCACAGCAGCAGGAAGCGGTAGCGCCTAATGTTCTGGAATTTATTGTGCTGCTCGTGCTCATTCCCGGACGATTATTGAGCAATTGGTACACAGATAATTAATGAGCCTGTAAAAACGAATTTTTTGAAGAAGGATAGTAATAACTTTTGCAGAGTTATTGGGTAATAACTGTTAGAACTGGTAGTAAGCGAAACGGCGGTAGTTGAAATTCAGGAATTTCTGGAGTGAGCCCCATGTATCTCATGAGCGGTTTTAAACACCTCACCCTCTGGGTATTGAATTGGACTACAATACCAGTTTTCTTTAACATTCTACCAACATTCCAGCGGAGTTTATAAGAAAAAAACCGCGCTAAAAACGCTTTTCGTCGAAAATTTTGATAATTTATTGTGCTGCTCTCGTCATGTTCCTACGAATGGGAGTTTTATGGTATCATTGCCTTATCAAAAGATATCAATATAAAAAATTTAATCAAAATCGTTAGAGCCGTTTTGGAGAAAAATATTTGGTGTTTTAATCACTATGCTAACTGTAGTTAATTTTCAGTGGATTTTGTTCATGCCCTTATTTTTGCGTCCCATAGTAACCTGTAGGCTGGAGATCAAATTTGAGGTCATTTGGCTCGGTCGTTTTCTCTAAAAACCACTCTAAAATCGATTACGTCGAAAGTTTTGGTAATTTATTGTGCTGCTCTCGTCATATTCCCATTAATGGGGATTTTATGGTATAGTTGCATTATTGGGAGCTATCAATATAAAAAATTAAATCAAAATCGTTAGAGCCAATTTGAGAAAAAAAATATTTGGTGTTTTGATCACTATATTAACTATAGGTAACTTTCGGTGGATTTTGCTCATACCCTTATTTTGTCGTCCCATTATGACCAGCGGGCGAGATATGAAGTTTGAGTGGATTTGATACCGTGGTTTTCTCTAAAAACCGTTCACAGACACACTTTAGTGACACACACACAGACACACAGACCATTTTCCCAAATAGTGTTTTTCGGACTCAGGGGGGTCTGAAACGTAAAGATCTGAAGAAAACTCAAAAAAATGTTTCAGCCGATTACATAACTTTCCTTTCTACTTCGTAGAGCCAAGGAAAGTAAAAATGGGATACTTTCTGTTAACATTACCCAAAGATTTTTATCCTGTTAGCGAAAACTTTTAGCGTGAAGCATCGCGGAACTTTCCTCAAACCCCGTAAATTCGATGACGCCCTGCATCTTTGTTCGGCGCCTTCCTACGAAAATATTCAATAACATCATAACGCAGCAGCTACCTGTTAACTACTCTGTGACTTTTTTGAGAAAACTTGAAAACCAACACGACTGTTTGAGAACTACGTAGCATCAACTGAGAACATACACAATACTTCAACTAGTTATAAAGAAGAAATCGCACGAAAATGGATTTTCGTCGAAATTGTTGATAATAATAATAATAATAATAATAATAATAATAATAATAAATAACAATCGTCGATAAATAGCAAGGACGAAAACGTTATATTAATTGATGTTATGTCATTTGGAACTGTTCGCACGACAAATTTTATCAAAACCGTAAGTGCCATGAAAAACAAGCTTTGTGTTGTGCAATAGGGATGAGTTATAGGTGAGGGGTCACAAAGTCACGAAAAAAGTGATCGTTTAATCAGAGAATCGGCGATACGAACGTAATCGTTGGTTGACGAAGGTTGAGAATCAGAGATCGTGGTTTAGAGGAGCGGACACAGCAGCACGGCACAGAGGAATGAATACACTAACGGTTCAGCCAAGTATTTCTCCAGAAGGGCAACAGTTTTTGTAGCAAGCAAGGTCAGTGGGTAAAACAAGACACAACAAGTTCATGCACCTCAGCGGATTAACCTTGATTTCTTACCATCTCCCCAACAAATTTCTTTCTAACTGCCTTTTCCGACGCCTTATTCTGGAGACTGATGAACAAGTTGAGTGAGAGAAATTTCAAAGTTGGTTCGTCCATTTCCTCTCACTCATGACCACAGACACTTTTTTACTTTCCTTGGCTCTACAAAGTAGAAAAGTGTTGATTTTTTTTTTTTAGTTTTCTTCAGATCTTTACGTTTCAGACCCTACTGAGTCGTCCGAAAAACAGTATTTGGGAAAGTGGTGTATGTGTCTGTGAACGACCGTACCAAATCAGCACAAACATGATATCTCGCCCGCAGGTTACCATGGGACGCTAAAATAAGGGTATGAGCAAAATCTACCGAAATTTAACTATAGTTATGTAAGATTTGTTAATAATAATAAGACTTGTTAATGACAACCTAGAGTCTTGTTCGTCACTCCAAGTTGTTTTTCAACCCCACAGCTGTGGTTTTAGTTACCAAGAACTTTACTTTCATCCGTTTTTCCTCATTTACAATTCGTTCGTACGTTAGAATCGACTTAGTTTTCGATTCTCAATAAATTTTGAGCATCGTTTCTTCTGTATTATTTCGGTTTGTGGATGTTAACCCTTAGTCATACAGTTATTATAGTGATCAAAACACCAATTTTCTTTTCTCAAAAACGGACGTAACGATTTCGATTAAACGTTCAAGTTATCTTCTACAAATCAATAGCTAACTTTTCATTTCTATACATATCTCCATGAAAATACGGTGAACAGAGATATAGGCTTATGAAGCATAAATAGGTTTTTTACGCTTTTTGGCAAAACGGCTTCAGCGATTTTCACCAAACTCACAGGATGTTTTCGAATAGTTAATACTTACATATTGTTCTCAATAAATGTTCCTCTGAAAGTCCATTGAGCAGAGATAAAAATGAAAATGTGTCAAAAATAACGTTTTTTCGAACATTTCCGTAAATTCCAGGGTAACTACTTCACCAGATGTGATAGATCTTACAGTGTCTTTTACACACATTTCGTTCTGTATATATGTGTTGAACGGAGATATAAGCCAAGTTAACTTAGAAAAGGAGATATGTCGAATATTAATTTATCGGGATTCCAATTTTCTCAAAAACGGCTCCAAAGATTTCGATCAAACTTACGGAGCACTCTCAGCTAACTAGCCCCTACATTCTGTTCACCATAAATGTTTCTGTAGAAATGCGTTGAACGAAGATATAGCATATGTAGTTGGTGTTCGAACTTACGGGGATGGCGGAAAGTTGTGTGTTGCTACGCATTTGCATTCTTTAAATGAGACAAGTAGGTCAATATATTACAGACTTGGACGGGGCAAAGCCGCTCTTCTTATTCAAAGCCTTAAAACCTTCGCACGCTCTGATTCTACAAGTTCGAAGCCTTGAAACGATTTTCAAATGACCTCCACGCCGTTTTTCATTGCCGGGTTCACACATAATTGAGTCAACAGCTCCTAAGAAACAGGTGTTTTGATGACCTAGCTGAGCCGTTGGGCCCGACGCAAATTCTGACATTTTCGGACGGCCTTTGATCTCGAAAGAAAATAAAAAACGGATCCGCCAGAAGGTAAGGGGCAGCATCTGCTCTCATATTGTAAGAAATGGTGGCGCGGAGGAATGAAAAATGGAAGAGGCAGCTGCCTGGGGTATTGCCAGCAAACCTATTAACGAACGAGAGCTCAAAGGTGTTTCCCATTGATAGAATCAAACTCGGCCGATCATTTATTTTTCTTAGGCAGAACTACGAACTCAATGGGTGGCGTTCAGAACGAGGTTGGGAAAGTTGAGCGAAGGAGAACTCGTAAATGTAGAAGCAGCGCATGCATTAGTAACTGAGCAGGCACGTAATTGAAGAACAGGGAACGTGCATGAGTGTCTACAAAAAATAACAAACAGAACAAAAAAAGAACCAGCTCAATCGGATCAGCCGTTCTCCCGCAAATCGAACTACAGACACACACACGGACCACGCGCCGAAATTAGGTTTTTTAGACTCAGTAGGCCTCAAAACGATTACTATACTTTCCTTCCCCTATGGGGTAGCGGAAAGTAAAAACCCTTTGAGGAAACACGTAAAAACGAAACCACCTTCTCGACTCAACGCACGTTCCTAATTTCCCTTGGCTGCCACGTATTTGTAAATATATTTATATTGGAATCCTCGGCGTTAACGAATTAGAATGTGGCGGCGGGGAACAGTATTATGGACCACCAGGTAGGAAACTCGAAGCAAGAATTATGGAACACGAGAAGGAATTAAGGTTTGTTGAGAATTCACATTCGCAGGTCATTTCAGTGAGAAATGTCATAGCAGTGATGTTATTTTTAGACGGTTGATGTAACACATGTCTGCGATGGAGGCCCCAAACAGGGCGCACTTGAATCAATTCAAGCACCCGGGAATGATGTTGATAACTTGAGACGGTCTCCTTCGTAACTTTTCAACTGACACAATTCTCTTCTAAAGCTGGTTTGTACACTTTTCTCACGAATATAGAAAAGGGCGACATACGCTGTATCGTGCATCATTTTAACGTGCGCTAGCGCTAAATTGAAACCGGTCTAAATACGCTATATCTTTGTTCATTAACAAGGAGCATGTTTACTGCATGACCTTGTCCGCCCAGCAAAACCCGGGCACTTCATGAGTTAACGTGGGATCGCAGGAAGGTGTCCAAGGGCTCGGCAAGGTCAGTGAATTTGACTGGTTTCTGACTGCGTTTAGTGGAAAGTGGGTACCGTGCTACCGTGCCCAAGGAAGAGACTCTTCTGAACAGAATACAAGTTTGTTTCCATATTTGATGACGGTTCCTAAACCCTCGACGAGTCATGGAAGTTGCAGTTTCGCTAATGTGCAAGAGGCCGGCCCCTGCAGCATCCACCGAACTCAGACCTGCGGAGGTACGGCAGGTATTTGGTCGTTAGCCAGTCTCCTGGTAGAGACCTGTTGCTTGTGTGTTACCGTACAGAGGTACCTGAGGAATCCCGTACTGCCTGGGAGGAGTTCTTAATCTGGTTTTCCACCTGATCTAACTATTTACTTGGGGGGCAAATTTCAAAAGGACACATCAACTATGACCACGTTTCTTAGCCATCACCTTCTTCGAGAAATCAGCAAAATGGGTATAGGCTTGCTTTGTAGCAGTCAATGCTGCTAAGTTCGTTTCCAACGAACCGTCGCTCACTGTTGTAGAAACTACAGTGGAGCAGCACGTGGTTTTTTGTTTCCTCCGCACTGGAAGCGCAAGACGTGCATGCCAGAGCGTCTTTGAGGGAAAAGAAGTCACCATGTCCCGTGAGGAACTGGCTCGTCCAGTGGTCTGGCTCAACCCATTTTCTTGAAAGACGTTCACGGATGTTGGGGAAGAACTCAAACGTATCACGCCCCTTTGACGAGGATTCCCCTCTCGCTTGCCATTTCTCTAACGCCCATTCGTCGTTGGCGGCAAGTTTCTGTTCTGTGGTGAGATCCGCAGGGAGATCAGGCCAAAGTGGGGGAAGCTCCCGTTTCACTCTCCACTTGTCAACCATGCACTCAACGACCAAATCAACTGGTAACTGACCAGTGATCACCTGGAGTGCTTCTGTTGATACAGTCTTGTAGGCAGCCTTGGTGATCCACCAAAGCTCTCTGGGATTGAGCCAATACTCTCTTTTGATTGACTGTTAGTTTGCTACCCCAGACAACAGGGCAGTAGCCAATCACGCCTAGATAGATGGCCTAATACACGAGGATAGTGTCGTGGTAACACACACCCCAAGTGGCCTTAGTAATGGCACGCAGTGAGGCAAACCTTGCAATGGTAGTGCCTTTAAGGGACTGGAGGTGTTGGTTGAAGCCCTACCTCTCACCTATATTCACTCCTAAATACTTGACATGCTTTTCAAGAAGAAGCCTGTGGCCGCCAAAGCGTATTGTGGGTGGATTATTCACTTTTCCTTTCAAGAGGATTAGCTGGGTTTTTTCCTCAGCCACCTGCATCTTGACACGCTCGCACCATTGGGTGACGGTGCAGAGCACGTGGTGGGTTTTTTCTTCGATTTGGCGGACCGACTCTGCAAAGATCAGCACAGTCAAGTCATCCACATAGATGTACGGCTCGCACTCAGCCTCCATGAGCCTCCTGAGAAGACCTTCGAAGAAGGCGTTCCACAGTGCTGGTCCAAGGTATGAGCCCTGCGGGAACCCCTTCTCAATCTTTCTCTGAACGGAGACATGTCTGCATTCGATCGTAGCAGTTCTGTCTGTCAGGTAACTTCTGACGAGCGAGTACAGGTTGCGCATGGAGCGCTGGCCACCAAAGGTTGTCAAACGCTCCCATGATGTCACTCTGAACTGCTACAACGTACTTAGCCAGTGCCAGCAGTGACTGTTATATCAGTCATAAGAATGCACACCACATAACTTACACATTGGTTCTCTGTGGAAACAGTCAACATCTTTTCAATTGCTATTTTATAATACGTCCGACTAGTTTTACGACTTTCTCAATGGCGAAATTCCCATTTTCCTTTTTTGGAGCTCTCATATTATTGTGTGTGTGTTGGGGGGGGGGGGGGAGTTCTACTTTTGCTTTCCTGCTAATAGCTCAATTTTGTGTTTCTAGGAGAATTCTCTTACTGGTCTCCAAGTAAGGTAAAGCAGCAGAAATCGACAACGAAGCTATTTGCATACCCCACTGCTTCAGTTAACCAGAATGTTCCCCGTCCTTCCACGGCTATCAATAACGAAGGCTTTGTAATTGGCGATGGGACGGGCTCCACCTGCACAGCAATCCCCTCGGCTCGTCCGGAAACCTCCTTTGGACAGCTGTAATTGTTGTGTGTTGTTGGGTGAAGCTGCGGAATTTACGATTATATTTAAACGGCGGGATGCGGTTAACAAACCGCGAGAGCGATCTATTTCAAGGTCGATTTCAAAGATAATACTTAAGTGGTCGATTTGAATGGGATCGGCGGATCGACCTACTTCGCGAGGGTGTGGGTTTCTGTAGGAGATGCCTAGAGCTGACGGAGGTTGCGCTTTTGATTAGACTTCGCGTTCGTTAATTGGCGAATGATGTGAGTGTGTGGGATTGAGTTATTTGTTACGAAGACCTTTTAAAACGTCTGAAGCGACGCTTCGCGTAACTTTTCAGCACCACGTACATTCGACTATTGCGATCGCTAGTCCAACACGTTCTTCTGTTGATAGAAGCGCGTTAGAACTGGTGGCGCATAACGTCCCGAAATCTTTACCAACCTTCTGCGTTACGACTTTATTGGGTAACCGGTGTATACCTAATTTATGAAACTGTCAACGAGTCTTATTTTTGTGAGGGAAGGGTGTTTATTATTCTGGAATTATAAGTTAAACATTGTGAAAAATGACAGTAATATGAACTAAAAAATTTATAGCGTTGCTTCTGATTATCATACGATCATTGTTAACGCCACATTTTCAATTGCCAGTATGATTTTTGTGAAAACGCCTGCTTTTTGTTTGATGGGGATTTAAGGGAGAAAAAACTGTACTCAAATCGATGTTTGCTGGAATTTCGTATAATTTATGGAGCTGCTCACATGATTTAGCAACGGCTGAACATTTTACAGTACTGTCTTGTCAACAAAAACTGTCGCACAAAACATTGAACCAAAATCGCCAGAACATTTTTTGAGAAATAAAAATGTCGGTGTTTCGATTGAATATCAAGCACGTGCTGATTTGTTTACCCATTTTCTCTAAAAAGCGCCTTAACACAGACTTTTTTTCTTTTTTTTCAAAGCTCAACGTAAAAAGTGGCACCCAAAAACGAGAAACTAAATAAATAATCAGATCAGGCATACAAGGCATTACAAACACAAATTCGAGCTGCGTCTCGCCGGGCAAGGGAGGAATGGCTCTCTTCTCAATGTGCTGAGATTGAATATTTAAGTGAAATTCGCGATGATTTCAATCTCCATAAGAAGGTCAGGGAACTGACCTCTACCAGCAGGAGGAATCATGCTTCAGTTGTGTTGGATGAGAGTGGGGTAGTTGCCGTTTCCAGTGAGGAAAAATTCCGAGTTTGGGAGAAGTACATCGACGAACTGTTCAGTGATGCTCGGGACGTATACGAACTGTCGAGTCGAGAAGAGGACGAGGGTCGAGGTTATTAGAGCATTCAGTACTGCCAAGACAGGTAAAGCTGTTGGTCCAGACGAAGTGAGCATGGAAATGTTTAAACTGATGGATAATGAAAGTATCTCCAAGCTAACAGTGCTGTTTAACTGGATTTATGACAGCGGACGGATTCCAGTGGAGTGGTTGAACTCAATCTTCATTGCCCTGCCTAAGAAGTCTAATGCACGCAGGTGTTGTGATCACAGGACCATCAGCCTAATGAGTCACGCCCTCAAGATTTTATTGCGTGTGCTTCACTACCGGTTGTGGAGGAAAGTTGAGGCCGAGATTGGCGATACACAGTTTGGTTGCCGCGGTGCATTTGGAACAAGGGAAGCTTTATTTGCCCTGCAGGTTCTCGTCCAAAAGTGTCTCGACCAGCAATGCTCTGTGTATGCCTGTTTTGTAGATTTTGAGAAGGCATTTGATAGTGTGTGGCATGAGAAGCTTGTTCGTGTTCTGCAGGAGGTCGGTCTAGATCTCAAGGACGTAAGGTTGATTAGAAACCTATATTGGAACCAGACGGCGCAAGTTCGAGTAGATGGCGCTCTCTCTGAACAGGTGACAGTTGCGAAGGGGGTCAGACAGGGCTGCACATTGTCACCGTTACTCTTTAACATCTATTCGGAGCAGGTATTTAAAGAAGCCCTAGAAGACTGTGATATAGGGGTCCAAGTCAATGGTTTACCTGTTTCGAATTTGAGATACTCAGATGACACGATACTGCTGGCTCACACTGAATCGGAGCTCCAGGTCCTCTTGGACAAAGTTGCAATGTCTTGCAGGAACTATGGCCTGACCATCAACATTGCCAAAACTAAAGTGATGGTCATATCGAAGAAGGGCAACGATGGTGTGAGGTTGGTGGTTGACAGGCGAGTAATCGAGCAGGTGTTGAGATTCAAGTACCTAGGCCAGTGGGTTTCAGAGACTTGGTCGTAGGAGGGAGAGGTGCGGTGTCGGATCGAGGTAGCACGATCAGCATTCAACAACATGCGAAGCGTTTTGTGCCACCGGGATTTGAGTTTTCCTCTACGCTGGCGAGTTGTAAAATGCTATGCATGGTCCATACTCCTCTACGGCCTAGAGACCTGGACGTTAAAAGCCAAGGATATGAACCGGCTGGAGGCTTTCGAAATGTGGCTGATCCGGCGCATGCTGAGGATCCCGTGGACTGCCAGGCTCCGGAACGCCTACGTTCTGCAGGAAAACTCCCTGACACGTGAGCTGCTGATAACCATAAAGAAACGTAAAGTTGCATACTTCGGGTACGTTATGCGGGGTCCTAAGTACAGCCTATTGCAGACGATTATGATGGGAAAGATCAGCGAACGTCGGGGAGTAGGCAGAAAGCGAGCATCTTGGTTGTCTAACATTCGCAGCTGGACGGGGATAAACCGAGCCGCCGATCTTTTTCATCTGGCGCAAGATCGCGAACGGTTCGCAGAAATGATCGCCAACCTTCAGTGATGGAGATGGCACTACGAGAAGAGAAGAAATAAATAAAATAAGGAAATGGGGAGGGCGCCTAGATCGTGATCCAACTGATAAGTAAATCAAGGCTAGCTTGTTTCATTCCCACCACGCTAGCCGAGATCAATGAGGGATGCGGTTAGGATAGCCATGATTACGCTGCGATTAAGCCATATTGAGAAGGCAGTGGACTAATGAGGTTACAGTAAAGTAAGGATATTGGACGTCTGTTCAACATCCTTTCCCGTTTACAAGTGTCGTGTAATCGTAAACGGCCCCGTAACCGTACACCCCGTAGATGCCCAACCCTCAACAATCCAGATTTGACCAAATTATAATTTCTAATAATTGTCGGAAGCCAAAGAGGCCGCATTAACCTCTGCAGAAGCTGAGACTGGGGAGTGCCAATACGCACTCCCTGGAGCCTGTGGCCGCCAAAAGCGTATTGTGGGTGGATTATTCACTTTGCCTTTCAAGGGGATTAGCTGGGTTTTTTCTCACCATTGGGTGACGGTGCAGAGTACGTGGTGGGTTTTTTCTTCGATTTGGCGGACCGACTCTGCAAAGATCAGCACAGTCAAGCCATCCACATAGATGTACGGCTCGCAGTCAGCCTCCATGAGCCTCCTGTGAAGACCTTCGAAGAAGGCATTCCAGAGTGCTGGTCCAAGGACCGAGCCCTGAAGGCACCCCTTCTCAATCTTTCTCTCAACGGTCGGATAAATTATCAATACTGTTTTCTTCGTGCCTACTATACCCTGTCTGTAAAACTATTATTTTCGTCCCTTCACTGGAAAAACTGTAAAAAGCCGTTTCATCGGCAAAGCGGGCTATAAAAGTTCTACATGTCACAAGATAGGAAGGGTTTCCACCGTCCTTAAGGGCAAAGACCTTTCAATTAAGGCGTTTCTTCCTTCGCCCCTTTTACGAATAGATAGGAAATTCGTAGATAATTCGCGTGAGTCAGGCGCCTAAATCCGCTCAGGTCGGAGGCGAATATTTTAATAGCAACCGCCCACTAAACAACAGCCAATTTTCTCTTCCCAGTGGGAAGTCGAAGGTCTTATTTTTGGACGATCGTTGAGGCTGAGGTCGAGCTCAACGTAAAGAAGGTCGGACGAAAAGTCTGAGATGCAGCGATTTAAGTCGTCGTAAAGAGTGATTCGGGTTTTCCCCATTTTTTTCTGCCTTTGACGCCGGTCATTTTAGATTTTGAAAGGCTCAAGGAAAGGTTTTCGCTTAAACCTCTCGAGCTGTGACTCTCTTAGTTCCCTTGTTTCAGGCGACAGCCCTTTAACCCCTTCCATTTGGGTTAAAAGGCCCTCAAGTCGGAACAGGAACTACAGAGAAAACATTCAAACTCTTATTTCAACCCCATCGCTACCCTCGAAGGAAACTTGCCGTTTATTGGCTCAGAATCTCCGGGGTTTTAGGGTTTTGTCTTATTCACGCACATACATCTTCAATGTTTTAAACAGGAAGATTGAAAGCGACCTCTTAAATGTGGACGGACAACGCGTAAAATCTTGTGTCAACGATTTGCTTAATTACTTTCAATAAACAGCTCAAGATAATATTCAAAACGAAACTCGCATCTCTTTGAGCTCAAATCCCAGATCTTGGGGACGATGTGGATTTGTCGAACATCGAATATTCCTATTCAAATCGCTTGTTTCAAGTCGAGGCCGACGTCATTTACGAAGAACGAACTTTGACGATCACGCGACCGAGTTGATTCAAAACTGGAGCAACCGTCAGGTCAGATGTCACGACGTGATTTCCTTCGGCTTTTAAAATCGCAATACGCGAGAGTTATTGCACTTTTTAACTACGCTGCGTGGCCGATTGCCCGATGTCTACAAACGTCTGAATGAGCCCTCAAAACGAGAACTTCCTAAAATGATATTGCAACTCGTACATGAGACGAAATGGGAATATCTGAGGACCAACGTCAATTATTGTTCATCAAAATCTGTCGAGCAGTTTCAGACACAACAACACATCAATTTATACATCTTTTATTAGTTTCCTTAGCCGTACAAAGTAGAAAGAGAAAGAGAGAGAGCAAGAGGAAATAATTAATTAATAATTCATGAAAATAGGTATTGAAAATATTGAACGAGTTGTTACACACACGATACTGAAACAATTAAAAGAAAAAAAATAACTATGTGCAGTTCACGGACTGGAAATAGATACCGGATGGACATAATTACCAAGTGGAAATGACAATCTTACTAATAGCCGAAAAAAAAGAGAAAAAGTCAAGTTCGTTTCAAAAATATCTGGTGCGTTGCAACACACAACTTTCCTTAGCTCCTCGTCAATTCACTTTCTTCATGGCTTTTTCTACTCAATCAAATCATTTATCACTCGGTTCATTTGAACTTGGTCAATAACACTTTACAGTAACACGAAGCAGATGCGCTTACAGTTTCGGAATTTATTGTGTTGCTCGTACTCATTCCCGGACCATTATTGAGCAATTGGTACGCAGAGAATTAATGAGGATGTGGAAATCCTCAATAACCTTATTTTGGCGTCTACCAAAATATGACAAACAAAATAACCTTATTTTCATTGAAAACTTTGTCGCGTCGGTTTATTCTTTTCACTACTCAAATGAAAAGGTTTGCAATTTATTAAACAACGGCTTATTATTCTCTTGCACAGGTTGTCGTCGCCTCCGACCTCCGAGACCCCTCCTATTCGATTCAGCATGGAAAAATACTAGTGAACTATACAAAACATGGCCGGACTACAACGGAGTAACGAAAATCGTCTAGGCGATGCTAGGCAATGGCACGAAGCGACGAGTCGAACCAACTGGTAGTAGGCGTGAGAAGGGAAGCAGTGGTGAGAAATGAGCACGGGGCTGGGGAGAAACGATCACTTTCGCTATAATGCTCCCGCGAGTTCCTTCGATTAGTAGAACTGCCCTACTATTCACTACACTTACTGCGATTTCAACGTTTTCCGTCACCAAGCACATCCCCGAGACCCACTCTATTCGAATAAGAAACCTAACTCGACGTAATTGCAATAAAACTGAGAAAAATCTTGCTTTCGGCCAATTTTTAAACCGCTTTTGGTCCATAATAAACATAGGTTTCTTCCAATCAAGCAAGCAGGCACAACATGATACCAAATGGAAATTGTATGCATAAGTATGAGCAATACAGATTTGGAATTCCGTCCCTTAAAATGTAGTCTCAGATTAGGGGGTTGTAAAAAAATATCTGGTGCGTAGCAACACACAACTTTCCTTAGCTCTACGTCAATTCACTTTGTACATGGCAAATTCTACTTAATCAATTCATTTATCACTCGGTTCATTTGAACTTGGTCAAACAACACTTGGCAGCAGCAGGAAGCGGTAGCACTTACAGTTCCGGAATTTATTGTGCTGCTCGTACTCATTCCTGGACCGTTATTGAAAAATTGGTACACCGGGAATTAACGATGCTGTAAACACGATTTTTTTTTCGTCGTGGATAGTCACTATTGCATAGTTATTGGATGCAAACTTTTATAACTGGTTGTAAACGAAACGGCGGTAGTTGGAATTCCGGAATTTCTCGAGTCACCCCCATATATCTTATGAGCGTTTTTAAACGCTCACCCTATAGGTATTGCATTAGACTACAACACCGATTTTTTTAAACATTCTAGTAACATTCCAGCGGAGTTTATAATAAGGAAAATATCTGGTGCGTAGCTACACACAACTTTCCGCTACCCCTTTAAGTTCGAACACCCCTACATAGGCGGGCGCTATATCTTCGTTCAACGCATTTCTACAGAAACATTTATGGGAAACAAAATGTAGGTACTAGTTAGCTGAGAGTACTCCGTAAGTTTGATCGAAATAATTACACCCGTTTTTCAGAAAATTGGTATACCAATAAATTAATATTCCACAAATCTCCTTTTCTGAGCTAACTTGGCTTATATCTCCGTTCAACATATATATACAGAAATAATTATATTGAACGAAATGTTGGTATGGGTGACTAAAAGACACTCCATTAGGATTTATCACACCTGGTGAAGAAGTTACCCTAGAATTTACGGAAATGTTAGAAAAAACGTTATTTTCGACACATTTTGATTTTTATCTCTGTTCAATGGACCGTCACAGGAACATTTATTGAAAAGAATATGTAGGTATCAACTATTTGAAAACATCCTGTGAGTTTGGTGGAAATCGCTGAAGCCGTTTTGCCAAAAAGCGTAAAAAACCTATTTTTGCTTCAGGGCCCTATATCTCCGTTCACCGTATTTTCATGGAGATATGTACGGAGAAGAAAAGTTAGGTATTGATTAGGAGAAGATAATTTGAAAGTTTAATCAAAATCGTTAGAGCCGTTTTCGAGAAAAATGCGAAAAACCCTAGTTTTTGCCCCCCACCACCCCCTTCCCATCGGCCGAAATCGTCCATAACCTTATTTTGGTGTCTACAAAAAATAACAAACAAAACAAAAAAAGAACCAGCTCAATCGGCTCCCGCAAATCGAACTACAGACACACACACACACACACACGGACCTCGCTCCGAGACTTCAGACTCAGTAGGGTCTGAAACGTAAAGATCTGAAGAGAACTCAAAAAAAATTTCAGCCGATTATATAACTTTTCTTTCTACTTTGTAGAGCCAAGGACAGTAAAAAGTATCTAGTAAGATCACAAATATATTATTTAACCATTCTGCAACTGATATTTTGGGTATTCGAATGAAAATGTCTAATAAAGAAATTGACTGGCGGCAAATGAAGGTGGCATAATGGTACCAACTCTCCAACAAATGTTTTTGGATGAAAAATGCCAGTCAATTAGCGTTTGATAAATGCGATTCGAACGACCACTATTTCCACACACCGAATATCGTCAACAGACTGCTACCTATTCGACGTTTTGACTAAAGAATTGATAAACTGGCTCTCATCTCCAAGTAACCGACGAGTGTAAAGACTGCGCCACATCCTCGACCTCTTCGAACCAGTACCTTCACAAAACAACACGACGTGAAGCGCAATCATGTTAGTTTTAATGCTAGCGGTAAAAATATCAATGTTATGTTACGCTAACACGTATTGGTCACTAAATAATTTTATCAATGGCGCAGTATTCGAGAATTCATTCAGTGAAATAATAATCGATTATAATTAATTTTCCACTCAATTATTAACATAATATAGTATAGCACTCACTTGGCGTGCGGCACAGACGGACAAACGATGTAATTGTTGCGGATGCCATAATAAATTCGAAAGGTGGCAGGCTGTAGGTTTTTTTTTTTCTCTTTCAAACCAACTCAGCCCATTTCTCGACTCGAAGGTCGCGGCGCTTTTTCCACTTGATTATTCAGCAAAGATTATTCAAATTGGAAGTTTCAGAGGAGGGGGAGATGGAAGGGTTGTCAGACAACTTCCGAATAGGAGGGAACCGTCGGATATTATGAAAAACTCTCACGGGGGTCAGGGAAATGATAGCGGCGCCGAGCACGATACCCGCAATCGCCACAATCCGTATATCAATTAGTGATGAGAAGGCGCACTACGAAGAAAATTCCAGTCACGCCGCCCTATCGATGAGCGAATTTTAACGAATCGTCGCGAAAACCTCGTCTTTCCCACGTCGAAGTCAGATTGACGCATCTCACGACTTTTATGAACGGTATTGTAGGGCGCAATAGAGAACAAAATTAAAGCGAACTGTATGAGAAGGGAAAAGCAAATGCGTGAGAGAAGACTGTATTAAACACGTAATGTTCCAGAAATAATGGCCGAATGCATTTAAAAGTTAGCAGAGGACACCGTTTTGTGCTGTGAGCTCGAACGACAGCATAGCACCAATGTCCCTTTTTGACTAAAGTTAACGTCCCTGCTAGGTGAGTCCGTCTCCTCTGGCTGGTGAGTTACTGTGGGCAAGCGCTTTCGATGTAAAGACATCATCGTCTGGCCGTTAAGTCAGTCAGTTGGTCGCGGTCTTCATATACGAAGAGAAATGTAATCGAGACGATGGAGCGTCGAGGAAGGGGCAGGGGATGAAGGAGGTCATGTACCTCTGGGGAAACCCACTAGACGTGAATGGAACGTCTTGAATGGTCTGTCAATTGTGGAATCTAAGTCTTTTTACTTTCCTTGGCTCTACGAAGTCGGCTGAAAAAAAATTTAGAGTTTTCTTCAGATCTTAACGTTTCAGACCCTCCAGAGTCCGAAAAACACTATTTGGGAAAATGGTCTGTGTGTCTGTGAAAGATTTTTAGAGAGAACCACCGAACCAAATCCACTCAAACTTGATATCCTGCCCGCAAGTTACCATGGGACGCCAAAATAAGGGTATGAGAAAAATCCACCGAATGTTAACTAAAGTTATCATAGTGATCAAAACGCCAAATATTTTTTTCTCAAAAACGGCTCTAACGGTTTTGATTAAATTTCTTATATTGGTAGCTCTCACGATGGTAACTATACCATAAAATTCCCATTTGTGGGAAAATGGCGAGAGCAGCACAATAAATTACCAAAACTTTCGACGAAATCGATTTGAGCGCCGTTTTTAGAAAAAACAGCCGCACCAAATCAGCTGAAACTTGATGTCTAGCCTACAGGTTACCATGGGACGCAAAACTAAGGGTGTGGGCAAAATCCACCGAAAGTTAATTATAGTTATCATAGTGATCAAAACACCAAATATTTTTTTTCTCAAAAACGGCTCTAACGATTTTGATTAAATTTTTTATATAGGTAGCTTTTAATAAGATTATCATACCATGAAATTCCCATTCGTGAAAATGACGAGAGCAGCACAATAAATTATCAAAATTTTCAACGAAAAGCGTTTTTAGCGCAGGTTTTTCCTTATAAACTCAGCTGGAATTTTTGTAGAATGTTAAAAAAAAATTGGTCCAATCCAATACCTAAAGGGTGAGTGTTTAAAAGCGCTCGTGAGATATATGGGGCTCACTCCAGAAATTCCTGAATTTCAACTACTGCCGTTTAGCTTACTACCAGTTCTAAACGTTTTTACCCAATAACTCTACAAAAGTAATTACTATCGTTCTTCACAAAATTTGTGTTTACAGCCGCATTAATAATCTGTGTACCAGTTGCTCAATAATGGTCCTGCAATGAGTACGAGCAGCACAATAAATTCCAGAACTGTAAGCGCTACCGCTTCCTGCTGCGGTAAAGCGTTGTTTGACAACGTTCAAATTAACTGAGTGATAAATGAATCGATTAAATAGAATTAGCCATGTACAAAGTGAATTGACATAGATCTAAGGAAAGTTGTGTGTTGCAACGCACCAGATATTTTTGTTTATAAATTTCCATGTTTTCTAATAAGTTCAGTTTTCGTCCTTTGTATTGTTTGTGTAGTAAGATGGTGAAGTCCAGTATTTTGGAAGGGTCATGTCCAGTTGTCTTGAGGTGGTTGGCAAAGTTTGAATCGTCTTTGTTCCTACTAAGAGATTTAATGTGTTCTGAAATCTGGTCCGTATTTTTCGTCCTGTCTGTCCTCTGTATGCGTTTTTACAAGTACAAGTTATTTTATACACCCCACTTTGGTCGAGCGGGTCTGTCTTTTCAGTTTTTGCAGTTTGTTTGGTTCCAAGTGTGTTGTCCGTTATTACGTATGGACAACACACTTAGAACCAAACTATCCAGCCTAGATTTATGATATTTCTATCAGCCTTTTTAATTTTGTTAAAGTAAGCACAAAAATCCGAATTGAAGGGTTGTCTCTGCGCGATTTCATACATTTATTCTTTCTTCCTTATGGAGGCAAGAAGTGCGGAGGTTACCCGAGGATTCAAAGCCGTACCCAATTTTCCTCGTTTAAAGCATTAACTAATTTTTTCAGAATTATTTTCTGTTAGTATTTCATTTCGTTTTATTAATGGAGAACTAGCTGAAGGCGCCGCGTGTTAATGAGCCGTTTTTCGAACAGATGACGAAAATATATGCCATCACTTCCTTGCGCTGATGAGTAAATGCTCAGAATCACTCCCTCATTGGTTAACACGTAAGATAAGGAATTTTGAAGGTTCATGGTTGATTAAATCACAATCGTAAGTATGCTTCCGCTCATAATTTACTCGATTTGAAGTCTCTCCCACCGCTTATCAATCACTTGCATTAACAGATGTCTGGTTCAAAGCTTCAAGTTCTCCTCAACGGCGGTGCCAATCCGCGAAACGTCTCCATAAAAAGGACAACAAATTAAAACTCTCTCTAGGGAATCCTTAGCCAGCGCTATGTATTCCCTGGGGAAATCATGAACACAAACGATGGGTACAGCTTTCGTACAAGTACGCAACCACGAGGGCCAATTTTATGTATTTTGCTTTAAACTAAACCTCGATTTCCTCCGATGCGATTCCTTATGAGTGATTGGAAACGTTGAGGTTGGCAGGCGCGAAAGAAACCTTTACACAAACGGTGGGTACAGCTTCCGTACAAGTACGCAACCACTAGGAACGTTTTATCTCTTTTATTTTTGTTGTTTTTTTAATGCAATGATAACTACGTTTGATTGTGCTCGTAGATGGTTTCGATATAATGGCCGCGTCAATTGCAATTGACATCATCACTTAGTCACTGAGGTTATTAAAAGTGTGATGTTACCAAGCGTTCAAATTTCGTGACGCTTCTCCGTTACATATCCCGCGTTACATTTTCGAATTTATGTAGCAAAGTAAAGACATAAAATGTCGAAAAACTTTTTTTGTCCGGTAGGATTATTCCTTCGTTCACCGAATTTTCACGGAGATATTTATGAATAACAAAAATTGGGGGCTGATTAGTAGAAAGTAATTTGAAAGTTTACTGAAAATCGTTCGGGCCGATTTCGAAAAAAAAACGTAAAGCCCTCGTTTTGGGTACATTTTTGTCTTCCCAACCCTTTAAGTTGAAGATTTTTGGGTGCCTTGGGTAACGAACGAAGAAACGACGAGGGAACGTTCGGCTTTAGACCTTCTAGCTTGATGCTCGTTGGCAAAGGCAGATCTCCTCTGTTTCCTACGGACGAAACAAACGACATCTTTGAGACGTCTGGAATCCGAATATCGTTCGACGTCGTGCAAACGACTCCGCGCGAAGCACTTCGTTCCAACCAGCCACTCGGCTTCCGCGTGACGTCAATTAGCCCCTACAGAGTTGTCTTCAGTCATTCGACCCAATTAACAAACTCGACTAACGAGGCAGCAGCTCGCGTTGTTCCTAAATCCTGGAAAACGGCCGAGCGACGACGTTAACTATGAAGGCACACAGAGGAGTATTGAAAGGAACTGGGTGCAATAAAATAGGGACGTTCGACCATTAAACCCCCGCGAAGAACAAATGACAACGAGCCCTTTGACCTCGTTTCTGGCAATTTATGGAACCTTTGAAGCACGAGCCCTCGTTCAAGCTATCGGAGCACTCCAATAGTTCCAATTATTTCTCTACTTAACTAGAGGAGTAGCCAGGGCGACAAATGCACATTTTTCTAGGGGGGGGGGGGGGGATGGAGAGAGATTGAGTACGATTCACGTTATTCTAAGTAAAACTTTACACAAATTACGAGTAAATCTGAAATTGAAAAAAAAAAATCTGGTGCGCTGCAACACACAACTTTCCTTAGCTCTACGTCAATTCGCTTTTGTACATGGCTTTGTCCACTTAATCAATTCATTTACCACTCATTTCATTTGAACTTGGTCAAACAACACTTACAACACTTCACAGCAGCACGAAGCGGTAGCGCTTACAGTCCCGAAATTTATTGTGCTGCTCGTACTCATTCCTGGACCATTATTGAGCAATTGGTACACAGATAATTAATGAGCCTGTAAACACGAATTTTTTGAAGAAGGATAGTAATCACTTTTGCAGAGTTATTGGGTAATAACTGTTAGAACTGGTAGTAAGCGAAACGGCGGTAGTTGAGAAACTCAGCAATTTCTGGAGTGAGCCCCGTGTATCTCATGAGCGTTTTTAAACACTCACCCTATAGGTATTGGATTGGACTACAATACCAATTTTTTAAAATATTCTACCAACATTTCAGCGGGGCTTATAAGGAAAAAACCGCGCTAAAAACTCTTTACGTCAAAAATTTTGATAATTTATTGTACTGCTCTCGTCATTTTCCCACAAATGGGAATTTTATGGTATAATTGCCATATTGAGAGCTATCAATATATCAAAATCGTTGTAGCCGTTTTTGAGACTAAAAATATTTAGTGGTTTGATCACTATGATAACTATAGTTAACGTTCGGTGGATTTTGCTCATACCCTTATTTTGGCGTCCCTTGGTAACCTGCGGGCTAGATATCAAGTTTGCGCTGATTTGGTAGGTCGTTTTCTCTAACAATCGTTCACAGACACACACACGGACCATTTTCCCAAATAGTGTTTTTCGGACTCAGGAGGGTCTGAAACGAAAAGATCTGAAGAAAGCTCAAAAAAAAATTTTCAACCGATTACATAACTTTCCTTTCTACGTTGCAGAGCCAAGGAAAGTAATAGCATTGGACAAGTGATTAAAAAGCTTTTCAAAAAATATGTGGTGCGTATCAATACACGACTTTCCTTTCTACAACACTTACGAGCGCTCAACCTTCGTTCAATGCCAGGAACGAAGGTACTAATTAGCTGGGGGAGCTAGGTTCTATAAGTGTAATCAAAATAGCCGTCGTAACTTTAATTTTAATACGATGTTGGTTTATCTCCTGCCAACGGATACTATGATATGATAGAAAACACATCATCAGGCTGATCAAAAAGGACGGTTTTTCGCACCTACTACTTTGGTTCACCGGTAATGTCATTTGGCGGCCGTCAATTTATACAGGTTTTTAATAAAAGTATTTATTTTTAGAAGCTCTATCCCTCAAAAGTCTCGTGATGGAGTCGACCCTTCTCTTATTTGAGCCGGAAGGAAGTCGAAAGCCGAGTGGCCGACGAAAAAGCGGTAGGTTATCGATTTTAGTTAAGTTTAATTGCTTCGTTCCGCACAACTTCACTTTGCGTCTGATTGAGAAATGCAGACGTGAGAGTGAGAGAGGGAGGTGCTTGGTACTCGTCAGAAAGCTACAGAAATACACCAATTTTCGTTCACCGCGAAACAAAAAGCGAGCGGTTCGTAGCAACACACGACTTTCCGCCATCCCTTTAAGTTCGAACACCACCTACATATGCAGGCGCCATATCTTCGTTCAACGCATTTCTACTGGAACATTTATGAAGAACAAAATGTAGGGACTAGTTAGCTGAGAGTACTCCGTAAGTTTGATCCAAATCGTTAGAGCCGTTTGTGAGAAAATTGAAATACCGATAAATTGATATTCGACAAATATCCTTTTCTGAGTTAACTTGGCTTATATCTCCGTTCAACATATATACACAGAAATAGTTACGAGGAACGAAATGTGGGTATGAGTGACTAAAAGGCACTCTGTAAGATTGATCACATCTGGTGAAGCAGTTACCCTGGAATTTACGGAAATGTTCGAAAAAACGTTATTTTCGACACATTTTGATTTTTATCTCCGGGGTGAAACAAAGAATATGAACCGACCGCTTGATAACGCTCCGACTGCATGTATCGATATCAATCCTTTAGATATCTCATATTTATTTCATATATCCATTCTTAATTTCATTGAATTCACTCCTTTCCATTGTCTTCGTACATTTAAAATAATTATATAACGAGGTATTACATAATGAACATTAAATAATTGGCATAATCGTACAGCTGTCGTTATTTCTAATTTCAAACATGGCGCCAGAGCCTAAGATATTGGGCATATCGATAACTTGACCTCGGTCGTGATATATCGATATATTGCCTTATCAGAGGGAGCGGTCCCTATTCTTTGCTTTTACCTTATCTCCGTTCAATAGACGGCCAGAGGAACATTTATTGAAAAGAATATGTAGATATTAACCATTCAAAAACATCCTGTGAGTTTGGTAAACTCGCTGAAGTCGTTTGCCAAAAAGCGTAAAAAACCTATTTTTGCTTCATAGGCTTATATCTCCGTTTACTGTATTTTCACGGAGATATGTATGTAGAAGAAAAGTTAGCTATTGATTATTAGAAGATAATTTGAAAGTTAAATCAAAATCGTTAGAGCTGTTCTCGAGAAAAATTCGAAAAACCCTAGTTTTTTGGTACATTTTCGTCCCCCACCCATCCCTTCCCATCGGCCGGAATCGTCCATAACCTTATTTTGGTGTCTCCAAAAAATAATGATCAAAACAAAAAAAAACGAACCAGCTCAATCGGATCAGCCGTTCTCCCGCAAATCGAACTACAGACACACACACACGCACGGACCACGCGCCGAAATTATGTTTTTTAGACTCAGTAGGCCTCAAAACGTAAAGATCTGAAGAAAACCCAATTTTTTTTTGGCACGATTACTATACTTTCCTTTCCTTTTGGGGTAGCGGAAAGTAATAAACAGAACGGTGCAGCATTTTTGTCGGCGCTCCGCTGCCAACTTGAACAAAATTAATAACCTAACGTGTGATTAAATTCGCATTCCCCGGCAGAAGCGTAAAATCAAGCAACATAGTATGCAGTCCACTTTCTAAGAACACATTTTATATTTATTAGGCTTTTTTCCCCTCATAAATAGGCTTTATTTGTCTTGGACACTATTAAGTACGCTAATATAGTTATATACTAACAATTTGGCACAGGTAGAAGTAGACTACCCATTGGTAGCAACAGCTTTAGAACTATAACAAATAAATAGATTATAAATTAATAATATATTAGAGTACTTTCAGGTTTAGTTATCATAGTGATCAAAACACCAAATATTTTTTTTCTCAAAAATGGCTCTAACGATGTTGATTAATTTTTTTATATTGATAGCTCCCAATAAGGCAACTATACCATTTAAAAAAATTCCCATCTATGAGAAAATGACGAGAGCAGCACAATAAATTACCAATACTTTCGACGTAATCGATTTTAGAGTGGTTTTTAGAGAAAACGACTGAGCCAAATCACCTCAAATTTGATCTCCAGTCTACAGGTTACTATGGGACGTAAAAATAAGGGTATGAACAAAATCCACAGAAAGTTAACTATAGTTAGCATAGTGAATAAAACACCAAATTTTTTTCTCCAAAACGGCTCTAACGATTTTGATTAAATTTTTTATATTGATATCTTTTGATAAGGCAATTATACCATAAAATTCCCATTCGTAGGAAAATGACGAGAGCAGCACAATAAATTATCAAAATTTTCGACGAAAAGCGTTTTTAGCGCGGTTTTTTTCTTATAAACTCCGCTGGAATGTCGGTAGAATGTTAAAGAAAATTGTTATTGTAGTCCAATTCAATACCCAGAGGGTGAGGTGTTTAAAACCGCTCATGAGATACATGGGGCTCACTCCAGAAATTCCTGAATTTCAACTACCGCTGTTTCGCTTACTACCAGTTCTAACAGTTATTACCCAATAACTCTGCAAAAGTGATTACTATCCTTCTTCAAAAAATTCGTGTTTACAGGCTCATTAATTATGTGTGTACCAATTGCTCAATAATCGCCCTGCAATGAGTACGAGCAGCACAATAAAATCCAGAACTGTAGGCGCTACCTCTTCCTGCTGCTGTGCAGTGTTGTTGGACCAAGTTCAAAGAAACTGAGTGATAAATGAATCGATTAAATAGAATTAGCCATGTACTAAGTGAATTGACGTAGAGCTAAGGAAAGTTGTGTGTCGCAACGCACCAGATATTTTTACTTTCCTTGCTCTACGAAGTAGAAAGGGAAGTTATGTAATCGGCTGAAAAAAAAATTTTGTGTTTTCTTCAGATCTTTACGTTTCAGACCCCCCTGAGTTTTTCATTCATCCTGACTGGCTCTCAAGAATTCACTCACATCAGAGTGAACTACTACTGGCAAGAACGACCCCACGTCACATAGTTTTAAAATTACATCCATTTTTAAAAATTCTAAAACCACTCACTACCTGTTAATTTTATTTTAACTCCAATCCCACCTCCTTAAGGGAGCTTAAAAAACGCCCTCGTTGTATTCTCTTCATTTTAAAATGATTCCCACTACATTACCCCACCTTTTTATCCTCTTTTGGGCTCTCAAAATTTCATTAGCTTTTATCTTCAGAGTTTCAAACTCTTAATAGCTTCACTATCCCCACTTTGTTATTGTAATTTTGCTGAAACCTTATTTTTTTTATCTTGGAAATTCTCCTAAATTTCTTCTTTTTTCACCTTCAAAATCCTCATGTGTTTAGAAGTCTGAACTTTAAGAGCCCTTTTCACTTTTTTTTATTTTTACCCCCAATTTTCAGTACCACTCAAAATAACTACCTACCAGTAAGCTTCCTTTAGGTCGAAAAATGCACACAAAGATAAGTTCTCGCAGGGACATAGGTCATCGATGAAGTGGGGGTGGGGGGCTCACTCAACTTGAATCAATTCTATAAGGGCGTCTCCGTTGCAGGCGATGCCTTGCCTTGATAGATTAGGTTCTGAACGACGCTTTACAACACCAAAGGTATGTTGGAACTGCGTTTCTTATTTTCTTATAACGTGACTCCAGTCCCTTCTTACTGTAGCTATCCCAAATCAAAAACAAGCATCTGTCTCTGTTGAGAGAACTATTTCTTTTAAAGTGTACATTTTTCACGTTCCTTTTTTATTGTAATCATAATAGTTATGTTTGGATGATAATGATTAATTGTAGTAGTTAATAATATACGTTAATAAATTCATTATTAGATAAGAAATAAGAACAGGTCAATTACAGTGTATTGTTTCAAATTAATAATAACTAAATTTCTTACAAATTATTGGCATTTTAGACCAACTATACGCATTTATGAAATATATAATAAATGTGAAATACTTACAAATATAAAACCAGCCATAATGCATATACACCTTTTAATTTTGTAATAAATAATGATTATTCAAATAATTTGGTAACTTTATTGAGATGTTGAGCGCACTCCCCACAAATATATATTGTTATTATTATTAATAAAAAATTACTATACTCTCTGTATTATAAAATACTATCAATTCTATCCAGTAATATGAATTAAATATATTGTTACTTGAATAATTTTCAAATAGTTTTGCACTTCCATTCCGATAAATACCAATTTTGTTCCCCCTTGAATAAACAATTACGATAACTCATCATTTTAAAAGTATTGATTTGAAAAAAAAGTTAATATAATTACTACTTTTGACATAATTTACAATTTAATTTTTTCCATTTAGAGTATTACCCTGAAAAATATAACAGAAAAGCGTGCACGTCCACCTTTTAATTTGGTTGCGGGATTACAGATAGAAGTACAAATGAATGAAAGAGCGCTGACATCAAAACGTTTTGCAATGCGCTTTATCAGCTTTCTGAAAGCCTCAGGTCCATATATGGCATTTTTATTTATTATATGTAACGAGTATGCATGTATTCGAGCTAATAAATACATGCAAATAAAATTTGTGTATAAATTCGTTCGAATGTTGAATTTTGACTCGCCAGTGAAAATGAAATTGAAACCTAGGTAAGGAATAGCCATAGGATGGTCACCCTTTCAGAATATCGGCTACGACATGGAGCAGTATGTAGACTACGAGGACAGTGTAACAACCTGAGGAGTCGTAGTTGACGCACCAAAACGTGAAAATGTGAGCATAAATGCGAGTCGAACGCGCTGAAAGTATGAGATCTATCACCATGTCTTGGCAACGCAATTAAACACCTGACAAGGGAAATTTTGCACATTTCGCTCGGTTTCCACAAAAAAAAAATGGAATTCGATGATTGTGAGGTAGATAGTGTGATTTCCTCTGTAACTTACTCATCATCCAGACGATGGGCATCGCCTCCCCCGGACCAACGATTCTCTTCGGGAACATACTCGTCTCCTCGTCTCGACGTCTTACGACGAATTCATCCGAAGAGCCTCAGAGTCGCCGAAAATCTCGTGACGCGGTTTCAACTGAAACTGAAGCGGCGGGCGGAGGCGGCGGCGACAGAGCGGCTCCCCACTTCAGGGGCAGGGGCTTGACGAGTGCGTAAGTCGCTAGCGCCAACGGGAGCGACTACGAGCGACCTATTAGCGATCCTTACGTTAGCAAACGTTTTGTTCCCTTAACCCTGCAAATTAACAAGACATTTCGAGCTATACAGCTTGTTAAAATAGGTACCGGTGACAGGCCAGGAACCGATTTTACAGCTAATTTCTGAACGAAGTTGCACAACAACATTTTCACTTTCCTTGGCTCAACAAAGTAGAAACGAAAGTTATGTAATCAGCTGAAAAAAAGTTTTCTTCAGACCTTTACGTTTCAGACCGAAAAACACTATTTGGAAAAATGGTCTGTGTGTGTCTCAGAATGCAATTGAGTGAAAACGACCGAACCAAATCAGCTCAAACTTGATATCTCGCCCGCAGGTTACCATGGAACGCCAAAATAAGGCTATGAGCAAAATCCACCGTAAGTTGACTATAGTTGTAGTGATCAAAACAACAAATTTTTTTTCTCAAAATGGCTCTTAACGATTTTGATTAAATGTTTCATGTTGATAGCTCCCAATATAGCAATTATACCATACAATTCCGATCCGTGGGAAAATGACGAGAGCAGTACAATAAATTACCAACATTTTCGATTTTAGCGCGGTTTTTACTTTCCGCTACCCCAAAGGGTTAGGAAAGTATAGTAATCGTGTTAACAACAAAAAATTTGGGTTTTCTTCAGATCTTTACGTTTTGAGGCCTACTGAGTTTAAAAAACCTACTTTCTGCGCGTGGTCCGTGTGTGTGTGTCTGTAGTTCGATTTGCGGCAGAACGGCTGATCCGATTGAGCTGGTTCTTTTTTTTGTTCGTTATTTTTTGTAGACACCAAAATAAGTAAGGTGGTTGCACTGGGGAGGAAGGATATGAGGATCATATAGCCTGGTCCGCTGAGGTTCCACCTTGCAAATATTGGCAAGTGCTCGGTACAGCTATGCAGGTTCTGCGAGGTGGGGCTAGAGACGGCAGAGCACGTGCTGTGCGTATACGATGGACTCGCGGCATCGGGCCGTCATATGTTTGGGAGGCCCTTTCTCCAGCCAGAAGAGGTGGCAAATGCAGAGCTTGCGGATGTCCTCCGCATTGGACACAGGTCAACGCACCAAGTGCGTGGGGCCTGGGGGTGGTGCTGGGGGGCCATGATCTGAGGATCATGGACGCCCTTACAAAAAAAAAATTAATACCAAACTTTTCTTCTCTATACATATCTCCATGAAAATACGGTGAACAGAGATATAGGCCTATGAAGCAAAAATAGGTTTTTTTACGCTTTTTGGCAAAACGTCTACAACGATTTTCACCAAACCCTCAGGATGTTTTTGAATAGCTAATACCTACATATTGTTCTGAATAAATTTTACCTTGACAATCCACTGAACAGAGATAAACATGAAAGTGTATCGAAAATAACGTTTTTTCGAATATTTTCGTAAATTCCAGGGTAACTGCTTCACAAGATGTGATCAGTCTTACAAAGTGTCTTTATGTCACCCGTACCCGCATTTCGTTCTCTATAATTATTTCGGCATATATCTGTTGAACGGTGATATAAAGCATGTTAACTCAGAGAAGGAGATTTGTGAAATATTAATTTATCGGTATTCCAATTTTCTCAAAAACGGCCCAGATGTTTTCTGTCAAACTTACGAAGTACTCTCAGCTAACAAGTCCCTACATTCTGTTCTCTATAAATGTTCCTGTAAAAATGCGTTGAACGAAGATATAGCACCCGCATATGTAGGTGGTGTTCGAACTTAAAGGGATTGCGAAAAGTTGTGTCTTGCTACGCACCAGATATTTTAAGACTCAGTAGGCCTCAAAACGTAAAGATCTGAAGAAAACACAATTTTTTTTTTTTTTTTACCCGATTACTATACTTTCCTTTCCTTCGGGTAGTGGAAAGTAACAAAGATACGACAAATTAGCCGTGAAATCGGTCCCTGCCTGTGGCCGATACCACATTCAACACCCCCCATACGCAGCTGGAAAACCATGTACTGTGAGTTATTGATAAATAAAAATCGAAAATGGAAAAAATTGAAAAATAAAACCTTAATTTCCTGCAATCCTTCCACAAAGAGGTTCGATTTTTTCGAGCGCGAGTGCGTTAAAACATGTTTGTTATTCAGCTATTCAGATTACACAGCAAATAGTTCGAATTTGAAAAAGAAATTTAGGTTAATCTGCATTATGCATGCATTATCCGCAATTAATTCTCCTAGTTTATGGAATCTCACATCGTCATCCAGTCGAACATCGGGGATCATTGACTTCTAAGGCTAGTAGGATGTTAGACTGTTAGCCGAAGCAAACGAGCGGTGCGTAGCAACACACAACGTTCGAACACCAGCTACATATGTCGCTTCGTGGGGGATAGGACGGATCCCAAAGATGGAACATTGCGTGTATATAGAATACAGTGAAATCACGGTGAATACTATTTGAAGGCCAAAGTTATCGTTTCTCCCTGTCCTGAGTTCATTTCCTGCAGCCTCTCCTGTCTCACCCCAACCACCCGTCAGTTCGACTCGTTGCGTAGTACCAATGGCCAATGGCGTTAGAACTCCCTCCCTCCCTCCCGTCTCATCAAAACCACCTGCCCGCCCGCCCCGCAACGCCCGTCCCAATTTCCCCGACGGGGCGGAGGAATGTGAGGGCTGAATCGAATGGAATGGGTTGTGTAATCATTTGCAGTTTTTTTGTTTCGTTCGTTATATTTCGTAGACGCTAAAATAAGGTTATGGAATGGGAAAGGGGAGTAGAGGAAAATGCTAGTTTTTCGCAATTTTCTCGAAAATGGCAGTAACGATTTTGATGAAACTTTCAAACTATCTTCTACTAGCTACTACCAAACTTTTCTTCTCTATACATATCTCCACGAACAGAAATATAAGCCAAGTTAACTCAGAAAAGGAGATTTGTCAAATATTACTTAATTTGTCGGTTTTCCAATTTTCTGAAAAACGGCTCAAACGATTTCGATCAAACTTACGGAGCATTTTCAGCTAACTAGTACCTACATATTGTTCGTTTTTGTGAGCGTTGAACGAAGATATAGCGCCCGTGTTCGTCGTTTCTTTCCGTGTGTTGCTCCGTACCAGATATTTCTAAATATTCTGGTAATATTTGAGCAGAGTTTACAAAGGATCGATCGATTTACGTCGAATAGATTACCAGAATATATCTAGTAGAAAATAATAGGTAAGAGATAATAAAAACCAAATATCTCTCAGATGTTAATGGCTGATAAACGATAACAGAATGCGAATAAGAAGTAAAAGATATTCAGAAGTGTTCAAGATCGAAAAAAACGATATTTCAGCCAATTACTCAACTTTCTTCGTTGATTTAACAAACTATACAGGGAAAGTACTCACCCACGAGTAGCTAGGTGTAAGAGTACAATTCCAATTGTTCAAATCTCAAAACATTTTGGGAAAAGTAGACATAATTATTTGCCATTTTAGCGGATCTAATATTTCCGGAGCTCCCGAGAAGTGATTTCAACGGCAGTTCGACGCCAAATGATACGAACTCAGGAGCTGCGGGGGGACAAAGTGAAGGGACCCGCGGAGAGGACCGAGACAAGTTGCGACGAGCGCCTTGTTTGTTTCGCCCCCACCGCCTCGCCCGTTCCACTGCCCTCCCACCCACCACCTACCCACCCGTCGCTACGGGACATTTGAAGCGGAAAATCGCACAACTAGCTTCGCCCCATTCAAACTTCGCGACCGTTCTGTAGCTTACTTCACGCCGCACATTAGTAGTAATCGTATTTACTCATAGGGCAATCGTCAGTTTAATCAACCTAATTTCAAATAAGCGAAAAGCGGTCAGAGCGGAATTTACGAAGAAAATATCGGAAAACATTTGAACTCGGTAAAACAGCATTTTACGGTAACATAACGTCGAGAAAATTATTGTTCTGCTCGTTCTCATGCTCTGACCATTATTGAGCAATTGGTACACAGAATTAATGAGGCTGCCAACACGATTTTTACTTTCCGCTACCCTAAGGGAAAGGAAAGTATCGTAACCGCGTAAGGAAACATTTGGGTTTTCTCCAAATCTTTACGTTTTGAGGCTTCCAAAGTCTAAAAACCCTAATTTCGGCGCGTGTGTGCGCCTGTAGTTAGATTTGCAGAAGAACGGCTGAACCGATTAAGCTGGTCGTCGCTTAAGAACCCACATGCGCTATCCAACATTTTGGTGAAAATGAGGTTTTGAGTGATTCTGAAGCGAAATCTTGCGCCCCGTCCTGAAAACAAGTTAGTTTGGCGATACGACTACTAGAAAGTGCTCAAAAGCGATGAAACCTCCACAGGTGCTATCTGAAATTTTTGGACCACATGCGCTATCTAACGTCTACCATCCCAGCCCGGTTCCCACCTCCCGGTTTTTTGTTTAATTTCCTAGACTAAAGACTAATTATTTAGTTGATCGTTAGCACCGCGTTTACTGCAAAATTGGGTTAGTGATTAATAGCACGAAAGAGTCAGTGCGAGGTGTGGTAGGTACTGAAGAAGAGTGGCGGCTGTCAAGGTGGCTCGTGGTTTTTTCGTCAAGGTAAGGACTTACGAGTTTTATAACATTTTTCATTGAATTTTCTTCACAGATTTCAATTATTAAATAATTGACCGCGAATGTTGCGGTCATTCACAGGTTGAATGCTTTTAACGGAAGGCTGCCATCAATTATTCATTCCGTCTGATGCCACTGCACGCCGAGTGAGGGCTCATTTTTTCTTGAGAGTAAGGACTTACGTATTTTAAAATAATTTTTATCGCATTTCCTCACTAAATCACAAGAAGGTATTCTTCAGAGACTTAAAATTTAAATTATGTTTGGTCTTTCACAGGTTGAATGGTAAGTAACTCAAGTAACCTATATCACAGAACCCTTGGAGTAAAATGCACCGAGAAATTCAGATTTAAAATTATGTTTGGTTTTTCACAGGTTGAATGATCATGGCGCCCAAGAAAACGATGCTGTTCGCTCTTCGACTCTCTCGAGCGAGGAATTACCCTGATCTTGATGCCCAGGTAAATGCCATTAGCAAGGAAATCGTGAGCATTTTAGGCGGATCACCTCCTCAAGAAGATGAACAAAGTCACTACCAAGATGGAAACAATGAAGTCACCAACGATGATAATGAAGTTACCAATGAAGTCGTACTAAATAATCAGGAGGAAGACCAACTGATTCGGAAGTATTTGCTGAGGATATTCCACAAAGTTCCTTTGAACATGAAAACGATGTTACCAATGAAGAAAGACCGAGAGACTGCAAGAAGAGGAAAATGTTCCAAACCCCAAGGCATGGATCAAAAGTCAAGCAAAACGCCAAAGAATGCAAGGTGATGCCTATGTAGGTGTCAGAAGAAAAATCGCAAGTCAGCCAACGTTGTTCTACGGGACGTCACTCGAGAGAAGCGGAAAATGGGACCCACCTGTACTTCTTCTCTCTGCAACATGGAAGACAAGACTATGTCATACAGTATCAGAAGAAGAAAGAGAAAATCTCTTCAAAATGTTCTGGCAAAATATGGACTGGACACAAAAGAAAATGTTTGTATGCTCTTCAATCAACTTGAAAGCGACTGACCGAAAAACAACGATCAAACCTGTGTCTCGAAGGCAGTATACTCCAACGTATCATCTGGAAAATTAATGATGAGATGGTACCAGTCTGTCGAAGCATGTTTCTGAGCACGCTGGGATTGAATCGTTGTATGGTACAAAACTGGTTGAAGAATTCTACCCACAAGCAGCCCGGATCTGACAAAAACAATAATGAGTGTGAAGAGAAGGAAGTTGAAGTAGACATTGAGGCTGACAGCTGTAAAGCAGGCACTGGGCTGGTGAGGGGGATGGTGAAAGAAATCATGAGGTGGAGATGAGCCAGCCTAGCACATCAAGTGGCATTTCGAACACAGTTGAAGAGGACCAGCCAAACGTCTCAGGTAAAGCTGTAGAAAAGGGTGAAAAACTGACATTCCTTCGTCAGTTTTATGAAAGGATGCCAAAGTTGGGAAGTCACTATTCAAGAAAAAACAGCAGAAAGATGTACTTGCAAACTGATATCAAAAGCTGGAGTCAGCTTTATGAGTTCTACTCATCAGAATGCGCTGAAAATCTCCAGACGCCTCTCTCAAGATTCACCTTCGATAGAGTGAGAAAGCAATGTGACATTGCTCTTCACACGCCGAAGAAAGATCGCTGTGATCTTTGCTTCAACCACGAAAATAAAATATCGAATCTTGGTAGTTCAGAAGAAATCTACTTGGAACATCGGATGAAAAAAGAGGAAGCACAGAAGGAGAAAGAATTTGACAAAGTTAAAGCCCAGTTCGGTGATTGCTACACTTTATGTTGCGATCTAATGGCAGTGCAAACCGTTCCAAACATCAGAGCCAGCAGCGCCTACATCAAACTCAAACTGACCATCCACAATTTCACAATATATGACATGAACACCCGAGACGTCATGAATTACTGGTTTGAAGAATCGCAATCCTGCCTTAGCGCTTCCACATTCGCATCTTTTTTAGTTGACTATATCACTCAACTTCTGGATCAATCATCGAAGACTGTAATAATTTATTCTGACGGTTGTGGATACCAAAACCGGAACGCGGTGCTGGCGAACGCGCTTCTTCACCTGAGTGTAGAAAGACAAGTAACGATTATACAAAAATACCTTGTGAAAGGACACACGTACATGGAGTGTGACAGTGTTCACAGTCACGTGGAAAACGCTTTCAAAAGCATGGATGTTTACCTCCTTCACGATTACGTTCAGCTAACACAAACTGCAAGAAAGAATCCTGGCCCATACCGCGCCACACTGGTGGACTATTCCTTTTTTAAGGACTTTGGGAAGAATGAAATGATGGCCTACCCTTCAATTCGCCCGGGAAAGCGGATTGGGGACCCTACGGTAAACGACCTTCGTCAACTACTGTACGATCCGACTGGAGTAATTTTCTACAAGCTCAACTTTTCAGATGAGCTTCAACCGTTGCCATACCGTCCAAAACCGATCTCCAGACCCGTATCAAGCTTCCCTCAACTTCTTGCAACTCGACCCACAATCCCTAAGGACAAATTTGAAGATCTCCAATGGTTGAAAAGAATGATGCCACATGATTGTCACTCGTTTTATGATGCGCTCCCGTTTGAAGATGAAAGCAGAAGGGCAACCAAAAGAGTAGAAAATTCCAAAGTGATACTCCAGAAGACTGCAGAGAAAAAAAGACTGGAAACCAAGAAGAAAAAAGAGAAAAACTGAAAAGAAGAACACCGAATACTCTTAACATTTTACATGGAACATAATTTTATTTTATGAAAACATTCCTCACTAGTCCTCTACATTTGTACCTGGATATTTAAGTATGGTAAAGAAGGACCCATTTTTTAAAATGTTTTAAATCGTTACCTACCATTAAAAGTTTTAAATTTCGTTTTGTACGTTTTTCCATTAAAAGTTTTAAATTTCGTTTTGTACGTTTTTCCATTAAAAGTTTTAAATTTCGTTTTGTACGTTTAACAACTTATCTTTTTTCTTATTTTCCTCCTTTAACCTACTGTTCTAAGCTGGAGGGTGACATGTACATTTTACTGTGATGTTTTACAATCTTCATCAATCATGCTAAAAAGAGGTAATACTATTTTATAGGGGTAAAATTTACCTGTTTAATTTTCATGTTTATTTAATAAACATTATCAAAATATTATTGGGGAAATAATAGCGGTCGTCCACAAGAGCTATCTCAAGAAAACAAAAAACCACATGTGCTATCTTACTGACCACATATGCTATCTTCGGGAAACCAAAAAACCACATATGCTATCTACGCTATTTTCTGAATAATAAGTCTCATTCACAAACCAACGTTTTAAAAAGATGCAATGAGGCTAAGCAAAAGTGAAAAAGTCAAAATAATGAGGAAGGAATAAATAGTAGTTTCACAATTACGCTTTTTGGCTCTCCTGTAAAGTTGCAAAATGTTAGATAGCGCATGTGGGTTCTTAAGCGACGTGGTTCTTTTTTACTTTCCTTGGCTCTACAAAGTAGAAAGGAAAGTTATGTAATCGGCTGAAAAAAAAAAGAAGAGTTTTCTTCAGATCTTTACATTTCAGACCCCCCTGAGTCCGAAAAACACTATTTGGGAAAATGGTCTGTGTGTCTGTGAACGATTTTTAGAGAAAACTATCGTACCAAATCAGCTCAAACTTGATATCTCGCACACAGGCAACCATAAAGGGCCAAAATAAGGGTTTGAACAAAATCCACCAAAAGTTAACTATAGTTATCATAGTGATCAAAACACCAAATTTTTTTTTTTCTCAAAAATGGCTCTAATGATTTTGATTAAATTTTGTATATTGATAGCTCTTGACATGGCAACTATACCATAAAATTCCCATCTATGGGAAAATGACGAGACTAGCACAATAAATTACCAAAATTTTCGACGTAATCGATTTTAGAGTGGTTTTTACAGAAAACGACCGAACCAAATCACCTCAAACTTGATGTATACCCTACAGGTTACCATGGGACGCATAAATAAGGGTATGGGCAAATCCACCGAAAGTTAACCATAGTCATCATAGTGATCAAAACACCAAATTTTTTTCTCAAAAACAGCTCTAACGATTTTGATTAAATTTTTAAATTGATAGCTCTCAATAAGGCAATCATACCATAAAATTCCCATTCGGGGGAAAACGACGGGAGCAGCACAATAAATTATCAAAATTTTCGACCAAAATTATTGCTGTTTTTTCCTTATCAACTCCGCTGGAATTCTTGTAGAATGTAAAAAAAAAATTGTATTGTAGTTCAATCCAATACCTAAAGGGTGAGTGTTTAAAAACGCTCATGAGATACATGGGGGTCACTCCAGAAATTCCTGAATTTCAACTACTGCCGTTTCGCTTACTACCAGTTCTCAAAGTTTTTACCCAATAACTCTGCAAAAGTAATTACTATCCTTCTTCAAAAAATGCTTGTTTACTGCCCCATTAATTCTCTGTGTACCAATGTCTCAATAAAGGTCCTGGAATGAGTACGAGCAGCATAATAAAATCTGGAACTGTAAGCGCTACCGCTTCCTGCAGCTGCAAAGTGTTGTTTGATCAAGTTCAAATTAACTGAATGATAAATGAACTGATTAAATAGAATTAGCTATGTACAATGTGAATGGTTGTAGAGCGAAGGAAAGTTGTGTTGCAACGCACCAGATATTTCGTTTTGATCGTTATTTTTTGTAGTCATAAAAATAAGGTTATGGGCGTTTTCGGTCGATGGGAAAGGCGGGTGGGGGACTAAAATGTACCAAGAACTAGGGTTTTTCGCATTTTTCTCGTTAACGATGATGATTAAACTTTCAAATTATCTTGTATCAGACATAACAAAAATTTTCTTCTCCATACATGTCTCTATGAAGAAAAAATAGGTTTTTGGCAAAACGGCTTCAACGATTTTCACTAAACTCAGGGGATGTTTTCAAATACGTAATACCTATTGTTCTCAATAAATGTTACTCTGGAAGTCCATCGAACAGAGATAAAAATCATAATGTGTTGAAAGTAACGTTTTTTCGAACATTTCCGTAAATTCCAAGGTAACTGCTTCACCCATACCCACATTTCGTTCTCCATAATTATTTCTTAATATGAACGTTGAACGAAGACATAGAGCCCGCATATGTAGCAGATCTTCGAACTTACGGGGGTGGCGGAAATTTGTGTGTTGCTACGCACCGCTCGTTTTTCATCACATTTGGCAATCTGAATCAGTACTAAAGAAGTAACCGCTAATAAAAACCATCCATACGAAACACTCGCTTTCGCAATTCTGAAATAAAATTCAAAAAACTTACCTAGCCCCGACTACGTCAATGAGCATTTGTGTGAGAGGTTTGGCGAATCAGTAGTTTTCGTCGGATCTTCGCCGTTCCGAAGGCTTCAGAGTTCGAAAAACACCATTTGAGAAAACAGTTCGTGCGTAAGTGAATGCGATTGGGAGAACGGCTGAATCAAATCTGGTCTGTGGATCAATATGGGACGCCAAGATAAGTTTATGTGCGATATCGGCTCAAAACTATAGTTATAGTGTTCAAAACACAAACTATTTGATTCATCAATACACGGCTGTTACGATTTTGGTTATATTTGTTGTGTAGACAGATACACATAACCCGACGATTATATAACATTTTCATTTGTGAGAAAATTACAAGCGTAGTAAAAGTTTCGACAGAAATCAATTTTACTTACGCCTTCTCTTATATCGTTTTCAAAATATCGGAACGATGTAGTCAGGTCGGCTCTTACGCGATAGAGGTTTAATAATGACCATAAAATAAAATAATCAGGAGCAACTACAGAAATTCCGGAACCTGTTCGAAACAGCCTTAGGTTACGGTCAGGAATAAAACGAAACAAAACCGCACAACTTTTTCCCAATTTATTTCTCTCAAATTGTACAAACCCACAAGAAGGCAAAAAAACCGTTCACAACGAGAAACAAAACTGAAGAAATAAACGTACGACGCGAGCGCTCACTAACATTATCATACTTCCATTCGCACTTTTTCGACGGTGTTACGTACACAACTCGAACTTAAATAAAAGTCGTGCGAGTAAATAAACCTTAAATATATATATCTGAGAGAGAGGAAGAGGAGGGAGAGGACACGTAACTCATCAATATTTTAGGTACACATTTTGCTAATCTCAAAAAATGTTCACAGTCGATCGATTGAAAGCCGCATCTGAATATCAGACAATTTCAATTTCCCCGCACGCGGTTGAACCGAATCGTTACGATATATTCGCATCAAAATCGATAATAACGTGGCGACTACGTCATTCATATAATTTACTCGAAACTCAAACCCCTTCAAATTCAAACGCAGTCTCAACGTTTTTCTCAAGATTCGTCGTTTAATATTCACGTGATGAGCTTATTTACAAAATGATATATTTATAATTAACTATTTACTCAATTAAATTAATAACGTTATCTACACATTGACTACATTTTTCGATTGAACAAAGAAATAACAATTTGAGTGGGAGCAGTAGGAGGAGGAGGAAGAAAAGGATCAATTTGAGATGAGGGAGTTAGCAAAGGATATTTCGTCAAAGTGCTGACAAATTGGGACTCAATATAATGTTTCTTAAACTTTCCAAGTTTGTTAGGAGGTTCGCTGCACGACGGGTGACAAAACTTTGAATTGGAATAAAGACGACGCAGAAGAAAAAGGAAGAAAAGAGCAATCTAACTGAGGAGGCAGTTTTTGTTTGAAACCAAAGTTGAGGCACACGCTCTGCCCAATGCTACAGAGGAGGAGTGAAGGATTTCTGTCACTGTACGAGGAACCAGCCAGTGGGAAGTGGATCTGAGGAGTGCTGGCTTATTGTGCATGCTGCAGCACTAGCCTAGTCAAAAAAGTGAATTTTGTGAGGGCGATGAGTCTCTTGATTTGACCTGACAAGGCGAGTGCTTCTTTGGGACAGGAGGCAAAGCATTCCCCCTTCGGCCCACAAAGAGTTGAGCTCCTGGAGTCATGGTGAAGCAATCAAGGAGGAACTGACGAGCGACTGTGGCTATGAGCAGTCCCCAAGCCTTCGTTCTGAGCACGCTCGTTCATTTCCTTCCATCTCCCACGGGTTCAATTGGCTGCCCATTGATTGATGGTCGTCCTAAAGGTAGATTCGGAGATGCCCATCATCACGCTATGAATTGAGTTATTATTTCCTGCGACACACTCGTGTTCCCCCACCTACTCAAGATTTACTGCGTTTTGACCAGACAGATAAGTTCAGAAACCTCCCATAGCTCCATTTGCATTCGTCCAACGTTTTTAGGAAATCGCGTCCTGTCCTGGACGAATCAAACGAGTCCTCCACGAGTCCACATCCCCACTGATGCCTCACATTACAATGAACAACAAACCAAGAAACCAACAACTGCTGTTAAAGCCTCCTTTACGATTCTAAAATCACTGTCATAACCAATAGCTCTATCAGTACTTGTCGACACCCAGCTGTCCAGATTGTGTCGTCTCTGGCATAAACCCGAGCTGCACCTCTCAACACACAAATTAAGCATTGAATCGACGTTAGTCCCTTTGACACAGCAGTTGTGTTCTGCGGTTTTCATGGAGAACACAGAGCCATTACCAAACAGAATAAGAAATGCATTTCCTAAGTGAGAATGTGTCACAAAAACTAAAGACAGTAAGCTTCCTCAACAACTTATCAATAATTACAACCATAAGTGACATAAAATAAGAATAAAATGTGTTCAAAGTTACAAAACGACGACGCGCCTTGCGTAAATTACACACCGCACACTGCAACAGCTGTCACATAAACGAAAAGTCTCAACTTAAACCTAAAAACGAACAACACCCTCCTTTCACAAACATTTGACACAACTGCACAATAATAAAACAGCTTTCGAGCGATTAATGTAATTATGTTACATTTATACAGACAACAATAAATATACTTTTAATGTACAACTTTGCACAATTCATCGGTGCGTCTCGATGCGAAGCTGAGGATACTAAACGCTCAATTAAAACGTATACGACAAAGAAGAAAGTTTGCGAGGGGGGTCGAGTTCCACGTTTGCAGTTAGCAAGTTAAACGCTACTTGACTAAGGGTTGAAATGGGATGGGGATGATCGGGGTGGCGAAGGGGTGATGTAAACAGGGGAGACAAAAAGCTAAGACTGCAGTAAATAATAGGCCGCTTTGAGTTGCAATTGCAGTAATTTGCGTGGTTTCCTGTCCGACGGGTAATGAAGTTTCTAGATTGTATTTCTCTGATTCCATTTCGGGCCTAGAAGTTTTCCTAGAGTTGCATTCAAGAAAAGCATGTTAACACATAGAATTAGAACCTACTACTCGGGTTGCTATGTTTGAAAGTCTTCATTCACCACCAAACAACGCCCTCCCCCTCCACAACAAGTTCCCCCATACATACGAGGGTGAATCAAATATAAACGAGACTTTTGGACCTGCGCGCACAATGGTGATGGAAGAACGTTCCGCTGTTATTAGCTGTTAGGTTGGTTTGTCAGGAGTGAGGGAAGCACGTGACTCGCTCAGTGTCCATCGTTACGATGTCCGAGCAGGAGGTACCTCCCTCTATTGCGCAACGTATTGTTATCAAGTTTTTAGCTGCAGAAGGTGTAAAACAGGCCGAAATCTTGAGAAGATTGACTGCACAGTTCGGGGAAGAGACGCTGTCGCAAGCTAGAGTGTTTGCTTAAAATAAACAGTTCATGGAGGGCCGTGAACGTGTTGAAAATGAGAGCCATGACCGCAGATCCCGCACCAGCATTACAGCGGGCAACATCGACAGTGTTCGTCAACTTGTTGATGGTGATAGGCGTCTAACAACTTCGGATATTGCAATTGAGGTTGGAATAAGTTATGGGAGCACTTACTTTATACTCTCAGAGGAGCTAGGGTATCGCAAAGTGTGTGCCAGGTGGGTTCCTCGCCTTCTCACAGTTGACCAGAAACTGAATCGTTTTCAAGTATGTGAGCGTCTTCTTGCACGATTTCGGGAAGAAGGAGACCCATTTCTTTCTCACATTGTCACCTGTGATGAAACGTGGGTGCATCACTACACCCCTGAGTCGAAACAAGCGAGTATGGAGGAAGAAAGGAGAAGCCGGACCAGTGAAAGCCAAGTCACAATTATCGGCTGGCAAGGTTTTGGCTACCGTTTTTTTTGACCAGCGTGGCCTGCTGCACCTTGATTGTTTGCATGAGCGCAGAACAATTAATGCGGCATACTACTGCCAAATTTTGACTGAGGTCAGACTTGCATATCACCGCAAAAGACGAGACCTTCCGATGAAAAAAGTGATTCTTCTCCATGACAATGCTCGCCCCCATACAGCAGCCCTGACTGTACAAAAATTGGAGCAACTGGGTTGGGAGACACTGGAACACCCTCCATACAGTCCAGACCTGTCTCCCTGCGACTTCCATGTTTTTGGTCCTCTAAAGGAAGCTTTGGGAGGGCAAAAATTCCACAGCGATAATGAGGTTGAAGCATATGTGCGCAATTGGCTACAAACACGACCTGATTCTTTTTACGTGGAAGGAATTAAAAAAATACCTATACGCTGGGAAAAATGTGTTTATAAATCAGGAGATTATGTCGAAAAATAAACTTTGATTGTTTGTGCGTTTAAAATCAAAATAAATATTTTAAAAAATAAGTCTTGATTATATTTGATTCACCCTCGTACATAGCAGGGAGGCCACTGCAGGCCATAGGACTCCGCCAGAGCTGCAGGACCAGTGGCATTTCGCCATGGCCTCGTTGGGCCCATGTCCTAACTCCACAACGAGCCCATTGGGGGGGGGAGGGCGTTTAGGGTCCCAGCCGCCGCCAGTACCCATTGCCAGACCCCCTGGGTTTGGTGCCTGAGAGTCTGCTGGTTCTATCTCTGCCTGGCTCGGAAGGCCTTATGCCCCAACCCTCCACAAGTTTTTCCCATTGCCGATTAAAAAAATAGCTGGCTAGAGCTTAATAAAACCAAGTGTAAGGGGAGTAAGCATTTGAATATTATCACCTGCCAATCAAAAACCTCCTTCAAAGTGTGGGTATTTTTTATTTAGAGAAGAATACGCATTAAGTAATCCCAGGGTGTTTCATCTTAGGGGTAACTAAGAATGAAGCAAATAAATATTCATCGTTCCAACGTGAAGAGTATCTGTTGCGTATTAGCCACACTTGCCATACTTTGAAGCGTCCTCAGGTGCACACTTTTATTTTTTTCAATAATGACACTTCACTGCAGTTCGACAAAGTGAAAACCAGACCGTAAGTGGGACGTAAATACGAAAAACGCAGCAGCATTCTGCAGATTTACGTTTAAGCTAAATCGTTTGCAAAAAGTTGTCAAATCACAGCAATGAAAGAACACGTGACTATTAAATAAAGGGTTAAACACTACAATTAAGACCACGCCCCAGTGGACAAATGAGGGCACGAGATTCACGTAGGGGATGTTTCCAAACACCGTCAGATCGAAGTTAATATCAAAATTGACCGAAACATCGAATTATCACATCGTATTTTGGCATCGCCAGATCTAAATGTTTCCAAATGAACTATCACCAATGACAAGAAACTCACATCTTTGTTTAACATTATAAAACTTGAATCCAAGACGATACATGGATCTATTAAAAGGGAGATCACTTTTTCTTCTGGCATGTATTTAGGCATGATGTTTGCATAGCTCTACGTATTATTAATTAACGTTCATTTGCGTCTTTGTTTTACGCGAATAATGACAGCTTTTTTAGGATTGTTGTGTAAAATTTGTGCTCCAACACGCCGTACCCCGGCAGTTTCGTAACTAAGGCGACATTTTAACGTTTTCAGATATATGTGTGTGTCGCCTTGCCACTTCCATGCCTAAAAAAATGGTCTTGAACACCTAGCGTATTCCACGTTGTTGCTTGGCCTGTTAGGCGACCACAACACAAACACGTAATTCACAGCCATAGCTTGCTCTATAATTCGATTTGTAAAGTTTGAGCATTGTACGGAGCAGTAAATCTGTCCCTCTGTTTCCATTAAAGGCCAAAACCGTCGAAATGAAATGTAAAGTGAACGCAAACACCAGGAAACCACGATCGGCCGAACGCAAATTAGATTGCAAATGCAACCCGATGGTGCGCCAACTTAGAAAGTATGTAATACATTAATTAAAAATTTATGAAAACCTGAAAACGATAAGTTAAAAATGACACAACTCGCCCCTCAGCACTAATAATTATTGTTAACAAGTTGGCTATGGCGTTTGCAGGGGCGTGATTAAGAATTCGACTGTAAGTATGGCCAAGATGAATTCATGGCGTGCCCGTCAGTAAGCCTCTGTGTTAACTCGAAATCTACAGCTGTATTTATAAGAACTGCACGCTATAAGACTTCTAACAGCGCACCCCGTCATCTTGACACTGAACTAACAATGTGGGTCCTTACTTCCGCCTAGCTTTCCTCCTTCAGGTGCTGACCACCATTTTTCTCAGGGATCTTGCAACTGCGCCGAAACCTAGCACAACTGCACTTCATAGCAACTGCGCCAGAGGTAGAGACAATAGCAAGTGCGCCGTCATACTTTACGGTTTCTATTTCCACTTCATACACTCAAAATTTTATTACATTGATACAGTTTTTTGTCACTTTTTTTCATAATGTCTGGCCACGAATGATCTTCCATCAATCTTTCCTTCTCGATATTCAATTATTAGTTGCTGAATCATTTTCTTCTGTTTTTTGAACGCCCCTGTGTCCGGCTTGGGCACATTCGAGCCATTCATTATCGGGAAGGTGTCCGTTTGCATTCGTTTCAAGGCATTGAGAAACACGAAAATGTTAGGATGAGGCTGGGAAAACTGGCCATTGAATTTCGAGTGGAACGATTCACAACTGTTTGTGGTTGTGGTCGAGAACTAAAAGGGGATTTCCGCGCTGAGACTGAATGAATTCCAGAGACATTGCAACACGTAAAAACTGAACCTATGACACTACCGTGCCAATCACGAGGATATCGGGCCATCTCATTCACTGATAAGAAAAGAGCGGCGCAAACGCTAGAGTCCGTTAGGAGCGAGGAAAAATAAACAAGCGCAGTTACTATATGACACCTCTTCCGGTCCCCGCTGGTCAGCGTGGCTGCCATACGCCCTTTTTCTCAAGTCTTCTAGGTTGCCCCTGAGATGGCTGACCACGCCGTATTCTCATACAGAATTATGGAACGCTGTTCTCAAGACAGAGCATCTTAAAATAAATTTCCTTCAAGTTAGTGGATTATAAAACAATCAAGAACCTTTTGGTCTGTCATTTCTCAAGTAAATTTACATCTGCATTGATCTTTAAAGGCTATTAAAGAAAATTGTCAATATTGCGAGTGTGTAGATTCGCAATAACGGCAGCCACATACAGACTGACGACGTCACATCATGCAAAAGAAGGCGTCTTAATACACCACAACAACTCCCAACATAATTGGAACGATTTTTCTTATTTTTGTCTCTACCTACGTTTATTCAGTTCGTACGAGCAATCAGTTAATAACCTTAGAACAGGGTGCTCACTTGAGAAATACCTTAATCCGTATGAATTATTAACAGGGAATTCACCTCTAAAGGTATTCTTACACTAAGTTTCATTGATGACTCCTTTTTACAGTGTACACCCATTAACCCTGTTTCCTTCAGGATCTAGTTGTGAATGCAGCCTGCAACCACCATAGTTTTCCACGCAAAACAAAAACAACTAGGGTGAAAAATAACTAGTGTTCACGTGAATCAGTGAGGTTAAATGCACCACGTTCGCTCATAATTGTCAAATAAATTTGAATATAAAACTCTTCTAATTATTAATGGAATTGATCAATGAAGGGAAAACGTATGCGATCAGTCTTAATTACGAACCTGGGAGCTATACGGGACAGGATACAGGTTAAAAAGCAATACCAGCAGAGATGTGAAGTGAGATAAGGGGGAGGTGGACGATACAATCAACTAAAATGAGATAAATGAAAGAGGTTATTGATAACGTGCGATACTAGGCTGTTAAGTGCACTTGAAGAAAGTAGTTGCTAGGTATTTATTCGTCTCTCCGCACACTTACAGAGAAATGGATTAAAGGTGAAGTCATGTGGCTGGGAGGCAAAGCTCTTGAGTTAACGAACATTAACAACAACCACTTTTGAAGGTTTGTTCCCGTAAATTTCAAATGCCCAGTCAATTACTTCACTCATGTAGTCAAGAGCACAAGAAGGGTCGCGGGGCTATTATGTTGTCTTACATGACACCGCTGAAGAAGCTACACTTGGCTTTGCATGTCTTCAACACATTTTCTAAGGCGCTGCTATTCCCAGAAACCCGGCATGTAGCAATGAGGTATGTGATACACGTGACAGTGGATTCAACTAGGCAGAGCGGTATTGAATGCACTCTCCAGAACATCTTTGGCTAACTAGAGGTGTGCGCTTGGGGAAATGTAACAAGAGTCGTCTCTTTTAAATCTGGACAGCATTTCCAGCTAGAGACAGTGAGTCCTTCTGTATCGTGAAATTAAAGGATCAGGACAAATGCGCGGTTCGGTGGGCAGCAAATCGCTAGCGTCACAGAGCGTCTTGGAGCTCTCAGTCGTCCATGGTAGCCCTTCAAAACCCACCAAGCTATTTGCCGCGAAACTGGGCGATAGCATATCATCTTTTTGTTTGTCTTCCGATTATTCTACTTTCGTCCGTGTTATAAAAATTCTGTCGGAACAAATCCTCCAGTTCCCTGCATCCCGGATCGATAAAATTTCGTCTGGTACCGACACTACGACTCCGATGAGGTGTTATTTTATTGGCATGCCAAATAAGTAGGCCCAAAAAGACATTTAATTTCTAAGCCGTTTGTTTGTTTTCATTTCATCATCAGTTGTTCAATTTTTTTAATATTTTTATTTATTAGTGCCATTTCTTTACTTGTCGAACAGAGTTATATTCTTTTTTTGTTTAATTAAAATAGCTTCATTTATTTTATTCATTTTATTAACCCGTATAATTTTTATTTGTCGAAATTTACCAAGGCTCATGGGTTCCTCCCCGCGAGGGTAATGGACTCTTAACTTGACGGCACACTTCCTATCATTGTGTCTGTATGAAGGGCAGATGCAAGCTTCATTGAAGAGCGTGCAAGGAAAAGAGAAGGCTGTAGGGGTCATTATACACCATAAATTCAGGGAAGGTTGCTGCCAAAATACCATCCCTGCCCACTCTGAGAATGCACAAAACGATACATGCCACCAACAGCACCATCAAGCAGTTGAATAGTATGTGAAGGGTCTCCCTCAGCCACCCACACAGCCTGCAAAAGATTAAAACCCCCTGGAGGAAGCACTTATTGTGCTTTGACAGGGAGAATAGGATTAGGAAGCAGCTAGAAGCCAACTAGAACTGACTAAAGGAGCTGGTAGGGCCTTATTTGCTGCCCAGCTGTCCGAAAGAATAGGGATATGAGTATAGCTGAGTGCCATTGTCAAGCTTTCATCATCACTAAGTAACGTCATACAATCCAGCCTGCAACACTGAAGTATACGATCCCATGGAAGCTAAAAAGCTCCCTAGAGTTCTACTCCCTACTTCAGGATCTCTCAGTGAATCGTAATAACTCAGAAGGAGCCACTGTGTGCCATTTAGCCCAAGAACTGGGCACATCACATACTGTAACCACTTACTAAAACTATCTCATGCATTAAGAAAACAAGGAACCACATAACTTGCCTCTTCACTATTCTATTCAACTGGCTACTTCGTCATAACTTTCGTATTTCATGAACAGTCTTCAAACAATGTGGTATTTCTGAAACTCGTAGGATGGCGTTCCTTGAAAGCTGGGGCAGGCTTCGTCGATTGCTATGAAATATTATACATTTCATTATTTTAGCCATATACTCTATGTATGGACAGAATAGGGGAAACAGAGTACCAGGAAGAGTTCAGAAATAGGAATGTGTGACTACTCAACACGCCTTAGTCTTAGTCCTGTGTGTGCCTAAGCAGTTATTTGTGAATTCAAGCAACAAGGCTCCAAAATACACCGGACCGCCCGAACCAACTAACTTCACCTTCACAAACTGAAAAGAAAAATTACGAACAACAAAGTACGAACCTTAAATATTCATTGACTAAACAAGACAATTCGCCATAGTAATATGTACACATAATTATAGTCCTATTGGTATTTTCTATTCGATTATTAATATCTTCTAAGGTTGAGCTACACCGTACTCCACGTACCAACTGTTTGACATTTGACATCCATAACGATTTACGAGCTAATTTATTTGTGTTCCCACTGGTTGTTTAAAGCAACCGAAAATGAAGGGCAGCCGGGACTATATTCGGGTAACCGGCGTATTAGTCGCTAAGTTGTTCCGTAGTGTTTGTTTTTTTTCTGCGACTTGAACTCAAGAATAAATAAAACGAAAAAGCAAGAGGAATATGTACATGAGGGAGACCAAGACCCCGACTGAGTGACATTGTAAGCAGTTTGTGCTCATTATAGCAACTGGAGATTGACTGAGAGAGGAATAATGTGAAGGGATACCAGGGAGGGGTAAATGGGTACAATAGAGATGAAAAGGAAGGCCACAACTGTGTGGAAGGGTTGTGCGTTTCGAGATTGTGTCTGCTCTTCTGAATTTCCAGTGTCAACAATGCTGGACGTCACAATACGATAGAAAACTTAGACCCCTCCAGGTGAGTAGTTCAATACATCCAGTGTTTCTCCTAAACTAGTGCACTACCACAACGCTATTGAATTCTCTTGGCTCCTAGAGGTTCCACAGTACGCCCATGCCCAGGTTGCGACCTCAAAAGTTGAAACGTTCGACGAGAATAGCCGCGGATCCACAAACTCACAAACATCGAGGAATTGAATCTTATGGATAACAACAGTCACGTACGTTGGCTAAAGAAAACTAGGGCACTGGAACAGGTTACAAAACGCTTAAAAATGAAGTGACACAAAAGGTGTATTTAAAGGTGGAATTGCTACACTCGAGGGTTGCTACGTTTGGAAGTTCAACAACATCCCGCTGGGTGGAGGCATTCGAACCCCTGTCATATGCAATCGTCGATAGCCCGGAATGAAACTAACCATTTAAATAGTGGGTGGCGAGTGGATGGGCAACATTGAAAGGTGGAATTGCCCCTCAATAGGGTTGCTACTTTTGGAGGCTGAACGATAACCTGCTCGCACCGCAAACTGGTGACATAATTCATTGTAGAAAAGTTACAAGAATTTTATTTCCGTACGATTTAAAAAATAACGATCATTTCTACTTCGTAGAGCCAAGGAACGTAAAAATTATAACTGCTAGTAACTGACGGGCTGAGTTTAAAGCAAAACTTCTCTGGATATTTCCCGTAAAATATACTAAAATTCACTATAACGATACTTTATTTTGGAGACATGATTTTCAATGTATGGCGCCGTGTATCTCGATCAGAGATGGTTCCTAAACCAGATAACTCGTCAGTGAACATGTCCGTGAACAAGTACGCAAATTGATTATCTTCGGCGCTATACACACAATACGCAATAAACGAACACAAATATCGCTGTCATTGAATATATTCGACCATTTCATCCTGCCCAGAGGTGGACCAGTCTTTCGACGGCATAACCCAACATTCTTTCAATGTACCGGAAGGGATCGTAAAGCGGGAGGGGGACTGAGGAGAGCGAAGGAAACGCAGAGGAGAAACAGAACCACGTTTGGCTTCAATAATGAGCACAAACTGCGGAGGCAAATGTTAGTGATGGCATACATGCTCACTAGTCTTTCAGGGAGACGGCGGCGAGGGAGTCACTTCAAATGAAATCGTCGTCCATGATCTTGTCGAGATAATGTTATGGCTGAAGTTCTCTGTAGTAAGGGTTGACTCCTTTGATGGGCAATGGGTGACCTTCTGTGTTGAAAACCCAGTCGTCCAGTGAAATCAGGTTGTCGTCACTGAACAGCAGGTATAAGTACTGTAAAACAAGAATATATACACACGTTTTAGCAGGAAATTGAAGTTCAAGGCCGGCTGCCCTCACGATGAATGAGTTTTCGCGTGTCATTGCCAAAAAGAGCTTACAAAATAAAATATAACCTTAATTCAAAACTGGAAACTTCAATTAAGTGGAGGAAATAAAAACGTGAAATTCATGAGCGAAGTTTACCTTCAAAGTTTCAGCGATGAAGAAACTCTGCTGAACGTCATCCTTCACCGGTTCGTCTTGATATACATTTTTGATCCCGGTGTACCCCGACGGAGTTCTACAGTACTTTTCGAGGGCCTGTTTGAAATTCCCAATAATTAGTTTGATAATCTCAACACGGAAGTGGCAATTTCCTACAGATAGTTTCCATGCTCAAATTTACATCAGATATTTACAACACTTGAGCAGAATTCAAATATACGTATTTCTGCAATTAACTTTCCAACGGCTGTTACAATGTCCCTACTACATTTTCCACGCCTTTTTTTAGAACTACGTCCGCTAACGACTTATACTCATTTAACAAATATTTCTGCTTAATTTACCCACATTTTTAACTCATTCTCCTACGAATTATCACTTCATCCATAAAACGTCCCTGGTATCATTGACTTTCATATCAATGCTTTTTTCTCTCAGTTGAGTGTGACTTGCACAGCACCTCATTACATGTTCTCAGTTGTTGACGGCGGTACCAACAAAAGTTATTGGCACTTTAAGAAAGAATGCTTTCATTGAACGCATTTTAGCCCAGTTTTGTGAGAAAACGGTGCTACTGCTTCTAAACAATTCAGAAAACCAACTTGTGAAATGTTTTACTTTATGTTATTGTATCCTGTTGTCTTTAAACGAAGCTCAGTTTTGAAGAGTACTTTCTCTCTTGGTCCTCGGATGTGTATGAAGTGTATTCAGTAGAAATATAGTGTGTAAGAAGCGTATTGGGAAGTTTAAGGAATGAAACTGCCAAGACTTAATTGGTTGTACGTAAACACGCGAAGAAATTTTGTATTATAATAAACAAGGGCAGGTTTTAGAGGAGGTTTATCGGCTCCATTTACTTTTCCAAGATCATTCACTCGTAACGCACTGTGAAATGGGAGTTGAACTGGAAAAAACTCAAATAAGAAATAGGCAAGTTAGCTGGTGATTATTCTGTAGAAAAACTCTAAAAATCATTAATCTCACCTCAGAAGCACAATGATCGTGCTAGGAGATTGAAACGATAGCGCAGTTTCTATGCTAATGTCCACTGTGGTTCAAAACCAGAATAAAATGACTAGGCGCATGAACAGCGGGTCAGAACAATACGAAAAAACAAGAAAAGCGGGCAAGAAGAGGGGCCTGGAAGATTCAGGAAAACATTTTAAGAGCCAAAGCTGAATCCCTTTGGAGGTGGGAAATGGGCCCTCAGTGGCCATGATTTCTCCTTCTTCGATTTCATTTTTGTTTAAGGGCCATTTTCACCAACTGCGTTGATCCTGTTTAGACTCGATTAACAGTAACTAACCGCCTCCCACCGCAAACACGGGTTTAACCAGTGTTTAGGCACTCATGGTAGGACAGGGCATCCACAATAAGCTCCTGCTCCTGCCTATATAAACCAGGGATATTTATTTATTATCTTCAAACATAGTTTCTTTTTTTTAATGTATAGAGTAAATATGGTTAACCCATTCAGTGCGGATGGCATCATATGATGTCATGGTGGTTTTCGTCTCGTACGGGTGACATCATATGATGCCATGCCCAACGTTAAGAGCGCCCCTCGCCAATTTTTCCGACCGTGAGGTTGTCCAACTTTTTTTCCCGCATCGAATGGGTTAAGTTATAGTGAAAGTGGTGTGATAAAAAACTAGTTAGCCACGACCAGGAGTCTACCACAGCCGCTATTCCTCAATTTTCATCTGCCCATGCGGCACGATCTGAGCTTTTCTTTTAATTCTACAACTTGAAATTCTCCTAGCAGGCTGTCTGACGTATATTACTACAACTATACATTCCTTGCTGGAGCTCTCTAGCGAAGAAAATTCCGAAGAATTAAGTTCTATCACAAGATCTACACATTTTATCGCCAACGAAAGGTGGGCCCCATATACAGCCGCGGACTCCACAATTCCTCCTTCAGAAGGTCGGACGATTATATTCATTTTCTTTCTTTTTATTTGCAATTTTATTTTAGCAGAAAGCGAATTTATTTTTAAATTATTAAATTTTATGTAAATATAGTTAGGAGCAAAGCAGGTTGGAGGTTTTATTATTTTACTTTTACTGTCCTCTCAAGGCCTATTCCCTCTAACAAACAACCAGATTGGGTCAAACTCAAGCCCTGATCAAACTTAAATCCTAAAAAATTGGGCAGTTAGGCCAGGTTAGTATCTTGTTTTATCATATCCCGATATTTGTCCTCCGTGCTGTATAATAATAAAGAAAGATGCTGTTTACAAGTGCGCAGATATTTCAGTTGCACTACGATGATAATCTAATATGTTAGTTATGATGTGGGGTCATTCTCGACTGTAGTAGTTTACTCTGCTGTGAATTATCGAGAGCCAGTCAGGATGAATGAAAACAACTTTCTCTAGGCCGACGTTTCGCTTAATTTATTAAGCATCATCAGGGCTGTAGGGTGTCACAGCAGACAATTAGGTTACAGTAAATTACAGAGAAACATTGATTGTTAGGTTATCGTCATCTCGCCCGGCGCCTCAGATGGATATGAGAGCGTCCCGACTTGAAGATGAATGAATTTAAATTCTGTTGCGAACAAAAGTATTATTATTAGTTGTCATTGCCATGTTAGAAAACTCAAATGCAAACCCCAGGGCGGATTTAAAAGCAGATAGGTAGGAAATGTTAAATAATAACACACTTATACACACACGTTAGCGTATTGAACAACTTTTATTAAACACCATAATTCTCCCTTCCTCGTTAAAGTTCCTTGATTGTAAAAGTTGTAACCTCACAATTTCCGTTTTAATTATTTCTTGCTCAGCTCTCATTTTCTCGAACCGCTTTCGATTTTTCCCGTTCACACAAAGCATTTTCCCAGACTAATTTGTCTTTTTCTTGCAGTTGGAGTACGCGTATTTTCACATTACGCTCCTCACCAGTTTCAGCTTCGGCAGAGGTTAATGCGCCCACTTTGGCTTCTGACAATTATTAGAAACAATAATTTGGTCAAATCTGGATTGTTGAGGGTTGGCCATTTACGTTTACACGACGGGATGTTGAACAGACGTCCAATTTCCTCACTTTACTGTAACCTCGTTAGTCCACTGCCTTCTCGATATGGCTTGATCGTGGCAACCCTAACCACTCCCTCAGTGATATCAACTAGTGTAGTGGGAACTCAACAGGCTAGCCTTGATTTACTTATCTAGCCATGATCAGTTGGATCACGATCAGTGCTGTTTTGGTGAAAATGGCCCTCAATGCATGTAGTCTCAGCTCATCAGCTGTTATCACGATTTCCTTTATTTTCTTGGGACACCAACTGCACCCTACAATGTTGCTGAAGTTTTATTGCTCACGAGGGTCTTTTGGATACTGAAAACGCACGTTAATTAATGAAAAGGCGACTCAAATGAATACTTGTGAATGTATTACTAATTCCTCAGCTGAGTTCCAAGTTCTTGAGTTGCAGCCTCGAGTCAGAGAGCACTAAGTTTCGTGAAGTACGTGATGTGTACATAATATCTAAAGGGCTAACTTAATTTAGAGTGGACCGTTTGTGTCAAGGACAGTTGAATAATAAAAGTATCATATTTTACTTTTAGTGTTTGAAAAGTAGGCAACTATGACTGAGGTGTCGCTGACTAGTAGAACAAACACGCCGTAACAGCGTAAATATCGAAACTACCATCAAAACACAAATACAATTCAACATGGCTTACCTGCACGGCTTCCCAACCCCAATCTCTGTATTTCTGATTCTTAGTCAGCCGCCACATGTAGAAATAGGTCTCTAGAACTTCAGGGCGTAAAATGTAGTATTTATCACTCGTTTTGACAGCTTCTGCTTCAACTGTCTCCAAAAACCTGGAAACAACAAACGGCAAATTAATTGTTACTTAATGGGGAAGATTCGTTGGGATTGAACCCACTGTGCTGACTGACTCCTATTAAAGATACCAGGTGATCGTGGTCTAGTGGATAAGACATTTGTTCATAATTCTCGACGTAAGTCGAGGATTGTGGATGGGAGCTCCGGCGCCATTGCCGTAATTTTTGCCTGCGTCAGCAGCTCTTCAAGAAGCATCTCCAAACTACCTCAGTACATTGGCGCACAACGTGGGGCCTAGACAACGATCACCCGGTTCCTTTAATAGGAGTCAGTCAGCACATCACAAAGGGTTGAGGTTTTTTCGAAATGTTCGAAATTAGGTTGTGCAGGTAACCCCCTCTGTACAGCTTCCCTTGGTCGATATGTTAAATGGTAGGGGATTAATGGCATCAGGCGTGTCGACAATGGTTCGTACATCTGGCTTGACTTAAGTGCTGAATCGTGGAAATGCTCTTGGCCAGCTACCTGAGCACCCTCAATCTTCTTACAATAATATCCGGCCTCACTCTGCACCTAATCATTCTCTTCCTGTGCACTGCCAGTAGCTGTAGGAAGAAAACGGCTCGAGTGGCCAATTCGGCAGAAACAAGCTGAACTATCAGCTCCTTAAAAATTGACTCAAGTCGCTTTATGGAAATATCCGAAGCATTCGACAAGGTTCCACGACCTTCCGTTTATCAACCTGGTGAGCCGATGAACCAGAGCAGCAATGATCATTTACTAAGTTCCTTAGAGGCGGATACCTTCTGACAAGTTCAGGCATCTCTGGGGGACCGACATTGTGCTAAAGTTTTCACTCAAATAACAATAATTGTCCTAAAGCTCAAATACAACTTCAGCCTTAGAAGTCCGTGCTAGTACATTTTCAGAAAAAAAACTAAAGTTGTAGCTGAAACTAATCAAACCGCTGATCGCAAAAGCAACGTTATAGTGATTCAAATTAATCAGCAACCAACTTACTTGAATGACTCTGGTCCTAGTTTGGTGTTACTCCTGATGTACGATTCGTGGCAAGTATTCGCGATCCCTTCTGCTATTTCCATGTGTTTCTGAGAAAGCGTGTTCCTTAGAGTTTGGGCTCCAAGAGCTAAAAGTCCTCCTGAAAAGTAAATTAAAATTGGGCTCGAGCCTTATTGACGCTTCCAGAGCTGTGATAGAATACATATTTAAAGCGCAAGCTTTAATATTGACATAATTCTCTACGTACACTGCGATAAAACGAATAAAAGATCGAGTTGCCACAGACGAGGGTTGATATTGTTGGAAATCGGAAGGTTCCCACAAACGGTAAGTGTATCAAAGAGCAATTAAATTGACAAGGGTGAGAACAAATATGCATCGGCCAAACTAGTTTCTGTGTTATCAAGCAACGTCACGAAGATGTTACATCACGAGGGAAGTGCGATAAGTACCTACAAAAAACTGAAAATGCTGATAAAGTCGTGATTTATTTCTCAACATAGTCTCTTCTTAGCACGATACACTTGATCCAGCGATACTCCAACTTCTTTAACAGTCTGAAAAATACGTTTTCTCGGTGTGTGCAAAGTAGGCCTTCGTGGCGACGATAACCTTCTCATTCGACTCATGTTTCTGCCCAGTGAGTGACTGTTTCAAGTTTAGGAACAAAAGGAAGCCACACGAGGCCAAATCTGGATAATACAGTGGATGGGGCAACAGCTCGTAGCCCAATTCGACCAATTTGGCCGTGGCGATGGTGTAGGTGTGAGCCAGTGTGTTGTCATGGTGAAAGCAGTTTTCGCCAAAAGTGGCCGTTTTTTTCAGCAAATTCGCGTGGAATCGGCCCAATAATTTGGCATAGTAGAGCCCTGTGATCGTTTTATCCTTCTCTAAGTAGTCAAAGCGGATCACAACCTTGTGAATCCCAAAAAAACAAGCATGAGACAATCTGCGCCTTCTTCGGAACACGTTCGCCGGGCGAAGTCCGCAGTTTCGACTGTTCCTTGGTCTCTGGTGTGTTCCAGAGGATCGGATCCATGTTTCGTCAACAGCGACGAAACAACGCAGAAACTTCGGATTGCGCTTAAACAACGTCAAACACTGCTCTGAGGTGGTCTCACAGTTGCCCTTGTTGTCTGGAGTAAGAAAACGTTGCACCCATCACGCTAACAGCTTTCTCATTCCCAAAATTTCATGCAGTCGCGGTCACGCGGTCTTTCGAGATCCCTAGTGCCTCATCTATCTCGCGCATCTTCAAGCGACAGTCTGCCAATTCGAGATCGTTTTTGGGCTGGACGTGGCTCATCAAAAACCGACGTGTGACCACGTTGTAACTCGTTAAACCAATTTTTGATAGTCGCTATCGAAGAAGAAGTCACCGTACGCAGCATCTAAGCGGGATTTCGCTGCGCGATTTCCGTTCCAAAAACAAGAATCGAATCACCGACCGATATTGCTACCTGAGGACATGCAGTCAAATCAAAACTGTGAGTCCGATTCGGCTGAAATTTTGACAGTAGGGGTCTAAGAGAATTTACTACACGATAGTCAATTTCTCTTGCGATAGTGGCCTATCGGGTGGGGAGGCTAAGTACTTATCAAACTGCCCTCGTACAGGTGATGCGCGGAAGAAGGGATGTAATGACACATAATAAAGAATAATCAATCAGTGTAATGGAAATGAAGGGGTTTATTTGCAATGAAAATGAGAAACTGAACTACCTCAAAAAGGGGACTAGATGCGAGTGAACAATGCAAGTATCGAGGTCATTCCCATCAGTGAAAAGCCCCTGTCATTCTTCAAATCAAGGCGTGTGTGTCATAATGAATGTTTTTGGCAATAGAGGACTCAGACAAGTAATGATCACAACCTTTAATTACTCCCAAATTCCTCCATGATTTTGACCACTGCGTGATGTACGACAAAGAGCTTCAGTGCCATTCCAAGCTCCCTCAATCATCTCGCATCTTCATGTACACGATGCAACGTTCAGAAGAGTTGGATCCTGCCATCTCGTATACCAAAGAATATAAAGAATTAGCAGTTACTGTTGGACTGGTGAGAGAGGACCATGTTATAAAAAAAACTGGTTAGTTAGGTAATCACAAGATATTGTAGAGTCCGAACTTGATCCTAGAAAGGCGAGGGAGTGGGGAACACCACCTCGAACGTCGGAAAAACGCAGGAGGGGAGTCGCAGACCGACTTATTCTTTGAATTCTGGGCATCTGATTGGACCCCGGAGGCAGGTGGGAAACCGAATAAATTTCAATTCCCGTCATTACATTTATTTAACCGCCAATAATTTAAATTAAATTTATTTCGTCATATTTGAGGTTTTTTTGTGAGAGCCTAAGAGAGAGAAAGACGCTAGGTCCCCACCTAATAAAAGTAAAAAAAAAAAAAAAATAAACCCCCCACATTATTCACGAGAGTGAGAGAGTTCAGCACAACATATGAGGGGGAAACTAAGATTCAATAAACTAAGTGGCTTTGTCTAAAGATAGAATGAACTGTACTAAACGACAGAAGTAAACCGTGCAACAGTTACAGAGCAGACTCGAGGCACACTGTGTGCATTTAAGGGAGCAAATACATGGCGAGGGTTAGGGTTAGGGGTGGATGAGGGAGGTGAATAAAATTGATCATGCAGAAGGAGGATTAAGGTTTAAGAATTAAGATCAACAAGAAAGGAAGTGTAAGTAGAAGCTTTAGAAGTCGTCATTAAAACATGCTCAAGGAGCGCTGCTGCAGAGCATGTGTAAAGGAGGGGCTAAGGGCGAAATTTGGTGACATAGGATTTCTTAGCGGCATGAAGATTTAATGAGGGTTAAACCCCAGAAGTCAGAACAGCTCGAATTCAAGAACTCAATTTAGATCTCTCAGTCTTGATAAATAACGAAGAACCAACAACAAGCTATAAGTGAAACAATCACCAGCAAATAAAAAGAGAAATATATCATTAAACGCCCTACCTGAAAAGCACGCCAAATGGTCCATTTTGTGTTCGATTCTGTCGTACTTCAGGTCGGAGAAATAAACGAGGCCTCTATTCGACTTTTGAAGCATGTGCTTGATCACGGCATCCATCGCTGTGTCGTACATCTCCCGAGCTTCGTGATCCTGTTTAGCCGACTGTATCCAAGCTTTCAAGAGATACTCATAGAAACTGTCTCCCAAGGCCCCTATTGACATGTGTTCTGGAAAACATAGACAGCTGGTTAGATAGAGCGTAAACAAAGCCCAACTCACAACAGAACATTACATTACATAATGATTTGCAGCCTTGCAGTTGTTATAAAAGATTACATTGTTCCTACATTGAAGCTTCGATGTGTTAAGTTTGTTCCTAACCTCAAAAAAGGCCTAATCGATTGAAATCGCACAAATCGGCCGAAAAAAGGAATTAAATTACATTTCTCACCGAGCAACTCATTGTATTGTACGTTTTTGGAACAGCTTAGCTTAATTGCGCAGTCTCCAACAGATGAAGTCATGGCTCTACCCTAAAAACGTCGCAAGTCGTCAGGTGCCAAATTAGAAATATAGGCATTTCGAAGTGTGAGTAATGATATTTTATCATTTTGAGGCTACTAAATCTGAATATGGTTTCCGACTGGTTTCAGCAGTATACTCGAAATATGTAAAAATTGACTGGATTACTGTCGTCTTCCTTTACATTTTCGTATATGTACTATTATAGTATTGATTATACCAAACGATATGAGAAAAATAGAAATTAACAATGATGCATAATTTAATTGGTCGATTTAGCTCATTTTCAATATTTTTTGAGGTTAGGACAACTGTGACGTGATAGAACAATTCTAATCTCAAATTCGCGTTCAGCGACCTCAAAAACATAGAGTGTGCCCAGCACATCCCACTGTTTGTTTGTTGGGTTGTGTAATAATTTAGTTAATATTTCCGAGTCGATCAGTTAAGGCAACTTTAATCAGTACATTTCAGTGCGAATTGTCTCAAGGCGTCAGTTGTCAGATGAATTCGAGCATTGCCCTTAGGAAAAGATATGCATGAAAAAGGCGTCAAACCATTTTATTACGAATGGGGCGATGCAGAGAAATAAGCGGAACACTACACAGTCCATTAAGCCTTCTGTGGAGTTTCGTATGCAACTCGAATCGAACAACCATAAGCCAGGTAATAATGTCGCACAATAAATAAATCGTAAAATGTTCCAGTCCGGGCCCGCCCTTTATCGCTGGATTAACCTTCACCTAGCCATTTATTTAAAAGCGTGTGGATTAAAAAAATAAAACACTTGAGAAATTTACGATTCTCTCAACCACGTTCACAAACACACACACACCATTTTCCCCCATATTGTTTTGCGGACTTGGTAGCCCTTGACATGTAAAGTGGCTCTTGACATAACTTTCCTTCGTACCACGTAGACCTAAGGGGAGTAAAAAACAATTAACTAAAACTCGGGTTGAGCTAGAAAACCTCAACCCGATTGTTTGAACTTCTTTCAGACACTGTTTGTTTTACATTTTGTATGAATAGACGCCATGATGACGTTCGTCTACAGATTGTTCCACGCAATTCAATGGAATCACCTCACAACTCTTTTCTTAGAATAGAAAACAGCCAACTTCTGTACACACACAATTGCGTCTTGTATAAAATTGGTATGTTGGGGTTTTGTACGAAGTTATTTCAACGACGCTTCACACATTTTGGTTTATTACACTTAGGTTTTAGGTCAAGCAATTACTAGTGTACTTGCCCCACTGCTGCAATGGAAGTCCTCTTGAACATCTCACCTCTTCACATACACATTCAGAGGATCGCATACCTGGGGAGGCTTTTGCAGACAGGAAATGTTTCCACCAGGACTAGGCAAGCCTCCAAGGAACGACTAGACCGTTCAAGCTAGAAGAGGCAGCAGTCCTTGCTACTGACGTCATGCCAGAGCGGAATGTCATTCTGTTGCCATTCAGTTTTAGCGTCCACTCACGGGAACGATGGGAGAGGGGGATGTTCCAGACTGAGGTGGGCGCCCTGCAGTGGTATACTGACGGTTCTGTGATGGGGGGCGGTGCTGGACTAGGCATTGTAGGGCCCAAGTACAGTCTTGCTAAGTCATAGCTATAAAGATCTGCGCAGAAGGGACCCTGACCAAAGGACTCGAGTGCATGCGAATCTACATATTCTCAGCGCCTTAAAGGCTATTGCAGCGTACGCCTTCAGGTCCAGGCTGGTATGGGAGTGTATTCAAGCGCTCAAGCCCATAATAGGCTTTATCTTATGTAGATGCCAGCTCAAAGGGGGCATGAGGGCAACGAAAAGGCAGACTGCCTTGCAAAAAGGGGTATGGAATCCCTACCCATCGGGCCTGCACTCTACGTAGGAATGACGAAAAGCCACCTGAATCGTCTGAACAGGAAAGCAGCGCCCATTGGCATCGCAAGCCGCGACTCAGACAGGCAAAAAGGCTTGTTACGCCTTCCTGTCTAAGGGTGAAGACGATGCTGACACTCTCTAGACGAGATCTGAGAGTCTTGATTAGCTTCCTCACCAGACAGTACCCACAGACAACAAGCTGGGCATCTCAGAGGCGGTGGAGTGCAGATTGGGCAGTGAGGAAGATGAGACGGGAGAGCACATCCTACATGACTGCCCTGCCTTGGCAGCCAAACGCTTTGAACACTTTTCTCAGGGGCCCTAATCGTAGCGGAGTCTGCGGCGAACGACATACTCAGCTTCCTAAGGGGGCCTGGTATGTACGACGCCTTAAATTACGGAAGAGATAGTGTCACAATAGGGACTTTGTCAAAAAAACAAGGCACGGGGATTCCAAATTCGCAATGTCCGTCCGCCACCCGGGCCATATGCCTTATACATGGTCTACAAAATCATTCCATTTGGTATCTAGCTGTGCCCGCCTGCTCGGCAATCAGATAACGACCTGCTACAAATGCACCACAGAAGTGCAGCACTACTGGAACTGTTTACTAGGCATTTTCCCAATTAGCCAAACTCTACCCATCAAAACAATGAAGTAATTCCACAACAATTCGTCAGGAGCAGACCAAATTTTTTCATACCTCACAGTGAACTTCATCGACTTTCACGTGAGACAAAAAACAACAAAAGCGTTTCAAGTGCTAGACAGTTTCTAGTTAACCCATACCCCAGAACAGCGTAGAAGATATTTTTTATGACGGTCATTGCCACCAACAGCACAGTTAGACGCGGAATCGAATATGACAGAAATACTCACGTTGTCCCCATTTCCCCGTTTTGGGATTGAGGTAATTGGGGTAGAGTCCTTTGGGTTTGTCCAGGCTCTGCAGGACGTTCCTAACAGCGTCGACCTTCTCGCGGAACACGGGGTTTCCAGTCACGTCCGACAGATAAGAGAACTCGAGGTGGAGGGTTCCCAATTCTGAGAGGACGCTCGAGCCACCGCTCGCCCAGCCGTAGTTCTTGCTCGCCTGCACAACAAAAGAATCAATTCGTACAAATCTGCAGGTTGGAATTTTTGCGACGGTGAAAACTGAGAGAATTAGATGATGAGTTTTAAATGTAGGGAGAGCTAGCACAAATGGAGAGTAGGTAATGGTAAGCGTGAAAGAGAGAGGGGAAAGCGTGAAAGAGAGAGGGGAAGGCGTGATTCATTATATTAATTGATTTGTGTGTGCGTGTTTGCCTATCCTATAACAATGAGAAACATAGTGCGGGGTAGACGGGACTACTAGCTCCCCCTAGTAGAGAGCGGTATAACTCAACACTTCGGGTGTAACAGTTCCATTCGTGAATGCAGCCCACCTGTTGGCACACCTTAAAATTATTGTTTTTGATTTATGTTATATTGAATCGACTGGCAAAGTGATAAGGCGAAGGGCTGATGCAGACGGCACAGGCTGAACATGGGAGGCATTGCCCAGCTCATTGACCAACCATTCTCGTTTTCTCCTCCGTCTGTCAGTGTTCATATGCGGATCTGCATTCTCCAAACTTTGAGGCCGACAATACCTGGCATACGGATTGTTGATTAAACCTAATTTTGAATTCACATTGCAGGCTTCAGTGGAGCAGTACCACTCGGCATCCGGAAGATTATATTTGAAGAACCACGAAATGCACGCCGCTTCTTCACCGCCGATCCCATTCACGTGGAAATCCACCTAAATTGCGGTCGTCAACGTTTCACCGGCATCATCGACACTCACCCTACGAAGCCTTCAGGTCGGATTTGATTAGTTATTTTCGACGATTGTACATTTTAACCGAAAATTCGCCGTTTTAATTTACTCGGGAATTTGTTTTTATTTTCAATATGTCGCTTTTAAGTTTAATATTATTTACTCCAGAGCTAACCATTTTATTTCATTCATATTATATTTTAAAGGCCGAAACGTCCGCTTTTAAAGCCATTTGAAAAGTCCCTAAACTGCCGTAACACCACCCATATTACCTGTATGTTCCATCAATTGCCCATTGTTTCGTCTATTAACAACGATACTCCTTGCCTAGGGGCGCTGTCAGTTTCACCAAGAAGTGGCCTGCACAACATTTTAAAAATAGCAACCCTCGTCAGTAGTTCCACATGTGAATGAAGTAGTGAATTAATCATTTAATACGTTGGAAGATCACAGTCACAATGCAGACTGAATAGGCAATATGTGGGCTTGACACTCCACGACTATTTAGTTGTGTCAGCTGTTTACAACTTGAGTTGTTCACAACTTTTTAGTCGGCCACCTGTTTTAGAGATTACGAACACCTACTTGCAACAAGCAGATATTTCACAAAACCACTTTGAGTGTTGATTTTATTCGATTTACACTCTACGGCAAAAAGAGGATGATCATGCTTGGTGAAGGGGACAGCCCCTCGAAGTGACGGAAAGCGTATAGTGCCGCCCTAGTCCTTAACTTGAGATAGTCATATCCGTGAGGAGTTCGTGAGTCCCCTGAGCGGTGGTTAACGGTTTAACTGACGTCCTCCGCAACGAATTAATTAATTAATAGCCCGTTCAAAACGTAATTCCGGCTCCGTCTTCCTCTCGACTGAAAACCTGGATAATTGGTACGATAAATATCGCCGCTAACTGAAGGCCTCGATAATTTTGTGTTTGCGCGGCGGCCTCTCGAAAAATATTTGTCTCGAGATCGAGAGGCGTCCGGTCGGAGGAGCTGCCTGAGGGCTGTTCTGTGGCTCCAACTTGCAATTAGAGCTGAGCATTCAAGCAAAACCAGCGATAGATGATGGTCGGTCAAAAATACCTGGTTGTTTACCAATCAGTGCTCCTCTTGCGCTCATTATTTACCGACCTTAACAGAAACCGAACATATTGAGCCTCCCCACTCTAACTAACCACCGTCGGCAAATCAGATTACTTTGCTACCTCAACCAACCATTTTGCCTACATTGAGTCTTCAAATGTAACAATCGGCAGTTGAGCTTTATGTTCCTCGTCTGAGTCATACTCAGCTAAACATGAATCCGGCGCCTTTTTATTTTCCTCAGCCTGAAAAATAAATGTTGCGTAATACTCAGATATTGAGGTTTCAGTGTTCTGAGTCTCGTCACGTATACGCCATTGTGGAGGGTGACGGGTAAAATATCTAGTGGAACGCATCACACAACGTTTCTCGGCCTCACGCACATTCAGCGACTTTTATCGATCTGGAAACTAATCCAATCTGTTATCCCCTGTTATCTGTCAGTGTTCTGGAGTTGAAGAAGTACCGATTAAAAACGTTAGTCAAAGGAACGACAATAGTTCGAGTTCCAGAATTTGATGAGTTGTAACCTAACAATTTGGTAACGGTAGGCAGTATGCTGGACAACTAACACAATTTTCTAGAAAAAACTAGTTTCATGTGAGCGGGATTTACAAGGGAAAACTGCATTAAAATCGCACTCCCTCAAATTTTTGGTAATTTATAGTGCTGCAGTCGTCACTGCACCATTGATGGACGTTTTACCATATTCATTTGTTCCCATACTTCCCATACAAACGAGTTAATCAAAATCGTTACAGCAATAACTATGACAACTACAGATAGGTTCTGGCTGATTTTGCTCACACCCCATTTTGGCGTCCTATGCTATCTGGAGGCTAAATATGGTATTTGATCCGCGTTGTTACAGTCGTTCACTTCGAACTCGGTAGAATATTCAAATTTTCAAACGTAAAAATACAATTTGGTCGCGTGGTCTGCAGTTAGATTTGCGAGAGAACGGATGCACCGGTTGAGCTTGTTCACTTTTTAGTTTTATACTGGAATTTTTGAAGAATCGAAAATAAGATTATGAGGCACTTCCATTGACAGGAAGTGGAAGGGGGGAACCAATTATTGGCATTTTTCTCAAAAACGGCACCGAATATTTTGATTAATCATTCAAATTATCTTATTGTTCATAAATAGACCGATAACCTGGCTCAGAATAACTACTAGAATACGAGTCTGAGGTTGGAAGATGGAAAGTAAAAGTTGAGAAAATCGGTTGAACGCTTCGTTGCCCGCAGCAGCTCATTTCCCTTCCATTTCTTATTATTATGTTTGCGTGGGTTCGATAAAATGCGCCGAGGGATTCGCTGCATATCATTTTCATGTGAGATTCCGCCCAGTCGCCTGCAACTTTCGCAATATTTTCTGACCGGCAGGAATTTTGCGACGGCCTCGTAATTCATTAACTACCCGTCGGGACGAGATTTATTCGCCCTTCTTTTATTTATTAGCGGCACGACGGAAAAAATTTTTATTTTTGCCGAGCCGCCGATTTACGAGACAAGGAAAACACAGAGAGGTTTCATCAAATCCGAACGTTTCATTATAAGAATTCGAAGATAGCCTTCTGGGCCTGCGCTACTCGAACGTGGCGAGACTTAGGGCAAAGTGTGGTTACAAAGAGATATACCTAGTAAGAGATATACGTTTTACTACAACTTACCTTGATCTAGTGAAGGTGGACGAAGTGCTAGGTCATTGCCACCTGGCCGAAGCGCCCCACGCCAGACCGCAAATATTACCGCTTATGAAAAGAAGGTGAGGAGGGAGGGGCACGTAAAATATGCTTCACAATAATAATAAACACTTCACAGCTCTGACTAAGTAGAAATAGTAGCTAAGAAGATTTTACGTAATTCCAATACTCCGACAAAACGAAATCGTACCTACAAGGCTGAATCGAATCCCTCAGAAAGCGTGAGTACGAATTTCTGAAAAGTATCCGTTTCATTCAGATTTTTTTTTTCGTTAATACGCATATTATGTTCGTTAGCTTTCTTGAAGTTAACTAAGGAACTCAAAGTTGACACAAAAGAGTTCTTCTAATTCGTAAGACTTCCTAAGTTCGTTAAAACAGAAAAACCGGATAATGAGAAGTACTCCCAATTTAATATTGAAAATTTCAAAAAAGCATGGCCAAAAATGTTGTTTTTTAGTACTAAAAAAGTAAGACGGCACTACACAAACTTCTCGCTCTTTATCTCAGCGTTCCCGTCACAGGCTCTTTGTCGTGACTCTGGGGAAGGGGAATAGACTAATTGTAATTCAAAATGTTTCGCTCGAATTTCACACCTGTTGAGCCTAAGCTTTGTACCGAAATTGCGTATTATTAAGGTGTTCGTCAATGGTTCGAAAAAACATGACGACTAAAGTAAGCCAATCACTTACACCAGTTTTAAAGTTGACGAGAGCGTTAGGAATTCCAGTGGGAGTTTGAAAAGCGGGCAAAAGCTTTCTCCCGATGTACTCGGCCTTGTCCCGGAACATCACGTCTCCCGTCAATGCGAAACACGTCAGCAGTCCGCCGATGTACCTGATGTTCATCTCGAATACTGAGAATTCGCCGCTCTGCAACAGTACAATCAATCAACATTAACTATCAAATGAAACGGCAAATGGGTCGCTACAGTGTATTTCATAGCTTACGAACTAAATGATGAGTGGTGGGGGAGGAACACGTTGGTCAGCTCGTGTTTTCTTCAATAAGAGACAGACGGCTCATCGGATATTGATGAGGTTTTACCGGAGGGTACTATACGACTCGTGGACATCACAGACTTCCTCTACCGAATGAATGCGTGTCATCAAAGTAACTGTTTTCGTTGAGAGTTAGCATGTCAAACTGTTGTGTGATTTGGTAACCAAACAGTCTACTTCGGGTGTGCGACCTGATTCGTACCACTTCTTCCATAAACATTAGAGCCGCAGCAATACCGACCCTAGTCCAGATTGGCAGAAAGAACTCTGTGGCCAATTTCTTCCCTTTTCTCCCAACGAAGTTCAAATATGCACTGAAGATTCTGTGAGCTTTCACGTCGTTCTCTTCCCTTTTCCCCCCTGGTGGGGCCACAGAAACAGCTTCACTCTTAGTTCAGCGATGATGTTGTTGGGTTTTTTGGCGTGGGCTGTATGAAAATTAAGGTTTTGTTTACTCTTTTTTTCGGTGGCGGGCAAACCAATAAGGCAAAAAGTGATTCCGGTTGGAAGACTGAGCCGGCCGGCCGAGAGAATCCGTTGTACCGAATTCGGTGTTGAGAGTTGTTTCACAATCCGACCGATTTTTCGATGTGTAACGAGAGGTGTCCGAAACGCCATACTCCGGAGTCGCAACGCACGATTTCAGTAACAGAAAAAGGAGCGATGGGAGGCTGATGATAAGAAAAAAACAGGGGCGTTATCGCCAAGCCCCTGCCGCCAGGCGAACCCAGGTCCGAACAGATGTGATACCGATTTCTACGGTTAAATTACAATATTGTACATCCTAGACCAGCGAAATTTCGCTATACGTCACTGGGCATCAAACGAGGGCCTCAAACGTTTTCAGTGGCAACTAAGTATGAAGATTCTTCACTTCCTTTGAAGAGTGCAGAGAGTAATAAAAAGAGGTAGTTTCAACTTGAAGCAACAGTGAGTTCTGAAGGAAAAAAAAACTAGCTCATGCGGTTAAACTCCCCTGAAGGGCACTTCAAACCCTTTAATTATACTCGTCTGAGGAGGCACCAACTTCATCACCTTACCCTTCTTGAGAAGAGCCAATCCTCAATCGAAGCAACAGATAATGTAGAAGTCACTCGTAACATCTTGGAAAAAGTCGAGTTGGGCCCCTCCCCTTGCGACCGCAGTCACTTTAAAGCTAATTCGACGACAAACTCCTGATAAAAAAAACGTTATTGGCTAATATTTATGCTACAACTAAATGAAGCAGAGTCGAGACTGGTGGCTAAGTTCTGAACCACCTGCGTCGTAAACCAAAGAGGATAGAAGAAATGTAGATTCTAGTTTATAAACTTGCATTTGAACTATCAACAGAGAACTCACAAGATGCAATGCAGCACTCGGCACACGTTAACTAGATCGTTTAGACTAGACACTTTACGCACAAAGGTATTCGTTTAACGCGACCATCAAGAACAAAATGCAGATTTCTTAGAAAAACCTCGGGAGTTTAATGAATATCGTTAGAGCCATTTTTGGGAAAACCGAAAAGAACAAAAAGTAATCAACATCCGAAATACCTCAATATCTGGTGCGCCTTGGCTGAGCTTGACTTTTTGAGAAATAATTGTAAGGCACAAACTATAAAATAGGGGGGGGGGGGGGTGAATCAGTTTGATCTGAGTCGGGAGCATTTTTTGTAAAAAATGAGGATACTTTCATGTTCGCCGCAAAGGAGAGAGACGAATACTGAAACACAGGCGAAGTAAACAGTAAACAGCGAGCGAAAAATGGACTGTATTCAAATCAGAGATCGACTCAACCGCGATGTGCACACCAGAGGGAGTTTAGAATCACAAGCGACACTTCAGCAGAGGTTATCCTCACCGGGCTTTACAAGAATAGGGAAAGGGATTTGTTCTTGAGAGCATACTATTCAAATGGAAGGAAAGAATGAACGCGTGGAGGGTTTACTGGAAAACTAGGTATTACCGAAATATAGATGACGAATAAACACATCGATCCTTTGGGAAAATTGGAAGATCAGTGCTTAGTTCAGGGAAATGTTTTGGACGTTATAAGGAAAGGATATAAGCCGAAGGTTCCATGCTACTCATTACTGCTGGTATTGAGCTGGGTCGATGATGCGTCCATCGGCTTTGACAAGGTCGATGTATCCAATCTCCATACCAAGTTTCTGAGAGGAGCATTTGAAGAAGCTTCAAGTTCTGCCCTGCACCCTCTAGTTCCTCACCCACGATTCTACCTGGATACCTGCCCCACCACTACCCTACGACCACTTGGAGGGGCAGATACAAGAAGTCTCAGTTCTGCGCCCCCACACCAGTCATGTTAACAACTCGTAAGAAAATGCAACACAAATAGCCTACAAACTAGTTCACAGAAACAGCCCTCCTTGCCAGACTCTGTAGGTGAGAATTCTCATAACCACTCACTCTACCCCACTGCACAGTAAGCCTCAGAATCTCACTCCTCCAAAGGGACAAGGAGTCTGAGGCTACTAGGTCTGGCCAGCTTTCGGGGGCTGACCCACATCTGCAACAGGAGAGCGAGGCCAAGCCTGGTCAGTATTTGTAGAGGTTTGACCCTGCACAAGCTGCCTATACTTGGGCTTCTGGCGCGGGGCTTTAATAGCTGCTGCAGTAAGGGAAGAGAATCGCTCTGCCAGATATTAAAGAAATTGGGTTGTGTCCGCCAGTAGGCAAATACTAAAGTTAACGTACCTGTTAGGTGAGTCCGTCTCCTCTGGCTTGTGAGTTACTGTGGGCAAGCGCTTTCGATGTAAAGACACTATCGTCTGGCCGCTTTAGTCAGTACTCGAGTCAGCCGTTGGTCGGCTCTTATATACAAAGAGAAAGGTGAAAGGAGTGGGATGGAGCGTTGGGGAAGGGGCGGGAGGAGGTCTTGTTGGTCAGTCTTGTTAGTAGTACCCAGCTAGCCGACTGGCTGTGTTAGGTATTAAAGAAATTGGGTTGTGTCCGCCAGCAGGGCAAATACTAAAGTTAACGTCCGCACCTGTTAGGTGAGTCCGCCTCTCTGGCTTGTGGAGTTACTGTCAGGGCAAGCGCTTTCGATGTAAAGACATCACCGCCTGGCCGCTTTAGTCAGTACTGGAGCTTCAGTCAAGTTGGTCGTGGTCTTTATATACAAAGCAGAAAGGTGAAAGGGAGTGATGGAGCGTTGGGGAAGGGGCGGGGAGGGGTCTTGCTGGTCAGTCTTGTTAGTAGTACCTTAGCCGGACTGGCTGTGTTAGGTATTAAAGAAATTGCTGTGTCCGCCAGCAGGCAACACTAAAGTTAACGGTATCTGTTAGGTAGAGTCCGCCTTCTGGCTTGTGGAGTTACTGGGCAAGCGCTCATGTAAAGACATCATCGTCTGGGCCGCTTTAGCCAGTCAGTACTGAGCCAGTCAGTTGGTCGGGTCTTTATATACAAAGAGAAAGGTGAGAAAGGAGTGATGGAGCGCTGGGGAAAGGGGCGGGGAGAGGTCTTGTTGGTCAGTCTGTTAGTAGTACCTTGAGCCGGACTGGCTGTGTTAGTATTAAAGAGTTGGGTTGTGTCCGCCAGTAGGGGCAAATACTAAAGTTAACGTATCTGTTAGGTGAGTCCGCCTCAGCAGGAGTTCTTCTGTGAGTTACTGTGGGTAAGCGCTTTCTGATGTAAAGACATCAATCGTCTGGCCGTTTGTTACTCTGAGTCAGCCAGTTGGTCGGCCTTATATACAAAGAGAAGAGTAGGTGAAAGGATGGATGGAGCGTTGTGAAGGGGCGGGGAGAGGTCTATCAGTCTTGTTACCTTAGCCGGACTGGCTGTGCTAGGTATTGCCAGTAGGCTAAATACCAGTTAACGTATTTCTACCTGTTAGGTGAGTCCGCCTCCTGGCTTGTGAGCTACTATTGGGGCAAGCGCTGATGTAAAGACATCGTTCGGGCCGCTTAGTCAGTACTGCAGCTGAGTCAGTCAGCATCGGCCCTTATATACAAAGAGAAAGGTGAAAGCGAGTGATGGGAGCGCTGTAAAGGCCAAGTGAGAGGTCCCGCTTGTTGGTCAGTCTTGTTAGTAGTACCTTGTACGGACTCCCCGCCCCCTTCCCCCAACGCTCCATCACTCCTCTTTCACCTTTCTTTGTATATAAAGACCACGACCAACCGACTGACTCCAGTACTGACTAAACGGCCAGACGATGATGCCTCTTTACATCCGAAAGCGCTTGCCCACAGCAACTCAAGGCCAGAGGAGACCCACCTCACCTAACAGGTACGTTAACTTTTAGTATTTGCCTACTGGCGGACAAGGCAACCCAATTTCTTTAATACTTCCAACACAGCCAGTCCCCGGCTATGTACTACTTAACAAGACTGACCAACAAGAACTCTCCCCGCCTCTTCCCCAACGCTCCATCACCTCTTTCACCTTTCTCTTTGTATATAAAGACCACGTACCAACTGGACTGACTTCCAGTACTGACTAAACGGCCAGACGATGGATGTCTTTACATTGAAAGCGCTTGCCCACACAGTAACTCTCACACAAGCCAGAGGAGACGGACTCACCTAACAGGCACGTTAACTTTTAGTATTTGCTCTACTGGCAGACACAAACTCCAATTTCTCTTTTAATACCTAACACAGCCAGTCCTGGCTAAGGTACTACTAACAAGACTTTGACCAACAAGACCTCCTCCCCGCCCTTCCCCAACGCTCCATCACCTCTCTTTCACCTTTCTCTTTGTATATAAAGACCACGACCAACTGACTGACCTTACTGGACTCTAAACGGGCAGACGATGATGTCTTTACATCGAAAGCGCTTGCCCACAGTAACTCACAAGCCAGAGGAGACGGACTCACCTAACAGGTACGTTAACTTTAGCTCTGCCAGATGTTTGACATGGCGTCCCTCCTTCCTAGCAGCCTATGCTTCAGCAACTGCGATGAGGTCCCCTCAGAAGCGTACCTGTACACAATCCTGTCGACATTCATCACCTCGTTCTATACAGCAGGATGCTTCTTCCATACAAAGACTCTTAGGCCTTTGGTGAACACCCAGCCACAGTACCAGCACTGACAGTCGTCTATTGTGGCAGGGAGGGAGGAAGAAGATAAAAAGGAGGGGGAAAGGGAAGGGGGCTGTCGTCCCTGCTGGGGCGATCCGTGCACCCCCTCCCCTGAAATCCCCAAGTGCCAATGGGAATCCAGAGGCTATGAGGCTGTTTTAGGTTTTGGTTCATGGTGGCCGAAGCGCTATGAATAGGGTGAGGAGCCATTGGCTACTGTTAGAGGAAAACCAAGACCCACTGCATACAGATCCACTAATAGAAGTCTTGTACTCCTCCAGGGTGTTATCATTGACCACCACCAGGAGTTTGGTCAATAGCTAGGGCCGCCTGGTCTAACCAAGAGATGGTTGCACCCCTACAGGTCGAAAACTGACACACACACGCGCACACAACCACGCATGGAAATGGGGCTTTTTGATTCAGCAGACCACAGTAGATCTGAAGAAAACCGCGGAAAGTAAAAACGTTATTTTCTTCAGAACTTCACGTTTACATTTTGCGCTCCGTAAATGTCTCTGCAGAAATAGGTTGAACGAAAATACAGCGCCAGTGTATACGGCACGTTCGCGAATTTACGGGGGTTGTGGAAAGTTTTGCGTTGCGACGCACCATATATTTTTTTGACACAATTTCAATGCTATCTTTTTCCTTTGGGTATCGGAAAGTAAAAATATCGACCAGTGAATTTTTAATTACAACTACCTAGTACTCCCAAATACAAGTCATTAATTGGTTGAATTGACTTTTCATCATTCAATTGTTTTGATTTTCTTGGGCGGATCGCTCTAGCATGCCACAGTCGCGAAGATGAATCAAAAGCAGTTTGAAAGCAAATATTTCTGATAATCTCCGTTTGATAGATAAAGAATACTGCCCTCATGATAGCTCTTGTTGTTTGCGAACTGCTGACTAGGGCCAACGAATTGGAAACAGCAGATTTTTTGGGGCATTTTGTCTTTCAACGCTATTCAACGGATTGCTAGACAGACATTTATGAAGGACAACCTTCAATTTTGATTGAAATCATCAAAACAGATTTTGCAAAGACACAACTATTTTTGTCGATTGTAACCGTAAAGTGATTATGTGCTAACTAACGTGGCGAAATTGCAACCAACAGTCGGGATGAACGGGATGTTTTGAAGATGCTATTTGTCGTGGGAGGGATGTGAACTGGGCAAATTTTTTGGCTTAATGGCAGTTTGGACGGAGAAGCAGCTGGCTCAGCACTCTTGTTGTGTGTTAGCACTGTTGGTAGAAACCAAATTACATGCAGCTAACATACTGTCAAGGGGTTTTTGCTTAATGCCGCCCTTTTCTTCATTCAATTGAATACGTGCACATATCACCCGCTTCGTATCCATCCCAAGAAAAGTTACTTCCTCCAATGGGTCTGAATGTGTGATGTGAACTGTCGTCAGGTTCCCAAAATATGAGCCTGAGAGGTTCTTTACTGGCTGGCTATCCATAGTACTGTTTTTTTTTTTGTAAGCCAGTTGTACATTAAAACGGCCCGCTTATTGGTCCTGAATAGTAACCCTACGATTTGAGTCAGCAATATTTTTTTACAACCCCCCATCAAAATTTGATACTTTATGTTTCAAGACATCGGGATTCTAAATCTGCAATGTCCGTTCGTTTAACGTGGTCTAAAAAATTCGTTCTTTCGCACACAAATCCCATTTGGTATCTAGTTTTTTTTGTTTTTTCCCCTTCCGAGGGCGTGCGGGACAAGTCTCTTTGTCACAGCGGCCACATATTGACACTGACCGTTTCTTAGTAGAAGGCGTCGTATATACCCGCCCCCTTTAGGAAGCCGAGTATGTCCTCCACCGCAGATTCCGCTATGATTTGTGGTTCAATAGTCCCCTGAGCGAAAAAATTGAAACGTTTGGCTGCCAAGGCAGGGCATTCACATAGGATGTGCTCTGCCGTCTCGTCCTCCTTGCCGCAAAGTCTGCATTCCACCGCCTCTGAGATGCCCTTCTTGTTGAGGTGAAATCTGAGTGGGCAGTGCCTGGTGAGGAAGCTTGTCAGAACTCTCAGATCCTGCCTAGAGAGTGTCAGCATCGCCTTTGCCCTTTGACAGGTGGTAGCCGGTGACAGGCCGCCTACTCGGCAATCGGATCGGACGAAGCCCATGTTTGTTATGGGCTAAAAACCGATACAAAAATTAATAAATACGCCGTGTTTGGTATCGTTTTCAAGTTAATTTTAGGTCTTGGGTCAAATGGAGTGAGTATCAGACGTGTACAACTGCGTATAGTGAAATTAAGAGTAATTATAGTGAGCCAAAGCCAATGAATTGAAAGAACTCGCATATAACCACAGCGAAAGTAATCTTTCATCGTTTGTACTCCCCCCCTCCCGTCTCATCAAAACCACTCCCCACGTGCCAATTGCCTATAGGCGCTTACGGGCGCCTGGCGCCGGGGGAATATTTAGTTTCCGTAGTTCTGTTGTAGTCAGGTTATGTTTCGTATGGTTTACTGGTATTTTTCGATGCTGAAATGAATGGGTTGGGTCTCGGAGCTGTCAGACTCCGTCAAGATGTTCAAGAACATAATAAACCGTTGTGTAATAATTTGCAGCGTTTTTTATCATAAGCATTTAACCGAGTTAATGATCGAAGTGGGTCGGAATACTCTTTTCGTCAGATTACTCGAAATGTTTTCCACACCCCTTATTCCCGTTTGAAATGTACCGATCGTCACGTCTATTACAGTTTGCCGTGCCTATTGACTTTCATCTTAAGTTCTGACCTGAAAGGCTACATAAAAGGTGATCAGCTTTCCATTTTCTTTTTCACCTTATAAGCGTTATGCGTTGAACAATCCTTCGGCGCATTAAGGGCAATGAAGCAAAAGAACATTCTTGTAGTCTATTTTTTTTTGTCTCGCACTGGATTCTCCACGTACTGCAGGACATTGTTCCAGTGTGGGGTAGTAGGTAGAATAATTTGTATTCAATGTCATTTGAGCAATACGGAAACTCAATTTGTTTTGGCTGATTGCAAGTAATATTGGCTGTAAGAAGTAAAAAAGTGTACTCAACTAGGGACTAAAGATATTGCTCAGAACACCGATTAGTTTCAAAAACCTTACAAGTTGTTCACGCCATTGCCACTTACCACGTCTTCCAAGTTTTTGAGGTTGTTGACGACCCACTCCCTCCCCTGCTTAAACTCGTCGTGGAGCCCCATTATGTAAAGACTGTCCAGTCCATCGACGATCGTCAAACCCAACGAAGCGGCTCCGAAAACGCTTCCGGTGTGCGGCCTCTTCGAAATGGGCCTCAGCTCGTTTTTACCCCACGCGTACCTCACGTAGTTGTCCCATGCGTGTTTAGTCATCTGAAAACGAGAAGTGAAAAAAATCAGGAAAAAGAAGAAGGAAAAATCAACATTCAAAAATCGATGAGTTCATAGATGATTACGCGCTTATTCATTATGCAACTTGTGATAAGCAGATCGGTATCTGCAGTACCTGGAGAACAGCATCATCTCATCAACTTTCCTCACCTTTCACCCGCCCAATTCTACCTACGCGTTATTTCTTCGATGATCTATAGAAATGTAAATCTAGAGCAAATTGCTTGTTTTGATTGACACATTCAGTACGGCATGACTCGAATTCGCGTCATCGTGTCCGCGCCAAAACAACTGCTTGACGCACGCACATTCGAGTCATCGTTCTCTCTCTTCTAAATACGGCACTGAAAAATGACGAGTAGCCGGATTGTCTCACAACTTTCAAAACACCTTCCTTGGATGGGTAGCTTTCAGAAAGCAAAGTTTGTTTTCGAGTTGTTCCCCACACGTTTTCGAGTTATTGTTACCTGAACGTCAGTCTGTTGCCAAACCTCCAAGCGTTCTAAACGAGTATTCTCGGTTGTGTGCTGTGTTTTGTTTTTTCTTTTTTAATTTGGTTTCTTCATCCAGAAATGTAATCATCTAGAAGGGTACTTTTCGTACTTTATTCTTCTTTTAGATTATTTTTCCTACGCGTTATTGTCCTCATTCACGCAACGCTGCTTGCGTCATTTGGTGATCGCAGGTGTTCACGGACGAAAAGATTCGTTTTCTCCTGGACGATTTGCGTTCGGACAATGAGGACAGTATTATATATGTGGACGATACGGATATGGGAGTCGACGTGGTGGATATTTCTCGAGTACAAATTATTATTGCCTCGATTGTACTGAACAACCTGCCCTATGCCTAGAGGGGTTCAGGGAGTACCATTCATACTAACTAATACTTCAGTTCTACATCAGTTGCATAAGTGACATTATATTTGATTCTTTCTCGTATATTTTTCTTACTGCGAAATAATGTTTTTCTCTAACTTTAAAATTCATACGTATAATTTTGTAATTTCTTTCTTTGAAGTTACTAACTTTGTAGTTCTAAATCTTTTATGAAGCCTTTATCTTTATCAAATGTTGACTTGCCCGTCCTGTGTTTAACTTACAAAGACTTGCCAAAAAAAACGATCAGCAGATTCACGCCATTGCTTGCCAAAACAACGGCATGGCTCGAATGTGCGTCATTTATTAATTGACATATAACTAACTTTCTATGAATCGGAACACCACTTTTTTCATACTCTCGTACCTTCCCCTCACAGAAAATAGAAAAAAGTAAATTTCGTTTGCTTGGTACTTTTTGGGCACAATGCTCCGTATTGAATGTGTTAAGTAAAAGTACCCGGTGAATTTCATCGAACCAGTTAGAGCCGTTTTTGAGCCAAATTCGATGAAAGAACTTACATGTACTCGTTAAAAAACCTGAAAACGCAAGGGATCGATGGCGCACTTTATACTGAGAGATAATCCGGGGGATATAGTAGCGAAAGAAGTATATGCTGTCTAGGCACCTCAAATGCTCCAATTCGCTATTAACTTAGGTGACATCAGTCGTAAATGAGCGGTTTCGCCAAGGCGGTTGCCCTTACACCCTCGCTCACCTGTTTGTTGTGGTAAAACTTCCCCGACTCACATAGTGCGATATCTCTCTGAACTGTGACATCCTGACTTCGTCAGAAAATACTACTACGAACACCATTGTAAAAGTGTTCGGTTCCATTACAGCTTGAACGTCAGTTGTTCTGTTGTTTCTGATTGAATTTGTAGCACACAAGAACAACCATCAATACCAAATATTACCGGAATGAACAGGATGTTCACAGGCACTCTTCATTAACAATGTTTTGTGACGCAAAATCCGATAGAAAATCAGAGGAATCCACCAAGAAGAGAAATGAGAGCTAAGTGTTGTGTGGGGCGACTTTAAAGAGAAACCAATTCGCGTTTTTTGAATAGCAGTTTCAAAACGGAGATGGAAAGGAAAGAGGCTGAATGGCTTGAAAACGCAATGAAGGGCAGGATCTTCAGCGAAGATTTCACCCCGACGACCTCAACAGGAGACTTCAATCGGCCAGAACGAGATCTCCATTAGACGCTTTTTGTCCCCCGCTTTCATCTCACTTTTTTTTTCACGACGCGAGACCGTCAGCGCAGTCCTAGTCGTTGCGGCTTATTAGAAAAGCCGGCTAACACGTTCTTTCATGTTCAAACACGAATGAGGAGTAATGAAGAAGGCGTTGGGAGGATTCCACAACCGTCCCCGAGAGGCCTGTGCGACATGAAAAGGATAATTACAAGTTGGACGGCGGAAGGACTATTGCCGCTACAGCTTCAGTTTTAAAACCCCACAACGTCGAGTTATTGCGTTATTATAGAAAGTCTCTTTGAGACGAACCACACGAAGTACGTTAAATCATATTGCGGAGAGGGCTGCAAATTACGTTTTCAAAGAAAATTGGGGTCCTCGCAGCTCAGTGAAATCCGACTTTTGGCGATCCATTGAAGGAATCAGTCAGACGCGTTGCCGAATCATTGGAACCGAAAACATTCATGCTACGTAAACGACATACTAGAATTCAACTATAGTGACTTAGTGGTCAGCACATAAGAAGCACCACTCAGGCCTGGGGCAATTTTTAATTTTATTATTAGTATTATCGATTAAAAGTAGCTTCTGGTAGTACAACTTCTGTTACAAGTAATCGATCATTCTCCAAGAGTCGGCGTAAGCCTGCACCGCAGATACGTCCCATTAGCCAGCGGCCAGATCGCATAATATACTATTCTCTCTATACGCAGAAGTTTTGGGAGAAGCAAAGTGATTATTTTGATTACATTCAACTCTGTACACATCAAAATAGCACCAGTACAGAAGCAACGCGTGTTCATCTTCTCCGGATATTAACAGTAAATAACTTTTCTATCGACCAAGATTCAGGTTTCGTTTAGGCTCTATTCCCGTCCAAATCAGAAAGTATCGAACTCCAATGCGCTCAGCCTCCACTTTCCTTGTACATGGAATGAATAAAACGTACATTGCATAAAAAGGGTTTCCACAAATTAGCATATTGAATGTTTTGTCACAACGGTTTTCGAGGGGTCGTGTTCACAGTTCTGGAATACGACAAAGACGAGAATTCCGGAAATTCTGAGGTTGCCCTACTTTTCTTACGGGTTTTACACATTTTCGTACAGGTAGCTTATTTTACTACCACTCGAATTTTTTTGAGAACACTAGTGCCACATGAGCGAGATTTATACGAAAAACACGATACCGACATCGAATTTCTTTGAGGCTATTGATAATTTATAATGGTGCTCCAGTCATTTTCCCAGGGAATATTTTATAGTACTATTATGTCGTCAGGAACTGTCTTTAAAAATAAATGAATGAAATTAATTAATAATCATAGGTGATAATAATAACTACATAAATACTTATTAAATATGTAATTAACTACTAGTAATGTACAATATTCTAAACCTAAAATTGTTACTACCGCATTATGCTTACGGCATGCATCCATCGTACCTCATCGTTTTGTTCATGCCAATGAAAGACTTGAATAGAACCACTTTTCGGCGATCAATTTCTCTCTCTCATGCCGCAGCAGTTGGATAAAATTTGATTGAACTGCTAATACCATTTAACCCACTGCAGGGCTTCCATGCTAATCCAACGGCTTATGGTCGCTTGCTAGTAATTCATTCGTTGGATCCCGCGAGGGATAACCCCCCAAGGAATGGCTTAGATGTTGTACGGACACGAATTGAAACCTAGTGTTTTTTATTTTTTAAATAATAATAATGATGATGTAATAAGTGGCGATTTATCGATGAAGTGCTTGAACCATTTCTTCCTTGTAGGGCGTTTTGAGAAAAAATATATTTGAAGTTTTGATCACCGTGATAACTGTAGTTAGATATGGACCGAATTTTGTTATACGCTTAAACTTGAAATTTGAGCGCTGTTTTCTCTCACGTTCGAAGACACAAAAAATAGTGATTTTCTCAAATGGCGTTTTTAGGACTCAGAAGCCATTAAAAAGTAAAGAACTGAAAGTACGTACCTAAAGAAGGAAATGTCTTAAATGTTCATAAACATTTCCAAATAACCCTAAAGGAAGTCGAGGAAACGCAAAATCATTCAAGCGGTTTGAGTATGTTTGTCGAATTAAGTAGTCATACCTCACAGTCTCATTCTTACTCTAAATACGATGGCCCTGAAGAGATATTTCAAACGGAACAAAAAGCGATAAAATTCGCCAGATAGTCGAATTGGCACCGAAATCTTCCCTTTTTTCGGGATAAAAAGACGGAAAGTCGAAAAGCAATACATTTTAGTCTCGCCTTTGAGTTGAGATACGCAACACAGCTGTGCCTCGTTGCTCTTATCACCCGTCGCTTTCCAGAGAATACAATGTTGGAAGGGGGATGGAAACGAGGCGGAGATAAAACATAAATCCCCGCTACTCTGTTCCCATTCCATTGGCAGTGCGAGCGTGAGAAAAGAAAATCCTGCCCTAGGAAAAATATCCGAGCTAAGACTTGAGGGTTTAGTGGCGTTTCTCTGAACGATTTCGCAACCCTGATCGTTCTTTCTTCCGTAAGTACATCATTAACCTCATTCTGCCAAGAAGGGCGACGACAGCCAGCGATTAACAAAGTATTTATGCACTCAATACGCGAAGCTGGGCTAATTATATAATGAAAGAAGTTCGCGGGCGCTAAACGAGTGACAAATAATACGATCAAAGTTGACACGTTGGGCGAGTCCGTCCCCCTTGCACGGCACTGTAAAGACGGATGTCGTAAAGACATCTTCGGGCCCTCAGTAATTACAGGAGTCATAACGAGTTACCGAGATGAATGTTAGCAGGATCGCGGAAAGTGATGAGGACAAGAACATGCCAGAAAGTGACGTGCAGTGAGTCTATTAAACAGGGCCAGCAGAGGCGAAAGCCGAGGGCATTGGCCAGCGACAGAGGGATAGACGTATTTTACAGACTGGGAGCGAGATCAGTTCTACAGCATCCGAGCGGACGCCCTTTTAACGCCTTAATTTCCTGACGCTGACCTGCATCTCGGGCTAATTCAAACGGCAGCAATAAACCATCCAGCATCCCCCCCATGCTGACTTCGTCGAGTCGAAACTCTTCGATGATGCACGGCTTCTGTCAGGAAATCACAAACAACGGTTGTAAGGGGTTTAATGGACGTTTTCCCCATATAATTGAGACTATGCTCAGCCCAGGGAAGGAGTTAGAACCTTATTTGACAGGTGAAGACGACTGAACCAATGAATTCTCTTTGAATTCCTGCGTATTGGCTTCTACCTATAACCGAGAAGTCCTCGAATGGCCGTCATTCCGGCTTCTCTCGTGTTTCCGTTTTGGACCACAATACTAACATTAGTCGGGCTCCACATAATTTCGGTAGAAAGGATGAATAAACAGTAAGCCAAAAAGATGGCTCGATCCATCATGTAAATAACAAAGAACAATTTTAAACAAAATCTTTCACTATAGTTACACGATTCAAAACATTACATACACGAAAACAACCTTATGAGAGATCAATCCACGAACGAACGACCAAGGACCCTGCTAAACCGCTTTAAATTCCTTCCCTTCCCGTAGTGAATACCAAATTATTACCATCCTATTTCTTCCTGACCCCCATGGTCCCCTTAAACTTCCAATAAAATTCCAGAGAAAATGACCGACTAGAATACTGACTGAAAGCCCGAAAATGATACCTTTACAACGTAAGCACTAACCCAAAGTGTTCTCCAAGGGGAGATGGATTCACTGGACACGTTGACCTTGAACATTATCCTACTAGCAGAAATAATTTAAACTTTTAAAGCGCTAGTTTTCTCGATCTTTGTCTGGGCAAAGGACCGATTTTTCCTTTCCTCGTCCAAAAGAATCAGCTGAAAAAAGACCTTTTCGGGATCTTCAAAGCGTAAAATAAAATTAAGCAACAGACAACGTATCGCCACCTCAGTAAACTTTACATAGAAGGGAGACCAGTGAGGGCGTCTCCGCTTCCAAAAAGCTTCAATACGATTTTGATTAAACTCGCAGCATATTTTCAACTAATCAATGCCTATCCTTCGTTATTAATAAATTGATGAAAATGTGAGCGGAAATATAGGTGTAAAGAACAAAAAAGATGTCAACGCGTTTGATCAAGCTCAAAGTCATCAACGTTGATAACAAACCAGAAGCATTTCTGTCCTGTTTCTGCACGTAGCGTATAGTACGATTTACAATGAGGAAAGTTGTGACGCGTCGTACCAGACATTCGAGTTAAAATATAAACTAAACTATAAAATGACTTGTCGGCATGTGGCTGAGACATCGCTATATTGCGAATCTGTGTTGTGAATTTCATAGCTCAGCGGAGTTGAACTTGTCAGGACGTATGACAATCTAGTGACGACCCAGAAGATAGGATAATACGACGTTAATTATGGAGCCTTTCCTTCAACGTGCCCCCATGATAATTTGTGCCATTTATGACTTACAAGCTCTAGAACTGCAGGTCCAGGTGAGGTACTTGCAGGTTTGGATGAAGACAGAACCGTTACACGAATACTTACTCAATACGCCAGTTTTTTCGCAAATAATATTCGTTAACACCCTCCAAACAATTCGGATTTCGGGTAAGTGGCTCGCCCGATGGTCAAGCCCAACGGCTTATTCAATGTTTGACGATTATTCCTATTTGTTATCTTCCGGCACCCACGCACCCGCGTTCCAGCAACCACTTGGTGCTTTAAGCAGAGATGATTCCTGATTTCATCCCGAAAGGGATTTTTTTCTTTCCCTGCCCATCAATGATGAAGAGGGGAGCCATTTAGGATCCTAAATTCCTAAATAAGGACTCCAGTGGCCTTTCAGAAATCCGTACTATTAAAGCAAGCTTCTGAAACCAATGTCAGTTTTGGCAACGAAGTTGGCTTGGCGTAGAAGTTTTTCCAGAGGGAAGAGGCGATTCCATAAAAATATTGGATGGGCAAGACTTGATGAACAAGATCTAAAGATGGAAAGATTACCATGGGAAACCATTGAACATTTAGAAACGTTCAAACCATTGAGTACCAGTCACTTAGAACCCCAAAAAATTACCCCATTCATTCACTCTAGAACTTGTCTCTCAAAGACTTCTCAAAATTCTCTAACGAAGGTAAATGACGAGGGCACAAGCTCAGGTAAAGGACAAGACGGTGGTGGGGGCTTCAAGTGTTTTGATGGAAATACACGAAGGCTCCAGGGCCGACATAAAATACGAGTTGGTCGGGCTATAAAAATTACGTTGAACCCGCAAAAGACGACGACGAAGAGGCGAAGCGGGGGCGGGGGCGAGTGGTGACGGCCGCTGGTAAATTACGACTTAATACGAGAGTTCACGGAACCTGATCATTTCTAAGAGTGACGATCGTAGTTTATAGGCCAATTACACCATCTTCTCGAACCAACAACAATTTTCGGAGGTTTCCAACGCGCCCTGGAGACTCCAACAGCCATCCACCGGCTGGAAACTGACCAACCAAAAAGCCCCTCAAACTCCGTCGCAACAAATCGGAGGATGTGGGATTCAAGACTTGCCGTTAAAAAGTTGGCACTTGATCCGAGCAGGTCGATAAGTCCACAACGCGAAGGGAACTCTAATGCGACCCAGATTGCTCTGAACAAGTAACAGGGAAGGACTTGTCAAGAGAAAACTTCCAGAAAATATCACCAAGGAAGAATTTAATGATGGACCGGTCAACTATGGGAAGCGGCCCCCTAGGACCGCTAATCCCTAATCTCATTACTTGCACTTCAGCAACTAGACACGAGAACTGGGACTCAACTCGATTTTGTTCGAACGCCATTAATTTATTCATCGTTGTTGACGGGACAATTCTACTGTTCAAGATAAGTGAAGGGTTGAGTTCGAGTGACAGGCGAAACAGAAAACGTGAACATAGAATAGAGCGAGTTGGAATCAGAGTACTGTTAACATTGTGTGAACCCAGATAAAAGTACGTACGGAGTCACAACCATTACTGAGGGTACTGCCACTGAATGTAGTGCAAATTGGGCAGAGATGCCTCGAGGTCGGTGATAATAAGAGAATGAGACGAACAAGTTGAGAAGAAATCACTCGATCATAAGGACTTTTGAAAAGTAATGTGTATTGAGCTCGGGAGAAATTGGAGACCATTTGTCAGGGGCAGTAACCGGCTGAATTCCGAGACAGATACCAACACTTATTATATCGTTGTGACCATTCACTCGCCATTACTTCGTATTTCACAAAAACAGCATCAATTGTGTCGAATAGAACGACGTTGTACGGACATAAATTGGCAGTTTAGTACATACTGGTAGAAACTAACCAGTTTCCAAGTGACACCTCGTTAAAAGCTACCTCGATACTCGCTAGTAGCATAAAGGTGGGATAGAATCCTCACTAAACAACCCCATGGAGGACAGTAGGAGTATCCGATGCACTGAAGCACATCATCAACTTAATTGTATCGACCGGAGGAAATAGTAACAACAGAGCGAAGGAAGACGCGATTGTTTGTAGACAACGGGAAACGCCAACGCCGCCAAAACCCAGCTCGTTGGACGCATCTCTCTCTCAACCCTCTCCAAGTAGCTTTGGCAGCTAATTAAGCGCAAAATTAACGCAGTGTTGATTACGCAGATACTGCGAAGGGAATGATTTACGAGGAGGAGACTCATTCGCTCGACTAACAATCAGATTGGGAAGCGAGAGATCAAACTACGCCGGTCGCATAATGCGGCGACGACGACACAATGCTAGGAATTTGGAATAACACGGCTCGAAATGAAGATCCGACGATGTTTCAAGACAATATCTGGGCAACTAGTGGAGTTTCCGCCGCAACTCCTAATTTACAAAGAGATGCTCTCATTAGCCAACACCGGAATAAGTCAGTTGTCAAAGGACCGCCAAACACACGATCGACATTTCAATAATTAACTACGAGTAGATGCTGTTATTCCTTAAATCTCGTTAGAAAATGCCCTCAACAAGAACAAATCCAAACATAGTTATCTGAAATTACACAGTTTCAGTTGGAAATATGTGAAAAGATCAACTGAACTTTTGTACATGAAGTACAGCTACATTTGAACTTTCAAATGATTAAAATTGATTGGCAATCGAGAAGGAACCATTAGAATGTTGGGCACGAATAGTTAAGAGTGCTCTTAAGCACGGATTAATAACATCGAGGTATGAGAATCCCAAACATAGCTGGTAACTACCGGGAAATCTGATAAACATTGTAAAAAAATTCAGTTTTGTTTTTGGAAATTGAGGAAAGCTCATTAATTTACGAACAACGAGTAGACTAATGTATGAATCGAGTCGTGGGAAGTTGTGAAAAATACGTGGGAAAAAAGAAAGATGTTGAGCGCTATGAAAATGATGTAGAATGACAACTACGTAAAAACCGGCAAAAGAACGAAGAAAACCGGAAAAATTGTATAATTGCAGGGAAACCTTGAAAAACGTATAGAAACCAGAAGTGATTGGAAGGTTTTGGTAATTTCGCACAATCCAGATACCTCTCACGCTTGACTGAACTTTCGCTTTCCTGTTCCCCATTGGCGTTTACGTCGTGTTTGGTATCGTTCCCCAGACATTTCTTGATGGCGAGCGGAATAGAATGGGTCTGACTATGGTAGGTGTGCTCGGGGCACATGCCTACACCCCTCCTCCTGCCAGCACCAAACAACTCTCCGGGGGGGGGGGGGATTCCCAACAAAACCACGGCCCCCACGAGGCCAATCCCATGGCTTCACGACCGACAGCGCCACGCCTTAAAGGCTCCATGCTGCCAGCCGCGGCCCACGTGGTACCCATTCTATATGGCCGCACCTCGAGCAGCCTGTGGACCTGAATGGGTGGCAGGCCCCGGTGCTGCTCTCAGACTGACACTAAGTGTAGATAGAAAATAGTGAAATCTGCCGAGCCCACCGAGCTTCATTAGAAGAAGGAGCGACATCGGACGGTCGCCACGGCTGAAGAAATTTAACTAAGTTTTTAAATTTGGTGGAGTTGTATCAATTTCCAGCCTCGGACGAAGTGGAGGACATTCTGCTCCGAAATAATAACCGTTGTGCACTAAATTTCTGTGACATAAATCTCTTTCCATTTGCCTTTTTTTTTTTTTGGTCAAGCCCTACATCATAGATTTCTTTATAATCACGAGTGAGAAGTCTCCTTATTAATTTATTTATTCAGAGAAAGCCGTATTCAGTATAATAAAAACAAGATACTATTCCTCCGTTCTTTTTCATGTCAAAGCCGTCAAACTACCTGTTTGTGCCAGTTAGCCCCGCCCGAGTGAGAGGTCGTTATAGTTTTTGAGCAATTGGTCACATCAATTTAATTTATTGTGTCTTAACTGAACGTCTCCTTATTGAGCCTTATTTTCGACTTCGAACAAGCATCATCAGATTATCGCTCCGATAAATGATCGCCCACATTCTCTTTTCGTAATTTTGGTTTCTTGTTATTTCCCTTAAAGTGATCAGAGGTAACGTTTTTTTTGTTGTTAGAGTTCTGTCTGAATTCATTTTGTACGTTCTCAGTGTGTTCTGTCACTGGCGCCTGTTGGTAATTTTCAGGGGAAAAAGAGGAAAAACAACACTCACAATATAGTGAGGCGAATTCAACTAATTCAAGGAACTGACAGGACACCGCATCGAAAATTGCCTTTTGTGCCTGGCCTGCGCTTTGCCTCCCCTCTCACTCAAACCATCCAGTCGGTTCGACTTGTCTCGTCATGAGTCGTATCGTTTATCAGTATTTTTCGACGTTGAATCGAATGGGATGGGTCTCGAAGGTGTGAGACTTAGTCAACCGTTGCAAGAGAATAATGCACCATTGCAGCCATTTTTTATTCGACCACCAAAATGTGAAAGAGAGGTTTTCACATTTTTCTCGAGAACGGGTTTAACGATTTTACGGCTTCCCGGAGGGTGAAGAAAGTATCGCGATCACGTAAAAAAATGTTGATGCGATCTATACATTTTGAGGCCTACTGACCTTATTTCGGGGCGTGGTCTGTGTGTAATGGACTACTCACGTCATATTTTAAATGAAAAAAAAATGTTATATTGCCTGCCATCCACATCTAGTCAGAACAGTTAAAGCGGTTTTTTTTTTTTAGAAAAAAGGTGTTTCGTCATTATAATGACTATAGTTAGTTTTGATTTATTGTCGTAACCTTGCTTCGGCGTTCCGTGTTGACCTGCTGGTCATTAATCAAATGTAAGCGAATTCGGTTTAGTCGTTCTCTCTCAATTGAAACCCCCCAAACACACACAACAACTTAAAACGTCTTTTGGGTTCGAAGGATTCGAAGCGTCATGAAATGTAGAGTTTTAAAAAGACAGCTGATTACATTGCTTTCCATACTGCTAAGCACAAATAAGACGAAACACTCGCTCTATACTATGAATTTCTGACATTTTCTAAATTGTCTCAGGAGAACTTCCTGTTATTCAGTTGCACTGGTTAGCAAACTGGAAACAACGTTGAATGTCAAGTTGTGTCAATATCCCTGGAGTTCGGAGGCCTCAGTGTCTCGTTCTGAAGATAAATTTATCACATTGGAAATGAATGGTCACGATTGGTTCCACCTGAATTAGCTAATCAGGGGAGGTTTCACGACTGGTTTGCATTTGAGACAAATGTTGGCTAATACGAAATCGGATTGTCAGTCTTCCAATGTAATGGCCGAACCCGGTTTAGGAATTTCACCGAATACGTTTTGCGGAAAGGAGGGAGGGCAACTAGGATCATCTGATTCAGCATCGCGGTACAATATTCCCGTTAATTGGGGTCCACCTGAGAGGTGTGCTGGTTTTCATTATCCGTTTGCGGTCTTCTTTTTCTCTCCCCTCGGGAATTTAATTGGCTGGTGGAGAGCGGCCAGGAGGCACGGGAGTCGATCAGCCGTTAATTAAAATATATCGGAAGAACACTTGACGGAAAAGGTTTGTCCTTTGGAAGCCACAAACCTTCCTTGCCGCTAATCTTCTGATCGTCCAAATAAGTTTTCCCCCCTTACGTCGGATTAGTTGTCGACTGCTCCCTCTGTTAATTAAAACGCGAAACTTTCTACTTTATTTGTACAGGGGCTCTGAGCGGGACGATGAAAATAGGCGACTAAGTTTGGAAGTTGTGAGTTTGTATCTCACACACTCAGTCTATTTTTGACTTCCGTTTACTGAACACTCACGTCAATTAAGACATTAAACTAATATTCAGATCGCGTTCGCACGCCTTGAGTTGCGAAGTCTCTTCCGCCCTAATTCACCTTGTTGACGAAATGATTACACTTCGTGATTTTATTGTTTTAAACTTGCTGTTTGAGCACAATACGTCACATCCCCATCTTCAAAAGCGTATCTTCTGATGATTTTACGTCCCTAGTCTGATAATTCAAATATGACGTTGCACCTTCTTCGAAACACGCCAAATGAACACACATAAGGTCATCACGGCCACATTTGCGTGTTGTCATTACGATTGAAATTCAACCTGAAAAGCCTAACCGAAGTTTCTTTCAATCAGTTCAACATGACACACTATATCATAAGATAGTAAGCAATAAGAAATTTTTCTGGAGCTGTCCCCGTGATGAGCAAGTTTTCATGGGTAAATGCGGAATTAGCATCACAGCCAGGACTGAAATTTGCAATTATGTGCCTTAATCTACAGAGTAGGTAGGAAGGTTGAAAAACGAAAAAAAGTTACTTTGGATGTTACGTTCACAATTCCCCGGATATTAAGAGCGCCATTTTTTTTTAAAGATTCTGCGCGAGTATGTGTCAGAATGGAGCTCATGTGTACGACCGTTCAGAACAAGATAGAAGACGAACACGGAAATAGTGGAGCAATATGGGCTCACCACAAGCGATTACTGGCCAGTTAGCCGTTGACTTGGCTGTTGAGTGTATTGGCGGACAAGTGGGGAGTGGAAAGGGAGTCCGCTACGACTTCCACAACATATCAAAAGCTAGCAACACACAACACAACACGGGCGACAGTTTTCTACCGGGAGACCTAAATGCCACTACCTGCCATAACTTCATTCACAGGTATAGGTTTGGTGATGAGCGAGTCTCTGAATCCCACATGCTAGTAAATCCGTAACTTGCACAATATTCATAAACGACTGATACTCTTAATGGGTCTCATGATTCCTGTTTGAGGGTCCAGGTATGGTCAATATGAGAAAACAGACCTGCAACACTATTACAGTGGAATTCACGTGGCAAGGGCCCAACAAAACAGTATTGAGACTTAGATCTGTCGGACGGAGCTCAATACCTAATCGGACATTGTCTCTGAGGTTGACACAAATTTTGCAGAAAAGCGTAGTTTACTGGGAAGAGATTCTGAGGAGCGTCACAAATGAAATTTTGTCAAGTAGAGCATGAGAGGTGTGGGGAAGTATTCTTATATCGTTAGTTTGGTGGTGAGCGAAGGAAAGATGTAATTTAGGAAAACCAAAGCAGCAACAACAACCGTTTAAAAGAGACTAACGTAGTTGCGGAGAAACTGAGCGAGCTATCGTCGCTGAGAGGGCGTTTTTTATGATGGTTTGATACGGTGTGTCACCCTTGGGAGAAACCGTCTTATTGACAGGGTTCAGTAACGGGCAACCGGTGACTCATCCAGAAGGAATGCGTATCGTGTCTACGTCAATCCTATTCCATTATTTTGCTGAAGCGTAATGAAAACACGTGAGGAGATTGTCAGCCAGGAGGTATGGACTACTGTCTCTCTTTAAGGTGTTCTTGTACCCTTTGAGCATCCAGTCTCACTTAGCCTTAAAATGTCTGGTTTTAGGGGTTGATTCAGAATTCGTTTTCTCCGCATCAAACTCTACCAGTTGTTTTGAAAGAACGGGATTGTCATTACAGCACTTATGTCGGATCATGGTGTTCTGCTAACGGATATTAGTTCCTTCGTAAGAGAAAACCCTACCTAATTAGCGGCAACAGGTATTTGACCCCAGCTGTGGAATATTCCAAATGAGACAGTGAGATTATTTACTGAGCCTTGTTTTGTGCTCTAGTTGATTTGGCGACATGATAAACATTGAATCTCCGCGACGCGCCTACCGTTTGGTTTATTATTCAATCTGAATGATACATCCATGTTTTCGGCCGGGAAAATGTTGTTACAACTCCCCCTCCCCATCACAAGATAATCTGCAATACTTTGCCCTTAACGCGGTCTAAAAACCCCGTTCTTTCGTACAAAAATTCCCCTGCTAGCCAATCCGATCGGACGAATCCGAATCTTGCGCAAAAAGTTAGCCGCATAAGAAATTTTGGTAGTTTTAATGCAGTATCGTTTCCAAGGCACTATTTTATGCTGAATCAATTGGGACGGGTCTCAGAGATGCAGGACTGCGTCTGGATGAACAACAGTGAAATGACAATAATACAATAAGGTGAATTCCAGTAGTTGAAGAAACTCGGGGGACAATGTGGCCAAAATTATCTTTTCTGTCTGACCAGTGCTCACTTCCTTTCGCTGTCTACCGCCTCACTCCAACATAGCGTCGCCTAGAAAACGTGAATTATCGCTGTTGTGTAGTAGTCATGTTTCGTATCGTTCACTTGTATTTTTTGATGCTGACTCGGAAGGTATGGGTCTCGGATGTGCTCCATAGCTTGTTTGCACGTGAGTTGTCGTTTTCCGCATTGCTGATACACCGATGTTATAATCTCATTCTTAATATTTTTTGATGTTGGATTGAATAAATTGGGTCTCAATGATGTTGTGCAAGAGAATAATAATTCGTTGTGTAATAAGTTGCAGCGGTTGTTTTTTGCGCGCGATTTGTACGAATATTTTTCATTCCCCTTCAGTAAACACGCAATAGGTTTGTAACAAAATCTTCCCTGGCGCAATCGTAAACTGATTTTGGTGATTATTGTTTGTGCTAGTCAGTTTTCGTACATGGTGTGCAACAAACCTCGCGATTTTCGGTTCAAACTTCGTCGCTTGAAGAGGGGCGAGAGGCGGAATGATTTAATACATATAACATTCGGTGATGGGGGGGGGGGACGTAAAAGTATATTTCCTAACTGTTTGCTACCTCAAGAAGTTCTGAATTCATCACTGAACGATGAAACATTCGGGGAGGGGAGATTATGTTTTCGCTACTGTCAATCGATTTGGATGAGTCTTTTTCGTGATTTATGTATGATATTGGGCTGGTGTATTTCTTATTAATACCACAACACTGCACTCTGATGGGCTCTCTGTACATGGCCGATCAAAGTCCCATGGTGGACTGACGAGTTTAACCCCCTCAAGCAAAGTGTAAATAGAGCCAGAAATATGTTCCAACAACCTTGTGACCCTGACGCCAGAGACACGCTCTGAACTCCCTGACGCCAGAGACACACTCTGAACTGGCTTCATCCATAGAAGAAGGCCTTCCACTGCTCCATCAAACGCGCCACACGGAAAGGCTGGCGAAATTTTGTGGAAGTGGAGAGCTCTGAAAACCCCTGGGGCAGACATTACAAGTCCTCCATAGGAAAAGCAAACGTAGAGCAGGTTATAGCTGCGACTCAAAATAAGTCAGGCTGGGCCTGCAGCATCGAAATTTCACTGGAAACCCTCCTTGAGAAGGCGTTCCCTGACAAACAAGTAGCTCGAGATACTGAAGCACAGGTGGCGCAAAGGGAGCTGATCATCCCCCCCTCTGAACGACCCGACATCCCATCGTGGACGACAGGCGACCTTGGCAGGGCCCTTGCAATCTGAAAGCCCAACATATCTCCTGGGCCAGATAGAATAGAAAGCAATATGCTATGGATGACTGAGCAGTCAATCTCCAGCTGCCTCTTTTATTTATTTAATGACTATCTGCAGGTTGGACAGTTGAACACTCAGTGTAAATCTGCATGTGCCGTCACAAGTCAAAAGGGAGATGACTGCAACCAGTCAGACCCACAACCATGGAGACCGTCTTCTTTCCATATTTGGCAAAACATTGGAAATCTTGATGCTGCAGTACATCGAAGGAGTCTTTGGCCGCAACCTCACAGGCAGGCAATACAGATGTACCGAAGGAAGGTTAACACGCAGGATGTCACTGTCGAAACCCGCAATGTTTCCCTACTGGTACCGGCTAAGTACGTCGCAGCAGTTCTGATTGACATCAGTGGAGCGTTTGACAACCTTTAGCGCTCCTTAATGAACTTAAAGGCAGGGGAATCCCCCACAACCTGTACTCGCTCATCAGAAGTTACCTGACAGATAGAACTGCTCTTATCAGATGCAGGCATGTCTCCATCCAGACAGAGAAAGATTGAGAAGAGGTGGACCAGCACTCAAGAAAAGCCTTCATCGAGGCTTCCCAGGAGGCTCATGGAGACTGACTTAAAGCTGTACGCATATGTGGATGACTTGATTGTGCTAATCATTGCACAGTCGGTCCCCAATAGTGCGAGCATGTCAAATGCATGTGGCTGAAGGAAAAACCCAGCTAATCCTCTCGAAAGGAAAATTAAATAGCCAACCTTCAATACGTTTAGGCGGCCACAGGCTCCTTCTTGACAAGCTCGTCAAATATCTAAGGTCTATATAAAAGAGATGGGAGGGGGAGGTAATTAAGCCAAATCCACCAGTCCCTTAAAGGCACTACCATTGCAAGGTTTGCCTCACTGCGTGCAAATACTAATGCCACTTGAGGTGTGTGTAACTGTAACACTATCCTCATGTACAAGGCCATCTATCTAGACGTGATTGGCATTTGCCCCGTTGTCTGGGGTAGCAAACTAACAGTGTGCCGTCAAGGTACGAGTTCGTTACCCTCGTGGGGTACCAAATTCAAACAAAAATCAAACAAATAACTCTATTCGGCAAGTAAAGGAAATGGCACTAAAAATAAAAATAAAAAAGACAATGAACAGCTGAGAATGAAAATGAGAACAAGTAACGGCTTAGGAAATAAATGTCTTCTGGGTCTACTTATTTGGCATGCCAATAAAATAAATACCTCACCGGAGTCGCAGTTTTTCGGTACCAAACGGAATTCGGCATGCTGAGAACTGGACGGTATGTGGCCGGACAACAGATGAGAGCAGAATAGCCGGAAGAAAAAAATGATATCATATCGCCCGGTTTTGCGACAAATCGTTGGTGCTTTCGAAGGGCTGATAGTTCCAAGACTCTCCATAACGCTAGCGATTTGCCGTCAACCGAACCGCGCATTCGTCCTGGTTCTTTAATGCCATGTTACAACAGCCAATCATTAGCACTCCAGGTGATTACTGGTCAGTTACCGATTGACTTGGCGTGGAGTGCATAGTTGACATGTGGAGAGTGAAACGGGAGATTCGCTCGCTTTGGGCTAAACTCCGTGCGGATCTCACCACAGAGTGTAAACTTGGAAACTTGCTGCCATCGACGAATGGGCGTTAAAAAAATGGCAAGCGAGATGGGAATCTTCGTCAAAGGGACGTGACACGTATGAATTTTCCGTTAACATTCCTGGATGTCTTAGGAGAAGATGGGTAGAGCCAGACCACTGAACGAACCAGTTCTTCATGGGACATGGCGACTTCCATGCGCAGCTCCACTTCTTTTCTCTCAATGACACATTATGCACGTCTTGCGCCTCCAGTGCGGAGAAATCAACAAACCACGTGCTGCTCCACTGTAGTTTCTACAACAGTGAGCGACGGTTGTTGGGAGGGCAAACGAACTTAGCAGCATTGACTGCTACAGAGTAAGCCTATAACGGTCTCGCCGAGTTCGCAAAGAAGGTGATGGCCAAGAAACGCGGTCATAGTTGATCTGTCCTTTTGAAACTTGCCACCCAAGAAAATAGTTAGATCAGGTGGAAAACCAGATTAAGAACTCCTCCCAGATGGTATGGGAATCCTCAGTTGGTCACCTCCGCGTGGTAACTGGCTAACGAGCAAATACCTGCCGTACCTCCGCCGATTTGAGTTCGGTGGATGCCGCAGGGGCCGGCCTCTTGCATATTAGCGAAACCGCAACTCGTCGAGGGTTTAGGAACAGTCATCAAATATGAGAACAGACCTGTATTAATAAGTAATGATTTACACACCAACTAACTAATCAATAGCAATTTCTGTGGTGCACGATTACTCGTCAATATATTTTGTTTTGCATTTGTCGACGAGGCAAGATCCAACTGGCAATTGATGATTTTAGCCTCAGGGAAGACTTCTATACTCGTGTAGCTCGCTGAAAGCGTGTATTAATTGACTTTCTTAGACGAAGAGGTTGCGACCCGAACCCTCGTAATTAATAGATAGGGTGAGGCATTCGCTAAGGAGTGACCTAAAACCTAAATATTTGCCCGTGTCCGCTAGTGTTTGACAGGACACCTCCAACAGTAGGGACCGCGACTTAAGTATCTTACACGTACGGACTACAGTACCTGAACAATGTGACGTCTCCTTTCGGCCCACAACGCGTCGTCAGAGTCCGAAGCGTTGGTACCGACGATAAGAGGGTTGTCAACAGCCGAGCGAGGCTTCAAATTCCTAATCGGCCCGTGAGACCGGTCCAAGAAGTTCACGTCCCGCATTATGATGAGGACTGACATAACGAAAAGGACGGTGGCTGTAGTCATCCAAATCCTCGGAGAGTTCCATCTCGGCATCATCATTCCCCTTTGGAGTTCACGATTTTAACCGGTCGGTGGGTCGAGTTGGTGTGTCCGCCGCCAAAATTCACCTGAATTCAAAACAAATTTGCATCCCGAAATCCGGTGGAAAAAAATGAACCAAAAATTTGACCGAATAGCGCCGCGCTCTGCACACATGAATAACTAAGCCGAAATGGAGTCTGAATTTAAACCTCACAAATCACCTAAAAACGGTCATATTGGCTACATCCTTGTACACACCCGTTGCTGTGATGCACAACTCACCGTTGCTTGGACTGAAGGGAGTATAATGCAAATGAAAACGGCCAAATAATGCACGCGAGCGTCATATCCCATATAACCCATTTGCCAATGTGAACGTCACTTTCTAAACTTTCTATTTATTTACGAAGCTGTACAAATTGTGAGTTTTGTCCGGAACAAGATTGTTTCAGGGATAACCACTTCTGGAATAGGCTCGAGTAACGGTTTAGACAAATATATTTCGTTGGGTGCAACGGGAAAGGAAAGAAGCCTTATCACCGACCAAGTGCCAAACACTGATACAGCACGCTTTCCTGAATGATTCTGCGGATACTGCTAGAAACCCCATCTGACTGTTAGCTAGAAAATTACCAACATTAAACCAGTAATGCCAAAAAATAAGGCACACACCGTTAAGTGTTTACGGGCAAAGTAGCAGTAAGTATCATCAACGTTAATATTTCAACCTTGGCTCAGGATAAAAGGAGCCATTCCTTATCGCAAATCGTACATAGGACTTGGTCAGAAACCCTGCTTTATTTGTCACCACTCAACACACTTTACGATATTTTCTTTCACAATTAGAATGTTTGGTATAAAATAGATCTCGGGCTTCGGAGCTTAAGTGGAAATACAGGAAAGCAGCGACGACTCTGCCCTTTCGTATACAACATCGTGACAGGTAACAGCGCGCCCACGCAAAGGCCGAGTAACATTTTATAAAATTCGAAATACGGGGTTTTTCCGCGTGAACGCGTACCGTCGTTACATAGGAAAGGTACTTGATGCCGACGCTTTACCGTGCTATTGAAGAGGGCAATACAGACCACGCATTCTTTGAGAGCCTCTGGTGAGATATGATGATTACCTTATATATGTTATTGTTTTGCACGTTTACATTCGGAATTTCTACTTCTTCGTAATATGAAGACATGGGGAGGCACTTGGAACACGCGAACAAAACTAGTTTTGATTTTAACTTTGGGGTCCAACTGTCTAGGAAATTCAAACTAAGCCTACTCTCCCCTCGACGGCACTGAATAACAGTAGGTTTCAAAACTGAATGATTGCAGGTATGGAAACTCTAAGTACGAGAGCATTGACAATTATGCGTGTAACATTCGAACAGAAAGTTGACGACTACTGTCTGAAGGTGAGGAGCCCTTCGCATGGCACTCTCCCCTTCCTTAGTTTAAAAAAAGGCCGCGAGGGGTTTACTGAGCAGCTAATGGCGACAAGTAAGTATTGTTTGAGGTGGGAAGGAGGAGTTCCCGCGTTTGAAGCTGGGGCCCTGGTATATTACACTAATGGCTCAGTGCAGGGAGGCCTTGCAGGGGCAGGTATCTTTGGGCCGAGAATTAGAGTAGCGATCCATTGGGGTCACTGGCCACAGTGTTCCAGGTAGAAGTGGCTGTAGTGACGGTTGTGCAGTGACGGCTGCAGAGGGGACTGAAGCAGCAGATCTACCGCACGGTGGGCAGTCAGGCCACTCTCAAGGCCTTTGCCTCGTATTGTCTTACTTTGCAGCAGGTGTGGGAGTGTCTGACTGGACTGAAGGCCCTGACTGAGGACAACAGCGTAACACTGTGTTGCTGCCGGGGCATCAAGGTATAGATAAAAACGAACCGATGAGCTGGCAAAGAAGGGATCGGCGCAGGTCCCTGTTGGCCCTGAGTCCTTTGTTGGAACTACCAGGAGCCACCTACTTAAGAGTGGTTGGCAAATGGGAGGATAGGTAGACAGTGAAAACTCTTCATCCGGCTCTCCAGAGGGAGGGCCGAGGAGGGGCTTGCACTGGGGAGTAATGTTATCAGGATCATATGTGGCCTGTTTACAGGTCACTATCCGCTAAGGTACCACCTTGCTAATATTGGCAAGTGTTAGATACAGTTATGCAGGTTCGGTGAGATGGGGCGGCTAGAGATGGCAGAGCATATGTGTTGTGCATATGCGATGAACTTAAGCATCGCGCCATCGAGTGTTTGGAAGGCCCTTTCTTCAGCGGGAAGAGGTGGCGAATACAGAACTTACATCTGTCCTCCGCTTTGTTCAGGGGTAGTGGGGGCGTATAGATGACGTTGCACCAAGTGAACCCAGTGCCGTGGGGACTGGGAGTGATGCAGGGCGTCCATGAGCCTCAGCTCATCAACAATAGGTCCGTTTGTGGCCTCAGTGAGGGTATCGCCTTCATCCAGAATCCCTGAGACATTTTGTTTTGTCGCACCTATAAGGTCAACACGCCCTGCACATGAGAGGTTGCCATAACCCCCTCCCTTCTATCAAGTTAATAAGAATTATTCAAAAATAGTATTTAACAAACATTAATCCCTTCCTACCTAAGGATTCTTTGCAACCAACGAAAAAAAGGTTTAATTTGCTATTTCAATTTCTCAAATTTAACATTTATTTATTTTCCAATGTTAAACAACGTAACAACTTTTTCGTACATTGACCCAATTGAATTCCTTCCTTATTAATAAGTGTTAAGAAGAATAAGTGGAGGCTTTTTTTTACGCATGTTCCATCCCTCTTTCTTCTATTACCCCAATATCTTTTGATATATTCTATATTACCATAATATTTCCTTTCTCTTTACGCCGAACTATTCGAATAAACAGTTGCTCTGCACATATTACAGAATTGGTCGAGGGAGAGGTGAAGAAAACTCAACACAAAAGCTGAGCTTTTATGCTAATTTGGCCTATGGTCTTCCTATTACTTAGGCTTAGTAAAAGAACTCAGCACGAACGAGGAGATAAAAATTAGATTCCTAAATTCCCAAATTTTTTCCATCTGGAAGGTCTACTTCGTTTTTTAAATACTGATAATTGAATGATAGCTTGTACGTTTCGAGCGTTATAGTTAGCGTTACGTTGCAATATATTCTCCATAATTTAAAAATGCTACAATGAAGGTTGTCAACGTATTTTTACTCGCAGAGTTCCATGGAACCACCACCGAGTTTTCCCAATTCATGAAAAAACATGAAATGGGAATTGTGAAGTTCGCAGTGCGTCCTTCCTGAAATACGAAAGTTCAATTTTCTAAGCCACGCTTTTTGAGGAAACTTTTCGAAAGATCTATCAATTCCCACCCTAATTGTTGTCTGTTGACTTTCTGCGGCCCCGAGTGTACGGAAAGTATTGTGATCGGTAAAAGGAAATCGGATTTTCTTCAGTCCTTTGCGTTTGCCGACACCAAAAGTACCAAAAACCGATACGACGATTTCAACTCAACTTAGAACGTACCTTCTCTTTAACAATAAGTCACTATCGTTCACAATAATATCCTATGAAGCAAAATTGGATTTTTTTAGCTTTTAGGAAAAACTCCTTTAACGATTTTGATCCTTTTAACAATGTCATCAAGTAGCCTGTATATCATTCTGCATAAAAGTTACTCCGACAGAGCTTCGGACGGAGTTAAAACCTAAACGTGCCAAAAAACGGGTTTCTCGAAAGTCTACAAATTTTCCGCAGTAAGTGCTCAGACGCCGCAGTAAACGGTTGATGATTGATGAACATGGCTGAGTGCCTTCCAGCAACCCATAATCGTACTTACACTTCTTTCCTCGCAACTATCTCTGTTTATGGACGAACACTATCAGAAAACTGGATTTACTTATTTCGTCGGCTGCGACTATTTTGATCAAACTCACGCTGCATATTGACTTGATTTGTATCTGAATTTAGTTTGTAAAGCGAATTGCGTTAATTGGAGGCGGAGCTCCAGAATATAAAGCGCACCATCGAATTTACAGGAGTGGAAAGAAGTTGTATGGTGTTTGGTACCAAATACTAAGATTGGCGAATACACACGATTTCCTTCCGTTCTGCGAATTTTGACAAAAATGTGGTAACCTCATTCTGGAAGACGAGGTCAGAATTACCGCTTCCCACGCACTGGAAACGATTTTGATAGAGCAAAAGAAGCCTTTTGTTATTTTGGGCCTCTGGAAGAAGGCGCAGGTCTGGATATTTTCAGGGGCGAGCCACTTCCTTTCAGTTATTGTCCATTCGTGGGTTGTGTCCCAACCTCGCATTTGTCAGAACTGTCACCTATTGAAGGAGCAACAGTTGAGTTCGGCTCAGTTCAGTTCAGTTCACTCGAGTTCCGTCCGACTAAATACAACAAAAAAAAAGAAGGGGGCCCATTGTGCCTAGTTTTCGTTGTTCCGCTGGCCACGTCGGAAACTGCGGAGCTCTTTTTATTTGAGCTGGAGGGTACGTGCTTTAGAAATGCGGTGGATCCAGCGATTTGCATGATGACACGATGAGGCGGCAGGAAATGAGAGGTCGCTGCGTTCTGTCGGCAGAAACGGCCTCTACGAGCCCAATGTAATTGCGGCGTCAACCTGCTTGCGGTCAACTCTGCATATGAAATGCTCTCAGTTCTAACTAAGATCTTCAGGATTATGGGTTTTGGGCGGATTATTAGAACACGAATGCCGATATTGATATGTTCGTAGAAACTTAATGCAATCAATCACTCCCAGATTCAGTGCCTAAATATTCCGACTCACCCTGTTAGTTCAGTATACTGCTATTGATGAGCCACAATTATAAATACCACTTTAAGCAGAGAATGTAAACATATTTCATCGAAATAAAAGAGGTGTTTCGCTGAGCCTTCGAGCTCTGCAATATACTCGACCAGCTGGTCGATAGGAAATAATTATTGGAAGTACGCCGATTCGGCGGTTACGTACATTCATTAGCCGCCTGCTCAATTCCACGAATATGTTACAGTTCAAACCCCCCGACCGTTTGTTTCAATTAACGAGAACAATATTAAGTGAACGCTATTATTATTTCCTCCCATCTGCGCTACTTAGCACCCGTTTCAACAGCACGATATTGCGAATAGCAAGGGACGAACAGTATGAAAGTACTGAAAAGGAGAAGTATCTTCAATCCTGGGGAGGAAACAACACGCAGATGAACATTGAGATGTGGACGTTGTCTTTGCCATGACATTACTGGAACTGAAACCATTTTCCACAGTATTTCTATAACACAGGGTAATGGATTAACTCCACCGAGCCCCTGGTAGAGTCGACTACGTCACACAAGAGTGACAAGGATAACCTCCGGGTCAAACTCAATATTAGTAACTATCATAGCGCCACATGGAATACACGAGTACTTTGGAGCTACACTCTCTGCCAATTTTGCCAATTTCCTTGTTTTATTTCAATATTCTGGGTCCTGCCGAGCACAAGGGTTGGCGTTTCCTATGCCGACAGTGCTTTCCCTATTTGAGCGTTCAGTGGGGTTTCTTGCACCTCCCTTCCCTTGTCTCACTTCCCACCTCTCTGCTGCCAGTCAGCCCTAAACTCATAAATTCATGGAACTCTCATTTCTTATCCGTGCTCACAACAGCTCAACAATTTAGAAATATACCGGTGACAATTCCGTCTACTTTGTCCCTCTGTGGTCACTTGTTACCACGAATTATCTCCTAAATCTGTTGCGATCTAACCAACAAGTGTTTTTCCAAACAATACTCAGAACTGTCACGTGAATCAGTTGTCATGATATAAACAGTCATCTCTCCTTATCTTTTGCACCCAACGCAACAATGATGTTTTGAGTATTCTACAGAACTTATTGATTGAGTCGAGGGACGTCTCATGGAAATCCATCTAGCTTTGTATTGTCGTGACCAATTTTTACACAATGTGCATAGGAATCCCAATTTTTTCCAAGAACCAATTCGTAACTTTGGACGCCTCTGTTACACGAGTTTAATAGCTCGACACCATCTGGATGTACCAAAGGGGTACCGTGAACGTTCTTTTCTATAAGATGTTTATGATGTTTTTCGTGTTAATCTGCTGCGCGAGTTTCTCTATTCCTAACCGAACGATACAGACATTAGAAGGCAATAGCACTATTCTATATACTATTATAACAATTATACGTATATAACCTTTGTTCGTCGCAAAGCGTCGAATTGGTTTCAGTCTTTGACCTCAGATTTCCCCAGTCATTGTCTTCGTCAGTTTCAACACCTGCCCCTCACCAGCAGGAATCCCTCTGCTAGGAATCCCTCACTGCGGCGGTCGGTTGGTTCTAATAGCCCCCTTTCCCCTTTCTTTACTTCTTTCTACCCAATTTCATTTTCCTATCGACGACAGAGCTCTTCCAGAATCATTCTGCTTCCAACTATTGCCCAGTAACTTCTCGCTTTCTCATACAGTTGTCCGCGCCACTTTCACACGTTCCGAGTACTGCCCCTTGTGTCGCCCATTTGTACACCATCTCAGCTCAATTTTTAACTCAACTCATTTCCGCACGTATATTACAGTCCTCCTCACGCTCACCTAGTTTCATTTTTATCTCGACCCTCAAGCTCCCCCTCTTGTGTTCCCAACAACCTTAAAATAATGTAAAATGTATAAGTATATGTTTTATACGAGTAAAACGTAAAATACATACAACACACATACATATTTCATAACTGATATAGCGTTATAAAAATTGATAACTTATTGTGTAACTAATACATGTTTAAATATGCAGCTTATAATTATATTTGTATTATCTACTATTTATAGTCGTTTCCCTACTATATTTATGAGCACTATTATTACATATAGTACAGGAGCCGAGGGCTAAAAACGTTGACCGTTGAGTTGAAAGTTGGTTACTATTTTTTATGATAGTTCCCTCAATGTTTGGTAAAACCCCGCTTCTCTGCTCTCTCTGAAGTAAGGACTAAGAAAATGGGGCTCATCAAAAAAGTCAAAATTAGTTGATAGTTACAACATTTACCACAGTTGAGGAATTGGCTTGTACTTTCCAAATTCACAACTCTGCTACCTCCTATGCTTGGCCATTAAGTAGCAGTCAATCAAAATTTTGACTTATTAGTTGACATCGGAAAATTGTACGGTGGATTCGCATCGAGTAACTGATTCGAAAAACCCGACTCTGCCACAATAGTTTCGTGGACCTCGACTTGCAGACGAAATCAAAATTTGACGAAATTTTGGTCTAAAAATGACCTACGGAGTTGAAAATTGAAATTTATGTTACGAATAGGTGAAGTGGAGTACTTTAAAAATTACCTTGTCTGCTTTCCTCATTTTGAGGACTCTTTCGAGCAGACGAAATCAAAATTTGATGGCTCTCAAAAAAGTGACTCTGCAACTTAATGGCCAAGCATAGTAGGTAGCAGAATTGTGAATTTGGAAAGTACAAGCCAATTCCTCAACTGTGGTAAATATTGTAACTATCAACTAATAAGTCAGATTTTGACTTTTGATGAGCCGCAATTTTCTTAGTCCATACTTCAGAGAGAGCAGAGAAGCGGGGGTTTACCAAACATTAAGGGAACTATCATAAAAAATAGTAACTAACTTTCAACTCAACGGTCAACGTTTTTCAACGTCAACGGTCTCCTCGGAATTCTGGGCGATCCAGACGATAAGTTCCACGTTCAGGCTTTTAAAAAATGGCGTGAACTCTGGCTGAGATGGGAAAAGATTCTGGCTTATTCAGGTCACGACGTGCACGATAATGGAAATGTATGTCTCGCATCTCTATACTGAAGAACTCAATAACACGAAAATCGTTTACTTCAGTCTAAAGTTATGAATTTGAAGCGAACAAATTATCGCAGTAATTACCACTAAAAAGTTTGAACTTAATAATTTCTTCTTGGAAGTGCACTTCATTTTCCTCTCATTCTTTCACTCTGCCTAAGAATGTTGTAACTTAATGAGATTCCAGCAACTTCCTGCCACAGCATCACAAACCACAAATGGAAGATGAACTGAATATCGGGATTGGATTTTGAGTTTTTCATGGTTTGCCGCTAATGACCCTCCTTTTCCGAGGTGGCGTTATTCAATTGTATCGAATCACGTGTACAATTGTTTCGACCTCGGGCTCTTCCAGAAAGCTCCAGTGGTTCACTGAAGTGCCCTGAGCTTCTATCACGGACAGACGTTTAGATCAGTCTACTACTAAATTTCCCTCAGTACCCTAAACAGCTCAGCACTTTTGTGTCAGTATCTTAAGTCTGTTGCGAAATTTAATATCAGTTTTCCTGTCTCACTCGATCCCACCCACGTTTCCACAGTAGCGTACTCGTAGCTCCACTGTCTGGTGGCCAATCCTCGCGCAGTGCCAGTATTGAGCCATTCCAGACCAGTGGACACCTGTTCACGTGTTTCCCTGTACAGTAATCATAAACATAAGCACTTCACTACGCCATACACAGGCCCTCTTTCAGACAGACAAGATAATAAGGCCATCGTCATCTTGCGGAATATATTTCGGGAGTATCTAAGGCAAGCCAGAACATATCCTACACCAGGCGACTCAGCAGCCACTGCAGCTGCTCCCTTGGAAGATGTGAAACGCTAACACCGGCAACCACGCTTGAGCCTGTAAGTTTCGTAACAAACTTTGTGATACCGAGTCTAATGGGTCTCACTCAACCAACCAAGGCTCCTCACCAAAACAAGCAGGCATGGTGGTGATCATGCAAGTCATATAAAAGCCCGTAACTTGCGAAACAGAACGAAGAATCAGCATGGCTCCTCATTACGAATATACTATTCCGCGTCCAACCGTATTAGCCTGAGATCAGTGACGTGTGGGAGCGTTCCCTCTCTTTCCGAGCTGAGGAGCGTGTTGATTCCAGTCCTCTCAACATGTAACGCGTTACAGAGTCCTGAGTTCTGGAATAATTTCTGGCCTGTTTTTCACTTTTGTGGCGGCTTGGTGGGATGGTGGTATTCAGGACTGACGCTTATTATATTTAATTTTAAATCCCTTCACCAGCTTCATCCACTCTCGTATCAAATCAGATCACCTCTTACGGTTGTAGCCTACAGTCTGACATTGACGAACAAGATTCGAATTTGTAGGGATACTCCACAAAAGGATGCTTGTTATCCTACGCTCCTCATTTTCGACGACAGAGACGACCTGGCCTGCGGGTCGCCAAAGAGGGATAGACGGTCTCCTGAACGTCTGGTTCGCTACGACCTGCGGTTCTTTTCTTAACGGTTTAAGGCCTGGAGAAGTGCAACATTCTCCGTCCAGCTGTTGAGGGTCAGGTCGGGGTTCGGAAAGGCAGCCAAGCGAACCTAAGGACAAACCTCCGGTCGATGAATAGGAAGGGAGATCAGGTTAGCGGGAGCATGTGCGATGCAGAGAGGAACCGAAGGCACTCGCATGCGATACGATCTGCGGGATACTTCAGGCCTTCATCCTCGGAAGGACAATTACTCAACATTCTTGTAAAGGAAGTCGACGGGATTCCGCCGTTTCATGTGACACGCCATCAAATGACAGTGAAGCCACGACCATGTCCTCAAGTACCGCGATCAACGTTCTGCTTCGGTGGATCAGCCCTGCAATTGAATTCACAGCTCACGTACGAATTTCATTCTTAAGTTCGTAACCGCTGGAAATTGCGTCCACTTCAACGTGATTCTTCCATATACACAACCTACCTTCGTTGGCAAGTTCTTTCTCTGTTGAAGTCAATGGTCCTCTCTGCAGCTGTCAGTTTTATTAGACTATTTACAGCCATACAGGTTACTATGTTGGTGTAATATATCCCCGAGATAGGAAATTGAATTCTTCGGACTTCAGGTAAAAATCAAGGGGCCTAAAAAAAGATTTTCCACGATCGCTTTTATGAAGTACAAGTTTTATTGTTGGACAAATCCCGTGTTTCCTGCATTTTTGCGAATAATAATTAATAAATCCTCAACTCGCTAGGATATCTGCTACGTTCCGTGTTATTATGGAAAAAGCGGTAGTGTGGCGAATAATATTTTTTCGAATATTTTAAAAGGGGAAAGCCAGCATTCGTTTGGGTAGTTTTTTTACTAATTAATTCAAGCTTATAAAGTTCATCAATAAGGGCTCTAAGCTTCTGGCAGGGTTGGTCCATCCACTAATGAACGATGAAAAATGATACCAAACTTGTATTCCGTTTTGAGAAAGATCGGAAGTGGATGTGGCCGGAATATCGAGGAAATAAAAATAAAATTGAAGACGTGGCCACGAAAAATTAATGAAGAGCTGGAAGGAGCGGGTTAACTGTCGACAGGTAAATCTCTCTGACTCGTGGCTTCACTTTCAGAATAGGTGGTTCGTTAATTCTCAATTATTATGAGACAGTTACATGACGTGACATCTAAGTCATAAGACCGATCAACACATTCTCAAGATAGCGCTTGGAGAGTCGTGGAATCATGTCTTGCTGATGTGTCCTGGGATTCACGCGATACAAGATGATGTGACAAGGCAGATTTCTTACACTACCTGAGTGCTGCGGCGTATGATTGAGACTGGATTGCTGCCAGTCCGGTTCGCTCAGCGTTGCAATCTAGCAATGATAAGAGCGCTAAGACCTATGATAAGAGTTGCGGGCATAATTGGAACCTTAAGGTTTCGAGGAAAAGATGAGAGTTGGTGGCGTCTACAGCCTACGGCAAGAGAAGTAGCCAGTGGGCAAACGGCCAGGAGGTGAAGATGAACGGACCAATGTAGGTCTCAGAATCGGATATCGAACACGGAGTCGCACGATCAGCAAACCAACATGGAGTATCGAGTTTCGCTACTTTATTCGTTGGCCCGGCGAGTCCTCACCGACACATGATCTAACTCCAAATGGCAAAATCAAAAGTTCTTAGTGTGGTGGGAAACAAATTGGGGTCGCAGCATTAACTTTGGAGGCCTGTACTGTCGCTAACTTTCGTAACACTGCCATGACTATTGAGAAATGCTAGAAAAGTGCAAACCATTAAGGTGATGTGTTAGTTGCGATGGTGAGCTAGCGGCAAAATTTATGGGTAGCTCATACTTACGAAGTATCCTTTATTGAATGATCAACGTACTGGCAATTCATCAAATTGTTAGCAGGAATTTTTTTTAGGAAGGTTGGTGTGTATAGTTCTGGAATTATGTGAGAAACAGTTCGTCCAAGAAACGACCTATGATTCGAACTCCGGAACTTCTGAGGTTGCTCCTGATTATTTCACGACCACTATTAAACTTCCACTGTATATGTATCTTAGAGAACAACCACCCTGCTTTTTTTCGAACAATAGTACCAGACAAGGGGGATTTATACGGCAGAACTGCACTAAACACGCTTCGCTCTTCGCTTCACGTTCAATAATTTCTTGTGCAGCTTTTGTTATTTTCCCACGGTACAAATTCTTTATTACCATTCAGTTGCTAGTAACTGTCAACACAAGGTTTCAGACCGAAGGCAGTGATGATGTGGCTGTGCTCATTCGGAGCAGACTGCAAGTGTGCTGTCAGACCCGATGGGGGCGGCCTTGCATATGGTGTGCCTGTGGTGTGGGGAGATGGGGCTGTCCGTCAACCCAGCCAAAACGATCATAGTGCAGTTCACAAGGCAAAAAGACAACTGTCAGGACTGAGGCCGTGGATAGTGATGGACAAGGTAATTAAGCTCGGCAAGCATGTCAAGTATCTGGGTGTGATTCTAGACTGGAAACTAGTCTGCACAGAGCACATCAGATACACAACAAAAAGGCGACAACGGCCCCTGTGGACGTGTCAAAGAATGTGCGGGAGGACATGAGGCTCAAAGCCCAGAATGGCCGACTGGTTTTACGAAGCCATCATGAGACCAATAATCTCATATGTGTCGATTGTGTGGTGGCTTAGAGCTGCCATTGAACAGAGTAGCAGCAGCCTGGCCAAAGTACAAAGGGGTGTACTGGGGTGCTTACTAATAGCGGGGATGATGAAGACCACACCCACCATTAGCATCGAGAGATTGTTCGACCTTCTTCTCCTGGACATTGATGTCAAGGCAGAGGCGATGAAGGTAGCATACAGACTCACCAAGCTCGGTTTAGCTAAGGTGCCACAGGCGACTAGTGTACACATGGCTATATTCAAGGACTTGGAGACCCAAAAGGAGCTCAGCATGATCGTGGACACGAATTATAATGTTCAGCCAGTGGGAGGTCCATAGAACAGCGAGAGCCGTCTGTTTTGGCCTCCCAATGGCATCGAACATCTATACAGATGGATCGAAAACTCTGGAGGGAACAGGCTCTGGGTTGTGGATAAGTGGCTCTGGAAGGAGTGGGACGCACATTGCCCTAGGCCCCCCTCCAACGGTTTTTCGAGCAGAGATTTAGGCTATTATCGCTGAGGGCAATCTTAATGCATGAGAAAGTCTGTAGCAATAAAACTATCAATATATTGACGGATAGTCAAGCCTCGTGCAAGGCGCTTGTGAACTACTGCACAATGTCAAAACTGGTGCGAGAGTGCAGGATGTGGCTTAGCTCCTTAGCAAGCACGAATAGAGTTAATGTGTATTGGATTCCTGGGCATAAGGAGATCATTGGAGAAGACACAGCGGATCATCTGGCCAGACACGATTCGTCTACGGTACCTATTGGGTCACTGCCCAATTGTGGGATTCCTCTGTCAATAGTCAAGAGGATTGCGGGAGAACACACCAGAAGACTGCATCAGACACTCTGGAATGCTGCAGGAGTAAGACGCTCCAAACGCTTTGTCTCAGAGAAATCAAGTGAGATAAAACACAACCTTCTGAGGATGGAGAGGAAGGACTTAAGGCAGATTGTTGGGATCATAACTGGGCACTGCAGAATGAACAAACACATGTATGTCATGGGTATAGTCGACACCCATCGATGCAGGTGGTGTGGCACGGATGAGGAGACTCCTTACCATGTCGTGGCCAAATGCCGGAGACTTGAGAGAGAGCGACTTTTGGTCTTTCACACCACTTCTCCCAGGATGGATACCAATGAGGACTCCTTCAGGAACTACCTGGCTTTCCTCAGAAAGCTAGGCATCGACCTGTAAGACATTAGGACTGGCGCGGTGCAAATCCCACCACTGGGATTACAGTCAGAAGATTATATATAACTGTCAACACAACCGATCAGAATCGTTACAACCGATTTTGGTTAAAAAAACAAGACTTGGTGTTTTGATCACCATGATAACTATAATTAGCTATTATCGTTACTTCTACTTACTGAATACTTATAATTACAGTTACTTACACTTACAACTACAGTAATTACTAATTACTTTTAGTCTGACTTTGCTGCTTTGCCCCTATTTTGACGTCCCACACTGACGTCGCGTTTACTGACTCACACACACAAACCATTTTGTCAAACGATTTTTGGGCCAGTAACGTAAAATGGAAATCTTTTTTTTTTAATGTTAGCGGAATGCATAACATTTATTCGTACCACGTAGAGGTAAGGAAAGCGAACTTTGTCAGGGATAATGAAACACAGGATAACTTAGGAGGAATATATTACTATGAGGATGGAAGGAAGAGAACATGGAGATAGAAGATATGGATTCATAATTACGTTCCAACACGGTGCCGTCATCACTTCTGAACCGTACTAATTCAAAAATTTAATAATTTGAGAGTAGATATTGTGTAGGATGATGTACGCAGCTACTAAGAGGATCTGTCTTAAAAGTTTCAATTTGATGTACATTGAACCACCATCGGCTCTTGTACACTCGATGGTGTTCTTCGAACAGCTATATTTAGACATAGGGTTATCGATGCAGTTAGGATGTGCGTGTGGCGTTATTTACGTGCTACATCTACCAGTGTGTCCTTAACACGTCGAGCGAAACGGAATCCCATCGCGATAATATTTTCTTGACTTTTGAAGCGCACCAGTTCAAGTGAAAGTAGTCAAGTTGACTTCAAGGCCAACCTTCTCATTAACTTGAATTCATGGAACTGTTACATTAGGCGAGTTAAAAGAGCCAAGTTCGGTTGCCCGCACCGCAAGGAATCCACGAATGGTGTAGGTTTGATAACGAGCGAAGGTGTTTGAATTGAACGAGGCCAAAACGGCCACTTCGGAGACCGGCAAACGAGAAAGAAAGATGCCAATTGCTGTGGTCTAGAGGTTTCTACCGAAGAGAATTGACTCGTCAAATGATATCCTTAGAAGGAAATAATGCAATTGCAATACTGACAGGCAATTTGGAGTCATCCAACGAACTTCTTCGAAACTCCAGGTAACTTTTCTGGAAATATTTCGCGATTTCACTGTCAACCGGATGGAAATTAGGAATCATTTTTCATTCTTTGCAGCCCTCTCCGCCCGCGCAATCAAATCTACCGCTTCTTGTCAGATATATTAAGCCTCGTTCGGTTCATCGAATATTCATCCTCCAGGATGTAGAGTTACGAGCTCAATGGGGGGAAAATGGCAAGTAGGGAGAAGATAGGGGGAAAAGTAGAGTTACGGCCTTCGAAACGGATCGTTCTGCCTGAAATCGAAAGTTGTGGCGACAACGTTCCAACACTTCAATTCACATTGAGGTAGAAGTTATAAATCAGATGCCCGTTCAAAATTATTAATGTTCTTCATGACCAAACGTTAAATGTATTCTCACGAATTCACGCGTATATTGTTACTTGAGTTGCCTGACACACGATATTTACAGCATTACAAGTATTAAAAACCCAGCCTGAAATAAGTACGCTCGAGGGCTCACTCAAATGCTTCGACTGATATTAGTGAGTGCTCTTTCATCAGAGTTCAGGAACAGTCATATTGATAAGGAAACAGACCTGATCGCTCATCCTTTAGCGCTGCATTCCCACGAAAATTCCAGTCCAACTGATAGATGGATTTTAAGGAAATGTGGAGGGCGCTCACGATAGTTTTTATAGAAACGCCTCGGTTTTGGCGAAATGCGTTGAGTTTTAGTTATTCCCACCACCACTAGGTTTGTGGTTATATTAGTCGAAGTACTGCCAAGTTCACGAAACTGTATTTCGAGTAGTATTTAATCATATCCGTTCCTGCGACAGTTTTCACGCACCACACCCCGTGTCAAAATCAATTTTGCAACAATGATTTTAGCTGCCTCCTCCCTGCTTCTCGGGATTAACTGGCCATCAGCGATCACTACAGGCTGGTCAGAAACAATCTCTAGTGACAATCCCATTTTCCCCCATTCTCTTCACAACGCAGCCAGGACAAGGCCCTTTGCTACACGAGTTAGAGGGCACACCCTCAACATATGATTCAACCATAACCATTACGTCCACTATCTATAGAAATTAAATAGAAAAGGCTTTCTCTTTCACTGAACGCTGATTGTTGAGCGCTGATTTATTCGTATTTATTCCTTTTATGAAGTTGCGTCCCTAGCTGACATGACGTGGATGCTGTCGCCAATGTAGCAAACTCCTCTTAATTTATCTACCATCCCAAAACCATCAGAACTCAAGTCATATTTCCCCTCAAACTAAATCTTCACTAGATGTAAAGATTCAAGGCAAGTCAAAGGCCGGAGGTGTGACCCCTTACCGCCAAGGACCAAGCGCAGTTCCTTCGACCAAAAGGCTCAAGTGCCCCTATTATTGTAACTTCCTCGGCCCTCAATTAGCCCAATTTATTCTCCTCTTCTTCTGCGTCCAGCTGTTTTGTGGGACATCCAGCTCGAAGAGCGAAACACAACAAAAGCCGCGCTCGGAGAGCAATTAGATCTGTCTTTTTGTTTCACCTCTGATTACTTTTTCATTCATCCCACGAGCTCGGCCGCGTCTCATTTTGCGCTTGACATTTAGATTTGAAAAATAGCTGCTTTTATGATTCTGTAGACCCACCACCACCAATGCTTACAAGGACACCAGGACGAACATTCATATCAGTGGTAAGCAAACTGAAGGGCTCTGCACACGAGGTTGGGTCTCTAATTTGTTTTTAAACCAAGAGTGGTTCCATTGATCAGACCAAAATTATGCTTCAATGCAGTCAACGTCTTCGCTCATCCGTTTTGACAAAATTCAAGATTGTAGGAGAAACAAGAAGAAATAGATTAATGAGACACCATCGGTACATTGATTGCACTTGAGCTCATTTCGAACGACACCAAGAACCAACAGTTGCCAAACCCGCCATAGCTCCAAAGCGCTAGTGGATTTTTGACGAGCCTTACGTTTAATCTTCATTTGTGCCATACGATCTGATCACTGTATGATTTACGCGACGTTATCTCCTTTTGCTACTATCCGCCTTACTGAGTTCAAGACATGCCAGTTCAGCCACGCATTGTGTGGCTGCGTGTTTTTCTAATCATTAACCCGTTGGCAAGGCTCTCCTTGCCTTAAGAGTCGACGGAAGTAAAAATAATGAGAACATCGCACAACCACTCAATTACCATGTTCACTCTGTTACGCATTACGCCATACCCATGTAAAAGCACACATTCTTGAAATAAGTACGCAAGTTTCAGTACAACATTATGAAAAAACAACGACGCCAAACACGGATGCCTCCTCCCACTGCTAACTAGATTTAAGCTATGAAAATGGTTCTCCATATCTTTTCACTTCACGACTGCAGTTATTCAGATTCGAAGAGGCGGAGATGCCGTCGATAATCCGAGTTCTCAAACGCCTGTTTGTGGAGGCGTCGGGGCACTCAACGCCCAGAAATGTGGATGCTGGTCCCAGCCCAAGCTCCTTGTTTGAGGTCGGGGTACACGCAGATTCAACTCGAAGGTTGTCTTGTCAACTGAAGTCGTAAATTTTCCCTTAGCTCCGCTCCGAAATTGCACGTTTTCCGTCTGCCCTTCTTTATTACCGAGCTGCACAATCGCTCCGCTCAGGACATTCAAATTTTTCCTTTTAGAACGTCAAAGATGAACGGAGGAGGGGGATTTTTACTGGCTTCGCCAAGTGCTCGCTCGGCACTGCATTCCGTGGTGGAAACTATTCCGTGCAGATTTTATAGTGGTTTGCGTCGGAGATAGTACCCAAGAAGAAGAGCCTTTACGTTGTCTTCCTTTACTCCCAATGCAGCCGCATTCACGGGCTCATCATGTGGTGAGGATGGTTACAAAGTTTCCAAACAGAAAGGTTAAGCGGCACTCCCATGTTTACCCAAATCTCATTGCTCTGCCTTGTGTTCGCAGCTCAGTCATTTATTATTCACTGAATTGAACGATTTCAAATATAGCGGAAGACACGTCACTGAAGGTCTTCTAAACAGTTATTGCCACGAAGCTAGTCCTAAATTTTAAATGTAAGGCGAAACAAAGAGCTATTGAATCCGAGGAGTAAAACGTGAGGTCTTGGAGTAATGAAATGCGAGTTTTATTGGTGGTGATTACGTTTACAGCTGATGATGCAACAATCCTTCAATTCCCAGCAAGCTAGAAATAATATGAAGAACGGTATACTCTTCAACAACTAACGGATTCTGACAGCTCGATTCAAATTACCGTTAAACTTGCTACTCCTATTTTGACCCCTTTCATTCTTTCCTTTCCCCCTGTTCTGGTTTAATATCTCTACCAATGCCTATCGATCAGTTCAATCTCAACTCTTAACTGTTTTCAGAAGGCCTCATAATCTCGCTCAACTTCGACTAGTAATCATAGGCTACTCGCGTATGTCACTCCAATACAGTCCTCCTTTAGGGTACCAAATTAATTGGGGCTTCATCAAACTTTTTAACGAATTTTTAGTAATTAAACCGGGGATTTCAGTTGTTCACCAATTTCAATGCCGGCAATGTACTGCATGTACAAATAAATGTACGTTTAAATGGCCAAATAAATAATGTAGAGCGCGGTCGGCAGCCTAAACCTATTTATTTATTATATTTTTTATTTCATTGCCGGTGATTCGCTTCTATTCCTACATCCACAAAAACGACCCAGAGCAGAATAATTAGAGCAGCGTTACCAGACGATGTTGGTGAGGTTGAAAACAATTCAAATAAACAGAAATTGATCTCGTAAAGAGGTTTTTCCAAAAAGCAATCTCTTGTGGAGTTCGAGTATTCAAGTGACAAAATGTTGCAGTAAAATGAACCATTAGAAACTAACCAAATGAAATTAAAACCTTTTCTTATCTTTGAACTCAAATAATAACTCCTCACTCGCCTCCTGTTTTAGAGTATTCACAAATACAAAAGTGTTTGCGAAATTATAGAAAACAAAGTGTACGTATATCAATAACTACATAATCAATAGTATCCCGACTACAAAAGTATCTTTATTATGCGGGAATTCGATCGTTGATTGTGTTGGTGAAACCCACTTGCGTAAGTCAACGTTTTCATATCGCATAGATATAATGCTGTATTTATTTGACGAAACCGGCTCCTAGTTACGCATTGGCCCCAGATGTCTCTCAAGAACTAGTCAGGACGTGTATCAATAGTTCTATTATCAATTGTTCATTTCATTTATTTGTGGTAAGTAAACGAAATACGACGACTTAGTTTTTCCCTATCAAAACGTAATCTATCGAGCTCTAAAAAAGTGTTTAGAAGAACAATTGGGAAGAGTCGTTTTTAGAGATGTTGAACTCTATTAATGTTTTTTTGGGAGTCGATTAAACAGATCTGCCATTGTTCATGCTAATCGTCATGATTATTGCTCAACTTCTCATTGGGGTCAATTATGGAAGTCCGAACGACAGCATTCCGATTCCACAACCTCCTTGAACAAGCGCAAATAGAAAACGCGTCGAGTACGAGGTCTCAAGAGTGGGAACAAACTCGAGAATTAAAGAGGCTTGTCATAGAGGTGTTGATACGTTCAATTGCGCTCATCTCGACTCTTAAATCAGAATCGGCTCATTTAGAAACAAAAGAGTAATTAACGGCCCTTTGTTTGCACAATTTACCAAGTTATTCGGTTATGTTGATTTGATGTCACCAGCTTCCGAAGTGTAGATTATATTTGCATTGAGAAAGGACGACAGAGAGGGGAAGCGAATTCAATTCGGACGCGTTTCAATTATTTCCACCGCAACTCTTCAAATAAAAGTGTACAGGACAAGACGGGCAGAGCTATAACTGGATGGACCAACACGTGGGCTTTTCCAATATTCTGATAGCTCCCCACATTCCAAAAATTCTAAGCGAACGGAAGAAGCAGCCTTCGCGGTTGATGAAACCGAGCGAAACGCTTATTTCAGATCCAGCGTCGGAAATTCAGTTTTCGAACGATACTTATTTTTTTATTTTTTTATTACAGATTACAATTACTCTAATGCGTTCAACATAGAAAAACGATATGAATATTACCACCCTGCTATTTTCTCTTACTAAGATAAAGAAAACGGTGGTACGTATCACACTACTTTCCTTAACGCTAATTAAGTTTGAGGATTTTCCTAGCCCCGTCGATTCATGTAATTGAATCCTGGGTACCTGTATTCTGATTGTACTAATCAGATCGAGGGAAAATTTGTTTTCTCTTTTTTAAATAAAATCCTCCTGTATTGAAGGAAAGACATGAACTGCTGATGTTTTCTTGGTCCTGACAGCAAGCTCAGTATTATTGTAAATGAGTGACTAGAGCTGAGAGTTTTGGGAAGGACGCTGCTAGAATGGCCTTGTGTTACCATTAGCCTCACTGGATGCAGATTCAACTCGAAAAACTGTCAGACCTATTGCGGTATAGACCAGTGTCGTTCGCACTACACAGTGAGACCAGACGCTGTCTTATCCAATATAATTTTAAAAGCCATGCTTACAGGTATGTCCCTATTTTGTCCCCATACATTTCAATAACTGTGGAAGTTAGTGAGAGCGATACTGATAATACATAGTAATTCGGATGATAGTTCGTACTAGCATAATGCTAAGAAATAGACTAAAGTTGCCCGTTTCATCTTTATTGAAATAATGGACTGCACGCACGAATTCTTCTCTGAAACCATTTTGTCTGGATGTTTCACCCACACAACTTGAGAAGATTAAACTTTGCTAAAATAAATTTGCAAGAATGCTCCGCGGTTTCAATTATACTTAATTAAACATCTAACCCTAAAACGACTAACGGAAGCAAGGACGAAGAATCAACGAAAAGCATTAAGAAACGCTCATACGCTAATTGCATTTTAGATTCGATTCGAACATGCTCTTGTATGTGCTAAACCGCTCCATTCGTTCCAATACTTCGAGAGAGAAGCCGATATTTCGATGGAATCTGACGAAACGCCACCGAATTTCAACGTATTGACGATATTGAAAGGTGGCGTTTATTATGACTATTGACATTATCGGTGAAGGGGAACCTGAAAGTTTGAAATATTCTCTTATTACCACAATTTTTGCACATCCGGCGTTTCAACGAAATGAACGCTCTCGGAGAAATAATTCAATACAAAAGATTAGGGGTGGGTTAATTGAGTGGGTATAGAAGTAAAATTCAAACCTCGTCCGTTTCAAATCATTATTTTAGTTATTATGTATTCTTCTAGTCAGTCATGTAACATCTTATTTTCACAAATTTGAACATTTACGAGCAACGTGTTTGATGGCAGAGAAAAAACTAAATCAATTACACGTAATAACCTTTTAGAAAGTCAGACGAGATTGAAGTAAACTGGTTTGCTCGGAAAACACTCGTCATATATTCACAATGAGAAGACCCAGAGTTCATAACCACATGAACGCTTACGAGATTTGCCTCTGGAAAATGTGAACTGGCGACGACGAGAACAAGGCAAATGGACGAGAACTGACAGTAAATTATTGATAGGGACTTCTGGGAATGTCATGGTCAGCAATTAACGACTGTTTTTGTTTTTTTTATGAATAAAGAGAAAGACGTGAAATTTGGCAGTTTGGAATGACGGGGCGATCGCCAACTGCAGCTCCAACCTTGGGAAGCCTCTGCTTTCAGCACCTCCATCGGAAACACAGCCCTTGGGTCGATTTTGGGCTTGCTACAAACACTGTGAGTCACGTCTATTTGAGAGAGACGTTACTACTCGGCATATTTCGGTGAAGCAGTAAGTAAATAAACTAACTTAATGAGGCTAGTTTCAGAAAATGTTAGTTATTCCCCCAGCACCTTCGTCCTCAAGCCCTTTTGTTACCTGTGGAAAGTTCACCCCATCAGTTATTTCCAATTGACAACGGATTTCCCCCTGTCCTGGACTCTCCCATCTATCTTTTCCCTCCCCTCAATTTGCAGCTCCTTCCAAATCAGTCATCCTTCAGCTCTCGCGATACAGTCGTCTCCCAGTTCTCCCAATGATTCATCTCTCAGCTCACGCTACTACCGGCTAGACTCTATCTCTCTCCATTCTTCTCCCTCCACTCAGTATTTCACAACCAGTTTCACATGTATTGAGAGTCCCTTGTGCGCGTTTATATATTCATATTCAACTGTATATCACTATTCTGTCAAGTGATACATACCTCATTAACACTCTCCACGTTCATTTATTTTTTTCAGTTTCGCCATTCGTGCGCCCAACAGTCCTATTTATCTTGCCGACGCATATTATCAGTTAGCACATTCCGAGTTTTATGACAATGAGCAGTGAAAAGTTTTCTTTCGTGGTAATTTTTGTAACAATTAACGGTGGGCTCACGCCACGAGAAAGCGACTATGATGGCATCGCCCGTATTGCTAATAGCAGTGGGGTTCAGAGAGGGAATATAAGGCTGTTGAGGAAGAAACAAACTTGACAAAATGACCTTAAAACCGACTAAAGCCCTCACACATATACACCAAGAAGAGGAACTAAACAGAACTGCAAAGCAAAACAGTTATACGAAAGCAGCAAAGTCGAACATGATGTGGATAAAAATAAAGTCGCAAGGTTCAAGCGTGATTTTATGGAGTTACACGAAAAGTAGACGTGCCATAAAATATTTGACCGAACATCCCACGAAATATTTTTATCTGTGAGACAGTAATAAAACTTGTGAAGCCACGTTTGCAACGGAACCATTCAGAAACGTACAATTTTTCTCTACTCCATTTAAGAGCAGTGGATTCCTAAAGCGTTCTGGGATATTTCTGGACGTCCAACCTCATTCGATTGACATCGATGGGCCCCAAACGCATTTGACTCGGAAACCGCGCGACTTCAAATACTTCTCGCTCACAAATGGAACGAATTGAATGAGAAAAGTTTTACGAGAGAATTGAAGGATGTGGGCTGAAGATGGAGAGCAGCGCATGGGGACGCAGGGGGATTGTTTTAACGGCGACAGCCCTCGCTGTTTCCCTGCTGCCCTTCCGTTTTCTGGAGTTTGGATTATTGTTCATTGTGGAACTCGTTCTTGTTGTCGCAACTTTGTAGGAAAGGGTTTTAACATCTTCCCGGGGTTAACGAGGAGATGAGGGTGAATTTGTGTTAATGAACTTGATGAAAGAGGGAAAGCGTGAAGGGGGCAAAATCACAACTCCATCAAACCATTTTGCTCACGATATTCCCTGTTTTAAACCTATAATACAAAAATAAAAAGGTTAGCCCAAACTACCCCAGAGTTTACTAAACGTTGTCCCGTTGTCTTGTCTAATGCGCCGAGCTGAGTGAATGAGGTGCAGAAACAATGCTGTGACAGCTAACAAGTGGCAAAAGCCGTGGCCCAAAGCCAAGAAAGAAGAAGCTAGTAATGTTTGTCGTCACATCAGCCCTCCTTTGTGGGAGAGATAAGTAGATACGCTGCGGCCTGAAAACAAAGCAGATCGGAACACACGTCCATATGCTCAAAATAATTGCAAAGAGGAGAAGATGGACTCATCGCCCTCTAACCAAAAGCAAACGCCGAAGCACCCAGCAGACCTACCAAGAAGAGTTGTGGCACACAATCAGTTATTGCACTAGCCTTGACGCGACAGAACATAACAATAATAACAGGTATGGAACTTTCCCATCGGTACTTCCATAGCCCAGCCTCGTGAAGCTGAAGGAAATGGTAAGAAGCAAATGCTCTTGGTGTGCTCCGTTTCATGAACCAACTTGGGAACATAGGGTCTGGACTCTAAGCCAAAGTTCTTAGTTCAAACAGCTTGAACGAGAGCTCTACTTTTAATAAACAGGTGCTCTGAACGAAATAGCCACGAGAACAGGTTAAATAAATGAATCCACCATCCATTTCTCCTCTGTAAAAAATAAGAAGTATGCGAGTAGTCCCAACTGTGACCTCCAAGAACGCCCTGAGATGCAACAAGATGGTGCTTATTCTGTGGTATTCTGTCATCACTGTACAGTCAGCCCATACTTGGTTTCCTCCGATTCCGAAATGACTAGGTGGAAGCATTTGCTAAATTTTATTTACGGTTTTGGTATGTTTGTTCATCAGGGGATGTCGATTGTGAGGTATACCACAATATTTTGGTCAGTTTTTCGTTATTCAAAGACTACTCTTTCTACTGCAACATGATGGAGCAACTTACTAGATCACAGCAAGGACATGGGTGCGAATTTCGGGAGGAAATATGTTTTTCAGCAAAGTGGTAATGGGATGGGGGGCAAAAATAATAATTAAATCCACGCCATACCTCGGAAAATGAAATAAATATATTTTGGAATGATTAGAAAAGTAACTGCATACACGCTTGAGTTTAATTACAGTTTGTTCATGTACTAAAAACTTGATGCACAGGCTAATATGAAAATAAAGCACGAGACTAATGGGATGAACTCACTTAACAGTAGATCAAATAAACGCCTTCAGCAGCTCACTTTATTGATTCGACAGTTGGGACAAAATGGTGCTCCAGGGTCGTGAAAGACATCAGAAGTGAAGTTTCAAGAAACAGGAGATGCTGACACGAGGCAATAAAGAAGTCAATTTCGTACCAATCACTCATCTCCAAGGCAGATCGATATTGGAAATAGGAGGCGCAACAACAATGAAATCAAAATCCTAACGTCACGTCACCTTCAGTGTTGCAATGGAACATATTCAGCCCAATGCTCTTCAAGTAATACGAAAAATTGCCATTAAAATGGTCATTTTAGAAGCTTTTACAACGGTCTCGCTGAACTCAGTAGGTACAACGAAACAACTTATCGGAACCGTTGTTGAGAATCCCCCCTTCCGCTCATTTAGAGCTCCATACTCCACGTCCGAGAACATAACCCTCACTTTCTATTGAAATCCTGAACGCCTCCAACTCCTTCGTCTACACGTACCTGCTAACCCAATCTCCGCGGAATCCCAGTCCCTCCGGCTTTTTCCAAAACTTCCTAATTACGTGAGCCGGGCTGTTGGGTGCTGACTCAATGAAACGCGAGTGAAGTACAGGCCAAAGACCTTCCAGACACCGAGTGAAGGTTTAGGCCCAATTGAAAAGCCCTGCGTGCGGAGTTGCCAAGTTTCCGACTCGGAAATAAAAGGGACTTTCTGAGGTCGGGAAAGTGAAGAAAGAAAAAAATACTCGGCGGAAAGAGAATTTTCGTGGTCGCCGGCAGCTGCGGTATTTTCCACCTTTCTTGGTAATAACAATACCGTCCCGCCACCTCCGGCACATGTTATCTCTGGGAAAACTGTGTTGAAAGCCGTTGCAAGCTTTATGACCCGAATAGCGTTTTAGTTTATTTCCCTATTTATTTGTTCGGTTTTTTCCCCACGTGTGCACAGATCTCAAACTGAAGGTTCAATTCAGCGAGTCCCTCAGAAAAAAAACTACCCTCAGCACTGGGAATTTAAAAGTTATTTAACTCCCAAAGGCCAATCTCATCGCGGTTCATCCTTGAAATGACTAGGAAGAGCTCAGGCACTCCACAAAAATATAGGTAGTAGTGATTGAAATTACAGTTCCTACTGTTGTATGTTTTTGAGTCAGTCACAATAAACAAGGGAAGGTACAAGGGCTACAAAATTGTTTTTCAACTGAGGTAGTTTGCTATACCCCTTTAAATTGTATACAAACATTTCTATCGCCACGTAATGATCTGGTTCGTGATACCATACTGAAGAACTATCACTACTTTCTTTTATTTACTGACATTGTTAGTGAATAGGTGATGTTTAGAATGTTGACGCAAAAAAAAGTACTATAATCACTGACAACTTTTTCAGTCCAACACGTGAAATACCTGCTCTTTGGGAAATGGAAAGAAAAAAAAACGAAAAACCCGGTAAATTAAAATTGTGCTGGGGAAATCAGTATTACTCCTGCTGTCACGTTATGAATCCTGATGAAGATTAATACACAACGATATAATAGTTTATTGACAGCAGTCAAGACACGCCACATCAAAATAAATAGTTTCTACCCCAGAAGCTTTTTAGAATGAAGTGGTGACACCCCACTCGCAAGGAGCCTGCGTGTAATAAATTACAACGCACAGAAAGCCCAACCCTAGTGACGAATCTTCAGATCAAGTATGAGAATGGCGAATGAGCATACAGTACAGACAAAAGACTGGTGAAGTCGTGCCCGCACGTTTTTGTGTACATGAGCCAAAACTAACCTGGATTTTCATAAAATTTGCAAAAATGGTTGAATTGAGCTGTCAACAATTTTTTAATGACGCCGAATCAACAAAGGTTTGTTCATAGCATCAAGAGAGCTCCAGTCTCAACTTTGAGAACGCGTAATAAACCGGAAGGAGGAACGACAATCCTTCACCATTCTAGGTACATAATTGAACAACTGCGTTTAACAAAAACTAGACAACAGAGATCCCGCTTTCTTTTTCTGCTTGGCAGATCATTTTTCAATGCTCCCTGAATTAAGTTTGTAGCCTAGCCAGCAGGACACAGTCATAAAAGAACGTTTAACCTACTTCGAGGTGAATGCCAATTAAGAGAACATAGGAATGAGACAACATACATTAAGAAGCAAGTGAGCTAGCACATGTACGAGAGTTACAACACCAAAGCGAGTAGCCCAGTTGCTTCTAAACTGGTTCCCAAGCCAAAGCCCGCCCTATGTAGAAAATATTGCGTATATAATGTAATTTGCGAATAGAAGGTGTAGTGTGCCCTTTGGCCACGTCTACCCACTGCATCTGAGACAGAAGAAAAGGAAATTTCAGAGATCGAAAAAGTTTACTATTTCTTGGCGAATTTCAACAAGAGGTTCTAAATCCGCTCTGAGAAGTTCCAGTTCTGCGACGTTCTCCGATCGATATCGTTTCTGCTGGAGAGAGGCCTCACGTCGATTTCAATTAGCTGGCAATCGTACAGGACGTTTGATGAACACACCGTCGATTGACAAGCAATTTCATAACTGAGTCGTATTGATCTTGTCAGTCGTTAGAACGTCTGCTGCCGAGCGATTGCCCTGTCTCTCATTCAGTCCGGTGATTAATAAGACAACCCCCGGGCCACTCAGTACAAAAGCGTCGGCTAGCGATACGTCGATATTTTTACTTCAATATCATCCAGCCCTAACGTAACATAACATTGAGTTTCCAGCCGTATGAAACTGGCTGGCATGAGGAACCGGTTAGTCGCGATAAGCATCTGGAGGAGATGAAATGCCCCCAAAAAGCTCGCCTTGGCCCAAGATCTACAAATATCTGAAGGCTCCTTAACACTGCTCTTAAAGCTTGTATTACTCAACCCGCATACCAACGTATCATAACAGAGGCAACAATTAGGCCGCCCCCCTCCTCCTAAATCGTTTGGAAAATGCACAAACTAATACAGACTTCGAGTTTTCGTAAAATTAATATTGCTCCAACAACGAAAAATTGCTAAGTGAACTGAGAGCACGGACTGTCACTATCTCGCCAGACTTACAGCAACCAACGTTTTCTAGGCTTATTTATCCTTTATTTATCTAATAACACCAATAAAATGTTAAGGTTGTGACACACTTCATGAAATACGAAATTAAAATCGTGTTTTCCGACTTTCCCTCCAACGGTTCCTTGTTAAAGGATTTAAAGTGTACTCATTACGATTACAGGGCCTCATAACAGTCCCGTATCGTTATTTTTTGTCACTACCTCCCCGTGCTGGGAGAGGGTAATTTGCGTGTCTGCTGCCTTCCTTGAATGTGGTAGCCGTTTCTCAGGCTCCCTCTCCGGAATAAAACCCTGATTCCCCGTTACCCGTTACAACCATGGGAGACATATAGCCTACCGTCGAAAGTTGATAAGTCAGGCATTTGAAAGATGAGTCGCCGGTACGAAGACCGTGGGATCTGATGCGTTACCTAGAGTCACCAAGCGATGAATTACCAAGAGTCACCATAAAAGCGTCCTTCCCAGTCAGCTTCCTAGTTAGCTACAGTTTTACACGGCAAAATATGAAGACTCTCGCTTTAATTTCCACTTGACTTACCTGCCTCCTACCACAGCTGTATCGTTCAACGCTTTTTTACCGAAAAGTTTATGAAGCCCTAGTCCTAAGACAAGTGCCTAAATCTAGAAAGTACGCAATTAGTTGGATAAAAATGAGTTAAACTTGTTTTTGAGAAACTCATGTTTTCCAATTTATCATGTCGTATATATCCGTTCAACGGATAGTTAGCTGTAAGTATAGAAGGTTAGACGTCTCGGGTTGCTCAAATTCAGATTGGGATTTATTTCGAAAAATTCGAAAATTAAAAAACACTTTTATCGCCCATTTTAGTTATGATCTCGTAAACGGGGGAGGGAGGGATGGAGGGAGAGGGGGGGAGAGAGAGAACAAACACCAGCATCTGATTGCAGACAAATCTACACACAAAGCTCAGCCACCGACATTTTGGTTTATTATTCATTCTGAATAATAACCCTATGTTTTCGGTCACGAAAAATTTTTTACAACCCCCCCTCAAAATTTGATACTTTACGTTTCAAGACTTGGAGATTCCAAATTCGCAATGTCCGTCCGCCGTCTCCTGTCCGTTTTGTGCCGGTTTTGTGCCTTTAACGTGGTCTAAAAAATTCGTTCTTTCGCACAAAAATACGATTTGGTATCTAGTTGTGCCCGCCATCTTGGCAATCCGATAGGACGAAGCCCGTGGTTGTAATGGGCAAAAAACGGTTAAAAAAATTAACGTAACGCAGTACAACGCGGGAACTACAGCGGAAGTCGACGTTTCGTCGTTTGAACTCCCTCCCTCCCGCCCGTCTCAATAAAAAACAACCCGCCTCGTCCTCGCCTCACAACGCAGCCAGGTGGGTGGCTCAACTCCCCTTTCGCCTAACAACGGGTTCGCTCGAAGCGCCCGACGGGGCAAAATCATCAGACGTTTTGTTTCCGTAGTTCCATTGTAGCCAGGACATGTTTCGTATGGTTTACTAGTATTTGATGCTGAATCGAATGGGATGGGAGAGCACTAATACGAGGTCAAGCTGTTCATGAGAATAATAAACCATTGTGTAATAATTTGCAGGGTTTTTAGGACTCAGTAGGTGGTTTTAAAATGTCAGAAAAGATGTAAAGAAAACTCGACTTTTTTTGTTGACCTCTGGGTAGTAACAGTCAGTAACAGGCAGTAACAGTTATGAGTCTCGTTGGCTGGGAATAGCCTCGATATTGGAAGATCGTCGAATGGGGCGATAAACGTAAACCGTTTGAGCAGCTCACCTATTTGAAACTCTTTAACTTCCCGAATTCTGGGCAAGAACGTGATTTCGACAGTTTTCATTCGCTTGGTAATCGTTTACAGGGCTTCCCTACGTCTTTCATGCCAAATAAATAATCGGGAATGCACTTGTCCGAGAGCGACTTTGATTCCACCAACTTCAGAGAAGCAGTTGAGCATTAAGAGAAAGCGTTTAAGGTTCACGATGTTCCTTTCAAGTGCGCAACTCACTTGCGTCGTGCTGAGCATAGCTCCACTAATGGTTACTATCGGACCATGAATCCAGCTTAATGTTATACCTTCACAGTCGTTTTGCAAGGATGCGCGTAGCGTTCGTTGAACAAGCAACAATAGAATATAATTTGCCCGTTTCAGTTCTCCGATATTGACGTTGTGGCAGGTTAAATAAGGTTTGCCTAACGAGTCAGAAGTCCTCTCCAGGAGTCACTCTATGGAATAAAGTAAACTGAATTATGAATGGGCCTATTTCGATTGTGTGTATAACGTGGCGTCATAATGCTTTCACCGATTGGCAAATTGATGATGTTTATCATCCACTGGCGGCGGCTATATAATTCAACTTCCGACATGCAAACGTTCAAAGGGCGAAATGACCTAACTCCCAGAGCTCAGTGACGTGTGGGTTTGCTTTCCATCATAAATGGACGAAGAAGGGGACAGCTCGGCTCACTTTGTTCGTCTATTCACCGAGCCCTCATTGTGCAGTCTCCTATTACGCAGGCAAGCCTGAAAGATGTCCTGGGGTGCGCATTTTCATTCACGTGTCGGCTCTAGCCAATGTGGCAACAGAGGTCGATAAGAGACGTTTTTCTTCCCATCTCCTTTCGAAGCAACTCCCATCCTAGGTCTACGTTAATAGGAAAGAGGTAAGTAAAAGTAAGGGACGTATTAAGAAATGCACCATAAGAAAAGTTTACAATTATATCCAATTTCGCATCAAGTCAACATGTTTCAGACAAGTTCTATTCACAGATCTCACTAGCATTCACAACATTTCTAACATTTCTTGAAAAACAAAAACATTTTAGGGCAGCTGCTAGCCAGCCTAAAGTATTCTTTTCGACTAGTTTGTAACGCTGATCTGAAACCCGTTTCCTCAGGTCCATTGGCATTTTATTTGACATTATACAGATTTTGATGATTTTTTCGATTTCACAGATCTGCCAGAGACTGACCTGCCTTGAAACGGGCCTTCGATGCATTTTATTGGTATGGAGCCACAGATTGGCAACTCAACATCCTCATTCAAGTAAATAGCAGCAATTGAAGGGGCGTGTACAAAGCTCCTCCTGACCACGGTATTGCTGATGAACTGCCAGTGCGATAAGTATCCCCTGCGGCTCTACTTTGATCGCGTCGAGATTTACACTCAACCTCTTGCTGACCGCACGGGGAGGTAGACACCCCACATAACACATGAACTGACTCATGCTTGACTTCTGCAGCGGTGCAGAGATCTTCTCCCCCACTTCACTCCATCTAACCCGTTGCTTTAAGCATCTGGTGGGTCTACCTAACGACCAATTAGGAGAGTGGTCTCGCCTTATCCGCCGTCTCGTACTTGCTGTCACTCGAGCGGCCAGCCATCCACTAAAGGGTAGTCATGACTTAGCAGAATGAAAACCCCACAGCTCGGAATGTTTATAAACAAGAGATTGACAAGTCGCAAGTCAAAATCCAATGTGATTGACCTACACTACGTGCGAATAACCGCCATTCGCCAATAAGAGTAATTAAAATGCGAATGCCCACTACTCGGGCACACCATATTTCGATATACAACTCAACTCAGCACAACCTAGAACGGGAGACACCATCAGGACCGACATTTCAAGATCTTCATCCGCTCGGCTCATATTGAAGATCGAATCAAATCAGAAGACAGCCTTAGAGTCATTGAAGTTTGGCTACGGGATGTTCAAGAGATGGCTCGGTTTGAAGCAGGAGATGAGACGGCGACTCTCTGGATGTACGCGTTGAGACGGCGTTTCTGGCCTTTTATTAAAAA